>CM074718.1:674393481-674993481 GCA_037306005.1 Rhinophrynus dorsalis
TACCTAGATGACATTCTGATCCATTCTCGAATGGCCACGACCCATAGGTCTCCGCTCCCTCCAACCTTTCCTTCACTAACTAGTATAGGAAACGTATCAGCAATTTTTCCTTTATGGTGAAACCCCTTACCGACATGACCAAAAAAGATGGTGACTCCACTAAATGGTCCCTGGAGGCCATCAGAGCATTTGAGTCATTGAAAGCCGCTTTTGCAGCAGCACCTATTTTGGTACACCCAAAACCCGAGCTTCCATTTGTACTTGAGGTTGATGCATCTGAGACAGGAGTAGGCGCCCTCCTGTCTCAACGTCCTACTCCTGAGAGCCAGTTGCACCCATGGGGGTATTTCTCTAAGAAGCTAAATCCTGCTGAATGCAACTATGAAATTGGCGACCATGAGCTTTCGGCTATAATACTGGCTCTCAAAGAATTGAGGCATTTGCTCGAGGGAACTTCCATGATAGTCCTAATCTTCACGGATCATAAAAACCTTACCTACTTGTCTGAAGCTAAGCGCTTGTCTCCAAGGCAGGCCAGATGGGCTTTATTCTTGTCTCATTTTAATTATGTGGTCTCGTACCTGCCAGGCACCAAAAATGTCCGGGCTGATGCCCTATCCAGACAGTTTTCGGGCGCTAAAGAGAAGAGTCCTTCTAGTCCTATTATTCCTCAGGACAAAGTACTGGCCACCATACATACGAGCATAACATTTCTCCTTGGGGAGAGAATACGGACCAACCAAATAGATGCACCTGCTGAGACTTCCTCTGGGTGCTGTTTTGTACCTACTAACCTCTGTACTAAGGTACTTTCTACCTACCATAATACTAAGTCAGCAGGTCATCCCAGAGTGAACCAGCTTCTTTGGTCTGTTTCCCATTTCTTCTGATGGCCAGAGCTTAGCAAAGATATTGCTGTCTTTGCCACTGCCTATTCACAGACTAAATCACCCCGTTACCTTACAGTGGGCCTTCTCCAACCTATACCCAATGGGGAGAAGCCATGGTGACACCTTGCCATGGACGTCATTGTCAAACTTCCTTTGTCTAATGGTAACACTGTCATCCTCATGGTCGTTGACCGATTTCCTAAGACAATTCATTGCATACCATTCAAAAAACTTCCATCCACTAAAGAGATGGCTATGATCTTTGTCAAAGAGGTCTATCAGCTACACGAGCTTCCCAAAGTCATAGTTTCCGACTGGGGTACCCAGTTTGTCTGATTCTGGAGGGCATTCTGTGGGCAACTAGGTATCCAACTCCTCCTTCTTCTCGGCCTATCACCTGCAGTTGAATGGGGCAGTGGAGAGGGCTAATCAGGCCTTGGAGCAATTCCTGCGGTGTTATATCTCAGACCATCAGAACAACTGGTCGGACCTGCTACCTTGGGCGAAGTTTGCTCATAACAGTGCTGTCTCGGCTTCTACCTGGTTCTCCCCTTTCATGGTGAATTATGGGTATCATGATTCCAGATTTGTTTGCTTCCCAGGGGATACCGGCATTGGAGTATCATCTCCAGCGAATCCGTTCCACATGGGTGCAGGTCCAAGAGACGTTGTGAAACTCAAAACAATCCCAGGAGCTCCAGGCCAATCGTGAATGCCTACCCGCTCCGTCCTACCAGGTGGGGGAGAGGGTCTGGCTGTCCTCCAGAAATCTTCACCTCCGAGTGCCCTCTCAGAAACTGACTTCCAAGCTTGTCTCACTGCACTAATAATCATAGAACCACACATACTGACCTCAAAGCCGTGTCTCACTGCACTAGAAGTCATAGAATCACACATACTGACTTCCAAGCTGTGTCTTACTGCACTGGTAGTCCTAGAACCACACATACTGACCTCAAACCGTGTCCTACTGCACTGGTAGTCATAGAACCACACATACTGATCTCCAAGCCGTGTCTTACTGCACTGGAAGTAATAGAACCACACATACTGACTTCCAAGCAGTGTCTCACGGCACTGGTAGTTACAGAACCACACATACTGACTTCCAAGCTTGTCTTACTGCACTCGCAGTCGTAGAACCACACATACTGACTTCCAAGCCAGTATTACTGTGCTGGTAGTCACAGAACCACACATACTGACCTCCAAGCTGTGTATTACTGCACTAGTAGTCACAGAACCACACATACTGACCTCCAAGTTGTATCTTGCTGCACTGGTAGTCACAGAACCATACATACTGACCTCCCAGCTTGTCTTACTGCACTGGAAGTCATAGAACCACACATACTGACCTTCAAGCTGTGTCTCGTGGCACTGGTTCATAGAACCACACATACTGACCTCAAAGCTTGTCTTACTGCACTGGTAGTCATAGAACCACACATACTGACCTCCAAGCTGTGTCTCACTGCACTGGCAGTCATAGAACCACACATACTGACCCCTAAGCTGTGTATCATGGCACTGGTAGTCACAGAACCACACATCCTGACCTCCAAGCTTGTCATACTGCAGTGGTAGTCATACAACCACACATCCTGACCTCCAAGCTTGTCTTACTGCACAGGTAGTCATAGAACCACACATACTGACGTCCAAGCCGTGTCTTACTGCACTGGTAGTCATAGACCCACACATACTGACCTCCAAGTTTGTCTTACTGCACTGGTAGTCATAAAACCACACATACTGACCTCCAAGCTGTGTTTTACTGCACTGGTAGCCATAGACCCACACATACTGACTTCCAAGCCGGTTCTACTGTACTAGTAGTCATAGAACCACACATACTGACCTCCAAGCTTGTGTTACTGCACTGGTAGTCACAGAACCATACATACTGACCTCCAAGCTTCTCTTACTGCACTGGTAGTCATAGAACCACATATACTGACCTCCAAGCCGTGTCTCGTGGCACTGGTAGTCACAGAACCACATATAATGATCTCCTAGCTTCTCTTACTGCACTGGTAGTCATAGAACCACACATACTGACCTCCAAGTTGTATCTTACTGCACTGGTAGTCACAGAACCATATACTGACCTCCAAGCTTGTCTTACTGCACTGGAAGTCATAGAACCACACATACTGACCTTCAAGCCGTGTCTCATGGCACTGGTAGTCATAGAACCACACATACTGACCTCCAAGTCGGGTCTTACTGCACTGGAAGTCATAGAACCACACATCTGACCTTAAAGCTTGTCTTACTGCACTGGTAGTCATAGAACCACACATACTGACCTCCAAGCCGTGTCTTACTACACTGGAAGTCATAGAACCACACATACTGACCTCCAAGCTGTGTCTTACTGCAATGGTAGTTATAGAACCACACACACTGACCTCCAAGCTTGTCTTACTGCACTGGTAGTCATAGAACCATACATACAAACCTCCAAGATTGTCTTAACTACACTGGTAGTCATAGAACCACACATACTGACCTCCAAGATTGTCTTACTGCACTGGTAGTCATAGAACCATACATACTGACCTCCAAGCTTGTCTTAACTACACTGGTAGTCATAGAACCACACATACTGACCTCCAAGATTGTATTACTGCACTGGTAGTCACAGAAACACACATACTGACTTTCGAACCTTGTCTTACTGCACTGCTAGTCATAGAACCACACATACTGACCTCCATGCTGTGTCTCACTACACTGGCAGTCAAAGAACCCCACATACTGACCCCTAAGCCATGTGTCATGGCACTGGTAATCATAGAACCACACATACTGACCTCCAAGCTTGTGTTACTGCACTGGTAGTCATAGAACCACACATCCTGACCTCCAAGCTTGCCTTACTGCACTGGTAGTCATAGAACCATACATACTAACCTCCAAGCCAAGTCTCGTGGCACTGGTAGTCACAGAACCACAGATAATGACCTCCAAGCTTGTCTTACTGCACTGGTAGTCATAGAACCACACATACTGACCTCCAAACTGTGTCTTACTGCACTGGTAGTCATAGAACCACACATGCTGATCTCCAAGCTTGTCTTACTGCACTGGTAGTCATAGAACCACACAAACTGACCTCCAAGCTGTGTCTTACTGCACTGGCAGTCATAGAACCACACATACTGAACTCCAAGATTGTCTTACTGCACTGGTAGTCATACAACCATACATACTGACCTACAAGCTTGTCTTACTGCACTGGTACTCTCAGAACCACACATACTGACCTCCAAGCCATGTCTCGTGGCACTGGTAGACACAGAACCACACATAATGACCTCCAAGCTTGTCTTACTACACTGGTAGTCATAGAACCACACATATTGACCTCCAAGCTGTGTCTTACTGCACTGGCAGTCATAGAACCACACATACTGACCTCCAAGCTTGTCTTACTGCAATGGTAGTCATAGAACCACACATGCTTACCTCTACATTGTGCCTTACTGCACTGGTAGTCATAGAACCACACATACTGACATCCAAGCCGTGTCTCACTACACTGACAGTCACAGAGCCACACATACTGACCTCCAAGCTTGTCTTACTGCACTGGTAGTCATAAAACCACACATACTGACCTCCAAGCTGTGCTTTACTGCACTGGTAGTCATAGAACTACACATACTGACTTCCAAGACGGTCTTACTGTACTGGTAGTCATAGAACCACACAAACTGACCTCCAAGCTTGTGTTACTGCACTGGTAGTCACAGAACCATACATAATGACCTCCAAGCTTGTCTTACTGCACTAGTAGTCATACAACCACACATACTGACCTCCAAGCCGTGTCTCGTGACACTGGTAGTCACAGAACCACACATAATGACCTCCAAGCATGTCTCACTGCACTGGTAGTCACAGAACCACACATAATGACCTCCAAGCATGTCTCACTGCACTGGTAGTCATAGGACCACACATGCTGACCTCCAAGCTGTGTTTTACTGCACTGGTAGTCATAGAACCACACACACTGACCTCCAAGCTGTGTCTTCCTGCATTGGCGCTGCATTGGCAGTCATAGAACCACACATACTGACCTCCAAGCTTGTCTTACTGCACTGGTAGTCATAGAACCATACATACTGACCTTCAAGCTTGTCTTACTGCACCGGTACTCTCAGAACCACACATTCTGACCTCCAAGCCATGTCTTGTGGCACTGATAGTCACAGAACCACACATAATGACCTCCAAGCATGTCTCACTGCACTGGTAGCCATAGAACCACACATGCTGACCTCCAAACTGTGTCTTACTGCACTGGTAGTCAAAGAACCACGCATACTAACATCAAAGCCGTGTCTCACTGCACTGGCAGTCATAGAACCACACAAACTGACCTCCAAGCCGGGTCTCACTACACTGGTAGTCATAGAACCACGCATCTGACCTCAAAGCTTGTCTTACTGCACTGGTAGTCATAGAATAACACATACTGACCTTCAAGCCATGTCTCACTGCCCTGGCAGTCATAGAACCACACATACTGACCCCTAAGCCATGTGTCATGGCACTGGTAGTCACAGAACCACACATACTGACCTACAAGCTTGTCTTACTGCACTGGTAGTCATAGAACCACACATACTGACCTCCAAGCTATGTCTTACTGCACTGGTAGTCATATAACCACACATACTGACCTCCAAGCTGTGTCTTACTGCACAGGTAGTCATAGAACCACACATACTGACCTCCAAGCCGTGTCTTACTGCTCTGGTAGTCATAGAACCACACATACTGACCACCAAGCTGTGTCTTACTGAACTGGTAGTTATAGAACAATACATACTGACCTCCAAGCTTGTCTTAACTACACTGGTAGTCATAGAACCACACATACTGACCTCCAAGATTGTCTTACTGCTCTGGTAGTCACAGAAACACATATACTGACCTCCAAACCTTGTCTTACTGCACTTCTAGTCCTAATACTACACATACTGACCTCCAAGATTGTCTTACTGCACTGGAAGTCATAGAACCATACATACTGACCTCCAAGCTTGTGTTAACTACACTGGTAGTCATAGAATCAGACATACTGACTTCCAAGCCGGTCTTACTGTACTTGTAGTCATAGAACCACACATACTGACTTCCAAGCTGGTCTTACTGTACTGGTAGTCATAGAACCACACATACTGACCTCCAAGCTTGTGTTACTGCACTGGTAGTCACAGAACCATACATAATGACCTCCAAGCATGTCTTACTGCAATGGTAGTCATAGAACCACACATGCTGACCTCCAAGTTGTGCCTTACTGCACTGGTAGTCATAGAACCACACATACTGACATCCAAGCCATGTCTATTGACACGGGTAGTCACAGAACCACACATAATGACCTCCAAGCATGTCTCACTGCACTGGTAGTCATAGAACCACACATACAGACCTCCAAGCTGTGTCTTACTGCACTGGTAGTCATAGAACCACACATACTGACCTCCAAGCTGTGTCTTCCTGCATTGGCAGTCATAGAACCACACATACTGACCTCCAAGCTTGTCTTACTGCAGTGGTAGTCATAGAACCATACATACTGACCTCCAAGCTTGTCTTACTGCACCGGTACTCTCAGAACCACACATACTGACCTCCAAGCCATGTCTCGTGGCACTGATTGTCACAGAACCACACACAATGACCTCCAAGTTTGTCTTACTGCAATGGTAGTCATAGAACCACACATACTGACCTCCAAGCTGTGTCTTACTGCACTGGTAGTCATAGAACCACACATACTGACCTCCAAGCTGTGTCTTACTGCACTGGCAGTCATAGAACCACACATACTGACCTCCAAGCTTGTCTTACTGCACTGGTAGCCATAGAACCACACATGCTGACCTCCAAGCTGTGTCTTACTGCACTGGTAGTCATAGAACCACGCATACTAACATTAAAGCCGTGTCTCACTGCACTGGCAGTCATAGAACCACACAAACTGACCTCCAAGCCGGGTCTCACTACACTGGTAGTCATAGAACCACGCATCTGACCTCAAAGCTTGTCTTACTGCACTGGTAGTCATAGAACAACACATACTGACCTTCAAGCCATGTCTCACTGCCCTGGCAGTCATAGAACCACACATACTGACCCCTAAGCCATGTGTCATGGCACTGGTAGTCACAGAACCACACATACTGACCTCCAAGCTTGTCTTACTGCACTGGTAGTCATAGAACCACACATACTGACCTCCAAGCCATGTGTTACTGCACTGGTAGTCATATAACCACACATACTGACCTCCAAGCTGTGTCTTACTGCACAGGTAGTCATAGAACCGCACATACTGACCTCCAAGCCGTGTCTTACTGCTCTGGTAGTCATAGAACCACACATACTGACCACCAAGCTGTGTCTTACTGAACTGGTAGTTATAGAACCATACATACTGACCTCCAAGCTTGTCTTAACTACACTGGTAGTCATAGAACCACACATACTGACCTCCAAGATTGTCTTACTGCTCTGGTAGTCACAGAAACACACATACTGACCTCCAAACCTTGTCTTATTGCACTTCTAGTCCTAATACTACACATACTGACCTCCAAGATTGTCTTACTGCACTGGAAGTCATAGAACCATACATACTGACCTCCAAGCTTGTGTTAACTACACTGGTAGTCATAGAACCAGACATACTGACATCCAAGCCAGTCTTACTGTACTTGTAGTCATAGAACCACACATACTGACTTCCAAGCCAGTCTTACTGTACTGGTAGTCATAGAAACACACATACTGACCTTCAAGCTTGTGTTACTGCACTGGTAGTCACAGAAACATGCATACTAACATCAAAGCCGTGTCTCACTGCACTGGCAGTCATAGAACCACACAAACTGACCTCCAAGCCGGGTCTCACTACACTGGTAGTCATAGAACCACGCATCTGACCTCAAAGCTTGTCTTACTGCACTGGTAGTCATAGAACAACACATACTGACCTTCAAGCCATGTCTCTCTGCCCTGGCAGTCATAGAACCACACATACTGACCCCTAAGCCGTGTGTCATGGCACTGGTAGTCACAGAACCACACATACTGACCTCCAAGCTTGTTTTACTGCACTGGTAGTCATAGAACCACACATACTGACCTCCAAGCTATCTGTTACTGCACTGGTAGTCATATAACCACACATACTGACCTCCAAGCTGTGTCTTACTGCACAGGTAGTCATAGAACCGCACATACTGACCTCCAAGCCGTGTCTTACTGTTCTGGTAGTCATAGAACCACACATACTGACCTCCAAGCTTGTCTTACTGCACTGGTAGTCATAGAACCACACATACTGCCCTCCAAGCTGTGTCTTACTGCACTGGTAGTCATAGAACCACACATACTGACCTCCAAGCTGTGTCTTACTGCACTGGCAGCCATAGAACCACACATACTGACCTCCAAGCTTGTCTTACTGCACTGGTAGTCATAGAACCATCCATACTGACCTCCAAGCTTGTCTTACTGCACTGGTACTCTCAGAAACACACATACTGACCTCCAACCTGTGTCTCGTGGCACTGGTATTCACAGAACCACACATAATGACCTCCAAGCTTGTCTTACTGCACTGGTAGTCATAGAACCACACATACTGACCTCCAAGCTGTATCTTACTGCACTGGTAGTCACAGAACCACACATATTGACCTCCAAGCTGTGTCTTACTGCACCGGTACTCTCAGAACCACACATACTGACCTCCAAGCCATGTCTCGTGGCACTGATTGTCACAGAACCACACACAATGACCTCCAAGTTTGTCTTACTGCAATGGTAGTCATAGAACCACACATACTGACCTCCAAGCTGTGTCTTACTGCACTGGTAGTCATAGAACCACACATACTGACCTCCAAGCTGTGTCTTACTGCACTGGCAGTCATAGAACCACACATACTGACCTCCAAGCTTGTCTTACTGCACTGGTAGCCATAGAACCACACATGCTGACCTCCAAGCTGTGTCTTACTGCACTGGTAGCCATAGAACCACACATACTGACCTCCAAGCTTGTCTTACTGCACTGGTAGCCATAGAACCACACATACTGACCTCCAAGCTTGTCTTACTGTTCTGGTAGTCATAGAACCACACATACTGACCACCAAGCTGTGTCTTACTGAACTGGTAGTTATAGAACCATACATACTGACCTCCAAGCTTGTCTTAACTACACTGGTAGTCATAGAACCACACATACTGACCTCCAAGATTGTCTTACTGCTCTGGTAGTCACAGAAACACACATACTGACCTCCAAACCATGTCTTACTGCACTTCTAGTCATAATACTACACATACTGACCTCCAAGATTGTCTTACTGCACTGGAAGTCATAGAACCATACATACTGACCTCCAAGCTTGTGTTAACTACACTGGTAGTCATAGAACCAGACATACTGACTTCCAAGCCGGTCTTACTGTACTTGTAGTCATAGAACCACACATACTGACCTCCAAGATGTGTCTTACTGTATTGGCAGTCATAGGATATCACAGTTCCCGTGATTCCTTGTTTGTTATTTTTCTGTCAGTTATCCTGTATGAGGTCCTCATTGGTTGCCCTGTGTTTAGCCCGCCCAGTATTGCCTTTATATACTGGGCTTCTGCACCTTATCACTGCCCGTTCGTGGTGTTCCTGTGCCAGTAATACATTTGCATTAAGGTTTCCAGTGTACCGACTTGGCTTGCCTGACTACTCTCCTGTTCCTGCGCCTGTGTACCGACCTGGACTGCCTGACTATTCTCCAGTGATTGTTCCTGTGTACCGACCCAGCCTGGCTGACGTTCCTGCTCCTGTGTACCAACCCGGATTGGCTGACGTTCCTGCTCCTGTGTCCTGACCCGGCCTGGCTGATGTTCCTGCTCCTGTGTACCAACCCGGATTGGCTGACGTTCCTGCTCCTGTGTCCTGACCCGGCCTGGCTGACGTTCCTGCTCCTGGATTCCGACTTGGCAGTTCTCCGTTGTGATACTAGTCGTCTCGGCGACATTCTAACTTCCGGTGCCTTACTGTTTGGCACCTCTGCCTTGCAGGCTTGCCTGTCTCCCATTTGCTCAGAGCGCCTCTGGCCTAGTCCTCCGTTCCATACCAGTTGCCAGTGTTGCTTCCGTGAGTGCACCGGTATTCTGCCATTGGCTGCTCCTCTCTGTCAAAACCGGTTGCTTTGTTGCCTCCGTTATCGCACAGGTACATTACCATTGGTTTGCTCCACTCTGTCAATACCGGTTGCAAGTGTTGCCTCCGTTATAGCAACGGTACTCTACCATTGGTTGCGCTCCACTTTATCAAAACCGGTTGCAAGTGTTGCCTCCGTGATTGCACCGGTATATTGCACTGGTTCGCTCCACTCTATCAAAACCGGTTGCAAGTGTTGCCTCCGTGATTGCACCGGTATATTGCACTGGTTCGCTCCACTCTGTTTAAATCAGTTGCAAGTGCTGCCTCCGTGATTACCATTGGTTTGCTCCACTCTGTTAAAACCGGCTGCAAGTGTTGCCTCCATTATCACACCTGTACATTACTATTGGTTTGCTCCACTCTGTCAATACCGGTTGCAAGTGTTGCCTCCGTTATAGCACCGGTACTCTACCATTGGTTGCGCTCCACTTTATACAGACCGGTTGCAAGTGTTGCCTCCGTTTAGCACTGGTAGCTCTCCTGATTTCCTTAGTGGCCTAGTATACTGTGGACTCTTCCGTGGCATCTTCTGATGCAGTTGATTGCCAGAACATATGGGACTGTCCTCCTTTCCTCTGAACATTAACTCCTGCATGGCTGGAACCTGGAAACCTTATCATTCGCCTGACCCGTGTCAGCATAAACTGTTTGTCTCCTATATATATGCTGGACCTGTGTGGGCATAATTAACCTGTAGTGTGTCTGTACTATATGTGTTATATTACAGGACCTGTGAGGGTTCTTTATGTACTATTGTATTTAATAAAACTGTGTTTTAATCTAAACTCTGTGTCTCTGAGTCAAACAAACCGTTACATAGAACCACACATACTGAACTCCAAGCTTGTCTTACTGCACTGGTAGTCATAGAACCATACATACTGACCTCCAAGCCGTGTCTCGTGGCACTGATACTCAGAGAACCACACATAATGACCTCCAAGCTTGTCTTACTGCACTGGTAGTCATAGAACCACACATACTGACCTCCAAGCTGTGTCTTACTGCACTGGTAGTCATAGAACCACACATACTGACCTCCAAGCTGTGTCTTACTGCACTGGCAGCCATAGAACCACACATACTGACCTCCAAGCTTGTCTTACTGCACTGGTAGTCATAGAACCATCCATACTGACCTCCAAGCTTGTCTTACTGCACTGGTACTCTCAGAAACACACATACTGACCTCCAAGCTGTGTCTCGTGGCACTGGTATTCACAGAACCACACATAATGACCTCCAAGCTTGTCTTACTGCACTGGTAGTCATAGAACCATCCATACTGACCTCCAAGCTTGTCTTACTGCACTGGTACTCTCAGAAACACACATACTGACCTCCAAGCTGTGTCTCGTGGCACTGGTATTCACAGAACCACACATAATGACCTCCAAGCTTGTCTTACTGCACTGGTAGTCATAGAACCACACATACTGACCTCCAAGCTGTATCTTACTGCACTGGTAGTCACAGAACCACACATATTGACCTCCAAGCTGTGTCTTACTGCACCGGTACTCTCAGAACCACACATACTGACCTCCAAGCCATGTCTCGTGGCACTGATTGTCACAGAACCACACACAATGACCTCCAAGTTTGTCTTACTGCAATGGTAGTCATAGAACCACACATACTGACCTCCAAGCTGTGTCTTACTGCACTGGTAGTCATAGAACCACACATACTGACCTCCAAGCTGTGTCTTACTGCACTGGCAGTCATAGAACCACACATACTGACCTCCAAGCTTGTCTTACTGCACTGGTAGCCATAGAACCACACATGCTGACCTCCAAGCTGTGTCTTACTGCACTGGTAGCCATAGAACCACACATACTGACCTCCAAGCTTGTCTTACTGCACTGGTAGCCATAGAACCACACATACTGACCTCCAAGCTTGTCTTACTGTTCTGGTAGTCATAGAACCACACATACTGACCACCAAGCTGTGTCTTACTGAACTGGTAGTTATAGAACCATACATACTGACCTCCAAGCTTGTCTTAACTACACTGGTAGTCATAGAACCACACATACTGACCTCCAAGATTGTCTTACTGCTCTGGTAGTCACAGAAACACACATACTGACCTCCAAACCATGTCTTACTGCACTTCTAGTCATAATACTACACATACTGACCTCCAAGATTGTCTTACTGCACTGGAAGTCATAGAACCATACATACTGACCTCCAAGCTTGTGTTAACTACACTGGTAGTCATAGAACCAGACATACTGACTTCCAAGCCGGTCTTACTGTACTTGTAGTCATAGAACCACACATACTGACCTCCAAGATGTGTCTTACTGTATTGGCAGTCATAGGATATCACGGTTCCCGTGATTCCTTGTTTGTTATTTTTCTGTCAGTTATCCTGTATGAGGTCCTCATTGGTTGCCCTGTGTTTAGCCCGCCCAGTATTGCCTTTATATACTGGGCTTCTGCACCTTATCACTGCCCGTTCGTGGTGTTCCTGTGCCAGTAATACATTTGCATTAAGGTTTCCAGTGTACCGACTTGGCTTGCCTGACTACTCTCCTGTTCCTGCGCCTGTGTAACGACCTGGACTGCCTGACTATTCTCCAGTGATTGTTCCTGTGTACCGACCCAGCCTGGCTGACGTTCCTGCTCCTGTGTACCAACCCGGATTGGCTGACGTTCCTGCTCCTGTGTCCTGACCCGGCCTGGCTGACGTTCCTGCTCCTGGATTCCGACTTGGCAGTTCTCCGTTGTGATACTAGTCGTCTCGGCGACATTCTAACTTCCGGTGCCTTACTGTTTGGCACCTCTGCCTTGCAGGCTTGCCTGTCTCCCATTTGCTCAGAGCGCCTCTGGCCTAGTCCTCCGTTCCATACCAGTTGCCAGTGTTGCTTCCGTGAGTGCACCGGTATTCTGCCATTGGCTGCTCCTCTCTGTCAAAACCGGTTGCTTTGTTGCCTCCGTTATCGCACAGGTACATTACCATTGGTTTGCTCCACTCTGTCAATACCGGTTGCAAGTGTTGCCTCCGTTATAGCAACGGTACTCTACCATTGGTTGCGCTCCACTTTATCAAAACCGGTTGCAAGTGTTGCCTCCGTGATTGCACCGGTATATTGCACTGGTTCGCTCCACTCTATCAAAACCGGTTGCAAGTGTTGCCTCCGTGATTGCACCGGTATATTGCACTGGTTCGCTCCACTCTGTTTAAATCAGTTGCAAGTGCTGCCTCCGTGATTACCATTGGTTTGCTCCACTCTGTTAAAACCGGCTGCAAGTGTTGCCTCCATTATCACACCGGTACATTACTATTGGTTTGCTCCACTCTGTCAATACCGGTTGCAAGTGTTGCCTCCGTTATAGCACCGGTACTCTACCATTGGTTGCGCTCCACTTTATACAGACCGGTTGCAAGTGTTGCCTCCGTTATAGCACCGGTACTCTACCATTGGTTGCGCTCCACTTTATACAGACCGGTTGCAAGTGTTGCCTCCGTTTAGCACTGGTAGCTCTCCTGATTTCCTTAGTGGCCTAGTATACTGTGGACTCTTCCGTGGCATCTTCTGATGCAGTTGATTGCCAGAACATATGGGACTGTCCTCCTTTCCTCTGAACATTAACTCCTGCATTGCTGGAACCTGGAAACCTTATCATTCGCCTGACCCGTGTCAGCATAAACTGTTTGTCTCCTATATATATGCTGGACCTGTGTGGGCATAATTAACCTGTAGTGTGTCTGTACTATATGTGTTATATTACAGGACCTGTGAGGGTTCTTTATGTACTATTGTATTTAATAAAACTGTGTTTTAATCTAAACTCTGTGTCTCTGAGTCAAACAAACCGTTACATAGAACCACACATACTGAACTCCAAGCTTGTCTTACTGCACTGGTAGTCATAGAACCACACATACTGACCTCCAAGCCGTGTCTCGTGGCACTGATACTCAGAGAACCACACATAATGACCTCCAAGCTTGTCTTACTGCACTGGTAGTCATAGAACCACACATACTGACCTCCAAGCTGTGTCTTACTGCACTGGTAGTCATAGAACCACACATACTGACCTCCAAGCTGTGTCTTACTGCACTGGTATTCACAGAACCACACATAATGACCTCCAAGCTTGTCTTACTGCACTGGTAGTCATAGAACCATCCATACTGACCTCCAAGCTTGTCTTACTGCACTGGTACTCTCAGAAACACACATACTGACCTCCAACCTGTGTCTCGTGGCACTGGTATTCACAGAACCACACATAATGACCTCCAAGCTTGTCTTACTGCACTGGTAGTCATAGAACCACACATACTGACCTCCAAGCTGTATCTTACTGCACTGGTAGTCACAGAACCACACATATTGACCTCCAAGGTGTGTCTTACTGCACCGGTACTCTCAGAACCACACATACTGACCTCCAAGCCATGTCTCGTGGCACTGATTGTCACAGAACCACACACAATGACCTCCAAGTTTGTCTTACTGCAATGGTAGTCATAGAACCACACATACTGACCTCCAAGCTGTGTCTTACTGCACTGGTAGTCATAGAACCACACATACTGACCTCCAAGCTGTGTCTTACTGCACTGGCAGTCATAGAACCACACATACTGACCTCCAAGCTTGTCTTACTGCACTGGTAGCCATAGAACCACACATGCTGACCTCCAAGCTGTGTCTTACTGCACTGGTAGCCATAGAACCACACATACTGACCTCCAAGCTTGTCTTACTGCACTGGTAGCCATAGAACCACACATACTGACCTCCAAGCTTGTCTTACTGTTCTGGTAGTCATAGAACCACACATACTGACCACCAAGCTGTGTCTTACTGAACTGGTAGTTATAGAACCATACATACTGACCTCCAAGCTTGTCTTAACTACACTGGTAGTCATAGAACCACACATACTGACCTCCAAGATTGTCTTACTGCTCTGGTAGTGACAGAAACACACATACTGACCTCCAAACCATGTCTTACTGCACTTCTAGTCATAATACTACACATACTGACCTCCAAGATTGTCTTACTGCACTGGAAGTCATAGAACCATACATACTGACCTCCAAGCTTGTGTTAACTACACTGGTAGTCATAGAATCAGACATACTGACTTCCAAGCCGGTCTTACTGTACTTGTAGTCATAGAACCACACATACTGACCTCCAAGATGTGTCTTACTGTATTGGCAGTCATAGGATATCACGGTTCCCGTGATTCCTTGTTTGTTATTTTTCTGTCAGTTATCCTGTATGAGGTCCTCATTGGTTGCCCTGTGTTTAGCCCGCCCAGTATTGCCTTTATATACTGGGCTTCTGCACCTTATCACTGCCCGTTCGTAGTGTTCCTGTGCCAGTAATACATTTGCATTAAGGTTTCCAGTGTACCGACTTGGCTTGCCTGACTACTCTCCTGTTCCTGCGCCTGTGTACCGACCTGGACTGCCTGACTATTCTCCAGTGATTGTTCCTGTGTACCGACCCAGCCTGGCTGACGTTCCTGCTCCTGTGTACCAACCCGGATTGGCTGACGTTCCTGCTCCTGTGTCCTGACCCGGCCTGGCTGACGTTCCTGCTCCTGGATTCCGACTTGGCAGTTTTCCGTTGTGATACTAGTCGTCTCGGCGACATTCTAACTTCCGGTGCCTTACTCTTTGGCACCTCTGCCTTGCAGGCTTGCCTGTCTCCCATTTGCTCAGAGCGCCTCTGGCCTAGTCCTCCGTTCCATACCAGTTGCCAGTGTTGCTTCCGTGAGTGCACCGGTATTCTGCCATTGGCTGCTCCTCTCTGTCAAAACCGGTTGCTTTGTTGCCTCCGTTATCGCACAGGTACATTACCATTGGTTTGCTCCACTCTGTCAATACCGGTTGCAAGTGTTGCCTCCGTTATAGCAACGGTACTCTACCATTGGTTGCGCTCCACTTTATCAAAACCGGTTGCAAGTGTTGCCTCCGTGATTGCACCGGTATATTGCACTGGTTCGCTCCACTCTATCAAAACCGGTTGCAAGTGTTGCCTCCGTGATTGCACCGGTATATTGCACTGGTTCGCTCCACTCTGTTTAAATCAGTTGCAAGTGCTGCCTCCGTGATTACCATTGGTTTGCTCCACTCTGTTAAAACCGGCTGCAAGTGTTGCCTCCATTATCACACCGGTACATTACTATTGGTTTGCTCCACTCTGTCAATACTGGTTGCAAGTGTTGCCTCCGTTATAGCACCGGTACTCTACCATTGGTTGCGCTCCACTTTATACAGACCGGTTGCAAGTGTTGCCTCCGTTTAGCACTGGTAGCTCTCCTGATTTCCTTAGTGGCCTAGTATACTGTGGACTCTTCCGTGGCATCTTCTGATGCAGTTGATTGCCAGAACATATGGGACTGTCCTCCTTTCCTCTGAACATTAACTCCTGCATTGCTGGAACCTGGAAACCTTATCATTCGCCTGACCCGTGTCAGCATAAACTGTTTGTCTCCTATATATATGCTGGACCTGTGTGGGCATAATTAACCTGTAGTGTGTCTGTACTATATGTGTTATATTACAGGACCTGTGAGGGTTCTTTATGTACTATTGTATTTAATAAAACTGTGTTTTAATCTAAACTCTGTGTCTCTGAGTCAAACAAACCGTTACATAGAACCACACATACTGAACTCCAAGCTTGTCTTACTGCACTGGTAGTCATAGAACCATACATACTGACCTCCAAGCCGTGTCTCGTGGCACTGATACTCAGAGAACCACACATAATGACCTCCAAGCTTGTCTTACTGCACTGGTAGTCATAGAACCACACATACTGACCTCCAAGCTGTGTCTTACTGCACTGGTAGTCATAGAACCACACATACTGACCTCCAAGCTGTGTCTTACTGCACTGGCAGCCATAGAACCACACATACTGACCTCCAAGCTTGTCTTACTGCACTGGTAGTCATAGAACCATCCATACTGACCTCCAAGCTTGTCTTACTGCACTGGTACTCTCAGAAACACACATACTGACCTCCAAGCTGTGTCTCGTGGCACTGGTATTCACAGAACCACACATAATGACCTCCAAGCTTGTCTTACTGCACTGGTAGTCATAGAACCACACATACTGACCTCCAAGCTGTATCTTACTGCACTGGTAGTCACAGAACCACACATATTGACCTCCAAGCTGTGTCTTACTGCACCGGTACTCTCAGAACCACACATACTGACCTCCAAGCCATGTCTCGTGGCACTGATTGTCACAGAACCACACACAATGACCTCCAAGTTTGTCTTACTGCAATGGTAGTCATAGAACCACACATACTGACCTCCAAGCTGTGTCTTACTGCACTGGTAGTCATAGAACCACACATACTGACCTCCAAGCTGTGTCTTACTGCACTGGCAGTCATAGAACCACACATACTGACCTCCAAGCTTGTCTTACTGCACTGGTAGCCATAGAACCACACATGCTGACCTCCAAGCTGTGTCTTACTGCACTGGTAGCCATAGAACCACACATACTGACCTCCAAGCTTGTCTTACTGCACTGGTAGCCATAGAACCACACATACTGACCTCCAAGCTTGTCTTACTGTTCTGGTAGTCATAGAACCACACATACTGACCACCAAGCTGTGTCTTACTGAACTGGTAGTTATAGAACCATACATACTGACCTCCAAGCTTGTCTTAACTACACTGGTAGTCATAGAACCACACATACTGACCTCCAAGATTGTCTTACTGCTCTGGTAGTCACAGAAACACACATACTGACCTCCAAACCATGTCTTACTGCACTTCTAGTCATAATACTACACATACTGACCTCCAAGATTGTCTTACTGCACTGGAAGTCATAGAACCATACATACTGACCTCCAAGCTTGTGTTAACTACACTGGTAGTCATAGAATCAGACATACTGACTTCCAAGCCGGTCTTACTGTACTTGTAGTCATAGAACCACACATACTGACCTCCAAGATGTGTCTTACTGTATTGGCAGTCATAGGATATCACGGTTCCCGTGATTCCTTGTTTGTTATTTTTCTGTCAGTTATCCTGTATGAGGTCCTCATTGGTTGCCCTGTGTTTAGCCCGCCCAGTATTGCCTTTATATACTGGGCTTCTGCACCTTATCACTGCCCGTTCGTGGTGTTCCTGTGCCAGTAATACATTTGCATTAAGGTTTCCAGTGTACCGACTTGGCTTGCCTGACTACTCTCCTGTTCCTGCGCCTGTGTACCGACCTGGACTGCCTGACTATTCTCCAGTGATTGTTCCTGTGTACCGACCCAGCCTGGCTGACGTTCCTGCTCCTGTGTACCAACCCGGATTGGCTGACGTTCCTGCTCCTGTGTCCTGACCCGGCCTGGCTGACGTTCCTGCTCCTGGATTCCGACTTGGCAGTTCTCCGTTGTGATACTAGTCGTCTCGGCGACATTCTAACTTCCGGTGCCTTACTCTTTGGCACCTCTGCCTTGCAGGCTTGCCTGTCTCCCATTTGCTCAGAGCGCCTCTGGCCTAGTCCTCCGTTCCATACCAGTTGCCAGTGTTGCTTCCGTGAGTGCACCGGTATTCTGCCATTGGCTGCTCCTCTCTGTCAAAACCGGTTGCTTTGTTGCCTCCGTTATCGCACCGGTACATTACCATTGGTTTGCTCCACTCTGTCAATACCGGTTGCAAGTGTTGCCTCCATTATCACACCGGTACATTACTATTGGTTTGCTCCACTCTGTCAATACCGGTTGCAAGTGTTGCCTCCGTTATAGCACCGGTACTCTACCATTGGTTGCGCTCCACTTTATACAGACCGGTTGCAAGTGTTGCCTCCGTTTAGCACTGGTAGCTCTCCTGATTTCCTTAGTGGCCTAGTATACTGTGGACTCTTCCGTGGCATCTTCTGATGCAGTTGATTGCCAGAACATATGGGACTGTCCTTCTTTCCTCTGAACATTAACTCCTGCATTGCTGGAACCTGGAAACCTTATCATTCGCCTGACCCGTGTCAGCATAAACTGTTTGTCTCCTATATATATGCTGGACCTGTGTGGGCATAATTAACCTGTAGTGTGTCTGTACTATATGTGTTATATTACAGGACCTGTGAGGGTTCTTTATGTACTATTGTATTTAATAAAACTGTGTTTTAATCTAAACTCTGTGTCTCTGAGTCAAACAAACCGTTACATAGAACCACACATACTGAACTTCAAGCTTGTCTTACTGCACTGGTAGTCATAGAACCATACATACTGACCTCCAAGCCGTGTCTCGTGGCACTGATACTCAGAGAACCACACATAATGACCTCCAAGCTTGTCTTACTGCACTGGTAGTCATAGAACCACACATACTGACCTCCAAGCTGTGTCTTACTGCACTGGTAGTCATAGAACCACACATACTGACCTCCAAGCTGTGTCTTACTGCACTGGCAGCCATAGAACCACACATACTGACCTCCAAGCTTGTCTTACTGCACTGGTAGTCATAGAACCATCCATACTGACCTCCAAGCTTGTCTTACTGCACTGGTAGTCTCAGAAACACACATACTGACCTCCAAGCTGTGTCTCGTGGCACTGGTATTCACAGAACCACACATAATGACCTCCAAGCTTGTCTTACTGCACTGGTAGTCATAGAACCACACATACTGACCTCCAAGCTGTATCTTACTGCACTGGTAGTCACAGAACCACACATATTGACCTCCAAGCTGTGTCTTACTGCACCGGTACTCTCAGAACCACACATATTGACCTCCAAGCCATGTCTCGTGGCACTGATTGTCACAGAACCACAGACAATGACCTCCAAGTTTGTCTTACTGCAATGGTAGTCATAGAACCACACATACTGACCTCCAAGCTGTGTCTTACTGCACTGGTAGTCATAGAAACACACATACTGACCTCCAAGCTGTGTCTTACTGCACTGGCAGTCATAGAACCACACATACTGACCTTCAAGCTTGTCTTACTGCACTGGTAGCCATAGAACCACACATGCTGACCTCCAAGCTGTGTCTTACTGCACTGGTAGTCATAGAACCACACATTTGACATCCAAGCTGTGTCTCACTGCACTGGCAGTTGTAGAACCACACATACTGACCTCCAAGCCGGGTCTTACTGCACTGGTAGTCATAGACCCATACATCTGACCTCAAAGCTTGTCTTACTGCACTGGTAGTCATAGAACCACACATACTGACCTCCAAGCCGTGTCTTACTGCACTGGTAGTCATATAACCACACATACTGACCTCCAAGCTGTGTCTTACTGCACTGGTAGTTATAGAACCACACATACTGACCTCCAAGCTTGTCTTAACTACACTGGTAGTCATAGAACCACACATACTGACCTCCAAGCCGGGTCTTACTGCACTGGTAGTCATAGACCCATACATCTGACCTCAAAGCTTGTCTTACTGCACTGGTAGTCATAGAACCACACATACTGACCTCCAAGTCGTGTCTTACTGCACTGGTAGTCATAGAACCACACATACTGACCTCCAAGCTGTGTCATACTGCACTGGTAGTTATAGAACCACACATACTGACCTCCAAGCTTGTCTTAACTACACTGGTAGTCATAGAACCACACATACTGACCTCCAAGCCGGGTCTTACTGCACTGGTAGTCATAGACCCATACATCTGACCTCAAAGCTTGTCTTACTGCACTGGTAGTCATAGAACCACACATACTGACCTCCAAGCCGTGTCTTACTGCACTGGTAGTCATAGAACCACACATACTGACCTCCAAGCTGTGTCTTACTGCACTGGTAGTTATAGAACCACACATACTGACCTCCAAGATTGTCTTACTATAGTGGTAGTCACAGAAACACACATACTGACCTCCAAACCTTATCTTACTCCACTGCTAGTCATAAAACCACACATACTGACCTCCAAGCCATGTCTCACTGCACTGGCAGTCATAGAGCCACACATACTGACCCCTAATCCGTGTGTCATGGCACTGGTAGTCATAGAACCACACATACTGACCTCCAAGCCGTGTCTTACTGCACTGGTAGTCATAGAACCACACATACTGACCTCCAAGCTTGTATTACTGCACTAGAAGTCATAGAACCACACATACTGACCTCCAAGCTGTGTTTTACTGCACTGGTAGTCATAGAACCACACATACTAACTGTCACAGTTTTTGAAGACTCTCAGACTTAAGGTCTGGTAAAAACTTAACTTTATTGAAAGTTAAAGGCAGTCCCCGTAGGGTAAACATACATAACAATACAACATCAATAGAACATACAATAGGTACTACCGGCCTTGCCTAAATACCGGGCAAGGCAACACAAGTGACAGTATAAATGACAGGCTCTACCTGCCTTGCCTATACCGGGTAAGGCAACCGTGAGATGACAATTCCGGTTCTACCGGCCTGACCAATACCGGGCAAGGCAGCCCAATGGAATGCTGAATGTAGGCTCTACCGGCCCTGCCAATACCGGGTAAGGCAACCTTTAAGATGATGAGTTACAAGGTTCTACCGGCCTTACCAATACCGGGCAGGGCAGCCCAAGGAGGTACTGTAGTAGGCTCTACCGGCCCTGCCAATACCGGGTGAGGCAACCTACAGGATGGTAACGTTCAAGGTTCTACCGGCCTCACCAATACCGGGCAGGGCAGCCTGAGCGAGTAGACCAGCTGTCAGGTGACTAAGACATCATAGAGCATACGTATAGAGGTCTTACTCAGCAGGAGTCTATTGCCAGGGATAATCAGACAACTGCAAGGAAGTGCACAGCGACTGACCACAGTACTGGATGTTTCAGGAGCAAACCAACGTCCGCACATTGGGACTAAGGGTAAATAGCGCCACCAGTTTTACGGAGTAAACCAGTGACCGCATGCTGGAACCAACAATGTATATCGTAACCAGTTTAGTGGAGTAAACCAGCGTCCGCACGCCGGGACCAACAATGTATATCGCAACCAGGTTTAGTGGAGTAAACCAGCGTCCGCACGCTGGAACCAACAATTGTATATTGCAACCAGGTTTAGTGGAGCAAACCAGCGTCCGCACGCTGGAACCAACAATGTATATCGCAACCAGATTTAGTGGAGTAAACTAGCGTCTGCACGCTGGAGCTAACAATGTGTATTGCAACCAGGTTTAGTGGAGCAAACCAGCGTCCGCACGCTGGAACCAACAATGTATCATGCAACCAGTTAGTGGAGTAAACCAGCGTCTGCACGCTGGAACCAACAATGTGTATCGCAACCAGGTTTAGTGGAGTAAACCAGTGTCCGCTCGCTGGAACCAACAATGTATATTGCAACCAGGTTTAGTGGAGTAAACCAGCGTCCGAACGCTGGAACCAACAATGTATATACAAAAGCGAGGAGAACAATGTCGCCGGAGCGACAGCTGGATCACGAGACTCAGGAACCGTCAAGATTAACCCGCGAGGTGCTGGAACACAGGAACACCGGAATACAGGCACACAGGAACGCTGGAACACTGGAACACCGCAACGTTAACGTACAGGAACACTGGAACACCGGAATGTAGCATACAGGAACACTAGAATAGGCCCAGAGGCCTGACAAGTAGGTCAGGCAGAGTGGAGTCAGAAACACCACGAAAGGGCAACCTGGAAGTGCTCAACCTGGGTTTAAAAAGGCTGTGTGAGGAGGGCTAATGACAGATAGCCAATCACAAATACTCAGTAAGTGACAGGCACAGAGCAGCACGAATCACGGGCACCGTGATACTAACTTCCAAGCCGGTCTTACTGTACTGGTAGTCATAGAACCACATATACTGACCTCCAAGCTTGTGTTACTGCACTGGTAATCACAGAACCATACATAATGACCTCCAAGCTTGTCTTACTGCACTGGTAGTCATACAACCACACATACGGACCTCCAAGCCGTGTCTTGTGGCACTGGTAGTCACGGAACCACACATAATGACCTCCAAGCTTGTCTAACTGCACTGGTAGTAATAGAACCACACATACTGACCTCCAAGCTGTGTCTTATTGCACTGGTAGTCACAGAACCACACATATTGACCTCCAAGCTGTGTCTTACTGCACTGGCAGTCATAGAACCACACATACTGACCTCCAAGCTTGTGTTACTGCACTGGTAGCCATAGAACCACACATGCTGACCTCCAAGCTGTGTCTTACTGCACTGGTAGTCATATAACCACACATACTGACATCCAAGCCGTGTCTCACTGCACTGGCAGTCATAGAACCACACATACTGACCTCCAAGCCGGGTCTTACTGCACTGTTAGTCATAGACCCACACATACTGTTCTCCAAGCTGTGTCTTACTGCACTGGTAGTCACAGAACCACACATACTGACCTCAAAGCTTGTCTTACTGCACTGGTAGTCATAGGACCACACATATTGACCTCCAAGCCGTGTCTTACTGCACTGGTAGTTATAGAACCACACATACTGACCTCCAAGCTTGTCTTACTGCACTGGTAGTCATAGAACCACACACACTGACCTCCAAGCTGTGTCTTACTGCACTGGTAGTTATAGAACCACACACACTGACCTCCAAGCTTGTCTTACTGCACTGGTAGTCACAGAACCACACATACTGACCTCCAAGCTTCTCTTAACAACACTGGTAGTCATAGAATCACACATATTGACCTCCAAGATTGTCTTATTACACTGGTAGTCACAGAAACACACATACTGACCTCCAAACCTTGTCTTAGTGCACTGCTAGTCATAGTACCACACATTCTGACCTCCAAGCTGTGTCTCACTGCACTGGCAGTCATAGAACCACACATCCTGACCCCTAAGCTGTGTGTCATGGCACTGGTAGTCACAGAACCACACATACTGACCTCCAAGCTTGTCTTACTGCACTGGAAGTCATACAACCACACATCCTGATATCCAAGCTTGCCTTACTGCACTGGTAGTCATAGAACCACACATACTGACCTCCAAGCTTGTCTTACTGCACTGGTAGTCATAGAACCATACATACTGATCTCCAAGCTTGTCTTAACTACACTGGTAGTCATAGAACCATACATACTGACCTCTAAGCTTGTCTTAACTACACCGGTAGTCATAGAACCACACATACTGACTTCCAAGATTGTCTTACTGCACTGGTAGTCACAGAAACACACATACTGACCTCCAAACCTTGTCTTACTGCACTGCTAGTCATAGAACCACACATACTGACATCCAAGCCATGTCTCCCTGCACTGGCAGTCATAGAACCACACATACTGACCCCTAAGCCATGTGTCGTGTCACTGGTAGTCACAGAACCACACATACTGACCTCCGAGCTTGTCTTACTGCACTGGTATAAGAAAACAATAATTATCGGGCGGCTCAAGGAGACCTGATAAACAGATCAAACCTCCAGCATACGCCAATCTCTGGAAAAATGTCGTTTGTGCTTAATGGATAAACAGCCCTCCCGGGTTACTATGTATCAACTCCAACAAACACTTATCCAAAGCACTAAACCAAACATTGATCCATAAAATAAAATAACAAAAACTTTTATTCGTTCAATCATAAAAACACCAATATTCACGTGTATCAACTCGTATCAACAGACCCCTCAGATGACCGGAGGAAAAGGCTCCATCAACGTGTTTCGCGTGTCACCGCTTAATCATGATACAAAAGATTAATGCACAGATATAAAGAAGGATCTAACCAATCAATTCAAAGAAGGTTAATTGCTAGCTTGGTATAGTCTGGCGTAGTGGCCATAAAGCATATCCTTGCTACTAAATTCAAACAGATATTTTAACCCTCCGAGTGCCAACCGCACACAAGTGAAAGTGACACTTTCTTGGCAAAGTTAAATGGAAATACATCATAACATAGGGACTCTATATGCTCCTCGACCACCACGCCACAGACATGTTAATGAAATAAAACAAAGAAATAAATCCAAGCGTCAACAAGATATATCCCAAACTCTGTATCTGCGCACATTAATAAATCCGATCCCATAAGCCAACTGCAACACATTCATATAATAAACAAGTGTATGAATCAAAATAGTCAACAATAGCGTTATTAAAGATTGTAAAACATACACAATAACTTACATCCCAATAATAAACAGATTACTAAATTAAATGAAAATCTAAAACAATCAGTGTTTACCGGCAATAGAAACCCAACCGTAATTACTCACATTTAGCTCTGAGACAAACAAAACTTACAGGGTGAGGGATACAATGTAGCTCTATGTTTTTAAATAGACATCTAAAGAAGTTACCAAAAACCCCACAGATACACCAAATCTGTAGGGAATCCGAAAGGAATAGGCCTCCAGAAAGAACCAAAACCGAATAAAAACAACTATCTGTGCCATGAAAAATAACCACCGCCCCCGAGACGGCATAAACTCATAACCACAATATAAAATTGTAATTAAAGAGACACATTAATGCAAAATCATCTCACCCTAGTCAATACCAACTCTCTAGGACTGTGTTTATACATAACATGACAAATCATATTCGCGACTGAATCCCTCTGGAGACCTAGTCCTCAAGTAAAAAATCCAAGACTTCCCTCTTAGACAAAAGATCTTGAATATTGCCACCTCTCATCCCCAAGCTCACTCTCTCAATTCCTTGAAAACGTAAGGATGCAGTGCACCTAATATGATGAGCATCAAAGTGAGAAGCCACCATAGACTTCATGACTACACATCGTATATCACTCAGATGCTCATTAAACCGTTGTCTCAAAGGTCTACTGGTCTTCCCTACATATTGCTTGCTACATGTAATACATGTTAACAAATAGATAACATTTTTAGTGTTACAGTTAATATACTGTTTCATTTCGTAGGTGACCCCAGTCACACACGAACTGAAATTTCTAGAGACCAAAACATTGGTGCACATCTTATATCTCATTCCACCACACCAATACATACCAACAGTAGTTATCCAGGTCTTATCAGACTGTGAACTCTTCTTCATATACATACTTGGGGATAATCTACCACCAATCGTATTCGCCTTTTTGGGTACACACTTAATCCCTTTAGCTATGATATCCTGGAGCTTTTCATCTGCAGCTAACATTGGGATATGTTTAAGAAGAATCTTTTTAACCTGGTGGTAATCACCACTATATTTAGTGGAGAAAACCACCATGTCTTCAACACTTTTACTCCTCCTAATGTTCATTTCATCCTCATTTATAGCAGGTGAAGCTCCCAAGAGTTCAGTTTTATTGCGATTCCTCGCCTTTGTTAAAGCACAATCCAAAATGGCACAAGAGTATCCTCTATCTAAAAATCTATCATAAAGGTCAGCCGCCTGTATCTCAAATCACTCCTCAGTCGAGCAGTTCCGCCTTAAACGGATAAACTGACCATAAAGGATAACATGAGGTGGATGACAGCCCTCAACAATGCATTAACAGAAGTCAATTTCCTGTATACATCTGAGGTTACACAATCCACCTCTGCAGAAAGAAGAAGATCCAAAAAGGGAATCCTCTGGCTTTGGAACTTTGTTGATACAAGTTGATACACGTGAATATTGGTGTTTTTATGATTGTACGAATAAAAGTTTTTGTTATTTTATTTTATGGATCAGTGTTTGGTTTAGTGCTTTGGATAAGTGTTTGTTGGAGTTACTGCACTGGTAGTCATAGAAACACACATACTGACCTCCAAGCTGGTCTTACTTCTCTGGTAATCATAGAACCACACATACTGACCTCCAAGCTGTGTCTTACTGCACTGGAAGTCATAGAACCACATACACTGACCTCCAAGCTATGTCTTACTGCACTGGTAGTTATAGAACCACACACACTGACCTCCAAGCTTGTCTTACTGCACTGGTAGTCATAGAACCATACATACTAACCTCCAAGCTTGTCTTAACTACACTGGTAGTCATAGAACCACACATACTGACCTCCAAGATTGTCTTACTGCACTGGTAGTCATAGAACCATACATACTGACCTCCAAGCTTGTCTTAACTACACTGGTAGTCATAGAACCATACATACTGACCTTTAAGCTTGTCTTAACTACACTGGTAGTCATAGAACCACACATACTGACCTCCAAGATTGTCTTACTGCACTGGCAGTCACAGAAACACACATACTGACCTCCAAACCTTGTCTTACTGCACTGCTAGTCATAGAACCACACATACTGACCTCCAAGCCATGTCTCCCTGCACTGGCAGTCATAGAACCACACATACTGACCCCTAAGCCATGTGTCGTGTCACTGGTAGTCACAGAACCACACATACTGACCTCCAAGCTTGTCTTACTGCACTGGTAGTCATAGAATCACACATACTGACCTCCGAGCTTGTCTTACTGCACTGGTAGTCATAGAAACACACATACTGACCTCCAAGCTGGTCTTACTGCTCTGGTAATCATAGAAACACACATACTGACCTCCAAGCTGGTCTTACTGTGCTGGTAGTCATAGAACCACACATACTGACCTCCAAGCTGTGTCTTACTGCACTGGAAGTCATAGAACCACACATACTGACCTCCAAGCTGTGTCTTACTGCACTGGTAGTTATAGAACCACACACACACTGACCTCTAAGCTTGTCTTAATTACACTGGTAGTCATAGAACCACACATACTGACCTCCAAGATTGTCTTACTGCACTGGTAGTCATAGAACCATACATACTGACCTCCAAGCTTGTCTTAACTACACTGGTAGTCATAGAACCACACATACTGACCTCCAAGATTGTCTTACTGCACTGGTAGTCACAGAAACACACATACTGACCTCCAAACCTTGTCTTACTGCACTGCTAGTCATAGAACCACACATACTGACCTCCAAGCCGTGTCTCACTGCACTGGCAGTCAAAGAACCACACATACTGACCCCTAAGCCGTGTGTCATGGCACTGGTAGTCACATAACCACACATACTGACCTCCAAGCTTGTCTTACTGCAGTGGTAGTCATAGAACCACACATACTGACCTCCAAGCTTGTCTTACTGCACTGGTAGTAATAGAACCACACATACTGACCTCCAAGCTGTGTCTCACTGCACTGATATTCATAGAACCACACATACTGTCCTCCAAGCTGTGTCTCACTGCACTGGTAGTCATAGAACCACACATACTGACCTTCAAGTTTGTCTTACTGCACTGGTAGTCATAGAACTACACATACTGACTTCCAAACCTGTCTTACTGTACTGGTAGTCATAGAACCACACATACTGACCTCCAAGCTGTGTCTCACTGCACTGATATTCATAGAACCACACATACTGACCTCCAAGTTTGTCTTACTGCACTGGTAGTCATAGAACTACACATACTGACTTCCAAACCTGTCTTACTGTACTGGTAGTCATAGAACCACACATACTGACCTCCAAGCTGTGTCTCACTGCACTGGTATTCATAGAACCACACATACTGACCTCCAAGCTCTGTCTTACTGCACTGGAAGTCATAGAACCACACAAACTGACCTCCAAGCTTATCTTACTCAACTGGTAATCATAGAACCACACATATTGACCTCCAAGCTTGTTTTACTACACTGGTAATCATAGAACCACACATACTTCGAAGACTGTCTTACTGTACTGGTAGTCATAGAACCACGCATACTGACCTCCAAGCTGTGTCTTACTGCACTGGTAGTCCTAGAACCATGCATACTGACTTCCAAGCTGAGTCTCATGGCACTGGTAGTCACAGAATACACATACTGAACTCCAAGCTTATCTTACTGCACTGGTAGTCACATAACCACACATACTGACCTCCAAGCCTGTCTTACTGCAGTGGTAGTCATAGAACCACACATACTGACCTCCAAGCTGTGTCTTACTGCACTGGTAGTCCTAGAACCATACATACTGACTTCCAAGCTTGTCTTACTGCACTGCTAGTCATAGAACCACACATACTGACCTCTAAGCTTGTCTTACTGCACTAATAGTAATAGAACCACACATACTGACCTCCAAGCCTGTCTTACCGAACTGGTAGTCACAGAACCACACATACTGACCTCCAAGCTGTGTCTTACTGCACTGGTAGTCATAGAACCACACACACTGACCTCCAAGCTGTGTCTTACTGCACTGGTAGTCATAGAACCACGCATAGTGACCTCCAAGCTTGTCTTACTGCACTGGTAGTCATAGAACCACACATACTGACCTCCAAGCTTGTCTCACTGCACTGGTAGTCATAGAAACATACATACTGACCTCCTACCCTTGCTCCATGCACTGGTATCCATAGAACTACACAGTGACCCCTCGTCTTGTCCCACTGCACTGTTAGC
This sequence comes from Rhinophrynus dorsalis, assembly GCA_037306005.1. NCBI lineage: Eukaryota > Metazoa > Chordata > Amphibia > Anura > Rhinophrynidae > Rhinophrynus > Rhinophrynus dorsalis. The sequence goes on from CM074718.1 coordinate 674,423,004, forward strand.
CATAGAAGCACACATAATGACCGCCCAGAAGTGTTTGTTTGTACCTGTGTTGCATTGGTTTGCCTCAGAGTTTGACCTTAAATACATTGCCAAAGAGATTTTTTGATCATTGGAACAGACAGTTTACATACCTTTCTTTCAAAAAATCTTCATACTTCACTGGTAGTCACATAACCACACATACTGACCTCCAAGCCTGTCTTACTGCAGTGGTAGTCATAGAACCACACATACTGACCTCCGAGCTTGTCTTACTGCACTGGTAGTCATAGAAACACACATACTGACTTCCAAGCTTGTCTTACTGCACTGCTAGTCATAGAACCACACATACTGACCTCCGAGCTTGTCTTACTGCACTGGTAGTCATAGAAACACACATACTGACCTCCAAGCTGGTCTTACTGCTCTGGTAATCATAGAAACACACATACTGACCTCCAAGCTGGTCTTACTGTGCTGGTAGTCATAGAACCACACATACTGACCTCCAAGCTGTGTCTTACTGCACTGGAAGTCATAGAACCACACATACTGACCTCCAAGCTGTGTCTTACTGCACTGGTAGTTATAGAACCACACACACACTGACCTCTAAGCTTGTCTTAATTACACTGGTAGTCACAGAAACACACATACTGACCTCCAAACCTTGTCTTATTGCACTGGTAGTCATAGAACCATACATACTGACCTCCAAGCTTGTCTTAACTACACTGGTAGTCATAGAACCACACATACTGACCTCCAAGATTGTCTTACTGCAGTGGTAGTCATAGAACCACACATACTGACCTCCAAGCTTGTCTTACTGCACTGGTAGTAATAGAACCACACATACTGACCTCCAAGCTGTGTCTCACTGCACTGATATTCATAGAACCACACATACTGTCCTCCAAGCTGTGTCTCACTGCACTGGTAGTCATAGAACCACACATACTGACCTTCAAGTTTGTCTTACTGCACTGGTAGTCATAGAACTACACATACTGACTTCCAAACCTGTCTTACTGTACTGGTAGTCATAGAACCACACATACTGACCTCCAAGCTGTGTCTCACTGCACTGATATTCATAGAACCACACATACTGACCTCCAAGTTTGTCTTACTGCACTGGTAGTCATAGAACTACACATACTGACTTCCAAACCTGTCTTACTGTACTGGTAGTCATAGAACCACACATACGGACCTCCAAGCTGTGTCTCACTGCACTGGTATTCATAGAACCACACATACTGACCTCCAAGCTCTGTCTTACTGCACTGGAAGTCATAGAACCACACAAACTGACCTCCAAGCTTATCTTACTCAACTGGTAATCATAGAACCACACATATTGACCTCCAAGCTTGTCTTACTACACTGGTAATCATAGAACCACACATACTTCGAAGACTGTCTTACTGTACTGGTAGTCATAGAACCACGCATACTGACCTCCAAGCTGTGTCTTACTGCACTGGTAGTCCTAGAACCATGCATACTGACTTCCAAGCTGAGTCTCATGGCACTGGTAGTCACAGAATACACATACTGAACTCCAAGCTTATCTTACTGCACTGGTAGTCACATAACCACACATACTGACCTCCAAGCCTGTCTTACTGCAGTGGTAGTCATAGAACCACACATACTGACCTCCAAGCTGTGTCTTACTGCACTGGTAGTCCTAGAACCATACATACTGACTTCCAAGCTTGTCTTACTGCACTGCTAGTCATAGAACCACACATACTGACCTCTAAGCTTGTCTTACTGCACTAGTAGTAATAGAACCACACATACTGACTTCCAAGCCTGTCTTACCGAACTGGTAGTCACAGAACCACACATACTGACCTCCAAGCTGTGTCTTACTGCACTGGTAGTCATAGAACCACGCATACTGACCTCCAAGCTGTGTCTTACTGCACTGGTAGTCATAGAACCACGCATAGTGACCTCCAAGCTTGTCTTACTGCACTGGTAGTCATAGAACCACACATACTGACCTCCAAGCTTGTCTCACTGCACTGGTAGTCATAGAACCACACATACTGACCTCCAAGCTTGTCTTACTGCACTGGTAGTCATAGAAACATACATACTGACCTCCTACCCTTGCTCCATGCACTGGTATCCATAGAACTACACAGTGACCCCTCGTCTTGTCCCACTGCACTGTTAGCCATAGAAGCACACATAATGACCGCCCAGAAGTGTTTGTTTGTACCTGTGTTGCATTGGTTTGCCTCAGAGTTTGACCTTAAATACATTGCCAAAGAGATTTTTTGATCATTGGAACAGACAGTTTACATACCTTTCTTTCAAAAAATCTTCATACTCTTTGCAGTTCTTTCTTCCATCATTCATGTGCTGGATCAGGTTGTCATATCCAACGGTGCTTGTAATATCTGTGCTCTGTGGGTATATATAAAACACAAAAAAACACATATTAGCATTATCAGTACCTGCAGATCCTACTACTCCTCCACAGTTTATTCGGCACAAGAGCCGCAAATGTTGACTCTGAAGTCTAGCAAAGGGCCTCAGATTATGGTTAAAAAGTCTTCATATGGGTTGGGAAAAGTAGATTAATCCAGTGGATGCTAGAGAAGTCTCTGACTCATTCGTATACCTCTTTACTATCCAAAGGGGTTAACCCTTTGAGTGCCTGAGAGGCATCAAACGCAGGGATACATGAAACAAATCACATAACTATCAGTGAGAGACAGCCCGCAGCACCCATCCACTGCTTCTTCTTAAGAATTGGTGGATGGGTGCTTCCCTCTAAGTGCTGTCTCTCACAGGATATCATGGGTATGCCTTCAGGTAAAGGAAAGAGGATGTATACATTTGAGGGGCAAAAATAATGGATCTATTAAATAGCCACACATTATCGTTGATCATTATAAACAAGGGTTGAGATGCATTGTAGAGTTATCCAGCACCCAAAGGGTTAAGACTGAACAATGTAAGAGTAAGGGAGGTATGTACTGAGTCGAAAGAAAAAGGCATGTGTTTTTTGGTACGTGTGTATGTGATGTGGTAGAGGGAAATTATTTTCCCTTCACGCTGAACCAGAGAACAGGCTGAGGGCGTCTAGAGAAGCCTTTAAGGGCCACATGTACTCACAGGGCCACCTGTTGCCAGCCACAATACAATGTGAAATCAGCTCTGACAGATGCAAAATAGTTTATTCATCCTGACACCTACCTGAATGAACCTCATACCTCAGTCAAGGAAGCGTCAGTGATTTTACATGCTGACTCAAAACCTGTTCTACCGATCAGTGTGACATTCTTCTATTCAGTAGTGCCCTGAGCAGAGTTCTAACCATGTCATTATGGGCGAATTGCACATTATTTTTATTATGCAATAGTGGTTTATTTTTGTTACTTTGAATTGGCCGGAATCCCACTATTTTCAATACAATTAAGGAGGAAACGTGTTAGCCGTAAATAGAGCAGACAGGTACAGCAAAGGTGATACCATTAATGGCTATTTAAAGGGAAAGAAACATCTCCTAATAATAACTCTCCACTTACCTTACTATGGTCAGAAATTCCTAATGGCCCCTATGAACTTTGCCCTTGTGCATTATTTGAAGACATAAACTCTTCAATTAGCCCTGGATGTCATGTCCATGGAGGCGGACATGATAGTTGCTGGCAGTTTTTTCAAACTGAAGAACACAAAGTGCATGGGCCTGCTTAAACTTTTAATATCCAGAGGGTCAAAGCAATATGTTGCACATCTTTCTGTTACTTAAAGGGTTAAGGACCAGAGGGATGCACAGTGGATTGCAAATCAATGAGTTACACACCCTTCTGGCCGTTAAATGGTTGAGTTTATCATGTGCACAGGGAGGAGTTTGTTTTCTGTGATCTTTTCTAGCATCTGTCATGTCTGCCTCCATAGACATGACATCTTCCATGGACATGACTGATTGAAGATGTTTTTATTTATTTACTTAATCAAAGAGCATGAAGAAAATTCTCATTGGCTGTCAGGATTTTGTGATCATAGTAAAGAAAGTGCGGTGGGTTTATTATCAGGTGTTACGTCCCTCTTTAAAGTGAAACTTTCACCTTATGTAAAGTCGCCCTGCAATAATTAAGCTGGTAGCGACTAGCTTTATAATACGTCTCTTACCACTCAGAACTATCCAATTGTATAGAAATCCTTAATCTTAGGAGACCGGAAGCCAGGCATAAGCGCAAACATCTTGTCTACATGCCTGCGCCGTCAGTCTCTCCTCTTACGAAGCATTGCAGTGTGCCACAAGGTAACCGGACGGGACTGACGGCGCAGGAGTGCAGACTGCCCTAACCTGGCCGTCAGTCTCAGAAGGATTACTTTACAACTGGCTACTTCTGAGAAGTAATAGATGTATTATAAAGCTAGTCGGTACCTGCTTAATTATTGCAGGGCCACTTTATATAAGGTGAACGTTCTGCTTTAGGGCTAGATTCCATTGTAGGTAATAAAGTTATAACTAGTTTTACCTAAACATTTTATCACCTGCAATGTAATCTAGGCCTGAGTAACTTTAGGGCTCGTTCACACAAGTGACAGAACTGTAGCAGTTCCTTCTCTCAAAGGCAGGGATTTTTTTTACAGTAAGGGCAGTAAAGTTACAGAATTCTTTGCCTCAGGATGCTGTGCTTGCCGATACTGTAACTGCTTTCAAAAAAGCAATGGATATCTACCTAGCACAGAACAATACTGAAAATTATGACACATGGCTTCAAAGCAGATAGGATGTTGATCCAGGGAAATATCTGACTGCCATTTGGAGTCATATTAAACAAAGAAAGATGAGATGTTGTAGTCCCTAATGCATGAAGATTAGTATACCCCCCAATGAATGTAACACACACACAGGACAGGGTAGAAAACAGGTTAAAACTTAACCTTTAATTATGAATAATGATTAAAAAGGTTTGTCTAAAAATACATTAGCTGCATAGGAACATAGCACTTGTTCCTCATCTCTATAGTATATAAGTAGAAAGCATGCTCACCACTAGAAGGAAATGGTTAGTGTTAGGTGCTGCCAGATTATCATTAATAGTCTAATACTAGCAATTTGGGACAGTGTTGCCCGTCATGTTATGCAGGGAATGTTTTTTTTTTAAATAAATGTTATGATAGTGAAATATGGCGTAGGGTGTACGTGTCAGAAAGGTACACACAGTGATACACAGACACATGTGCAAACACACACATATACAGGGGGACACACAGTGATAGAGAAGCATGCAACACACATACACACACACATGCACTGACATACACAAACAATGACACACAGATGCAAATCAGAACATACATACATACAGCGTGAGCAACATACCTCCCAACACTTCAAATGGCCAAAGAAGGACACTTGTGTTTTAGATGGTGTTACTGGGGGCGTGGCTGGTGGTGTACTTTAGAGAATTTTTAACCCTTTGAGTGCCAGGGGGTAAGCAATGCATTGAATACCCCTCTGGAATTGAAATGGTTAAGTTACTCTTTGTGTAAGTGAATGATTTAGAAGAAGATGAAAGTATTTTTTACACAGACTCATTTAACAGATATATACAGAAGTTTACACCTACATTACTGTGGGTTTTATTGATGTGGAGCAATCTGATACACTGGTATATACACCACACAGTGTGATCTCCTAAATTAGAGTGACCAGACCTCACCTTTAACCAGGGACAGATATGAAAAATGCATACTGCAGGGCTGCTTTGATTTCAGTGCAGTCTGAAATATGCCTCTTTTCTATGTGTTCCCCGGTTAAAGTGAGGTCTGGTCAGCCTATCCTAAATAGAGGAGCAGAGGGATTTGGGTGTCAAACAGGGACTGTCCCTCCTATACTGTATCGTGCCAGTCCTTATACACAGACACATGCAGACTGTATACTATACAGCAGAGGTTCTCAACCCATGCCCCCAGTGGCCACTAACAGCAGGCTGACCAGACCTCACCTTTAATCGGGAACTCATAGGAGAAATGCATACTGCAGGACTGCATTGATTTCAGTGAAGTACTGCAAAATGGCTATTTTCTATGTGTCCCCGGTTAAAGGTGAGATCTGGTCAGCCTAACTAACAGGCCAGGACTTAGGAATTGCCCTGCTAGAACACAAGTGTGTTGATCAGAGGTTCAGTTGTATTGATTAACTCACCTGTGCTCTTAAAAGGAAATTCTAAAATCCTGGCCTGTTAGTAGCCACTGAGAGCACAGGTTGAGAACCACTGCTATACAGTGCCAGACTATTCTAGAGAATTTTTAACCCTTTGAGTGCCAGGGGGTAAGCAATGCATTGCATCCCCTCTGGCATTGTAATGGTTAAGTTACTCTTTCTGTAAGTGAATGATTTAGAAGAAGATGAAAGTATTTTTTTACACAGACTAATTTAACAGATATATACAGAAGTTTATACCCACATTACTGTTGGTTTTATTGATGTGGAGCAATCTGATACACTGGTATATACACCACACAGTGTGATCTCCTAAATAGAGGAGCAGAGGGATTTGGGTCTCAAACCATACCTCCCAACATTTCAAATTGCCAAAGAGGGACACTTGTGTTTTAGGGGGTGTTGCTGGGGGTGTGGATGGTGGGCGGGGCATTACCGAGAATTCTTAGGCTATTTCCCTACTGACACCTCCTTGTGTTACCTAATAAATGACTTATAACAAGACAAATGTATATTTATTTATTTATAAACACATTTTCCTGTCATAATTTATGCTCAATTTGTTCATTTTGACACAGGGACTGGATAAAAGGTACCTCCCAAATGTCCCTTTTTAGGTGGGTACTATTTCTCTGAGGCAAAAATCCCTCTTTCCCTCCCTGGTATCCCTCTTTTAGTTGATCAGACTACATGGTGCATATATATATGTGTATCACATTGTTCCACAGTAATAGAAACTCACATAATGTTTGTTTAAACATCAGCATATATGTTTAAAAATGATTTTCTGTAAATTAAATATTTTGGTCTTGCTCTAAATAATTTATACTGTTACACAACCAGGTGGCAGTAGGTCATCAAGTGACCAAACCTGCTCTACTGCTAGTTCTGCCCCCAGCACTAACAAGTAAATCAAAAGTGCCCCCCTACATAGAAGAGTAACAAAGGCAATGTATACTTTACATTCCCTTTGTCACTGACTCATTTGACTCACTGCTCTGTCCACGTTACTGCTCTGTCCGGGCCGCCCATTCAGACACCACCAGCCGGGCTTAGGAACTACTTCCTCCGAGTCCCGAACGAACTTGGATGCCACCAGGCAGGCTCAGTGTGTAGCGGAGAGACAGACAGCGCCGTGCAGTGCCTCTAAGCAAATCCCCCCCCCCCGCACAATTTAGCTCTGTATGAGAGCGGCAAGCCACCGCTACAATTGGACAGGATGACACAGTGCACTGCACACTCACTGAAATATTTTTTTAATGTACTTGAGGTTGGAGGGACCCGACCGTAGCTCTAAGCAAACCCCCTGACCGCACAATTTAGCTTTGTATGAGAGTGGCAAGCCACCACTGCGATCGGACAGGACGACACTAGTGCACACTCACTGTCTGAAAATAATATATTTTAATAAATGTACCTGAGGTTGGAGGGACCCGACCGTACAGGAGGACCAGGATGCAGTGAAGAAGATGCCAGATATTTGTCACTCAGGCTGCGGTAACCCGGTATGCCAGCATGAGCAGCCAGTAGGGGCAGATAGTGTCTGCAGTGGCTATCTCAGCCAGCCTCACACTCACTACTGCAGCTCGGGCAGGCAGACTAATGGCGCGGTTGCGTGCGTGCGCACATTTAACAAGTGTGTGGAACGCATGCGCGGGGTAAACGTTACGATTGATATCACTTAACTTAGCACGTTGCGTTGTGCTGCTCACACACAATCTCAGAGCGTGCCGTGCGTCCAAGCTGCTTCTGGAGAGCCGGTCCGTGTGGGCAAATTTTAAAAGGCCTGGTAAAACGGGACAGACAGTAATGCGGGCGGGACAGTGGGTTTGGGCCATAAATTCGGGACTGTCCCGCGTAAATCGGGACAGTTGGCTGGTATGCTCAAACAGGGACTGTCCCTCCTATACTGTATAGTGCCATTCCTTATACACAGACACATGCAGACTGTATACTATACAGTGCCGGACCATATTTAAATAGTTTGTCATACATGCTATACAGTGAGCTGTGTACAGCATGGAGATGATTGAAGGAACTGGCACCTCTACTTACAGACAGACTGACAAACAATCTGCTCTCTTTCTCTCTATTTGTGCAATATATAAATACAGTCACAACCATGTTTCTGCCACTTACCAGCTCAGCTGCAGTTCTGCTCTGCACTGCCTGATCATGTCTCTGCCATTGTTCCAGTTTCCCAGCTTCCCTGTGTTAGCAAGTCAGCTCCCCAGCATCCTGCCTGCTGACTGGTTAGAAATTGGCTCACTTGTAGTAATTGGCAGGGCTGTGCAGGCTCACAGACAGGTAATGAAGAAGCTGCATAATACAGATCATGGCCTTCCAGCTGTAGCGTGAATATAGTTCCCATCATCCTCAGCTGCTCAGCGTGCATGTGTCTCTGTATGAGTGTGTGTGTATGTGTCTGTCAGTGTGTGTGTGTGTGTGTGGGGGGGGGGGGTGTATGTGTCTGCCAGTGTGTGGGGGGCATGTGTGTGTCTGTGGTGTAGGAGTGAGTGGCATCCATTTTTTTTCTCAGCCTTAGATAGTGGTGGCCGGGCTGGATAGTGGGGGCGGGCCAAAAATCACACCCCCATTGAATCACCCAATGTGAGCAGTAATCCTCTTTACTGCCGCCCCTGGGTGTGTTTTGCCAGGCATAAAATCTTCTGTTATATATATAGATAGAATAGTAAAGTTAGAACAAAGCTCCTGGAGCTCTTGTATAAGAGACTCAAACACTAATTTACCTCCTCGGTTAGAATCAACCTCATTGATCCTACTTCTTCTGAGACTGACGGCCAGGCATCAGTGCAGACATCTTGGCTTAGAGACATCTGCGCGCCTGCCCAGTCTCCTGCATTGTACCTTAAGGTAACAGGAAGGGACTGACATTGCAGGAGCGCAGATGCCTCTAAAGCAAGAAGCCTGGCCGTCAGTCTCAGAAGTAAGATTTCTTAATAACGTTGTACTTTTTCTGGATAATAGTACTATTTCTAAACTTATCGCTATATGACTAATTATTATATAATTTGGGGTGATAATTCCCTTTTAAGGGAGAGGTCTAATGTTTGAAAAAAAAAAAGTCTTACGGACAATAATGATTCCTTCAACATTTTATTATGAAAAATCTGAAGAACACTATAAAGCGCAGTTTTTCACCCACAGTCCTCAAAGTACTGTGAACACAGTATGTCAAAGTGTTTAACCTTTTAACGTGTTGCACACCACCCTGGTCCTTAATGGGTTAATGATATCTGCATACGCCTCCATGGGGTTGGCTACATGACACAATTTAATAGTGCAGGGCAGAGTGGTGGGTGGATAATGGGCAAAGAAGACCAGGAAAGAGGTAAGGGTTGGAGGAGAAGTGGGTGGAAGGAGGCGGGGAGTAGGCGGAGTCATAAGAACTCCCCAGTGCACAGATAAGGGACTTTATTCTCTAGATAGATGGGGTTTTACTCATCAGACTAAAGAGATACAATTCTGTGGCAAATCCAATGTGATTTGGGGGATATGAAAACTCCCACTGATTTAAATGGGATTGTTAACCCGTTGGTTGCTAGAGAAGTCTCCAACGGACTGCAAAGCACTGTGCTTGGAGACCTCTGTAGCAATCAGGGGGTTAAAATCCACATATACATTAATCACAATTTGGAGAATTATTATTTGGCCTGTTACCTGGGCACAGGTGACCCCAATTAACTCCTAAAGAGGTTACAGAGGCCAGCCACATATTTTGTTACAATATGCTGGAGACCTGCCTAGAATTCCATGGGATAAATGCTTGTACTTAAGTAAAGAAGCCCATGAATCATGCACCGTACATGACCCTCTGCCTCTGTATGGAAAACCTACACATAGAAACACAGAATTTTATATCAGATAAGAACCATTAGCTCCATCCAGTCAGCTCTAACATCTCCTAAAGTAAGACACTTGGGAGGTATGGCCTCCTAATATCTGTTAATGGGTGACACTTGGTAGGTGGAGTCCTACTATCTACTAAAGAGGGACAAGTGGGACTTATGGACCCTAATATCTCCTAAAGAGGGACACTTGGGAGGTATGGACCCCTAATATCTCCTAAAGAGGGACACTTGGGAGGTATGAACACCTAATATCTCCTAAAGAGGGACACTTGAGAGGTATGGACCCCTAATATCTCCTAAAGAGGGACACTTGGGAGGTATGAACACCTAATATCTCCTAAAGAGGGACACTTGGGAGGTATAAACACCTAATATCTCCTAAAGAGGGACACTTGAGAGGTATGAACACCTAATATCTCCTAAAAAGGGACACTTGGGAGGCACAGAGTCCTACTATCTCCTAAAGAGGGACACTTGGGAGGCACAGAGTCCTACTATCTCTTAAAGAGGGACACTTGGGAGGCACAGAGTCCTACTATCTCTTAAAGAGGGACACTTGGGAGGTATGAACCCTAATATCCCCTACAGAGGGACACTTGGGAGGTATGGACTCCTAATATGTCCTAAAGAGGGACACTTGGGAGGTATGAAGCCCTAATGTCTCCTAAAGAGGGACACTTGGAAGGTATGGACCCCTACTATCTCCTAAAGAGGGACACTTGGGAGGTATGGACCCCAAATCTATACTACTAAAAGGAGAAGCTTGGCAGGCAGCCAAAATTCTCCGGCACTGAACACACCCAGGGGCGTTGCACTAGAAGGAGAATCTTGGCAGGCAGCCAAGCAGTACTGAGGAGACATTCATGTTTCCTCACACATAACACAGGGGCGTGATTTTCATAGGAGTTGCCAGGGGCCGAAGGCTACTCTGTATGAAAATCTCTGCAAGGACATGGCCCCCCAGCCACATAACACAGGGGTGAGATTTGGCCCCCCCAAATGACTTACATGCCACTACAAGGTGAGGGATGGGTGCAATATGAGCGCATTATGGGTGCAATAAGGACGCAATATGGGCGCAATAAGGATGTAATATGGGTGCAATATGAGTGCAATGTGGGTGCAATATGGGTGCAATATGAGTTCAATAAGGACACAATATGGGTGCAATACAGGTTCAATATGGATGCAATGTGAATTCAATAAGGACGTATTATGGGTGCAATATGGGTGCAATAAGGACACAATATAGGTGCAATATGAGGGCAATAAGGACACAATATGGGTGCAATATGCATGCAATAAGGACGCAGTATGGGTGCAATAGGAGTGCAAAATGAGTGCAATATGGGCGCAGTAAGGACACAATATGGTTGCAGTATGAGTGCAAAATGGGGGCAATATGGGTGCAATAAGGACGCAATATGGCTTCAAGATGAGTGCAATATGGGTGCAATATGGGCGCAATATGGTGCAATATCCATTTTGCATCCTTATTGCACCCATAATGCACTCAGTTTGCACTCGGATTGTACTCATATTACACCCATATTACATACATTGCACCCATATTGCACCCGATGTGCCATTCTTTCATAGGGAATGTGCCATTCAGAATGATGCGACGTGTACAATTTGCGACTCTTTAAGGTGCGACATGGTGAATGTGCCATTCGGAATGATGCAGCCAAACAAATGCAACACTTTAAGAAGCGACATTTTAAGTGCACCAGTTCAAAAGTAAACTCTCTGTCCCCTTCTCCATCTTGTCTCTCTCTCTCTCCCCCCTTCTCCATCACATCTCTCTCTCCCCCCTTCTCCATCATGTGTCTCTCTCCTTCTCTTCTCCATCATGTCTCTCTCTCTCTCCCTCCCTTCTCCATCATGTCTCTCTCTCCCCCTTCTCCATCATGTGTCTCTCTCCCCATTCTCCATCATGTCTCTTTCTCTCTCCCCCCCTTCTCCATCATGTCTCTCTCTCTCTCTCCCCCCTTCTCCATCATGTGTGTCTCTCCCCCCCCTTCTCCATCAAGTGTCTCTCTCCCCCTTCTCCATCATGTGTCTCTCTCTCCCCTTCTCCATCATGTCTCTTTCTCTCTCCCCCCCCTTCTCCATCATGTCTCTCTCTCTCTCTCTCCCCCCTTCTCCATCATGTGTGTCTCTCCCCCCCTTCTCCATCATGTGTCTCTCTCCCCCTTCTCCATCATGTGTCTCTCTCTCCCCCCCTCCATCATGTGTGTCTCTCTCTCCCCACTTCTCCATCATGTCTCTCATGTCTCCCCCTTCTACATCATTTCTCTCTCTCTTTCTCCATCATGTGTCTCTCTCCCCTTCTCCATCATGTGTCTCTCTCTCTCTCCCCCTTCTCCATCACGTGTCTCTCTCCCCCTTCTCCATCATGTGTGTCTCTCTCCCCCCTTCTCCATCATGTGTGTCTCTCTCTCTCCCCCTTCTCCATCATGTGTCTCTCTCTCCTTCTCCATCATGTCTCTCTCTCCCCCTTCTCCATCATGTGTCTCTCTCCCCTTCTCCATCATGTGTCTCTCTCTCCCCCTACTCCATCATGTGTCTCTCTCCCCTTCTCCATCATGTCTCTCTCTCTCCCCCTTCTCCATCATGTGTCTCTCTCCCCCCTTCTCCATCATGTGTCTCTCTCCCCCCTTCTCCATCATGTCTCTCTCTCTCCCCCTTCTCCATCATGTCTCTCTCTCTCCCCTTCTCCATCATGTGTCTCTCTCCCCCTTCTCCGTCATGTGTCTCTCTCTCCCATTCTCCATCATGTCTCTTTCTCTCCCCCCCTTCTCCATCATGTCTCTCTCTCTCTCCCCCCTTCTCCATCATGTGTGTCTCTCTCCTCCCTTCTCAATCATGTGTCTCTCTCCCCCTTCTCCATCATGTGTCTCTCTCTCCCCCCCTCTCCATCATGTGTGTCTCTCTCTCCCCACTTCTCCATCATGTCTCTCTCTCCCCCTTCTCCATCATTTCTCTCTCTCTTTCTCCATCATGTGTCTCTCTCCCCTTCTCCATCATGTGTCTCTCTCTCTCTCCCCCTTCTCCATCACGTGTCTCTCTCCCCCTTCTCCATCATGTGTTTCTCTCTCTCCCCCTTCTCCATCATGTGTCTCTCTCTCCTTCTCCATCATGTCTCTCTCTCCCCCTTCTCCATCATGTGTCTCTCTCTCCCCCTTCTCCATCATGTATCTCTCTCCCCTTCTCCATCATGTGTCTCTCTCTCCTTCTCCATCATGTGTGTCTCTCTCCCCCCTTCTCCATCATGTGTCTCTCTATCCCCTTCTCCATCATGTGTCTCTCTCCCCCCTTCTCCATCATGTGTCTCTCTCCCCCTTCTCCATCATGTGTGTCTCTCTCTCCCCCTTGTCCATCATGTGTCCCTCTCCCCCTTCTCCATCATGTGTCCCTCTCCCCCCTTCTCCATCATGTGTGTCTCTTTCTCCTCCTTCTATATTATGTGTCTCTCTCCCCTTCTCCATCATGTGTCTCTCTCTCTCTTCCCTTCTCCATCATGTGTGTCTCTCTCTCCCCCTTCTCCATCATGTGTCTCTCTCCCCTTCTCCATCATGTGTCTCTCTCTCCTTCTCCATCATGTGTGTCTCTCTCCCCCTTCTCCATCATGTGTCTCTCTCTCCCCTTCTCCATCATGTGTCTCTCTCCCCCCTTCTCCATCATGTGTCTCTCTCCCCCTTCTCCATCATGTGTCTCTCTCTCTCCCCCTTGTCCATCATGTGTCCCTCTCCCCCTTCTCCATCATGTGTCCCTCTCCCCCCTTCTCCATCATGTGTGTCTCTTTCTCCTCCTTCTATATTATGTGTCTCTCTCCCCTTCTCCATCATGTGTCTCTCTCTCTCTCTTCCCTTCTCCATCATGTGTGTCTCTCTCTCCCCCTTCTCCATCATGTGTCTCTCCCCCCTTCTCCATCATGTCTCTCTCCCCCTTCTCCATCATGTGTCTCTCTCCCCCCTTCTACATCACGTGTCTCTCTGTAGTATGTATGTAGTGATAGTAATGTTTTTTTCTTTTTTAATGCATTACAAAGTATTAATGAGTGAGACTAATGTCAGACACACTCCTTAATACACATTTGTTTAAAATGTATTCAGTATTTAATATTCCATATTCTCACCCCTTCCTTTGAGGTCAGCCCCTTCTGTAAGTGAGGAGACTGACACATGCAGTGGTCATGGCAACCAGTCTGGCACTCACTCAGATGGAGACATTAGTCTCTGTGTGAGAAGGAAAGTCAGTGCCCAGGATTCATTTAAGCGGAACTTTCAGATCATACTAAGTCGCCATGCATTCATTAAACGCATGGCGACTAGCTTGAAAATAGATGACTTACCGTTAAATTATAGTTCTGTCTAAAGTAATCCATCCCGTTTGGAGACTGGAACCCAGGCTACAACGTAGACATCTTGTCTGTGAGCATGAGCCGTCAGTCCCGGTGCAGTGCACCATATGGTTACCGGAAGGGACTGATAGCGCAGGCGCACAGACCGCACTAACCTGCCCGTCAGTCCCAAAACGGGACGGATTACTTTATACAAAGCTATTATTTAAGGGTAAGACATCTATTTTCAAGCTAGTCGCCATGCATTTAATGAATGCAAGGCGACTTGGTATTACCTCAAAGTTGCACTTTAAAACTACTAGAACCTGTTTTGCAGATGGGGCCCCTGTAGTTACACCCCTGCTCCACAGTTTTTCCCCATCCCCCCCCCAGTTCCTCTACGTTTTAGATTTTAAAATAAAATCTTTTAATTTATTAACCACATGAGTACCAGCTAAGTGTGTAACACATTGCTCTGCAATGCTTTGCATACCCCTAATATTCAAGGGGTAGGGTTCAAGTTTTTTCAGTTGTGGCTCCAGGGGTGTTGCTAGGTTACAAAAAGATCTGGGGCTGGAGCCTATGGCAAAATTCCACAGCGCACCCGTGGCAGTGACGATAATGCTGCAATGAGGAGTGGGATATCCGTCCACAATGCAACTGTTTTTTTCTTGCTAATTTATTTATAATGCAATGCAAAGAGTCAAGAAGTAAGCCATTTTATTTCAGCTATTGTTTTTTTTTTTTTTGTTATAACTTAAGAGCCACTGAGCTATACTTGAGGCAGCTCTGTGGTATTAATATAGAGTAGAGATGCACCGATACCACTTTTTTAAGACCGAGTACAAGTACCGATACTTTTTTCAAGTACTCACCGATACCAATTACCGATACTTTTTTTGCGGTCATTTGCCAGTTTTCCAGGTACTTAAAGCGCATATATTATATATATAATATATATGCTTTAGGTACTTGGAAAACTGGCAAATGACCTCAAAAAAAGTATTGGTGAGTACTTGAAATATAATATATATATATATATATATATATATATATATATATATATATATATATATATATATATATATAATACACACACACACCACCTCTTGACTGTCCCCTTTTGCCTCTTTCTCCCCCTCTTGATTCCTACCTTTTACTTCATTCTCCCCCTCTTGAGCTCCCTCCTTTTGCCTTGGCTTTTTCTCTCCCTTTTGATCCCCCTTTGTCCCCCTCCTTGACTCTTGATCCCACTCTTTTGCCTCTCTTGCTCTCTCCTGATCCCCCCTCCTTTTTGCCTTTTCTTAGTTCCCCTCCTTTTGTCTCCTGATCTTTACTCCTTTTGCCTTTTTTTTTTTTCCCCCTTTTTCTTAGTCCCTTTTTCTCCCTCTTGGCACCCCTCTTTGCCTCTCACCACCCACTCAAATGTCCCATCTAGCCTCCCTTACTCTCCTCTGCCGGGTGCTCGCTGTTCTCTCACGAGCCCCGGTAGATGCTCGCTGTTCTCTCGCGAGCATCTAAAATACATTGTATTAAAATGTGATTACCTATGCCCTGAATGGCATATACAATGTAATGTACATCTTTCTGTACACATCATAAGTACTGGGTGCTGAAGTCCTGCGTATCTGTGAACTAACAGGGACATTTGTGTACAACTACCCAGACTGATTACTATTAGTAGAGGATGGTGTCACTAGGTTATAGATGTAGCACAATGCATCCTATGGCGACTCAGGTAGCCAATAAAGGTATCATTTTTACTCTACTAGTCTCCTGCGTTTTATATGCATAACATGGTACCACCCTTTACCCATATTACGTCGATATACAAACTCATCTTTATTAGTAGACAATGTTGCCACTATGTTATTAGACAGATATCCAGAATTATCTGAGATCTATATTACTACAGAAGATTGTGTCAATATGATAGGAGACAAATATCCAGACTGAAAACTATTCATATTGGCAGTCTAGATCAGATGAAATAACGCTTACCGCAGACCAATGGACAGGATACAGCCAGCAAGCTAGATCAGATTAAAAACACACACAGAGAAGATAAACTATTTATCGGCTGACAGAGCTGATCAGATGAAATAATAGTGAAGCTTGCCAGATGCAACCACAGCAAAAAACGGGACTGGAGATTAAGGACAGGCAATCCAAGAAGTCACATCAGGAGGTCCACAGCACAGGAGCAGAACAAAGGGGCAAGAGTAAGCAGTGGTTGGAGGACAGAGCTGAGGGTCAGGAACCAAAAATAGAAGCAGATCTGGATTGTCTTCTTATAGCCCTAGGCAGGATCCCAAAGTGCCCCCCCCCCCCCCACCCAAACCTCTCACTTTGACCTTTGTATTTTTGGTTAGTAATACTCTTATTAACATAATTGAAATGGTGCTGTACAAGTGACTGCCTACCCCAGTGATACCGCAAAGGTTACATTTGAAATGGGGCTACAAAATGATACAACAGAGCATAGATTTGCAATGGGTCTACACAAGTGCTACCACAGAGCTTACAATCTAGGACTAGATAAATGATACTACAGAACTAATAAATGCAATGGGGCTTAATTAGTGATACCATGGAGCTGTCAATCCAAACTGAACTACACTAGTGATACCATGGAGCTGCCAATCCAAATTGAAATATAATAGTGATACCACAGAGCTTATAATTCAAGTGGAACTACACTATGGATACCACAGGGCTGTCAATCCAAGCGGATCTACACAGGGATTACAATCCAAGTGGAACTACACTATGGATACCACAGGGCTTTCAATACAAGCGGATCTACATAGTGATTACAATCCAAGTGGAGCTACACTATGGATACCACAGAGTCTGCAATTCAAGTGCAGCTACACAGCTACACAGAGCTTACAAGTGAAAATGAGCTACACCATGTGATACCACAAAGCTTACAACTGAAACGGATCTACTCTAGTAAGCGCCTTTCATAAACTGATAACATTATATGATGGAGTAGACTTCCCCATCATTCAGAGCTTTCCTAATCATTAGTAACAAGTGAATATGATGTCCTTTTCAGATGAAGTTCTAGAGGAGCATTCAGTAACTAGGAAAAGGTGGCAGGACCCTCTATCTGACAAGCAATGGACACACATTGCTAAGTAATTCTTTGTAGCTGTCTCTAGACCCGAGGGGTTAAACAGCTGCATTCTCCAAATGCTAGACTTATTGAAAGTGGGGAAGAAGGAAACTTATAGAATTGTGGAGGAACTGAAAGGTGCAGAGGTAGCCCCACCGAAAGACAAGGCTTGTCTAAATATTATTATGCCACTGCTCCACCACTTCAGCCCCACTTCCTTGTAAAACCCTTATCATCAAACCCCTCAACATACTTCATCTTAGAGTAGACATAAACATGAAGAAGGACATAGCAACACACAGCTGCTCTACCTGCACTCGGTGGACCTCATCACAATAAAGCTCAGTCAGTGTAACCATCATAAGGTGTGGGTCAGGAGAATTAATCTGCCCATTCACTTTTTTTTTTTCTTAAGTTCTCATTGCTTTTTCGGGTGACCCTGCTCAGCTGCTGGAAGTGGGTGTAATGAGATGTGCTGAGCTGACTGCAGAGGGCTCTCAGAGTTGGCTGCCTTCTTGGGGAATGAGGCCTCCTCCTTGCTCCTCCAGTTCGCACTTCCTGCTGCCAGGCCTTGCATGGTCACCGCTCTGTGACCAACTCCAACCATGCACAAGAGCGCTGCATTACACGCACAGCCAATGAGAGAGGAGTATCCTGTCAATACACTCGTCTCTAACTGGCTGCAGTGTGACTTTGCAGTATGCTAAGAAGGTACTGGATGGCAGGGCACATCTAATGCTATCTGTACAGTGCTGCAATGCTTCTAAAGTTCTCATATTGTATTATTTTGCTTTATGGGCCAGTCCACAACATTTGTGGCTACCCACTGGACCACAACATTTGGGGCTTCCCAAGGCTACACTTGGGACTTCAACGCCCTTACCCCCCCAGTGACGCCCTTGCGTGGGTCCATGATCAAAAAGCCATAAGTTTGATGGCCACATTTATATTTTTATTGATAACGATGGTGAATTACAGCCTGTCAGCTATTCAAAAATATTGATTTATTATTTATTGATCAACTCAGTGACAATACTGATAAATAAAAGACATCTATTCTTTAAAGGGATAGTAATACTTCGTTTTATCTTTATTTTATTTTGTAGGCATTAAAAAAACATGAAGAACGATATAAGTCTTATCTCTCAAACCTTTATGGTTTAAGAGATATTCACAAGCAAAGTTTCCACTCCTGCCCCTTTTACCTAGTGTAAGCCATCTCTTCTCAGATGTGGAATACAGTCCATAGACCAGACAGATAACAGAATGGGACAATCTTCTTCCTATGAGAACAATGAAAGCCCTGCCCCCCTTGACAAGCTTTTCAGGTTTCTCCCTCATCTTAACTGAAGATTGTCCCTCTCTGCAGTCTAACTGGGCACCTTCCTTCTGATCTGGCTGAGCAGTGTTACATCAGTAAAAGGGGCGGGAGGGGGATACTTTGTCATCGAACTACTCTTGAACTACAACTCTGACCGAATTGAAATAACACTCCCCCAAGTCCAAATACTATGATGATTAATTAGAGCTGCTTTTACTATGAAACATTACTATCCCTTTGAAGGTATAGTAATGTTTCACAAAAACAGCAGCTCCAATTAATCTTCATAGTATTTGAGCCATAGAGAGTTTTAGTTCAATACTTTCAGAGTTGTAGTTCAAGAGTAATTGAATGATAAAGTTTCCCCCTCCCACCCCTTTTACATAGTGTAAGCCCCCACTCCTCAGATGTGGAATTCAGTCCATAGACCAGACAGCTCACATCAAGGGACAATCTTCTTACTGTGAGAACAATGAAACCCTGCCCCCCTTGACAGTTCTTTCAGCTTTTTCCCTTATCTTAATTGAAGATTGTCCCTCTCTGCAATCTACCTGGACACTCCCTGCTGCTCTAAGCTGAGCAGTGTTACATCAGTAAAAGGGGCAGAAGGGGGATACTTTGTCATTCAATTACTCTTGAATTACAAGTTTGACAGAATAGAAATAACTCTCCATGGCCCAAATACTATGAAGATTAATTAGAGCTGCTTTTATTATGAACCATTACTATCCCTTTAACTGTACAGTACTGGCAAGAAGGTGTTAAGTCTTATTGTCATAGTAGTTAATGTGTGCTGGTTACTTAGGTATAGAAATAGGGGTGGGACTCAATCGGGTGGGCCTGGCTTAATCA
This sequence comes from Rhinophrynus dorsalis, assembly GCA_037306005.1. Taxonomy (NCBI): domain Eukaryota; kingdom Metazoa; phylum Chordata; class Amphibia; order Anura; family Rhinophrynidae; genus Rhinophrynus; species Rhinophrynus dorsalis. The sequence continues at coordinate 674,442,705 of CM074718.1, forward strand.
TCTGTGTGTCTTAAAGTGGGCGGGAAGTGGATGAGAAGTGGGCAGAACAGGGTGGGAAGGAGGAGAAGTGAGTGGGCAGTGGGAAGAACAGGGTGGGAAGGAGGAGAAATGGGTAAGAAGTGGGAAGAACAGGATGGGAAGGAGGAGATGTGGGTGAGAAGTGGGAAGAACGGGGTGGGGAAAGAGGAGAAGTGAGTGGGAAGTGGGAGGAACAGGATGGGAAGAAGAAGTGGGATGGAAGTGGGAAGAACAGGGTGGGAAGGAGGAGAAGTGGGAGGGAAGTGGGAAGAACAGGGTGGGAAGGAGGAGAAGTGGGAGGGAAGTGGGAAGAACATGGTGGGAAGGAGGAGAAGTGGGAAGAACATGGTGGGAAGGAGGAGAAGTGGGAGGGAAGTGGGAAGAACAGGGTAGGTAAAGAGAAGAAGTGAGTGGGCAGTGGGAGGAACAGGATGGGAAGGAGGAGAAGAGGGAGGGAAGTAGGCAGAAGGGTCAAGAAATTGGGAGGAACATGGTTGGAAGGAGGAGAAGAGGGAGGGAAGTGGCTGAGAAGAACAGGGCGGGAGGGAAAAGAAAATCACCATCGCTGGAGGACCAGCCTCTGTCCCCAGAGACCCAGTAATTCAGTCTGAAAACCAGAGTCTCCATGGCAGATCTAGAGAGTTCCCACGTACGCACATCACCCACAACAGTTTTATACAGAAATGTGAACGTACGTGTGTAAGTCAGTGGTGTATGAGCAAGTGACAGCCATTTTGTTTTTTTCTCAGTTAAATAGTGGTGGTTGGCCTGCATGATTGAATCACCCAATGGGAGCAGTAACCTCCCCATTGAATCACCCAGTGGGAGTTGTGTCTCCTAATGAGACATAAATTATGTAATGAGGCATTCTGTTCAATGTGTGTTAGTTTTCTGAGGAGACATAAATTATGTTCTGTGTGTGAGGTACCATAAATTATGCAATAAGACTTATTCTTTTATATATATAGATATATATATAATATACATATGCTTTGGTGTTTTTCTCCAGGGAGAAAATAGGATTATACCTTTATCTGCCTGTGCATGATTCACATGTAAATGAGTAGTTGGGTCTGACTGGTAGAACAAGAGATGAACACGCTACCATTGTAGGAAGAGGAAGCGAGAGGATAATTCTGACTCTCCCAATTGCCTACAGACAGATACACCCAAACTGCCACTTTAGTGAGTCTATAATGCTTGTTAGACAAGTTCCACTAGTGATTCCCTGGAGATGGGACCTAAAAATATCTTCCAAGATTTAATATTCAGGTCAGTATAGATTTGCCTTCAATTTTCAGGCCTCTAAAAAGGTGCTTCCCAGGCTAAGCTGAGCAGACCTCACCTTTTAGTAGAGATGAACAACATATTTAATAAATAAGGTGGCTCAAAAACACAGGTAAAGGCTTCAGTAAGCAATAAAGTCACCAGGTCAATCCAGGGTAGCCACCCACCAACTCAGCCATGGTTCTCAACAAACTTGAAGACAACTAGATGGGAGTGCTCACGGATCCATGAAACACAAGGAGCCAGTCAGGATAAACTATTAAAAACTTCAACGTTTATTTGAAAAAACAATAATAAGGACGATGGTATATACTGGATCATGTATGTGTTTCCACCTTTATACCACCGTCCGTGCTTAATGCACAGAGAAATTTTATTTGTTTTGTCGAATAAACGTTGAAGTTTGAAGTTTTTAATAGTTTATCCTGACTGGCTCCTTGTGTTTCGTTGATCCGTGAGCGCTACCTTCCAGTTGTCTTCAGACCTCACCTTTAACTGGGTGCGCATAGGAAAAATACATATTTAAGGCTACGCCGAAATCAATGCATCTCTTAAGTATGCATTTTTCATATGCTCTAAGGAAAGATCTGGTCAACATATGTCAAACCTATCCTAGCAGACTGCTAACAATGGCCTAGATTACACTGCAGGTTGAAAAGTAATATCTACTGATTTTATTTAAAAGATTAGCAAAGGAAGCAATGGTACTTACAGACTCACACATACACTGCCTGACAACCCAACCTTGTTCTACTATCCAAAGGTAGACAAAGAACCACACATATACTATCAGTCCCCACTAGGCTTGTGTCACGGAGTGACTAGACAAATAAAGACTCTGACAGGTACAGGTACAGTCAATAGTTTATTTAAGAACATAGAAACATAGAAGATTGACGGCAGAAAAAGACCACCTGGTCCATCTAGTCTGCCCTTTAGTATTCCTTTATTGTTATCTTAGGATAGATACATGTTTATCCCAGGCATGTTTAAACTGTGTTACTGTGGATTTATCAACCACCTCTGCTGGAAGTTTGTTCCAAGTTTCTACTACTCTTTCAGTGAAATAATATTTTCTAATGTTTTTCTTGATTTTTCCTCCAACTAGCCTCAGATTGTGCCCCCTTGTTCTTGTATTCAGATTCTTATTAATCACACTTCCCTCCTGAACCTTGTTCAGTCCTTTAACATATTTAAAGGTTTCAGTCATGTCCCCCCTTTCTCTTCTTTCCTCCAGACTATACATATTTAGATCTCTGAGTCGTTCTTGATAAGTTCTATGCTTTAGACCTTCCACCATTTTTGTAGCTCTTCTTTGAACCCGCTCAATTTTAGTTATATCCTTTTGCAGATGAGGCCTCCAGAACTGTACACAGTATTCCAGATGTGGTCTCACTAGAGCTCTATACAGAGGGATCACAATCTCCCTCTTCCTGCTTGTTATACCTCTAGCTATGCAGCCAAGCATACGATTTGCTTTCCCCACCGCCTGGTTGCATTGGTTACTCATCTTGAGGCTGTCAGAGATGACCACCCCCAAATCCTTCTCTTCTGAAGTCTTTGCTACCACAGAACTGCCAATACGATAGTCAGATTGAGGGTTTCTTTTCCCCAAGTGCATTATTTTACATTTGGAAACATTGAACTGAAGTTTCCATTGTTTTGACCACTTATCTAATAGTGCCAAATCATTCTCCATATTACAGACACCTCCTGGAACATCAACCCTATTACACACTTTTGTGTCATCAGCAAACAAGCAAACCTTCCCTGCCAAGCCTTCCCTTATGTCACTTACAAACATGTTGAACAGAACAGGGCCCAGAACAGATCCTTGTGGCACTCCACTTGTAACCAGTCTCTGCTCAGAATACACTCCATTAACAACAACCCTCTGGTTTCTGTCCTTCAGCCAACTGCAGATCCACTGAACTATCCAGGGGTTAAGTCCAATTCTTGATAATTTATCTATCAGCTCTTTATGGGGAACTGTATCGAAAGCTTTACTGAAATCCAGGTAGGCGATATCCACAGCACCACCTTCATCCAGCACTTTAGTTACATAGTCAAAGAAATCAATGAGATTAGTCTGACAGGATCGGCGCTCAGTGAAGCCATGCTGGTTTGGGTCCATCAGGTTGTTTTTTGTTAGATGGTCAATTATCTTCTTCTTTAGAAGAGTCTCCATCATTTTTACCACTACAGATGTCAGGCTGACTAGCCTGTAGTTACTAGCTTCTTCTTTACTACTAGTGTTGAGCGAGCGTGCTCGGCCGATGCTCGGATCGGCTCGAGCATCGCTCTGCTCGGCACATGGCGGTACTCGTCGAGTACCGCCATGTGCTCGCCCGACATGTTCGGGTGAAGGGGATCTGTGCCGGAAGAGGCACAGATCCGAAGACGCTCCGCTGGACCACCAGGGACTGGAGGTACGGGGGCATTGCGGAGATGAAGGGGGCATTGCGGAGATGAAGGGGGACATTGTGGAAGAGGGGCATAGACTCTATGCCCCTCTTCCACAATGTCCCCCTTCATCTCCGCTATGCCCCTCTTCCACAATGTCCCCCTTCATCTCCGCTATGCCCCTCTTCCACAATGTCCCCCTTCATCTCCTATGCCATAGAGGAGATGAAGGGGGACATTGTGGAAGAGGGGCATAGCGGAGATGAAGGGGGACATTGTGGAAGAGGGGCATAGAGTCTATGCCCCTCTTCCACAATGTCCCCCTTCATCTCCGCTATGCCCCTCTTCCACAATGTCCCCCTTCATCTCCTCTATGGCATAGGAGATGAAGGGGGACATTGTGGAAGAGGGGCATAGCGGAGATGAAGGGGGACATTGACCAGGCACCCTCCGCTCATCAGAGCAGGGGGTGCCTGGTTTAATGCTCGAGTGCTCCCATGCTTTTCAATGGGGCTCGGGTGCTCGGCCGAGCACTCGAGCCTCAGGGGGTGCTCGGTCAGAGCACCCGAGCACCCGAGCATCGGGGTGCTCGCTCATCCCTATTTACTACCCTTCTTGTGAATGGGTACAACATTGGCCATTCTCCAATCATCAGGAACTTCTCCCGTAAGAAGGGACTGGTTATACAGATTAGTCAGGGGGCCAACTATGACAGATCGGAGTTCTTTAAGAACTCTAGGGTGGATTCCATCCGGACCCATCGCTTTATTTGACTTTAGCTGGACAAGTTCCTCTAGAACATCGGCCTCTGAAAACACTGGGGCTAAAATTATACAACTAGAGGCAATGCTGTGTTCAGCCATTTTCTGATTATGAGGGCCGCCGTCTGAAAAAACTGAGCAGAAGTAGTTATTCAGATGGTCAGCGACCGCCTTTTCTTCTTCTATATACTGATTTGAACAAATGCAGACAAGATAGGCCTGAGGACAGTGCACAGTCCACTACCAGGATCAGCACTGAATGTAGACAGACAATGCATCCAGAGTATAAGAAGCGAACCAGGACGGAAAGCAGAACCACTGGAATCACGCAGAGTGGTAAGCGTACGAGCTCTGACTAGCGTGCAGAGACTGAAGGCCCAGACACCCTAGAATGCTAGGGTCAACCAACACAATACCCTAGAATGCTAGGGGACACCGGCAGTGTCACACATCCTAGAACGCTAGGACTACAAGCAACCGATAGGACCAAGCGCTGCTGGACTACAGAGCTAACACACCCGGAAGCGACCAGGCCCCTGAGCCTGCACGGAGCGAGTCAGGCTCAAGGAAGCACAGATAGGGACAGACTAAGTCAAGGTCATACACTATTCGGGTAGTCAGACAAAGCCACAGTATAGCACGGAGCAGGTAGTCAGCCAGGCCAAAGGCCATACACAGATCAAGCAGTCAGACAGAGCCAGGAGTCAAGCACGGAACGGGTAGTCAGACTAGGCCAGAGGTACAAGCACTTATCCGGTAGTCAGACGGAGCCAAGGGTCATACACAACTCTGAATCGGCAGCCAGGAACGGATCACAACGGATGAATAAGAGCGCTCAGGTACACCACGAAAGGGCACTGAGGCTAGGACAGAATGCAGCATAGAAGGCCTATCGGAGGTGCGGAGCCATGCTTGGCCAAATCAGCCTAGCCTATAAAAATAGCGAGCACGCCAAATGACGCTCGTAGCAACCAGGAAGTCAGTGATCTGCAATGCTGCCGCTGAGCACACAAGGAACAGACAGGTAGAGCCATAGGGACGGATCACGGGCACCGTTATAGTACCCGAAGCAGAGTAGGAGCATGGACATTGGCACTAGTCACCCAGGAGCGTTCCTCCGGACCATAACCTTTCCAATGTACCAAATATTGGAGGTAACCTCTGACTCTGCAAGAATCCAGAATGCTCTGTATCTCATACTCCTCGTGTTCCTCTACCTGCACAGGCCCTGGTACCACTGGTGCTGAAGTGTAGCGGTTACAGGTCAATGGCTTGAGTAATGAAACATGAAACACACTGTGAATGCGCATCCCTGCAGGGAGGTCCAGAGTATATGTGACAGGGTTGACTCTACAAAGCACCCAGTATGGACCTACAAAATGAGGGGCCAGCTTCCTACAAGGTACTTGAAGGTTCAGATTACAGTAAGATAACCATACCCTCCCCCCAACGTGAAAAACAGGAGCTGGAAGTCTCCTACGGTCTGCATGTTTCTGATATTGCTGCATGGACCTTTTTAGGGCACTGTGGACCCGTATCCAAGTGGAGCGGAGCTGCCTAAGGTGCTCAGGCACAGAGTCAAACACACATATATACTGTGTAACACCCCAGTCTTGTATCACTGTCCCACTGGTAGGCACAGAGTCAAACACACATATATACTGTGTACAGTTCTGGAGACGACATCTCCTGAAGGACTTATTAAATTGGAGGCAGTTCAAACAAGAGTCACAGGACACAAGAACAGACTCAAAGAACTTAATATGTGCAGCTTGGAAGAAAGGACAGAGAAGGATGTGGGGGTGTTGCCATGGGTGGAGCTAAGAGCTCCTACAGTGCCTTGCCTAGGGGCACCTGGGATTTAAATCTGTTCCTTGCTCCAATGCGTTGAATACTCTGGCAATCAAAGGGTAAATAATGATCCACTTTTACAGAATGCATTTTGTAGGTGCATGCGATATAAATGTTTTCTGCTTTGCTGCCAGGGACAAAATTAGGGGGGCATACACACTCATATATATGTGTATATATACACACTCATATACAAACACATAGACACACACACACTTGAGTACTGTATAATCTACCTACAGGAGAGGTGAGTGGAGTGCAGGTAGATTATACAGTACTCTGTACATGTTCCTGTGGGCAGATTGTCATACTGCAGTCAGATTACTGTGCGTTAGACCAGAAGCAGAATGTCACTTTGCTCTATTCACACAAAGCATTCTATGCAGAGGTACTCGGTATTATTTCCCAGCGTGGTGTGTTTCTTTTTTACAGGGTTAAAAAATATAAGATACCACTTTAGCAAATATTCTGTCATTTACTCAGAGGACCACGTCATGGAAAATAAAAGTAAATTAAAGAGGCTCAGTGGTCATATACGTGGCTGCTCAAAAATTGCTGTGGCTGCTGCCCAGGTGCCCCACTGCTGGCCTGCGCTCCTTCCATGTCCTCCTCCAGGTGCGGCTCCTCTGGTGGCTGGTGTGCAAACGCAGCATTCTGAAGTTACACTGCGTCTGATGTCACCAGCTAAAGCCAAAATGAAGGCCGTCGCCAGCGGGCCGGGCGAATTGGACACTCTCCTCTCCTGCAGGGCAGGCAGCACTGGGGATACATAAAGTGAAATGCTCCATCTCAGCGCATCTTCATTCGGCTCTGTTCACTCGGGCTGCTCAAAAGAATAGAGTCCAAATGAAAAACCGCCGCCAGGGAGAACTTATTCAATCAGGAGGTGAAGAAAATTGGGGGGGGCACAGTAGAATGTCCCCCCAATGACGCCACCGTCCTTAAGGAATTAAACACTGAGAGTAAATTCTGAAGTAATGTTAATATAATGTATTATTTGTTTATGATTAACCCTGTCAGGACCCATGACGGTCCTGGACTGTCATGGCTTGTTTTCCCTTAAGGATCCATGACGGTCCTGGACCGTCATGGAATTCCGGGCTCCCAGCGCAGCTGCACGCCATTCGGGGAGTCCGGAATCAGATTCTGAAAAAAAAATGGTCCCTGGTCCTTAAGTGCAGCCGAGTGCGTGCGCGGCCGGTCCTTAAGGGGTTAATTGGGTTTGTGTGTATTATGTGATCATTTTATTTGGAGATTCCATTGTATATACAAATTGCATATAATGCAATCCCTGGCATTCTATCAGATCACAGCTGCTTTCCTATTACATTCTTCATTACATAATCACAGGTGTGATGGATTTGCATATATATATATATATATATACTGGTGGGGTGCTACGTGGTCATACGTATATACAGTGTGGACACAATGTACATGGTGATTGTTTTTTTCATGTATTCTGCACTAATTTACTTTGCTTTTATTTTTGAGATATATTGATAGATAGATAGATAGATAGATAGATAGATAGATAGATAGATAGATAGATTTGAAAGGGACAGTCCTTTTTCCCCGTTCTCTACTATGCTGTCTACAATATACACATTAAAGGGGGCTCACCAGGAGGTGGTATTCTGGGTATAACTAATGACACAGCCCCCCCCCCCCATCATGGGGGATGAATCATCAGGAAGGTGGGCCCCATACATGATTACTGCCTATAACCCCCTAATGGCAGCCCTACTAATTAATAATGAACAGATGACAAGCATACACTACAGCACAAAATGAGAGTTATAAATGGTATTGTATGAAAATTAAAGAAGGATAATGATAGAACATATTATGCTACATAAACTTACATACACAGCAATACATTTCTGGCTCACTATTAAAGGAATAGTGACCTTACAGTACATGACATGTACAGTCAAATTTCCTATAGTTTTTATTTCTTTTTCATCTTCACTTATATTATTACAGTTTTATGTATTTGACAGTGAGCTTGCTGGATCAGCAGAGAGCTTTCTGCCAGGGAACATGAAAACAGGACTAGAGATACAATTTAAAAAAGTTACAATGCAAACAAGATAGCACAGTGTATTCAGTACTGCTGGAAAAGATTTACATTGTATCACTGTTCTGCTTTGATGATCTTGGATCAGAAAACACTGTGGCAGTATATATTATTAGGCACTTGCAGCATGTAAAGTTCACATCAGGAAAAGATTATAGATTGGTGTGATGCCCCTTTCACACAGGAGATACAATACAGCAATAGCCCATTAGCAATGTCACCCGTGGTGAAACACCAGCTACCGGACTATATCACCTTCCACATGGGTGACTATTGCCTTGTTTGAATGAAACCAAAGTTCATCAAACTGCAATAAAGATGCAATAGGGCAGATATCATTAACCCTTTCAATGCCAGATCAGTACACAACACATTGCAAAGTAATGTGTTGTGAATTCCACTGGCACTGAAAGGGTTTAAGCCCGTAAGGATGCCTGCAAATCCTCTAAACGACACATTGCAGCTGCCAATGAATGCCCAGTCCATGTGGGTGTCATCCACTAATGCTTGGCTGGCGTTCATATGGGCTGACAAGCAAAAAGTATGTGAGAGGCTCTGAGGTAGAACATATACTGCCTGTTCTAAGGTTAGTCACTGCTTATGAGCATCACATTTTAGCTCTCTAGAGGAATAAAAGAGGAGAAATTCCCGGTACCCATTAGATTACTCTCATCCAGAAGGGCAGTCCACTTACATAATGATGGGCAAGGTGCCTCTACACAGGAGACACTAGCTAATCCCAGATGTACTTTTTGTTCTTCTATGTAAGTGGGTTGCAACTGATTTCCCAAGGTACTGAGAGCAAGGAGTCCACTTCTGGATTACCCTTTACCCTTAGATATACACCCAAAGGCTGTGGTACCCAACCCTGGTCCACAAGAGCTACCAACATTGCATGTTTTCACTATCTCTCTTGAGCACAGATTAATCAATTAAAGAGATAGGGCCTATGGCTGATTCACCTGTTCTCCAGCTGGGATAAGCAAAACATGCACTGTTGGTGGTTCTTGAGTATATCCTCTTCAAATAGCGCCACCTACATGGCGAGCATCATTATGGCTCATTAACAACTTAGCGAGGGTCAAAATGGCACCAGGTGAGTTTCTATTTGGTTAGGTTATGTTCATATCAGTTAGATTAGATTATTATCTTATAGGTTAGGGTGAGTGTCTGTTAAGTTTGAGGGGGTGTATCTGTACGTTAGGTTAGTATTAGTTTGATTAACTTAGGTTCTGTCTCTGTTAGGTTTGGGGGCCTGTATGTGTTAGGTAATGTTGTTAGTTTAGTATTTGTTAGGTTAGCTTTTGGCCTGTTGGTAGTTCTTGAGTGTAACCTTTTCAAATGGCTCCACCTACAAGTCATTATGGCTCATTCACAACTTAGCGGAGGTCAAAATGGCACCTGCAATATGTTGCCATTCACAATTTCACCAGGTGAGTATCTCATTGATTAGGTTATGTTAATATTGGTTAGATTAGGTTAGTATCTTATAGGTTAGGGTCAGTGTCTCTTAGGTTTGAGGGGGTGTATCTGTATGTTAGGTTAATGAAGGGTCAGAGGCGTAGCTAGAAGCCACCGGGCCCTGGTGCAGAAATTGCCATGCCCACCCCCCCGACCACATTGCCCCCAGTCTCCACATTGCCACCACATTGTCCCCCAACCTCCACCTTGCCCCTACTGAACCCCCCCACATGTCCCTCTCCTACCTCCCTGGTGGCCTAGTGATATGGCAGGAGAGATCTGTGCCTCCTTCTGCACAGACCTCTACAGAGCTGAAGCTCCCGCGCGGTTCTCAGTAATCCAGAGCTCTGGAAGATGATGTAATCTCCCAGCACTCTGCATTACTAGAGCTCCGGAGAGGGAGATCAGCGGTTAGAGGTCTGTGCCGAAGAAGTCACAGACCTACTTGCTGCGGGCACCGGGGCAAGGGGGTTGCAGGGGGTCGGCCGGGCCCCTGGAGTGATGGGCCCGGTCACAGGTGCGACCCTTATTGTTACACCAGTGTATAAGGTTTGTGTCTATTAGGTTCGGGTTACTTGTTAGGTTAGGGTTAGTTGTTAAGTTATGGTCTGTCTTTGTTAGGTTTGGGGGTTCTCTCTGTTAGATTAGTATCTGTTAGGTTAGGGTCTGTCTCGGTTAGGTTAGGGTCTGTCTCTGTTAGGTTTGGGGGTTCTCTCTGTTAGATTAGTATCTGTTAGGTTAGGGTCTCACTCTGTTAGGTTTGGGAGTAGTATAGGTTACTTGTGAGATTAGGGTTTGTTTTAAAGTTAGGATGCTTGGGTTAGAGTCAAGCGATGGTCAGACTTGGGTGGTGGTTTGGGGGTAAGATAAGTTATGGTACATTGTGACATTTTTAATACAAACTTTCATATGTGTCCTTTACACTTCAACACCATTTTTAAGTTGCTGTTTTGACACACGGTATTACCATTGGGACATTTCAATAGTAAGTCATTCTTGAAGACCAGGTTTGTTTACCCAGGCCCAGAGAGTTTTCACAAATAAACCTAAAGTATGTGAAGGTCTCTGAGAACAAACAAAAGAAAATATTGCCTGTTTTGTGGCTAGTCACCCCTCATGGGCATCACATGTAGCTCTCTAATACCAAATGGGACTGGTGATCAACCATTTCCCCCCCTCTTGAGATGGGACTGGAGGGGAAAAACGAGAGAAAGGTGAGTACAGATGACTGATATTTGGACATCTCCCTCACATGCTAGAGATGTGTCCAGTGTAATTGTATACCTCACTAGCATATGAGGGGTTAATATTGCACATGAGAAATGTTAGCTCTTAACAATTCTATAAAGAAAACATTCAAAATACTGATCAGCCACATTTATGAAATGTTAATGGATAATGACTGAACAGACAAACGTCAGCCTTATTTTCATAAACAGCCCCTGACTTCCTCATTTTTTAATTTATCTTATCTCTCTCTTAGTTATCAAATCTACAAAAAAAGAACTTGTGTTCCCATCATGGTATGACTATTATAATATTATCTTTGTTCTAGTAGAGCACTCCTAGTTTATAAAGTGCTTCTCACACAAAGGGCCATGTACAAAAGTGAAACCATAGAAGACAAATACAAATCTCCCAAATTCCTATTGATATAAATGTGGATTTCTAACACAACTCATTTTAAAGGGATAGTAATGTTTCACAATAAAAGCAGCTCCAATTAATCTTCATAGTATTTGGGACATGGAGAGTTATTTCAATTCTGTCAGAGTTGTAGTTCAACAGTAATTGAATGATAAAGTTTCCACCTCCTGCCCCTTTTACTGATGTAACACTGCTCACCTCAGAGGGACAATCTTCAGTGATCATAAGGAAAAACCTGAAAAACCTGTCAAGGGGGCAGAGTTTTCCTTATGATCACAGTAAGAAGATTGTCCCTTGCTGTGACCTGTCCGGTCAAGAGACCAGACTCCACATCTGAGGGGAGCAGTGTTACATCAGTAAAAGGGGCGGGAGGGGGATACTTTATTATTCAATTACTCCTGTACTACAACTCTGACAGTACTGAATTAACACTATCCATGGCCCAAATACTAAGAATATTAAATGGAGCTGCTTTTATTGTGAAACTTTACTATCCCTTTAAGCCCTTAAAATTTTAAATGCCAGAGGGGTATCCAATGCATTGCTCCTCTGGCACTGAAAGGGTTAAGGACCAGAGTGGTGGACAACACATTGTGAAGCAATGAGTTACACACACCCTCTTGTCTTTTAAGGGGTTATATAGTTGCGGGGGGGATGTACTATTCTGTGCCAAAATATCTCCCTTTAAAGCTGATTTGCCAAGAAAGGGGCATTGTGGGAGTATATGGACATCCCTGCTTCCTCTCTTCTATGCCTTGTTAAAAGGGATAGTAATGTGATGATATAAAGTTATTTCCGATTATTCATGATACTTTTTTATAATGCACGTTACTGTTGTAAATTTCGATATCGTTGTAGTCTTCTTGTAATTTTTGTTTAAAGTTTCCTCCTCCCGCCCCTTTTCCCTACATCACTCACAGTCTTCCCACATCTGAAAGCCAGTCCTGATGGATCGTAACGAGGGACAATATTGTGTCAGCAGGTTTTCTTTATACAGACACAAACAACCCTACTATCTCCTAAAAAGGGACACTTGGGAGGTATGGACCCCTAATATCTACTAAAGAGGGACACTTGGGAACTATAGAACCCTAATATCTCCTAAAGACGGACAACTGGGAGGTATGTACCCCTAATATCTCCTAAAGAGGAACACTTGGGAGGTATGGACCCCTAATATCTCCTAAAGAGGGACACTTGGGAGGTATGGACCCCTAATATCTCCTAAAGAGGGACACTTGGGAGGTATGGACCCCTAATATACCTTAAAAGAGACACTTGGGAGGTATTAAACCCTAATATCTCCTAAAGAGGGACATTTGGAAGGTATGGACCCCTAATATCTCCTAAAGACGGACACTTGGGAGGTATATACCCCTAATAAACCCTAAAGAGGGACACTTGGGAGGTATTAAACACTAATATCTCCTAAAGCGGGACACTTGGGAGGCATAGACCCCTAATATCTCCTAAAGAGCAACACTTGGGAGGTATGGAGCCCTAATATCTCCTAAAGAGGGACACTTCGGAGGTATATACCCCTATTAAACCCTAAAGAGGGACACTTGGGAGGCATAGACCCCTAATATCTCATAAAGAGGGACACTTGGGAGGTATGGACCCCTAATATCTCCTAAAGAGGGACACTTGGGACTTATGGACCCCTAATATCTCCTAAAGAGGGACACTTCGGAGGTATATACCCCTATTAAACCCTAAAGAGGACAGTTGGAAGGTATTATACCCTAATATCTCCTTAAGAGGGACACTTGGAAGGTATGGACCCCTAATATCTACTAAAGAGGGACACTTGAGAGATATAGACCCCTAATATCTCCTAAAGAGGGACATTTGGGAGGTATGGACCCCTATTATCTCCTAAACATGGACACTTGGGAGGTATGGACCTGTAATATGTCCTAAAGAGGGACACTTGGGAGGTATGGACCCCTAATATCTCCTAAACAGGGACACTTGGGAGGTATTAAACCCTAATATCAACTAAAGAGGGACACTAGGGAGGTATGGACCCAAATATCTCCTAAAGAGGGACACCTGGAATGTACCCCTAATATCTCCTAAAGAGGGATACTTGTGAGGTATAGAACCGAATACCTCATAAGCAGGGACACTTGGGAGGTATACAATATTGTCCAGTCAAGCGAATGGCTTTCAGATCTGAGGGAACAATAGTGATGTATGGAAAAGGCGGAGGGTGGGGGAACGTTAAAATAAAATTACAAGAAGACTACAATGATATTATTTACAATGGTACAGTGCATTATAAAAACGTATCATGATTAATTGTAAATAGCTACATAATGTGCCATTACTATCTCTTTAAATGTCTTGTACTACCACGGTGCAGAGGAAATGGGGATTAAAGAGATGATCATTCTCTGTTCTGACATTACGGATTCTACAAGTGCATAATATATAAAGTCAAATAACCTATCCATTCTTTATTTTGTTTTTCATCCTCATCCATTTTTTTTATTTCTATATGCTTGCCAGTGAGCACATTTGAATTTCTATTTCCACAGAGATTTTTATAAGAGTCTATGATAGCAGGGAGAGTGATACAATGTTGCACTGCCCCTGCAGCATACTGAGCTGTGGGGAAAGTGTTACATTGTACTACCATCCCTGCTTTTACAGAACCTAAATCATAAAACCTGATACCAAAAAGAGACTGATAAGTGTGCTGCACCGCAGACCTTAAATTATATAATGTACAATACAAAGAGAGAGAGACCAATGCAACAGCGTGTGTCTGTTAGATGTTCCAAACCACACCATATGCAGTGAAAAGTCAGCTTGGTGCTAAAGGAGTTGCCTATTATTAGTGGACACTCCAGACTTAAAATGTAACCTTTATTAACAAAAATATGAAAAACATATTTTAGTATCATATAAAATCATATATTCAGTATTGGGGTTGCGTTTTGGGCCTATTGCTCTCTAAAAAATAAACAGTCCAAGGATGAAATGAGTCACTTGCTCAATTCCCCACTAATGTAGGAAATTAGCAAACCAGTACGCTGATTGTCACAGGGCTATAGCTGATAGCATTCTCTGGTTTTTAGTCATCACTTAAAATACAGGGACAGAGCAGATAGTATAACCCTATATTGGTAAAAGGATAGTTCAGAAATAGAGTCCCTATTGTCTGTGCTTTAGGATAGACCTAATTTGAGCTCCAGGTTAGGCTTTCACCTTGCCGGTACGTACCATCCCTAACTCTATAGCAAGATAATGATCAGACTCATGCGTTTAGCATGAGAAGTCAAGAAAGGAAAATCCTTGTAAAGACAGTGTTTGAGAGCATAAGGGGGATCACATTCAACCACAGAGAAACCCTATGCGTTTTGCCGCTCACACAGGCGGCTTTGTCAAGAGTAGCTAATCCTTTTGACTTCTCATGCTAAATGTATTGCATGAATCTGATCTTTATCTTGCTATAGAGTTACGGATGGAATGTACCGGCAACTCCTTTACCACCAAACTGACCTTTTTCACTGCATATGGTGTGGAACATCTTTTACAGAACCTGACAGAATTTTCTCTGGATACAGAGGTTTAGGGAACTCCCTGTCAGCAATATAAAAGTGTAAAACATACTATAGATTAAGTTGAAAAAAAATATATATACAAATTAGAATAGGCAATTTGATTTAACATATTCTGCACTATTATAAATTCCCTAGCTCCTTAGTTCACGAGATAAAATCTACATTCAGTCCTTAATGTCATTTCCATGGAGGCGGCCAAGACAGTTCTAGCATGACCATAGCACCTCAAACTCTGCTCATTGCCATAGAAATATTAACCATTTAAATGTCTCAAATCCTGCTTGAACCCCGCTCCATCCTCTTCCAAACACACAAATCTAACCCATGCCCCCTATTCGCCAGCTTTGATTCTCTCCTCCCCTCCATCTTTCTTTCTCCCCTATCTCACCCTCTAGTCTTTGCAGAATTCTTCATACAATAGATTGACACAATACATAATACACCCTGTCAATCTCCACAATTGTATCTTCCTGATCCTCCATCCCACTCATTTTAACCTTTTGCTTTGGACACAGAAGCAGAGATCTCCCTTCCCAATCCTTTGTCATCCACCTTAGTTTCCATACTAACTCGTGTCTTCATCCTCATACATCTCCCTCTCCTCCTACATAGTATCTCCAATCTTCAATAAAACTAGTGTCCCACATAACACATCACAGTTTGCATTCATATGACCCACATGATACACCACAGATTGCAATCTAGTGACCTACCTGACCCAGAGCTTGCAATCCAGTGACACACCTGACAAAGGGCTTGCAATCTAGTGACACACCTGATACAGGGCATGCAATCTAGTGACACACCTGATACAGGGCTTGCAATCTAGTGATACACCTGACAAAGGGCTTGCAATCTAGTGACACACCTGATACAGGGCATGCAATCTAGTGACACACCTGATACAGGGCTTGCAATCTAGTGACTTTACTGACACAGAGCTTGCATTTTGGTTACCCACATGGCACAACAGAGCTTGCAATCTAGAGCGCTTAGAAAGTAGTGACCCACATGATGTTAGACCTTGCAGTCCCCAACGTGAAGTGGTGCGGAAGGAACCAGGGATAAGGAGTCAAGGAACGTGAGAAAGAAGGTAAAATGGCGAGAAAGGAAGCATGGGGGGGGGGGGTGTAAGTGTTACCACAGAGCTAACAGTTCAAATGGAGGTACACAAGTGATACCACAGAGCTTACAGTTCAAATGGAGGTACACAAGTGATACCACAGAGCTAACAGTTCAAATGGAGGTACACAAGTGATACCACAGAGCTTACAGTTCATATGGAGGTACACAAGTGATACCACAGAGCTTACAGTTCAAATGGAGCTACACTAGTGATACCACAGAGCTTACAGTTCAAATGGAGGTACACAAGTGATACCACAGAGCTTACAGTTCAAATGGAGCTACACTAGTGATACCACAGAGCTTACAGTTCAAATGGAGGTACACTAGTGATACCACAGAGCTTACAGTTCAAATGGAGCTACACTAGTGATACCACAGAGCTTACAATTGAAATGGAGCTACACAAGTGATACAACAGTGCTCACCGTACAAATGAAGCTACACTTTTGATACCATTGAGCGTACAATTGAAATGGAGTTACACTTGTGAAAGCACTGAGTTTACAATTGAAATGGAGCAACAAAAGTGATGCCACAGAAATTACAATTGTAATGGAGCAACACAAGTTAAATCACAGAACTTATAACTGAAATGAAATGACAGTACTAATGTAGCTAAATTTTAACTGTAAGCTCAGTGCCATCACTTGTGTACTTCCAATTCAGTTGTAAGCTCTGTTGTATCACTTATGTAGACCAGTTCAGTTGTAAGATATGTGACATCACACAACAAACCATCCCCTCACGTTCCTCCTTCTTTTCCTTTCTACCTCCAAAGTGGGCAGGATGCTTGAATTTGCCACCAACGTCATAGCTTCTCTTTCAGGACTTACCGGGTGAGCATCCAGAAACCATTGTACAACAGGATATCACTTCTGGTTATACAACTGGAATACAGGTCCTGGCAGGTCCTAGAAATCAATACATCAATCAGGCAGCAAATTCAAACACTGCCATCTCTAGATCCATAGGCTTTGCCAGACTTCTCGCCGGCCAGATGGGCAGGCTGTTAAAGTCTAAGCTGCCCCCCACTCAGGGGCGTATATAGACCCTGCTGGGCCCCAGTGCAAATCTAAGGCTGGGTACAGAGCAACACTGCACAAAGTGTAAGTGTCTCTATGGTGGTGAATAGGTTCTGAAGCTTTACATTTCTGTTTGGCAGTGGCGCAAATTATTCAAATACGCTGACTAAGCCCATTTGAACAATTTAACCTGGAGCCAAACAGAGATGTAACATATCATAACATCTTTACCACAGCAGAAACACTTGTGCTTTGTAACTTGATGTTGTCATTGAACTGACCAGACATCAGGGAGGGAAGCATTAGTTGAGTAATCGTTTCCTCCTCCTGCTGTCATTCTGCAAGTGGCAGGAGGGACCAGAGTGAATTACTTAGTTACATCATGGGACACATTGTTTTGTTTTTATTGTAAATTGATTAAACTGTCTGTGCACTAAAGTCAGCGTTTGTATTGTAAATTAATGACACATCTGAGCACTAAACTCGTTGTTTGTATATACCATCTGCTCACTAAATTCAGTTTTTGTATTGTAAATTGATCATAGCATCTGCGTACTAAACTCCGTTTTTGTATTGTACATTGATTTTACCGTCTGCGCAGTAAGCTCAGTTTTTGTATTGTAAATTGATTATACCGTCTGTGCACTAAACTCATTGTTTGTATATACCATCTGCGCACTAAACTCAGTTTTTGTATTGTAAATTGATTATACTGTCTGCGCACTAAACTCAGTTTTGTATTGTAAATTGATTATACCGTCTGTGCACTAAACTCAGTGTTCGTATAGTAAATTGATTATTCGCCTGCGAATTAAACTCAGTATTCGTATTATAAATTGATTATACCTCTGTGCACTAAACTCAGTGTTTGTAATGTAAATTGGTTATACGTCTGTGCACTAAACTTAGTGTTCGTATCACATATTGATTATACCTCTGTACACTAAACTCAGCGTTCGTATAGTAAATTTAGTAAACCCCTGTGAACTAAACTCAGCGTTCATATTATAAATTGATTATACCTCTGTGCACTAAACTCAGTGTTGGTATTGTAAATTGATTATACGTCTGTGCACTAAGCTCAGTGTTTGTATTGTAAATTGATTATACGTCTGTGCACTAAGCTCAGTGTTTGTATTGTAAATTGATTATACTGTCTGCCCACTACACTCAGTCCTGCCTACTCCTTGTCATAACAGAGCTGGATTTAGTTTGGTGTGCAGCTGGTATGATCAGTTTATAATACCTCCACATAAAGATGCCCCACTGTATTACTCATTTATATGCTGTGTTTCCTCCTGTTACTGCCAAAATAACAGCAGGAGGGAAAAATATTATACACTATGCACAGAATGGAGCAAGAACAAGAAACCACACTTGTCCAGGTGGCAAATTCGGGACAAAAGCAGCTTCATTTCACCATCAGACACAGATGAAACACATGAAATTGATCTAATGCGTTTCGCACATATAGTGCTTAATCATAGATTGGATTGGAATTCCTTATCTGCACTGAGCAGAACAATGAGAATTGGCGGTGAGTGCTTTCGGCTACTGTTTGCTGGACTTATCTATATTGTCCAACTTAATGGTGCTGCCGGTCCACCTTTGTATTTGTAAAATGGAGCATAGCCAGTGAAGAAATCTGGAGAGCTTACTGACAGGCTGCTAAATCCAGACCAGCTCCAAAGAGTGCAGGAGCCTAAAAAAGGATTTCTTTTTAATAAAATGGTACATGTGGCTTGGTCTGAACAACTTTACTTTCAGGGAAAGATTTTGTGTGTTTGGGGGGGGGGGACTCTTCCAAAATCTGTTTGACACAGCAGATATTGCAAACTAGTGACCCACATAACAAATCACAGTTTGCATTCATGTGACCCACTTGATACACCAGAGCTTACAATCTAGTGATGCACCTGACACAGGGCTTGCAATCCAGTGACTCATCTGACACAGAGCTTGCAGTCTAGTGACACATCTGACACAGAGCTTGCAGTCTAGTGACTCACCTGACACAGAGCTTGCAGTCTAGTGACACACCTGACACAGAGCTTGCAATCCAGTGACTCATCTGACATAGAGCTTGCAGTCTAGTGACACATCTGACACAGAGCTTGCAATCTAGTGAAGCACCTGACATAGGGCTTGCAATCTAGTGCCTCACCTGACACAGAGCTTGCAATCTACAGAGTCAACTGACACAGAGCTGGCAATTTGGTTATCCACACGGACCAACAAAGCTAACAATCTAGAGAGCCATATAAAATATTAGAGATTAGAAAGTAGTGATCTACATGACGTTAGATCTTGCAGTCCCCCACGTGAAGTGGTGGGGAAGGAACCAAGGATGAGGAGACAAGGAAGGTGAGAAAAAAGGTACAGGAAGCATGGGAGTGTCACAGGGTGCCTAGGAAATAACAACACTGACAAATACGGATGAACTTAAGATAAAACTTTATTAAGCACAATAATGGCAGGAAATGAAGAAACAGGCTGGCGGCAACAAATGACACAACAGCAGCAATAATAGTGACACAAAGTGGCAGCAGATAGTGACACACCTTCACGAGACCAGGGAGGAACAGTGAACTCACTTTCCTCACCCTTCACTAGGCAGATGAGCGACAACGGAAAGGCCCTGGGACTCACACAGTTAGATGGAATAACCGTGCGGGTACACCACGCACATGGTCTGAATGGCACACCTTCACGAGACCAGGGAGGAACAGTAAACTCACTTTCCTCACCCTTCACTAGGCGGATGAGCGACAACGGAAAGGCCCTGGGACTCACACAGTTAGATGGAATAACAGTGCGGGTACACCACGCACACGGTCTGAATGGCACACCTTCACGAGACCAGTGAGGAACAGTGAACTCACTTTCCTCACCCTTCACTAGGCAGATGAGCAAGATCTGAATGGCCCTGGGACTCACACAGGTAGATGTGAGGACAGTGCAGATCACTCCCGCACACATACAGTCAGCAGGAATAACGGAGCGTAAAGATACCCTAGAGGTAGGGTATACAATGGTCTGGTAACCGGTACTGAGGCTAGGTAAGGCAACACACAAGCTGGAACGGCCATGGGCGGTCAACACACAGAATGACCGACAAGCGCTGCTAACTGGAGCAAGAGCAGAGTGGAAGGCACAGGCAACAAGGAAACCAAACCGAGGCACAGAATGGCAAACGAGCGCAACAACAGAGAGAGACCAAAGAGGCAGCCAATGGTCAGAGCTGGATTGGGTAGTCAGACGTCGCCAGTGGTCGGAGCTGGATCGGGTAGTCAGACGTAGCCAGGAGACAGAGCCGGAACGGGTAGTCAGACGTAGCCAGGAGTCAGAGCCGGAACGGGTAGTAAGACGTAGTCAGGTAATGCACAGGAACAGTAATGGACCAACACAGCAATAAGCTCAGGTACACCACGAAAGGTCAAAGGTAATGACACAGACTGAGGTTTAAAAACCCTGCCAGGTGGGCAGAGAGATGGCTTTACCAGAATGGTGACTCAGCATAGACCGACAGCTAGGAAGTGATTAATGTCGCTGTATGACAATATCTGCTGAAGGCAATCACGGGCGCCGTGATAGGGGAGTATGAAATAAGAAACTGAAGAGGCATTATGTTTAAAATAATCACTTCTACCTGATGCTACATTTCACTTGCACAACATTCTGCTTCTCCATGCCTTCTAGGTCTGCTCTGAGCTACTGCTCATCACTTCTGGAACAGGAAGCATCAGCAAGATAATAACCATGGAGGACCAGAGAAGACGACTTGGCAGAGCTTTAATTAAGTGAGGCCACCACTTGGGTCCACAAGAAGATGCAGTGGCGGCTGGCCCCTTAGGACACCAGGTGCATCTGTATTCTAGGTAGGTACGCTACTGCTGCCCATCCTACACCAGACCTGGCAGTTAAGAGATAGTACTGTATTACTTAAAAGTCTGGGTGTGGAAGAGGTGCTCTTGCATTTCCTCTTTTTCTCACATGCTGCCCTCTCCTCTCTATGTTGTATCCTATTTTTATCACACGCTGCCCTCTCCTCTCTATGTTGTATCCTATTTTTATCACACGCTGCCCTCTCCTCTCTATGTTGTATCAGTGAGAGATTCAGCAGGGTGGTTACAGGCCCACCCCCTGTGTTCAATAAAGGCAAGCCAGCAATAGCATAGTATATTCCCTTCAGGCCTGTTGACACTTAATAAATATTAAACATAGGGACCATGAACCCCCTGTAGTTACGCTCTCACCCCTACCACCGGGAATGGCCAGGCACCCCCTTGTGGAGGGCCTTCAGTCCAATATTGAATGCCCAACCTCTCAGTTCACCTCTGCACACCCCTCTGATCCTTAAAGGGATAGTAATACTTTGTTTTAACTTTATTTTATTTTGTAGGCATTAAAAAAATATGAAGAATGACATAAGTCTTATCTCTCAAACCTTTATGGTTTAAGAGATATTCACAAGCAAAGTTTCCCCTCCCGCCCCTTTTACCTAGTGTAAGCCATCTCTTCTCAAATGTGAATCTGGTTGTAAGACCAGACAGATAATAGAAGGGGACAATCTTCTTACAATGAAAACAATGAAAGCCCTGCCCCCCTTGACAAGCTTTTCAGGTTTTTCCCTTATCTTAATTGAAGATTGTCCCTCTCTGCAGTCTACCTGGGCACCTCCCTTCTGATCTGGCTGAGCAGTGTTACATTAGTAAAAGGGGTGGGAGGGGGATGCTTTGTCATTGAATTACTCTAGAACTACAACTCTGACAGAATTGAAATAACTATCACGGTGCCCGTGATTTGCTGCAGTTACTTGTCTGTCCCCAGTAGGGGGCTTCTATTGGCTGTCTGCAGATAGCCCGCCTCTTATTGACTATTTAAACCTGGATTGGGCACCCTTTGAGTGCCCTTTCGTGTTGTTTCTGACCTTCTTGCTATCACTATGCTAGTGATAGCTGGGCCTCTGTTCCAGTGTTCCTGAGTTCCTGATCTCATGTGTTCCTGAGTTCCTGATCTCTACTGTTCCAGTGTTTCCTGCATGCTGAAGTACTTCCAGTCCTGGTTCCGGCCTAGTCTCTGGTGTTGCAGTTCCTGCTGAACTTCTCTGCTGTTTTCTGACCTGACTGATCGTTGCTGGTTCCTGTCATCTCATCACCTGTCTTCAGTATCCTGGCGACCTTCTGCCTGGTCGCGTTGGTGACATTGCTACAATTCCGTGTTGGTCCCAGCGTGCGGACGCTGGTTTGCTCCCAAGCCTTGCGGCTATACAGACTCACTTGTTACACCAGTGTGCGGTCACTGGTTTGCTCCAAAGCCTATCAGCTATACAAATCTGTGTTGGTCCCAGCGTGCGGACGCTGGTTTGCTCCTAAGCCTTGCGGCTATACAAACTCGCTTGTTACACCAGTGTGCGGTCACTGGTTTGCTCCAAAGCCTATCAGCTATACAAATCTGTGTTGGTCCCAGCGTGCGGACGCTGGTTTGCTCCTAAGCCTTGCGGCTATACAAACTCGCTTGTTACACCAGTGTGCGGTCACTGGTTTGCTCCAAAGCCTATCAGCTATACAAATCTGTGTTGGTCCCAGCGTGCGGACGCTGGTTTGCTCCTAAGCCTTGCGGCTATACTACTCGCTTGTTACTCCAGTGTGCGGTCACTGGTTTGCTCGCTAAGCCTACGGCTATACTATTCAGTGTTGTTTCCAGCGTGCGGACGCTGGTTTGCTCCAAAGCCTTGCTGCTTAACGATTCTGCTAATTTGCCAGTTCCATCTGACTGCTGCTATTATCTCTGGGCTGCCCTGCCCGGTATTGGTAAGGCCGGTAGAACCTTTTGCCACATTCCATCTGAGGTTGCCTTACCCGGTATTGGCAGGGCCGGTAGAGCCTACATTGTGTATCTATTGAGGCTGCCTTGCCCGGTAATTTGGTAAGGCCGGTAAAACCGTTATGCTATTCCATCTGCAGGTTGCCTTACCCGGTATTGGCAAGGCCGGTAGAGCCTAAAGACTGTCCTGTCCGGTATATTGACAGGACCGGTAGAGTCTGCCTTCAGTCTGTGCTATATTCTGTGTATATATATATGTATGTTATTGCCATCCTAAGTTATCATTTATTATTTCAATAAAATTGATTTTTTTTACCTAAAACTTGTGTCTGAGAGTCATAATAAACCGTGACAGTACGAAAGGGCATGACCTCAGACAGCAAGGGTGAAGGTAACGCACAGAATATCCATTGGAGGATGGATGTGCTCGAGCAACGTTTGGATCAGTTGGCAGTTGCAATTCAAACGATCCTTGAACGCACGGTACCTGCTGACCAATCTAGCTCTAGCCCGGTGGTCTCGCCAAGTCAGACACCGGAAAGTGATACCAGACCCCTAGGGGGTACTGTTAAAGGGTTAACGGCTTCTGCACCCTTGCCGCTAAGATATGATGGTGACCCTAGTCTCTGCAGAGGGTTCATCAATCAACTCGAAATCTTTATGGAATTGACGGCACACGCATTTCCCAATGATCGTAGTAAAGTGGGGTTCACGATATCACTGCTCACTGGCAGAGCATTGGCTTGGGCTAACCCCTTGTGGGAGAATGCTAAACCTTGTACTAAGAACTTTAGTGAATTTGTGCGTTCCTTTCAAAGAGTGTTTGAGCCTCCTGGTAGAACCACCTCTGCTGCCAAACGCCTTATGGAGATACAACAGGGCAGGCGTACAGTGGGCGACTATGCCATCGAATTCCGCACATTGGCAGCAGAGGTAGGTTGGAATAACGAGGCATTATTGGCAGCCTTCTCTCAAGGCCTGAATGACCACATTAAAGACGAAATCGCTGCTAAAGATCTACCTTTTGATCTAGATGATTACATTGAGTATGTTATGATAATTGACTCCAGAATACGTGAGAGATCAATTGCCAGAGATCGTAAGTTACGGTCAAAAAATAATGAGCCTAGTAGCATGTTTTGCCCACCCATCCCTCCCTTGGCATTGAAGTCTAGTGAACCAGTACGGGAAACAAGTGAACCTATGGAAATAGGCTTCACTAGACTATCCAAGGCAGAGAGACTATATCGCAAAAAACAAGGGTTATGTTTATACTGCGGTAAAAAAGGGCACTTGCTAAATTCCTGTCCGGTACGTCCGGGAAACGCACACACCTAGGGTATCTTGGGGGACAGGCCCTAGGTGGTGTACAATCGTCCCCAGTGTCGGGCATAATGAAACCCACCATACAGGTGGTATTGTCTTGGGCACAACGCTCTGTGGAGGTTTTGGCCTTGGTTGACTCCGGTGCAGCAGGGTATTTTATGGATAATACCTTTGCTGAATTGCACGGAGTTCCACGCATTGAAAGAGAAAACCCCTTGACTATTGAAGCGATTGATGGTAGACCCTTAGAACCGCCTCAGGTTATATTTGAAACTATGCCATTGTCTATGACTATTGGGGCACTTCACAGAGAAGAGCAGCAGTTTCAACTGATTAATTCCCCGCACCATGCGGTGATATTGGGATTTCCGTGGTTACAGTTACATAACCCACACTTCGATTGGAAAAAGTGTGAAATTGCTGCTTGGTCCCAGTTTTGTATGGACAAGTGCGTCATCCAGCCTATTAAGGTCATGTGCACCTCCTCTGCTATGCCGGATGTGTACCAACAGTTTGGCGATGTTTTTAGCAAAGGAGAGGCTAGTATGCTACCCCAGCATAGACCTTATGATTGTTGCATTGAATTGCAGCCTGGTGCAGTACCTCCGAAAGGACGCACTTATCCATTATCTTGTGATGAAAATAAGGCTATGGAGGATTACATTTCTGATGCCCTTGCTAGAGGGATCATACGTAAATCTACCTCTCCAGCTGGGGCTGGGTTCTTTTTTGTAAAAAAGAAAAATGGCGAATTAAGACCATGCATTGACTACCGGGGCTTGAATAAACTAATGGCAAAAAATGCATACCCAATACCACTCATCACCGAGCTTTTTGACAGGCTTAAGGGCGCTTCGATATTTACCAAGTTGGACCTACGGGCCGCTTACAATCTGGTTCGCATTCGAGCAGGTGATGAGTGGAAAACTGCCTTTAATACTCGAGCTGGGCACTACGAGTATCTAGTAATGCCTTTTGGGCTGTGTAATGCACCCGCAGTTTTCCAGGAACTGATAAATGATGTTCTGAGAGATATGTTACAGACATGTGTTGTGGTGTACCTCGACGATATACTGATTTACTCCCAAAACATGGCACAGCACATCAAAGATGTATCCGCAGTATTGCTACGACTCCGTGAGAACAAATTATTTTGTAAAATGGAAAAATGTGAGTTTCATAGAACCAGTGTGCCATTCTTGGGGTTCATAATTGGCAATGATGGCATTGCCATGGACAAAGAAAAGTTGTCAGCTGTCCTACAATGGCCAAAACCCAAGGGTCTTAAAGCCATACAGCGTTTCCTGGGTTTCGCTAATTATTATAGGAGGTTTATTAAGAACTTTTCTTCCATTGTCAAACCTCTGTCCGATCTTACGCACAAGGGTGCTAATCCTTCTTGTTGGCCGGTATCTGCTGAGAAAGCCTTTGAGAATTTGAAGCTGGCATTTGCTGCGGCTCCTGTGTTATCCCACCCCAATCCTTTACTTCCATTTACGTTAGAGGTTGATGCCTCAGATATTGGGGTCGGGGCAGTACTTTCACAGCGACACGAGAAAGGTGGAACTCTCAGACCTTGTGGGTTTTTCTCTAAAAAGTTGACTGTCACTCAAAGCCACTATGAGATAGGTGACAGAGAATTATTGGCCATTATCCTTGCTCTTAAGGAATGGCGTCATTTGCTTGAAGGTACTAAGAATCCTGTCTTAATCCTAACAGATCATAAGAATCTGACCTATCTCTCGGAGGCCAAGAGATTGTCCTCTCGTCAGGCCAGGTGGGCACTGTTCCTGTCTCGATTTAATTTCATTGTATCATATTTACCAGGGTCAAAAAATATCAGGGCTGATGCACTGTCAAGACAATTTGAGGCCGACAGTGACAGAGTGGAAGCACCAGCTCCTATCATCCAACCTGATAGAATACTGGCTACTATACGCACGAGTATCACTTCTCCTCTAGGGGAGGAGATCCTGGCCTCTCAGGGGTCCGCTCCCCATGAAACCCCAGTGGGCAAATGTTTTGTCGCTGAATCATTTCGTACTAGGCTGCTTGAAACCTACCATTCCTCTAAGGCTGCGGGACATATTGGTAGAGACCAATTGTTATGGTCCCTTTCTCAGTTATTTTGGTGGCCTTCCATGAGAAACGATTGTGCCGAATTTACGAATGCCTGTGCCACCTGCGCCCGCGCTAAGACCCCGAGACATCTCCCTGTGGGCTTGCTTCAACCGGTGCCTAATGGCGAACGCCCCTGGTCTCATGTTTCCATTGATTTTATGGGAGAGTTGCCTATGTCGAAGGGGTACTCCTTTATATTCATGGTGGTGGACAGGTTTTCTAAAATGGCCCATTTCGTGCCCCTCCGTGGTCTTCCTTCAGCGAAGGAATTGGCAATGGTGTTCGCCAGAGAAGTATTCCGGTTGCATGGAGTGCCTAGGGTACTGGTGTCTGACAGGGGGAGCCAGTTTGTGTCTAGATTTTGGAGGGCATTTTGCCAACAGATGGGCATACAGCTGTCCTTCTCCTCTGCCTACCATCCCCAGACCAATGGAGCCGCTGAACGAGCTAATCAGGGCTTGGAACAATTTCTCCGTTGTTTCGTTACTGACCATCATGATAATTGGTCCGACTTGTTGCCTTGGGCAGAGTTCGCCAGGAACTGTGCGGTCAATTCTTCATCTGGGAGCTCTCCGTTTCTGATTAATTATGGGTTCCAGCCCTGTTTGCTTCCAGACTCATTTCAGACGCAACAGATTCCAGCTCTGGATGAGCATATCGAGCAACTCCGTTCCACATGGGCACAAGTTCAGAGGGCACTTGGTCAGTCATTTCAGCGTCATCAGCGCCATGCTAATCGCAGAAGGCTTCCAGCGGTTTCCTTTCAGGTTGGGGATAGAGTATGGCTTTCCTCCAGAAATCTCAAGCTGCAGGTTCCGTCTAATAAGTTGGCTCCTCGGTTTATTGGTCCATACAGAGTTATTCGCAAAATTAACCCTGTCTCCTATGCACTAGACCTACCTGCATCCATGCGTATCCATAATGTGTTCCATGTGTCCCTTCTTAAGCCTCTGGTTTGCAATCGCTATACTACCACACCTGTGGTGCCAGGACCTGTTGAGGTCGAGGGCCAGGAGGAGTACGAGGTTCAGAGCATTATTGATTCCCGTAGGCTTAGAGGAAGGGTACAGTACCTGGTACATTGGAAAGGGTATGGTCCTGAGGATCGATCATGGGTGGATAGTACGGACCTTCATGCACCTAGGTTAACTAGGGCCTTTCATGCCAATTACCCGCAGAAACCTAAACCCTATTCTAGGAGAGGGGGTCTTTGAAAGGGGGGTACTATCACGGTGCCCGTGATTTGCTGCAGTTACTTGTCTGTCCCCAGTAGGGGGCTTCTATTGGCTGTCTGCAGATAGCCCGCCTCTTATTGACTATTTAAACCTGGATTGGGCACCCTTTGAGTGCCCTTTCGTGTTGTTTCTGACCTTCTTGCTATCACTATGCTAGTGATAGCTGGGCCTCTGTTCCAGTGTTCCTGAGTTCCTGATCTCATGTGTTCCTGAGTTCCTGATCTCTACTGTTCCAGTGTTTCCTGCATGCTGAAGTACTTCCAGTCCTGGTTCCGGCCTAGTCTCTGGTGTTGCAGTTCCTGCTGAACTTCTCTGCTGTTTTCTGACCTGACTGATCGTTGCTGGTTCCTGTCATCTCATCACCTGTCTTCAGTATCCTGGCGACCTTCTGCCTGGTCGCGTTGGTGACATTGCTACAATTCCGTGTTGGTCCCAGCGTGCGGACGCTGGTTTGCTCCCAAGCCTTGCGGCTATACAGACTCGCTTGTTACACCAGTGTGCGGTCACTGGTTTGCTCCAAAGCCTATCAGCTATACAAATCTGTGTTGGTCCCAGCGTGCGGACGCTGGTTTGCTCCTAAGCCTTGCGGCTATACAAACTCGCTTGTTACACCAGTGTGCGGTCACTGGTTTGCTCCAAAGCCTATCAGCTATACAAATCTGTGTTGGTCCCAGCGTGCGGACGCTGGTTTGCTCCTAAGCCTTGCGGCTATACAAACTCGCTTGTTACACCAGTGTGCGGTCACTGGTTTGCTCCAAAGCCTATCAGCTATACAAATCTGTGTTGGTCCCAGCGTGCGGACGCTGGTTTGCTCCTAAGCCTTGCGGCTATACTACTCGCTTGTTACTCCAGTGTGCGGTCACTGGTTTGCTCGCTAAGCCTACGGCTATACTATTCAGTGTTGTTTCCAGCGTGCGGACGCTGGTTTGCTCCAAAGCCTTGCTGCTTAACGATTCTGCTAATTTGCCAGTTCCATCTGACTGCTGCTATTATCTCTGGGCTGCCCTGCCCGGTATTGGTAAGGCCGGTAGAACCTTTTGCCACATTCCATCTGAGGTTGCCTTACCCGGTATTGGCAGGGCCGGTAGAGCCTACATTGTGTATCTATTGAGGCTGCCTTGCCCGGTAATTTGGTAAGGCCGGTAAAACCGTTATGCTATTCCATCTGCAGGTTGCCTTACCCGGTATTGGCAAGGCCGGTAGAGCCTAAAGACTGTCCTGTCCGGTATATTGACAGGACCGGTAGAGTCTGCCTTCAGTCTGTGCTATATTCTGTGTATATATATATGTATGTTATTGCCATCCTAAGTTATCATTTATTATTTCAATAAAATTGATTTTTTTTACCTAAAACTTGTGTCTGAGAGTCATAATAAACCGTGACAATAACACTCTCCAAAGTCCAAATACTATGATGATTAATTAGAGCTGCTTTTATTATGAAACATTACTATCCCTTTAAGGGATTAAGAGTTTTTTTTCTGTTTACACATCACATAGTAATACTACCTTTGCCTGGCATCAGTGAATTGGGCTAAGGGATAGGACTGTAAAACCTCAGAATATTCAAATACATTTCCCAAGAAAAAAAAAACAAGCATTATGCTCAAAGTAATCCAGTATATCTCCATGTATCTATATAAAAAAAGTGGAACAAGTCATGTGACCAAAATTTGGCATCCCTGGAACACACACACAGGGGCGGCAGTAAGGAGGAGGGCTTCCATACGTCCAATCATGAAAGTGTGATTTTCACAATAGTGACTGGGGGAAGGGTGAAGCCCTCTGGCCACTCCTGTGAAAATCTCAACAAGAATTTGTAGGGCCTACTATACACACACAATACACATACACACATGCAATGCACATACACAGACAAACATAATACATGTAATACTGCACACGGTACATTGAATGTACACAGTACACATGTACACAAAACAATACAATGCACACAAAACAATATTCATATATACACACAATACACATATACCCACAAACATGATACATATACTCAATACATATACACACAATCACACATGCATACACACAACACATACAAAAGCACGCAATACGCTATACACAAAACACTATATGGAAAACGCTATTTGCACAATGCAATATGCACAATGCTATATGACGAACGTTATAACACAAAGTTATAGAGAAAATGCTATAAGCAAAACTCTATACCCTATACATAATATGCAAAAAAAAGATATATGCAAAATGCTATAAGCAATACACATCAAGCTATACGCAAAACATTATACATGATAAGCAGAACGCTATGCTATATACACAGAACGTTATACATAATATATGCAAAATGCTATGCACAAAATGAAATATGTAAAACAATATACACTATGCACAAAATACAATACACAATATGCAAAATGCTCTACGCAATACGCTATAACCAAAAAAAATACACTATACACAAAACACTCTATACAAAATCAAAAAAGCTATGTGCAGCACTCAAAATATTTTATATGTAAACTGCAATATGCTAAATGTATGCATAACACACACTATACACACAATATACACACACACTCATGCTCATATTCAGCCATGCTCGCTCATACTCACACAAGCTCACTCGCACACATGCTATACAGAAAATACTAGATGCACAATGCAATAAGCATTGCATAAACCACTGGCACTAAAAGTGTTAATCCAACAAACACTGGCCTGTAATCCTGATGTCCAGCGGGGTCTTCAGCACCCCGGTCAGTTACTGTCCATCTTCTGTCATCTTCTATCTTCCCTCTTCTTTCTGGTCATCTGTCATCTTACCTTCTCTCTTCTTCTGATCTCCCTCTGTGTACCAAAGATTTACATGAAAAGAAGAAAAATAGTCAAGATTAAATATTCTTCAAAAATTTATGAATCCAGGATTTGCAGTGGTTAAATTCATGCAGGCATTCCAAGTTGAAAATATTAGATTTTTTTGCCAAATCAAAAAATATTTGTTTTCAAACCAATTTCACTTTTTTTTTTGAAGTCCAAATAGAAAAATGTCTTGTTGCAGTTGAAATATAATATGTCACGAGGCACTGAAAGTGTTAAATTAGTGTCGCCAGGGGAGGTGGCAGAAAGGTAGGTTAAACCCCCCCCCCCCTTGTTACCTCTCAGGCCCTTGCCCAAGCCTTTTTCTGAGGAAATTGAGCAAAGACTGGCTTTTATATGGCCAGTCTCTGCTCAAAATGGTTCCCAGCCTTCCACTGGCTGGGATGTGTGCTTACGCACCTCCTAGCCAATCAGCTTCTATCAGGTTTTGTCATCCCCCCCACATAGAACCATTTTAAACAGCGACTGGCCATTTTCCCACAGAAAAGCTTGACTACCACAAGATATTGATTCGATTTGGAAAAAAAATCATATATATTCGACTTTGAATGCCTGCATGGATTTAACCCTTTGAGTGCCAGAGACGTATGCAACGCTCAAAGGGTTAACAGCTGCATATCTTGGATTCATATGTTTTTGGAGCATATTTAAAGGGATAGTAATGTTTCAAAATAAAAGGAGCTCCAATTAAATGGATAGTAATACTTAAAATGTAAAAAAAAATATGTTATAGAGTTTATCCTCCTGGGTAAAACAAGGGCACTCCCACTTCTGAAAGGTGTTTCATTCAAAAGTTATTAATTTTCAAAGTTGAATTTTTTAGGTGCAATATCACAGTGGCCTGAAATTGTACAGTGGCGCTGTTGCTACACCATCCTATGGAGATTTATGGTCAACTGACCAGAGCTGTCCATAGGATGGTGTAGCAACAGCGCCACTGTACAATTTCAGGCCACTGTGATATTGCACCTAAAAAATTCTACTTTGAAAATTAATAACTTTTGAATGAAACACCTTTCAGCAGTGGGAGTACCCTTGTTTTACTCAGGGGGATAAACCCTACAACATATTTTTTTTTACATTTTAAGTATTACTATCCCTTTAATCTTCATAGTATTTGAGCCATGGAGAGTGTTATTTCAATACTGTCAGAGTTGTAGTTCAAGAGTAACTGAATGATAAAGTATCCTCCTCCTGCCCCATTTACTGATGTAACACAGAGTTGTAGTTCAAGAGTAACTGAATGATAAAGTATCCCCCTCCCGCCCCATTTACTGATGTAACACTCACCTCAGAGCAGCAAGACTGTCTAGATGGCTTGCAGAGAGGGACAATCTTCTGTTAGCATAAGGGAAAAACCTGAAAAACCTGTCAAGGGGGTGCAGGGTTTTCATTGTTCTCACAGTGAGAAGATTGTCCCTTGCTGTGTCGGGTTTTAAGACCAGATACCACATCTGAGGGAGGGTGGCTTACACTAGGTAAAAGGGGCGGGAGGGGGATACTTTATTCAATTCAACAACTCTGACAGTATTGAAATAACACTCCGTGGCCCAAATACTATGAAGATTTATCAGCGCTCTTTTATTTTGAATCATTACTATCCCTTTAATCTTGACTATTTTTAGTCTTTTCAAGTACATCTTTGGTACAAATAAGATCAGAAGATAAGAAGACAGAAGATGAAGAGAAAGAAGAAGGAAGATAGAAGATGACAGAAGAAGAAGGACAGCGGATGACAGGTAAGTGTTATACAGATATGGAGATGGTTATAGGACAGTGTTAGGGCTACTATTGTTTCACTTTACTGTCAGGGTTAGTGTAGGGTTAGTGTTTGGAAAGGTGTCTGTGTGTTGAGCTCATGTTCATTGCTTGACAGTGTATCAAGCACTGATTGCTAACCCTTTCCCTTTCATGCTCCCATTTCTCAAAAACGTGGTTTTTGGGAACGTAAAACACACTGTGGACATTTGGCCAAAAGTCAGGTTCTTTTCAGTTGGTAATGCAATTGAATAAAGATGACAAAGTAGATGTACCAATCAGTTGATCAGTAGCCATTTTTGCCCTACCGGCTGTTTTAGCAGCCACAAAAGTCCTAAAAGGTAATTTTAGGGACTTAGGGAGTAAGATTAGGAAATGGACCTCCAAGGTAGTATTCTCAGAAATACTACCTGTGCCATGCGCTACACCAAAGAGACAGCAGGAGATTAGGGAGCTTAATGCATGGCTGAAGTCTTGGTGTAAGATGGAGGGCTTTGGGTTTTTAGAGCACTGGGCTGATTTTGCTTTGGGTTACAATCTCTATGGTCTGAATGGATTGCACCTGAATGCAAGAGGGTCTCATGTGCTTGGGGAGAGGATGGCTAGACGGTTGGAGGAGATTTTAAACTAGGAAGGGGGGGAGGGGCCAATAAATACTTGGATAGATAGTATAGAAAGGGAAGGAGATGTAGTTAGTACCCAGGTTGGTGGATCTGTAGGCTGGGTTAGTACAGATAATAGGGAGAAGCCTATAAACCACATCAAAATTAAATCACAAATGGAACATGGCAGTGGCATTAAGTGTATGCTTGCAAATGCCAGAAGTTTAACTGGTAAAATA
Source organism: Rhinophrynus dorsalis (assembly GCA_037306005.1). Classification (NCBI taxonomy): domain Eukaryota; kingdom Metazoa; phylum Chordata; class Amphibia; order Anura; family Rhinophrynidae; genus Rhinophrynus; species Rhinophrynus dorsalis. Next base: position 674,475,904 of record CM074718.1, read on the forward strand.
GGGGAACTGGAGCTGGTAGCTGAAATCGAAAACTATGACTTAAATGGCATAACAGAAACATGGTGGGATGACACACATGATTGGTCAATAAATTTGGAGGGCTACATGTTATTTAGAAAAGATAGGTCAAACAAAAGAGGTGGTGGGCTCTGTCTTTATGTCAAACCAATTATTGCCTCTTTTTCCGGGAAGATATATGTGATGACAGTAGTGAACATGTGGAATCCCTGTGGGTTGAAATAGTCACTGGGGGTAAAACTGCCCAGAAAATATTAGTGGGGATTTGTTATAAACCACCAAACATTGGTGACCTTCAAGAATCAAAGCTATTAATGCAAATAGAAAAGGCTTCTCAAATAGGGAGAACTATAATTATGGGGGCTTTAAATTATCCAGAAATAGTTTAGAAAAATGGAACAGCTAATTCTGCTAAAAGCAGTACGTTTCTGAACTTGTTGAATGACAATTTTTTTGTCTCAACTATTACATACCTCAACCAGAGGGGATGGGTGTCTGGATCTGGTAATAACTGACAATGAAGAACTTATCTCCAACATCCAAGTAAGGGAGCACTTGGGGAATAGTGACCATAACATGGTATCATTTGAGATTAATTCAAAAAAGCAATTTGGTATGGGTTCCACCAAAACACTGAATTTTAAAAAGGCCAACTTTAGCATGTTTATTTCATCCCTTGGTCTCATTGACTGGGATGGAATATTTTCTGGAAAAAACACAGAAGGTAAGTGGAATGCCTTCAAAATAACATTGTAAAAATATACACATAAATTTATACCCTTTGGAAACAAATACAAAAGAAGCAAATTAAAACCAATGTGGCTAACCAGTAAAGTAATTCATTAAATAAATAAAAATAAAGCAGCAATTAGACATTATAAAGCTGAGGGATCAGCAGAGGCATTTGCAAAATACAAAGATGCCAACAAGACCTGTAAAAGGGAGATGAAATTAGCTAAAATGGAGAATGAAAAAGAATTGCTAAGGAGAGCAAGAGCAAAACATTCTTCAAATACATTAATAGCAAAAAAATAAAGTGTGATAATGTTGGGTCTTTGTTATCTGAAACAGGTGAGATGGTCAGTGGGGCCAGAGAGAAAGCAGATATTTTAAATAATTTCTTTTCTTCAGTTTTTACCAAGGAAGACCCAAAGGACAAGAACTTGCAAACTACTTTTACAGAACAGTCGCATAACACACTTCCTTTATAAAACATTCTATCTTTATTTAGTCATACATACAACTTCATGGGACCTCTGTTGTGTTTAATTTGTTTTATTAACCACATGAGCTAAACCGTGCCAGTATTGCTAGTAATCTACATGAGGGGTGGCCAGCCCTGGTCTTCGTATGCTACCAACAGTGCATGTTATCAGGATATCCCTGAATTAGCACAGACAGACCAATTAAAGTGACTCAGCCACTAATTAGTCTACCAGAGCTCCACCTGGGATATCATTCAGTCCTGAACTGTTGACTACCCCTGTTCAATACCCTGTCATTCTCTCTCTAGCCCTTTGAGTGCTTTGCAATATGTTACGTATTCCACTGACACTCAAAAGGTTAAAACAGTGAATCTTAATATTCGTCCTCAAGATACATGAACAGTGCATGTTTTCGAGATATCTTAGGTGTGGACTCAGCATCTCAGTGATTGTGATTAACCCTTTAAGTGCCAGAGGGATATGTTGCATACTACTCTGGCGCTCAAAGGGTTAACCCAGCTGCGCTCAAGTAGAGATATCCCGACATCCTGATCTGTTGGTGTGCGCCCAGGACTAGAGTTGAGAATCACCAACCAACAGGTCACGTTGTCAATGCCTGGTCTTCTGTACTTCATTAGGGATAGCCTCAACTCTTTGAGTGCCAGAGAGGTACGCAATGCATTGCACTCAAAGGGTTAAAACTTTACCTGTTAGCGTGCTCCGAGGAGAAACATTGAGAATCACAGGTTTAGAATATCTTCTACCTTAGTTACTCAAGGAGGAAGTACCAGGTATTTTAGAATGTGATTATTATTGTGGCACATTCTGAGTGCCTAAGGGCAAAAACACAAAGTTATGCAAACATTTATTTCCTTGTAAAGAAACTATGACCCAGATGAATCAGACTGTAAAAAAATAAAAAAAACACTGGTCAGGACAGCACATATCACCAGTTCTCACTAAAGAAAACACATAGTGCCGTATTCATAGAAGGAATGCATTTTTGAACAAACCAACTTTAAAACACCTGTAATTCCCACTAGAACAAATGGGTTTTTAACCCCTTGAATGCTTGAGAGATCTCCAATGAAAGGCAGGGATTTTCTTTGTAAAGTATGGGCAGTTATGGGATTGTTTGCTCTAAGATGCTGTTATTGATTTCAAAAAAGTAATGGATACCTGCCTAGAACAATATTGAGAATTATGACAGTTTGTTACACAGCAGATAGGATATCAATTAAGGGAAATTTCCAACTGCCATTTGGAGTCAGGGAGGATTTTTTTACCCACTTAGGTCTTATTTGGAAATGGCTTTCAATAGGGGTCTTTTTTGCCTTTTTCTGAATCAACAATGTTGATATGGGCTGAACTTGATGCACACGTGTTTTTTCAGTTCATCAACTATGTTACCATGTAACTATGTTGCTATGTAACTATATTATTGTGTTACTATGTTACTACATTACTATAGGTTACTATTTTACGATGTTACTATGTAACAATGTTACTATATCTTAAAGGGATAGTAATACTTCGTTTTATCTTTATTTTATTTTGTAGGCATTAAAAAAACATGAAGAACGATATAAGTCTTATCTCTCAAACCTTTATGGTTTGAGAGATATTCACAAGCAAAGTTTCCCCTCCCGCCCCTTTTACCTAGTGTAAGCCATCTCTTCTCAGATGTGGAATGCAGTCCATAGACCAGACAGATAACAGAAGGGGACAATCTTCTTCCTATGAGAACAATGAAAGCCCTGCCCCCCTTGACAAGCTCTTCAGGTTTTTCCCTTATCTTAATTGAAGATTGTCCCTCTGTGCAATCTACTTGGGCACCTCCCTTCTGATCTGGATGAGCAGTGTTACATCAGTAAAAGGGGCGGGAGGGGGATACTTTGTCATTGAATTACTCTTGAACTACAACTCTGACAGAATTGAAATAACACTCTCCAAAGTCCAAATACTATAATGATTAATTAGAGATGCTTTTATTATGAAACATTACTATCCCTTTAATGTGTTACTATGTAGCTATGTTACTTTATCTTACTGTGTAACTATGTTACTGTGCTACTATATAACTACGTTACTATGTTACTGTGTAACAATTACTATAGGTTACTATATAACTGTTACTATGTTACTGTATAACTGTTAAAATAGGTTACTGTTTTACAGTGTTACTATTTAACTATGTTAATTTGTTACTATATATTACTATGTTACTGTGTAATTATCTAACTATATAACCATGTTACTATATCTTACTATGTTACTATATCTTACTGTGTAATTGTTACTATTTAAGCACGTTACTATATGTTAGTATGTTACTGTGTAACTATGTTACTAGGTTACTATATAACTGTTACTATGTTACTGTGTAACTATGTTACTATATCTTACTATGTTACTGTGTAAGTATGTTACTATATAACTATGTTAATTTGTTACTATATCTTACTGTGCTACTATGTTACTATATAACTACGTTACTATATCTTACCATGTTATTATATCTTACTGTGTAACGATGTTATTATATAAGTATGTAACAATATGTTACTGTGTAACTATATAACTGTTACTATGTTACTGTGTAACTATGTTACTATATCTTACTATGTTACTGTGTAACTATGTAACTATATTACTATGATACTATATGTTACTGTGTTAGAGGTCGCTTTGGCATTTATTGCACTAAATGCCTAATTTAACACTTTAATGACCCTGGATGTGCCAGGACCGTCACACTGGTTTGGTACTTAAGGACTAGTGACAGTCCTGGCATGTCATGGAAACCCAGGGGCACCACATGTCTGCACTCTGATCAGGGCCCCCGGAATCCATTGCAATAAAAAAAATAAAATGACCAGTGGTCCTTAACTGCCAGCCATGTACTGCGTCGGCTGGTCATTAAGGGGTTAAATGAGAGGGGATTTGTACTGTTATCACACACCTGGGAATTCTCCAGATCTAACCTAGAGACTCTGATGTTCATACCTAATTACTGGCTTTCTGGGGACAGAAGCTGACACTTCATTTCACTGTCAATGCCCATTTTACTCAGCTGTAAAAGTCCTATAATATTTTTTTCATAATAGTTGAGTGCTCCTGTTAGTATTTCAAAACAGCATTACACAGAAAAAAAATAAACATAAAAGATTTTAGAAGCGTTGCCACATGATTCAGATATCGCCATATGTTCAATTAAATTGAAGCTTTCAGATAATATCAAGTCACCATGGATTCATTAAATGCACGGCGACTAGCTTGAAAATAGATGTCTTACCGTAAAAGAATACGTGTGTCTAAAGGAATCCGTCCCATTTGGAGACTGGAACTGAGGCTAGAGAGCAGACATCTTGTTTGTGCGCATGCGCCGTCTGTCCCAGTCTCCATAGAGTAGACTGCTTTGCACCATATGGTCACCGGAAGAGACTGATGGCGAGGCGCACAGACCGCACTAACCTGCCCATCAGTCCCCGAAACAGGACGGATTCCTTTAGACACATGTATTTTTTATGGTAAGACATCTATTTTCAAGCTAGTCGCCATGAATTTAATGAATACATGGCGACTTGCTATTATCTGAAAGTTCCGCTTTAAAGTAAACACACCAAACATTATTGCCTAATTGTGCAACAGATTAATAATGCAATGTTATTACATTTTGCTCTATATTTAACCTTTTTCAATGTATATTCCTTTGGTCCTTAAAGAGTTATATTTTTATTTACAAAAGATATAAAGAAGGAAGAGACTGGTGGTGATGCTACCACCACTAGCAGTGACATTATGGTGTTTGCCGATTTACTTCCTGTTGCTGAGTCTTCTGTGTCTGAATATCATATACCACAGTAGGATCATCTGTCTGATATGTCCACCCTGCCCATGGGTATTAGTAATGGTAGTAGGAGTAGTTGTGATATGGGACAGGTCATGCATGATAGTTGAGTTCTACTCATCCAAGTACTAGTGCTGAGGCAGCAGAACCACTACAAGCCATTGCAGGTGCCTCCAGTCAACAACACGGGTGACACGGTTGTGAAGAGGGGAACGTGGGGTCATACCTTGGCACATCTGCATATGCAGCATAACCACCTTGAGTTGCATGTTCAACATATTGAACTGCCCCTGAAAAAAACAAAAAAAGCAGTGGGCTGCAGTCACTGTGCCATTTGTCATACCCAAATATGACAATAACATGGGCCAAAATCCCACAAAAAAGGGTCTGAGATAAGTGCAACTTCCCACAAGCACAAAAAATTTTGTTATTGACAGTAACACCTGTATCATGTTTCTCTTGTTCTGGGTCTAGTGTTAGGATACTATCCCAGGAATACCACCAGAAATCTTCATTCCTACACTGATACAGCCCAGGTTTGGGGATATCTTGTGCACAATTAGATAAATCGAATGACTGACATCTGAGCAACATCAGGGAAATCCCTAAAACCTGAACTGTCTCTACTCTGTAAGAACACAGTCTGAGACCAATGGTTTAGAAGAGAGTTGGGCAAAATACAGGCTGCAGGCCACATCTGACTCTGACAAACCACATCCAGACTGCTGGGGTTTTAGAAAGAAAAAAATACTTTTACTTGACACTGAAGCTGGCAGAATCCCTCATCTTTATCCAGTTTCTCTCTTCAGCATGACCTCAGCATACCTCCCAAATGTCCCTCTTTAGGAGATATTAGGGGTCCGTACCTCCCAAATGTCCCTCTTTAGGAGATATTAGGGGTCCATACCCTCCAAATGTCCCTCTTTTGGAGGTATTAGGGGTCTATACCTCCCAAGTGTCCCTCTTTAGGAAATATTAGGGTCCATACCTTCCAAGTATCCCTCTTTAGGAGATATTAGGGTTCATACCTTCCAAGTGTCCATCTTTAGGAGATATTAGGGTTCCATAGCTCCCAAGTGTCCCTCTTTAGGAGATATTAGGGGTATATACCTCCCAAGTGTCCCTCTTTAGGAGATATTAGGATCCATTACTCCCAAGTGTCCCTCTTTAGGAGATATTAGGATCCATACCTCCCAAGTGTCCCTCATTAGGAGATACTAGGGTTCCATACCTTCCAGGTGTCCCTCTTTATGAGATATTAGGGGTCCCTACCTCCCAGTTGTCCCTTTTTAGGATATATTAGAGTCCATACCTCCAAAGTGACCCTCTTTAAGAGATATAAGGGGGGGGGGGCAGTGTGACATGATCTGCTGGCTTCAATGCTCCATTAATGGTCTACTGTTTTTCTTCAACTGTGTTGAGGAAGTTTTAGTCCTAACTGTAAATTAACATGTGTATACATGTTTGTGTGGGTATGTATGTTAGAAAGAGACATTGTGTGTTTGTGCTTGATGCAGGGTGACCACATTTCCTTTCTGCCATTCAAGGACATTTCCAAGTCAAGAGAGACAGAGTACTTCTCATTGGTTCTAGTGCAGCTACGAGGTCAGGGTCACGTGACATTATGTGAATCTGATGTCCCTGGAAGTCAGTGTATAACATGCATATTCTCCAGAGCACCACAAAGTGATACATACACACATATACATATACATTTTTAATGGGCATTTTTGTGTTTTCTGGTGGATCCTTATAAATTCATCACGTTGCCCTGGACATATCTATACATACAAAAAACTCTGGAAAAAAACATATACCAGGTACAACATTTAGCTCTGTATGTTCAGTATCAACAGGAACGTATCTTGCATCATTGGTGAAAACAATTGACATGTTTTAATAAAAACATGTAAGGGGTGCTACCATTTAACAAAACAGTTGATTTATTCTGGAACAGAGAACAGTTCCATTATTTTATGAGACAGGGACACACTTTGGGTAAATACCTAAATAAAATCGGAAGTCCCCTGCAGTAAGTAATTTTTTCACCAGGTAAAATGTCTGCTCCCTTCTTCCACCAAAAGAACACTAGTAGGTGCAAAATAAGCAAAACATTTGCACCACTTGTATAAGAATCAAATTGCAACATAGAGTTTAAACAGTGTTTCTTTGCAAGGGACAATAAGATATAGGCATGTATTAAAAGGGGTATTGACTCACTGAAGGAAGATATAATTATGCCTCTTTACAGGTCCATAAGACCCCACCTAGAATATGCAGTTTAATTCTGGGTGCCTTTTCTGAAAAAGGACATTATGGTACTAGAGAAAGTGCAGAGGAGGGCTACAAAACTAGTAAGGGGAATGGAAAGTTTTAGTTATAGAGAAAGGCTAGAAAAGTTAAATTTGTACATCTTAGAGGGGATATGATAACATTACATAGATATGTTCAGGGCCCATACAAAGGGCTCTCCAAAGAGAATGGTACAAAGGACAAGCAGACACCCGCTAAGATTTTGTCTACAACAGCGGAAGGGATTCTTTACGGTAAGGACAATAAAGGTATGGAATTCACTGCCTGAAGAGGTGGTGCTATCAAATACATTAGATGGCTTTTTAAAAGAGCCTGGATCCTTATTTAAAAGAGCATAACATAGAGGGCTATGTACGTTAGTATTGGGATTAATATTTATTTAGTGCTTGTTGATCCAAGGAGAAATCTGATTGTCATTTGGAATCAAGAAGGAATTTTTCCCCCATTCAAAGCAGAATTTGAAATTGCTGTATTGAGGGGTTTTTTGCCTTCTTTTGGATCAACAGCGGTAAAGAAGAATAAGAAAAGGGTTGAACTTGATGGATGCAAGTCTTTTTTCAACCTAAACTGCTATGTAACTATGTAACCCTTTGAGTGCCAGAGACATTGGATACCTCTCTGGCACTCAAAGGGTTAAAGATATATAACAATTATTCCACATGTAATAAACTTCATTCTTGATACACAGGTCCCTGTGTATCTGATCAACACACCACGTTCATTTCCTAGCAGGAACAAGGGCTCAATGTAGCAATCAATAACCAAACACCAGAGACACCAGCCTCCCTCTGTCCCACTATAGTCACACATGAACACACACAGCACAATTCATGTTTATACCTGGAGGGAAGTGGGGGCTGATTCTGCATCTCTTGGACTTTATGTGAAGAAATTGTGTTCAGTGACTTCAGCTGCCCTGCCTGGTTCCTGTGGCCACCATACATGGGAACTTTCAAGATGTGTACTCCACATTTGATCACCCAATAGCACTTACTCCTTCTGTGTCATACCTACCTTCCTCTAGACTGTAATCTCTCACCAGCAGGGGGCACTCTGATCCTTCTGTTCCCCACATCTGATTGTACTATTTAATACCTCTGTATGTCTACTCCCTACTGTAAAGCGCTGCGGAATTTGTTGGCGCTATATAAATAAAGATTAACAATAATAATAATAATAATAATAAAAGATGTGCTAACCCTGAGATCTTTGGAATTTTAACCCTTAAAGCTTCCCATCATGTAGCTTTTATACAATATGTACCTGCTTGTTTTATCCCAGAGGTGCTCCATTTGGTCACCAAGGAACCTTTATCTTGTTACAATTTGGCGATCTCACTGCCTAAACACAAACAGGACAAGCAGGACATCTCCCCTGCCTTCCTGATACAAATGGCACCAATTTGCAGCCTAAAGAAACACTTAATTGGGGCAAATAATATAGTAGGTAATACAGAACTCTCTCAGCCTGAGAATTTGGCCTTTCACCTTGAGAGCCTGAGATTTGGGTCAAAACCCTGAGAGTTCTCAGGCATGGTGACCGCCACTCCCAGAAGTACTCATTCCCACTTACATACGTAATACATGATCCTCAGAGCTACCATCTACACGACCTCACGCACCAGCCAGCCAATGAGAGAGGAGCATTATGGCAATTTTCTCCTCTCTCATTGGCTGGCGCTTCATGTTGTTGGAAAGGCACCTGAGTGTCCAGTGTGCCCATGCTGAGTCCTGTCTCTATTGCCTCAGTGCCTGTGCCTCTGAAAGTTAGGCAGGCAGCAGCAGAGCATGATGAAAGCAAGGACAAAAAAAGTTTTAACCCCTTGGTTGCTAAAGAGATCTGTAATACATTGTTCCACAATGCGTTGGAGATCTCTCTAGAACAGTGGTTCTCAGCCTGTGCTCTCAGTGGCTACTAACAGGCCAGGATTTGTGAATTTCCTTTTAAGAGCACAGGTGAGTTAATCAATATGACTGAGCCTCTGATCAACACACTTGTCCTAAGTCCTGGCCTGTTAGTGACAGGCCAGGTATACAGTCTGCATGTGTCTGTGTATAAGGACTGGCACTATACAGTATAGGAGGGACAGTCCCTGTTTGACACCCAAATCCCTCTGCTCCTCTATTTAGGACATCACACTGTGTGGTGTATATACCAGTGTATCAGATTGCTCCACATCAATAAAACCCACAGTAATGTGGGTATAAACTTCTGTATATATCTGTTAAATTAGTCTGTGTAAAAAAAATACTTTCATCGTCTTCTAAATCATTCACTTACAGAAAGAGTAACTTAACCATTTCAATGCCAGAGGGGATGCAATGCATTGCTTACCCCCTGGCACTCAAAGGGTTAAAAATTCTCTACAATGGTCTGGCACTGTATAGCAGTGGTTCTCAACCTGTGCCCTCACTGGCTACTAACAGGCCAGGATTTTAGAATTTCCTTTTAAGAGCACAGGTGAGTTAATCAATACGACTGAGCCTCTGATCAACACACTTGTGTTCTAGCAGGGAAATTCCTAAGTTCTGGCCTGTTAGTGGCCACTGAGGGCATGGGTTGAGAACCTCTGCTCTAGAATCCTGTAAAAGATATCAAAGGAGCAGTAAACTTTTTTATGAAAAAATATATATTGTAGGGATTTTCCTATTGAGTAAAATACAGGTACTCCCACTGCCAAGAGATGCATATTTCCAGGTTTATTACAGTTTAAACCCATGTTTTTTGCTTTTTTTAACATTAGCAGTGCCCTCTAGTGGTCGAATTCTAAATAGATTTTCTGTTAGATTCTAAAGGAGAGGAAAGTCAAGAAAGTCAGTGACATTCAGTTCTCCATAGAATGTGATAGAAACTGCCTGTCACTTCCTGTCAGTTAGAACTATCAGGAAGTAAACACAGTAAATTCACTTCCTGTCAGTTAGAACTATCAGGAAGTAAACACAGTAAATCCACTTCCTGGTTATTTGAACTGTTATAAATTTTGAATAAAACATCTGACATAAAATATGTGTTTCCATAAAAAAAAAAAAGTTTACTGCTCCTCTAAATTGGATATTGAGATTGCTATGGCCACAGCCACAAATAAGGCACCTCCCCTCAAAATTTTGCATTTTAGTCAGTTGCCTCCTCTGCCTGTTGGGAAGTCTGGCCCTGGCTGTCTCTCACACACTAAATTTGACCCTCGGACAGAAAAATGTGCCCACCCCTTGTTCAGGACATTTGAAACTTTTGTTTCTGAAAAATTATATCTCTGAGGGCAGAATCATAAGCTATTTAACCCTTTCAGTGCTAGAGGCCCCTCTGGCACTGAAAGGGTTAAGGTCTATGGTGCACTGACAGTCTTAATTAGCATATGGTATTGCACTCAGAGATGACTTTTTAGAGATAAATATCAATATCTTCTATACTACAGATCTGCTGGTCTTTTGGCTAACATGATTTGTAGGCAGCTTTGAATACATACCTCTCAGTATTTCAAATGCCCAAAAATGGACACGTGTGGTTAAGGTGCTGTTGTTGGGGGTGTGGCTGGTGGGCGGGGCATTTCAGAGAATTTTTAGTTGATTGCGTGACCTGCTGAAATTGTACATTGGCGCTGTTGCTGCACCATCCTATGGACAGCTCTGGTCGGTTGACCATAAATCTCCAAAGGATGGTTTAGCAACAGTGCCACCGCACAATTTCAGGCCACTGGGATACTACACCTAAAAAATTCAAGTTTGAGCTGTAATAACTTTTGAAGAAAACAACTTTCAGCAGTGGGAGTACCATTGTTTTACTCAAGGGGGACAAACCCTACAAAATATATATTTTTTTACATTTTAAGTATTACTATCCCTTTAAAGGCAGCGGTCCAGGCAAGTTTCCTTCCCTTAAGGACCGCTTTGATCTTTGCTGACGTACCGGTACACATGACCTGTTACATGAACCAGCGTGCTGAGTGGGGGACTGAGAGACACCACTCCGGTCTTGGAGTGGTCCATTTCAGACCCCTTTTCTACTTATAGCAATTCCGCAGGAGTGCTGTTAGCAAAAAGTCATGTTGCATATACACACACGCTACCGTACGTATGCAGTTGTCTGTAAACATGTATCATAGTCATTATCCACTATGGCGCCGTTGATATGACACAGAATCGCTTCACATTTTGTTTGTGTTTGGTAAACGTTTTTGAGTGCCAGGGAGTGGTCCAACGCATTCCTTTGCAAAGCGTTGCACAACCCTATGGCAATTAATGGGTTTATTCCTGTAAACACACATTCGTTAACACACACAATAATCTGCGGTACACGTCTAATCGCTGTACTCACCCACACTCCTAGGCTGTCTGAGACCAGGTACTGGCCCAACTCCAAGAACAACTCCCCGGTTTCCTCCGGGAGCTGCGTCCCACTTTCCTCGGCCTCCGTCTAGTCCTGTCCTGGCAGGTGTAAGTCCGCAGGCTGGGCCATGGGAACCGCTCTAGGAAAAGCACTGGCATCTTCAGGCTACAATAACACTGGGGCCTATTACCCCAATCCAGACATATAGGGGAGACAACACTTGGCCTGTCACACCGATTCCGGGCTCAGACAGGATATCCCGGGCCTTTCAAGCCTACCCAAGCACACTGAGTGTAGGGAAAGAGACCAGTAGCTTGTTCTGGGGGTACCAACTGGCTTCTGTCGGTCTTCCAAGTGATTTCGCTGTCTCCGGCCTGTCCTTAGTTGTTCTCCTGTCTGGAAGACTCTCCACGAGCCTCGGAATATTTCCGGTAGGTGTTTGCCCCCTAATGGTCAGGAGCCACATTAACTAACAGAGCTACAATGGATCTCTAATAACAAATGCGGTCAGTGCAGTGGTTCCCTGCAGTTTGTTGTTTTTTTCTAAGGGCACGAGGGCACTTTGGACAAAAAGGGCAGGTGCTCAAGCCCCCTTTGGTGTCTATGTGTGCACGTGCCTGGTCTGATCTCCTAAACACAGGGACACCAGGGTGATTCACTTTTATACACATCACACAGTCTAATCTCCTAAACACAGGGACACCAGGGTGATACACTTATATATACACCACACAGTCTGATTTCCTAAACACAGGGACACCGGGGTGATACACTTCAATACACACCACACAGTCTGATCTCCTAAACACAGGGACACCAGGGTGATACACTTCTATACAAACCACACAGTCTGATCTCCTAAACACAGGGACACCATGGTGATACACTTATATACACACCACTCAGTGTGATCTCCTAAACACAGGGACACCAGGGTGATACACTTCTATACACATCATACAGTCTGATCTCCTAAACACAGGGACACCAGGGTGATACACTTATATACACACCACTCAGTGTGATCTCCTAAACACAGAGACACCAGGGTGATACACTAACATACACACCACAAAGTCTGATCTCCTAAACACAGGGACACCAGGGTGATACACTTCTATACACACCACACAGTCTGATCTCCTAAACACAGGGACACCAGGGTGATACACTTACATACACACCACAAAGTCTGATCTCCTAAACACAGGGACACCAGGGTGATACACTTATATACACACCACTCAGTGTGATCTCCTAAACACAGGGACACCAGGGTGATACACTTACATACACACCACAAAGTCTGATCTCCTAAACACAGGGACACCAGGGTGATACACTTATATACATACCACACAGTCTGATCTCCTAAACAGAGGGACACCAGGGTGATACACTTACATACCCACCACACAGTCTGATCTCCTAAACACAGGGACACCTGCGTCTTACGCTTATATATACATCACACAGTCTGATCTCCTAAACACAGGGACACCAGGGTGATACACTTACATACCCACCACACAGTCTGATCTCCTAAACACAGGGACACCGGGGTGATACGCTTATATACACACCACACAGTCTGATCTCATAAACACAGGGACACCATAGTGATACACTTATATACACACACACCACACAGTCTGATCTCCTAAACACAGGGACACCAGGGTGATACACTTACATACCCACCACACAGTCTGATCTCCTAAACACAGGGACACTGGGGTGATACGCTTATATACACACCACACAGTCTGATCTCCTAAACACAGGGACACCGGGGTGATACAGTTATATACACACCACACAGTCTGATCTCCTAAACACAGGGACACCAGGGTGATACACTTACATACACACCACACAGTCTGATCTCCTAAACACAGGGACACCAGGGTGATACACTTATATACACATCACACAGTCTGATGTCCTAAATACAGGGACACCAGGGTGATACACTTCTATACACACCACACAGACTGATCTCCTAAAGACAGGGACACCAGGGTGATACACTTCTATACACCACACAGTCTGATCTCCTAAACACAGTGACACCAGGGTGATACACTTCTAGACACACCACACAGACTGATCTCCTAAACACAGGGTCAACAGGGTGATACGCTTAGATACACACCACACAGTCTGATCTCCTAAACACAGGGACACCAGGGTGATACACATCCATACACACCACACAGTGTGATCTCCTAAACACAGGGACACCGGGGTGATACACTTCTATACACACCACACAGTCTGATCTACTAAACACAGAGACACCAGGGTGATACACTTCTATACACACCACACAGTCTGATCTCCTAAACACAGGGACACTAGGGTGATACACTTCTATACACACCACACAGTCTGATCTCCTAAACACAGGGACACCGGGGTGATACACTTCTATACACACCCCACAGTCTGATCTCCTAAACACAGGGACACCAGGGTGATACACTTCTATACACACCACACAGTCTGATCTCCTAAACACAGGGACACCAGGGTGATACACTTATATACACACACACCACACAGTCTGATCTCCTAAACACAGGGACATCAGGGTGATAAACATCTATACACACCGCACAGTCTGATCTCCTAAACACAGGGACATCAGGGTGATACACTTCTATACACACCACACAGTCTAATTCCCTAAAAAGAGGCACACCAGGGTGGGAAAGAGGGTTAGAGGGATTTGGGTCATAAAGAAGGAATGAAGCTTTCAAGTATACAAACACAATTCAAGGTGACAAACACACTCTAATGAGTCCATACAAACAGGTTAAACATTCTGAGGTTGGTTTACTGGAAAAACACCGCAAACGTGCAGTGAGCAAAGGGCATTCAGTAAAATAACAGTGAGCAGCTCCCAGCCTGAGGTTACCAGGAACAGAAATAAAGCAGGAAATTCAAAGTGCAGCATTACTTAAAGGGATAGTAACACTTAATATATAGTAACATTTATATTGTAAGGTTTATCCTGCTGAGTACAACAAAGGTACTCCCACTGCTGAGAGGTGTTTTATTAAAATGTTATAGCAGCTAAAAGTTGATTTTTTTAGGTTTAGTATCTCAATGGCCTGAAATTTTACAGTGGCGCTGTTGCAACATCATCCTATAGAAACTTCTGGCCAACTGTATCATTTTAGACCATTGAGATACTGCACATAATGAATTGAAGTTTCAGCTGCAGTAACTTATGAATAAAAACACATCTCAGCAGTAAGAGTAACTTTGTTGTACTCAGGAGGATAAACCTTACAATATAATTTCTACTATATATTAAGTGTTACTGTCCCTTTAAGTAGCCAAATATTAAACGGAAAGCAACATTTAATATGCAAAACATTTATATTTTAGGGTTTATCCCCACTGCTGAGAGATGTGCAGTATCGGTGCAGTATCTCAATGGCCTGAAATTTGACAGTGGCGCTGTAGCTACACCATCCTATGGAGGTTGAGGTCAACCGACAGAGCCACTGTACGATTTCAGCCCATAGAGTTACTGCACGGAAAAAAAAAATGTAAGTTTGAGCTGCAATAAATTTTAAAGGGATAGTAATACTTAAAAATTACTATCCCCCATTTGTAGCCAGTAAAAAATGGAGTAAAATGAGACCAGTGGCATCCTGACAGTTTGAGAGATATCCGCTTTCAAAGTTCCCTCTCCCCTGACATCAGCATTCTAGCTGACAGAAAGGGAATCCGGTCCAGGGACTGGCGACGGCTCTGCAGCTGAGCCAAGATCGAGTTAATAAAAAGAAATCCTTAACTTAAAAACTCTTCTACGTGTGCTTGCAAACCAAGCACATGTAGAAGACCTTTTTAGTAAAGGATTTCTTTTTTTTATTGCCGCGATCTTGGCTCTGCTGCAGAGCCGCCGTCAGTCCCGGGACCGGATTCCCTTGCTGTCAGCTAGAACGCTGACGTCAGGGGAAAGGCAAAAAGAGGGAACTTTGAAAGAGGATATCTCTCATAGCAACGCCTCCTAGACCCTGCTGGGACTGACAGCACAAGCGCGCGGACGTCACTATGGCAAGATGTCCGCACTCCGTCCTGCTGTCAGTCCGCGAAGAATAGCAATTTCTCTTTAATCAGGTAATAATTCTGGCGACTAGCGTTACTGAGCAGCTAGTCACCAGAGGGGCAATTATGAGGGGCAATATTTTTATTGGGTGGTAGTTCCGCTTTAATAAAATGACCACAATCCTGTTAGACCAGGTCATTCAGATTCAGATTTAGTTCAGACAATTACCAAATTTCACATCTCTCACGTTAACAGCACCAGATGCCTTATCACTCGGGCCTGGAAGTCTAGAATTCCCTCTATTGTAATTTAAGGTGAAATGCAAGAAAGAGGAGTATTTCCTATTTTTTGGCTGTCATACATTTATCCGCTATTTGCAATTGTTCACATTTTGATGCAAGACACATACTAATGCCTTGATGCTGAATAGCATATGTTCCTAAACTAACAGAGTTAGCCAGTATGTATGAAAATGTGTGCTAATTGCTTTGCTGAATTAGATGCAATATTTAAAGGGATAGTAATACTTAGTTTTCACTCTGCATAAAATCATTAAGTGTAAAAAACTATATCACCCCATCCATGTCTCTCTGCCTCACTTCTATAATTATTAAGCTTTTGCCAGTTATAGTTTCCCCCAACCGCCCCTTTTTGATACGTCACCGCTTCAGGTCTTTGATCAGAAATCTGGTCCCGGGACAGCTGGCGGCTCTTCAGCAGAGCCGAAATAGACCTATATAGAAAGAAACACTTCATTGGAATTGTCTACAAAGTGTTCTTGCAAACCAGGCACACTTTGTAGACCATTCCAATGAAGTGTTTCTTTCTATATAGGTCTATTTCGGCTCTGCTGAAGAACTGGCGTCTGGTTCCGGAACCAGATTTCTGAGCAACAACCTGAAGCGGTGACGTATCAAAAAGGGGCGGTTGGGGGAAACTATAACTGGCAAAAGCTTAATAATTATAGAAGTGAGGGCAGAGAGACATGGATGGGGTGATTTAGTTTTTTACACTTAATGATTTTATGCAGAGTGAAAACTAAGTATTACTATCCCTTTAATACTCGCACAAAACAGTGGACATTTTAGCAGCACCACTATTTGAAATGCATTCATTAAAAAAATAAGTAACCATTCCCTAAATCAGAAAAACAAACACGCGATTCAGTAACATTTTGGTGCTAATCATTTTGCCATCAAAAGTGCACTGTAGATAGCGGTTGTGACCGTTTCTTACATTCTGTCATTAGTAGCTCTGAAGAGATCATCAGTCCTAAAGGTATCCACATTTTGTCATAACACCCAGAATGGCTGGTTCATGTACAAGCTTAATCACATTGGGCTGATTGGAAGTAAACTCTCTAATCCCTATGTTATTCTATGGTACAGGCTCCTCACAATAACACAGGAAGTGAAGAATGTATCTCCCTGGAGAATTTATCTCATTTATCACAACGTACTGCACCTCCCACTAGGATCCCCGCCACAAAGAAGCGTGTCTGCCTCCATACACATGATATCCAGAAATAATTAAAGATTAATAGATTAATTCTGGGAAACCAATCCACATAAAATTGATTCATAGAGGTCATTAGGATTTATCTGGCCAGATTAAGATAAGTGATACGTGATTATGAAGTTGTGTTTGTACCCATTTAGAGTTGAAATTTCTTTCATAAGTTCTGAGGCACACACTGCCACGGACCCATTGTCTTTAACCATTTCAGTGCCAGTGTCATTGCAAAGCATGTCTCTGGCACTCAGAGAGTTAAAAGGATAGTAAGACTTAATATGTGAAAACATATATTGTAGGGTTTATCCTCCTTAGTAAAACAAGGGCACTAACACTGCTAAGAGGTGTTTAATTCAAAAGTTACTACAGCTCAAACTTAATTTTTTTAGGTTCTATATCTCAGTGGCCTGAAATTGTACAGTGACTGCTGTTGCTACACCATCCTATGGATGTTACTGGTCAACTGACCACAGCTGTACATAGGATGGAGTAGCAACAGCGCCACTGTAATAATTTCAGGCCATTGAGATACAGAAGTTACAAAAATCAAGCTTAAGTTGCAATAAGTTTTGAATAAAACACCTCTCAGCAGCAGGAGTAACATTGTTTTACTCAGAAGGATAAACCCTACAATATGTATAGTTTACACATAAAGTGTTACTATCTCTTTTAGGAGCCATTCTCATGATTTACTAAGTCTGCACCTATGTTAACAGATGTAGTTAGAAGCCCCAGTGTTTTCCCTTGGCTGGAACACAACCCAGAAGTAAGGTGCTTTCAGCCACACACTTCTCCGTTTGCTTTTTGTAGCCTCCATAGACTGTCTGCATCAGGATTTCAAGCCAGAAGCATTTAGTCTGGGGGACTCACTGCACAAGCCAACCAGGCAAACTCCTGGAGTGTCACTGCTGGTCTCATTGGTTCAAATTTCAGATACTTGTTCTGCTACCTGTGGTTCCACTGAGTCTCACAACTGCAGCTCCATCTACATTCGCAGGTGTACTACCTTTAACCCTTTGAGTGCCAGAAAGTTATCCAACGCATTGCAATGCACTGTGTTGGATACCTATCTGGCAGTCAATGGGTTAAGATATTAGAACAGCCTTAGAACAGTATTACAGCCTGTCAACTATTCAAAAATATGGATTGATTGATTTATTGATCAAGTCAGTGACAATACTGATTTGTAACACGTCTGTTCTTGAAATGAACGGTACTGGCAGGCAGGGTTACGCTGTATTTGGCCCACGGGCCACACACTAGACTCCCATTTATTATAAACTCAAAAAGCTGTTTTCCAGCATGTACCTTTGTACCACTCACTCCCCACTAGACTAGACTCCTGACCAGGAAGCTAGTGCAGATTTCTCCCAAACCATAAAACAGCACATGTGGTTTCAAGTATCTTAACCCCTTAACAACCAATGACATGCCAGAACCATCACTGTTTTTTTCCCCTGAAGGACCGGTGATGGTCCTGGCATGTCTCTTGTGGGAGCGCTGTAAGTAAAAACGGGGTCTGCAATTGACTTCTCCAAGACCGAACTGGTCTCTGTCAGACCCCCGTTTAGTGCGCCAGTACACGTCACAGGTCATGTGTGCCGGAGCGCTGACAACAATCAAAGTGGTCCTTAAGGGAAGGTAATTTCCCAGGACCGCTTGGTCGTTAAGAGGTTAAGAGGAGCTTTCATCTTTCCTAACCTTTCCTCAGTGGGAGCCTCCATCCTGAAAGTACATGCATTATTATTCCTCCTCATCAATTTATTTCACCCCTCTGATGGAAACTGTTAGGTTCCAGCAGCTTAGGGAGGCGGAGAGAGAGAGGAGATTTTCTGGGCAAGTGAGTAATTCATTATTTAGCTTTATCAGACAAAGTCACTGAACAAAGCTCCACTGAGATTATATTCCCCAACTACTATACCACAAATCTCTAAAAATATTAAACAAATTGAAAATCAAAAAGCACAAGGTATAGGCAGTTTGAATACATATATTTAATAAGTCTAAATCTGGGCAGGTAACTGGTCCATTTCCAACTTATGGAAATGTTTACATATGATTTGTGAATGTTACTTAGTGACCTTTCATATAACAGCAGCTTGCATTTTAGCACTGGCACTCAAAGGGTTAAAGCAGACATGTTAAACTCAAATACAGTTGAGAGCTGCATTTCCCTCCAGTGCACAATGTTTATATATACCAGTATATATATCTATAGTACACTGTCTGACATCCCAGCCTGGTTCCATTGTCCACAGTAGTAACAGAACCACACATAGACTGAGACCCCAGCCTGGTCCCCCTGTCCCACTGAAAGTAACAGAACTACACACATTGATACCCAAGCCTGGTTCCCCTGTCCCACTAGTAGTAAGAGAACTACACACACTGACATCCCAGCCTGGTTCCATTGTCCACAGTAGTAACAGAACCACACATAGACTGAGACCCCAGCCTGGTCCCCCTGTCCCACTGAAAGTAACAGAACTACACACATTGATACCCAAGCCTGGTTCCCCTGTCCCACTAGTAGTAAGAGAACTACACACACTGACATCCCAGCCTGGTTCCATTGTCCACAGTAGTAACAGAACCACACATAGACTGACACCCCAGCCTGGTTCCCCTGTCCCACTGGTAGTAAGAGAAGTATACACACTGACATCCCAGCCTGGTTCCATTGTCCGCAGTAGTAACAGAACCACACATAGACTGACACCCCAGCCTGGTTTCCCTGTCCCACTGGTAGTAAGAGAACTACACACACTGACATGCCAGCCTGGTTCCATTGTCCGCAGTAGTAACAGAACCACACATAGACTGACACCCCAGCCTGGTTCCCCTGTCCCACTGGTAGTAAGAGAAGTATACTCACTGGCATCCCAGCCTGGTTCCATTGTCCACAGTAGTAACAGAACCACACATAGACCGACACCCCAGCCTGGTTTCCCTGTCCCACTAGTAGTAAGAGAAGTATACACACTGACATCCCAGCCTGGTTCCATTGTCCACAGTAGTAACAGAACCACACATAGACCGACACCCCAGCCTGGTTTCCCTGTCCCACTGGTAGTAAGAGAAGTATACTCACTGGCATCCCAGCCTGGTTCCATTGTCCGCAGTAGTAACAGAACCACACATAGACTGACACCCCAGCCTGGTTTCCCTGTCCCACTGGTAGTAAGAGAACTACACACACTGACATGCCAGCCTAGTTCCATTGTCCGCAGTAGTAACAGAACCACACATAGACTGACACCCCAGCCTGGTTCCCCTGTCCCACTGGTAGTAAGAGAACTACACACACTGACATGCCAGCCTGGTTCCATTGTCCGCAGTAATAACAGAACCACACATAGACTGACACCCCAGCCTGGTTCCCCTGTCCCACTGGTAGTAAGAGAACTACACACACTGACATCCCAGCTTGGTTCCATTGTCCACAGTAGTAACAGAACCACACATAGACTGACACCCCAGCCTGGTTCCCCTGTCCCACTGGTAGTAAGAGAAGTATACACACTGACATCCCAGCTTGGTTCCCCTGTCCCACTGGTAGTAACAGAACCACACATAGACTGACACCCCAGCCTGGTTCCCCTGTCCCACTGGTAGTAAGAGAAGTATACACACTGACACCCCAGCCTGGTTCCCCTGTCCCACTGGTAGTAACAAAACCACACATAGACTGACACCCCAGCCTGGTTCCCCTGTCCCACTGGGAGTAACAGAATCACACATAGACTGACACCCCAGCCTGGTTCCCCTGTCCCACTGGTAGTAACAGAACTACACACACTGACATCCCAGCCTGGTTCCCTTGTCCCACTGGTTGTAACAGAACTACACACACTGATACCCAAGACTGGTTTCTTTGTCCCACTGGTAGTAACAGAACTACACACACTGATACCCCAGCCTGGTTCCCCTGTTCCACTGGTAGTAACAGAACTACACACACTGATGCCCAAGCCTGGTTCCCCTGTCCCACTGGTAGTAAGAGAACTACAAACATTGAAACCCCAGCCAGGTTCCATTGTCCACAGTAGTAACAGAACCACACATAGACTGATACCCAAGCCTGGTTCCCTTGTCCCACTGGGAGTAAGAGAACTACACACACTGACACACCAGCCTGGTTCCATTGTCCACAGTAGTAAGAGAACTACACACACGGACATCCCAGCTTGGTTCCATTGTCCACAGTAGTAACAGAACCACACATAGACTGACACCCCAGCCTGGTTCCCCTGTCCCACTGGTAGTAAGAGAAGTATACTCACTGGCATCCCAGCCTGGTTCCATTGTCCACAGTAGTAACAGAACCACACATAGACCGACACCCCAGCCTGGTTTCCCTGTCCCACTAGTAGTAAGAGAAGTATACACACTGACATCCCAGCCTGGTTCCATTGTCCACAGTAGTAACAGAACCACACATAGACCGACACCCCAGCCTGGTTTCCCTGTCCCACTGGTAGTAAGAGAAGTATACTCACTGGCATCCCAGCCTGGTTCCATTGTCCGCAGTAGTAACAGAACCACACATAGACTGACACCCCAGCCTGGTTTCCCTGTCCCACTGGTAGTAAGAGAACTACACACACTGACATGCCAGCCTGGTTCCATTGTCCGCAGTAGTAACAGAACCACACATAGACTGACACCCCAGCCTGGTTCCCCTGTCCCACTGGTAGTAAGAGAACTACACACACTGACATGCCAGCCTGGTTCCATTGTCCGCAGTAGTAACAGAACCACACATAGACTGACACCCCAGCCTGGTTCCCCTGTCCCACTGGTAGTAAGAGAACTACACACACTGACATCCCAGCTTGGTTCCATTGTCCACAGTAGTAACAGAACCACACATAGACTGACACCCCAGCCTGGTTCCCCTGTCCCACTGGTAGTAAGAGAAGTATACACACTGACATCCCAGCTTGGTTCCCCTGTCCCACTGGTAGTAACAGAACCACACATAGACTGACACCCCAGCCTGGTTCCCCTGTCCCACTGGTAGTAAGAGAAGTATACACACTGACACCCCAGCCTGGTTCCCCTGTCCCACTGGTAGTAACAAAACCACACATAGACTGACACCCCAGCCTGGTTCCCCTGTCCCACTGGGAGTAACAGAATCACACATAGACTGACACCCCAGCCTGGTTCCCCTGTCCCACTGGTAGTAACAGAACTACACACACTGACATCCCAGCCTGGTTCCCTTGTCCCACTGGTTGTAACAGAACTACACACACTGATACCCAAGACTGGTTTCTTTGTCCCACTGGTAGTAACAGAACTACACACACTGATACCCCAGCCTGGTTCCCCTGTTCCACTGGTAGTAACAGAACTACACACACTGATGCCCAAGCCTGGTTCCCCTGTCCCACTGGTAGTAAGAGAACTACAAACATTGAAACCCCAGCCAGGTTCCATTGTCCACAGTAGTAACAGAACCACACATAGACTGATACCCAAGCCTGGTTCCCTTGTCCCACTGGGAGTAAGAGAACTACACACACTGACACGCCAGCCTGGTTCCCCTGGTAGTAACAGAACTACACACACTGATGCCCAAGCCTGGTTCCCCTGTCCCACTGGTAGTAAGAGAACTACAAACATTGAAACCCCAGCCAGGTTCCATTGTCCACAGTAGTAACAGAACCACACATAGACTGATACCCAAGCCTGGTTCCCTTGTCCCACTGGGAGTAAGAGAACTACACACACCAACACGCCAGCCTGGTTCCATTGTCCACAGTAGTAAGAGAACTACACACACTGACATCCCAGCTTGGTTCCATTGTCCACAGTAGTAACAGAACCACACATAGAATGACACCCCAGCCTGGTTTCCCTGTCCCACTGGGAGTAAGAGAACTACACACACTGACATGCCAGCTTGGTTCCATTGTCCGCAGTAGTAACAGAACCACACATAGACTGACACCCCAGCCTGGTTTCCCTGTCCCACTGGTAGTAAGAGAACTACACACACTGACATGCCAGCCTGGTTCCATTGTCCACAGTAGTAACAGAACCACACATAGACTGACACCCCAGCCTGGTTTCCCTGTCCCACTGGTAGTAAGAGAACTACACACACTGACATGCCAGCCTGGTTCCATTGTCTGCAGTAGTAACAGAACCACACATAGACTGACACCCCAGCCTGGTTCCCCTGTCCCACTGGTAGTAAGAGAAGTATACACACTGACACCCCAGCCTGGTTCCCCTGTCCCACTGGTAGTAAGAGAAGTATACACACTGACATCCCAGCCTGGTTCCATTGTCCACAGTAGTAACAGAACCACACATAGACTGACACCCCAGCCTGGTTCCCCTGTCCCACTGGTAGTAAGAGAAGTATACACACTGACACCCCAGCCTGGTTCCCCTGTCCCACTGGTAGTAACAAAACCACACATAGACTGACACCCCAGCCTGGTTCCCCTGTCCCACTGGGAGTAACAGAATCACACATAGACTGACACCCCAGCCTGGTTCCCCTGTCCCACTGGTAGTAACAGAACTACACACACTGACATCCCAGCCTGGTTCCCTTGTCCCACTGGTTGTAACAGAACTACACACACTGATACCCAAGCCTGGTTCCCCTGTTCCACTGGTAGTAACAGAACTACACACACTGATGCCCAAGCCTGGTTCCCCTGTCCCACTGGTAGTAACAGAACTACACACACTGACACCCCAGCCTGGTTCCATTGTCCACAGTAGTAACAGAACCACACATAGACTGAGACTCCAGCCTTGTCCCCCTGTCCCTCT
The DNA here is from genome assembly GCA_037306005.1 of Rhinophrynus dorsalis. Lineage (NCBI taxonomy): Eukaryota > Metazoa > Chordata > Amphibia > Anura > Rhinophrynidae > Rhinophrynus > Rhinophrynus dorsalis. Next base: position 674,499,986 of record CM074718.1, read on the forward strand.
GGTAAGAAGAGAACTACACACACTGATACCCCAGCTTGGTTCCCTTGTCCTACTGGTAGTAACAGAACTACACACACTGACACCCCAGCTTGGTTCCCCTGTCCCGCTGGTAGTAACAGAACTACACACACTGACACCCCAGCTTGGTTCCCCTGTCCCGCTGGTAGGAAGAGAACTACACACACTAATACCCAAGCCTGGTTCCCTTGTCCCACTGGTAGTCACAGAACCACACATACACTATCTGACACCCCAGCCTGATTGCATTATCTACTGGTAGTTATAGAGCCACACATACACTGGCAATTCAGCCTGGTTCCACTGTCCCACTGGAAGTCAGAAAACCACACACCCCAGCCTGGTTTCACTGTTCTACTTGTAGTAACAGAACCATACATACACTGACACCCCAGTCTGGTTCCAATGTCCCACTAATAGTAACAGAACCATACACTGCCTGACACCCCAGTCTGGTTCCACTGTCCCACTTGTAGTAACAGAACTAAACATACACTAACTGACACCCCAGTCTGGTTCCATTGATCCACTAATAGTAACAGAACTAAACATACACTAACTGACACCCCAGTCTGGTTCCACTGTCCCACTAGTAGTCACAGACCCACTCATACACTGTCTGACACCTTGATGAATGTGTCCCAGGTTGTTTTGTAGAGGATGAAAGCTGATGTACGAACTAAAAAGGTGCAATTCTGGGGCAAAATACATTTTATGTCTTATCTTTGGCTGGCGGGGATGATGGGAGTTGTAGTCTTGCAACAGCTGGAGAACCTCATGTTGCTTACCCCTGTATCAGAGGGTAAACTAAAGGATTTTTTCAGATACATTTGTTGCAATTGCTTTGATCCATTATCTTTCCACTTTACCTTGATACATTGGGTGACATTCACTTGCCTCCTCAGGAGACGTTAGTTCATAACTTCCAAATGAAATAGTTTTTTCTGTACATGTTATAGGATCATTCACTCACTCACTCACTCACCCAGAAGTTGTCTTTGAAGTAGATCCCCTTCATTCTTCTAGCTGCTTGATTCTGCTGGTAGGAGTCTCTCTGAACAACCCTTAAACTGAGAAGGCGATAGGGAATCCTGACAAGACAGCAGACAGCTGCTAGTAATGCAATTTCTTGTTCCTCAAATGTCCTTCCCTCTTCTGTGTGACCTGCCCCCTCCTGATTCCTGCACAAGTTGACAGATCAAAGTACTGACTACACAAAGTACTCCCTCCTCTGGCTCCAACGTGACCCCTGCTGGTAGTATGCAGAATGACAGCCAATTTAGAAAACACATTTTGTGCATCACAATTTCAATAAATATAACACAACATTCACAGTTTTCCCAAAGTCTTTATAGAAGACAAGGGGCATCGTAAATGGACGTTTTTAGCACTCTAAAGTACCTCATCTCACAGGCTGAGACCCGCCCATCTGGAGAATGTATCTCAATGGAGAAGTTATCTCCTCTTTATCACATCTTAAAGGGATAGTAATGTCTTAATTATATAAAAAGTAATATTGTAGACCAGGAAATAAGAAATCCATAGAGGCAATTCCTATCTCTCAAACCTAGTTCTTTAACCCTGTGTTGTTTTGCAATGAAATGTCTAGCCACTGCTGCTCGTTTGAGCTGTTGCTCATCAAGGGTACCATTTAGACCCCTAATGATTACACACCTCCACTCCCGCATTCTTATTTTAAAAGGCCTGGTGGTTTTCCCCACATAGCATATGTTACAGGGACATTTTAATAAATAATAAATCACATATGAGGTTGTACATGTAATATTACATGTACAACCTCATATGTAATTTATTTATTAAAATGTTCCTGTAACATATGCTATGTGGGGAAAACCACCAGGCCTTTTAAAATAAGAATGCAGGAGCTTAGGTCTGTAATCGTTAGGGGTCTAAATGGTACCCTTGATGAGCAACAGCTCAAACGAGCACCAGTGGCTAGACATTTTATTGCGAAACAACATAGGGTTAAAGAGCTACAATGTTTCCCTTTCAAATTAATTAGACCATTTACCAGAGGGGGAGACAGAGAGCAACGTCTATCTAGATGCAAGGGGCTCGATTTAAAGGCAGCCGTTAGCAAAAAAAATCACTAACGGGTGCGTTAAGTGTCATTTTGCAATTCAAAGATCCGTCTAAAGAACAGCTAACGGCAGTTGCAGAATCCTTACGGCCGATACACTTACGTGCATTCAGACGCATGGAACAACATACCCCACAGCTATTCAAAGGCTTGCGGTACTGATAACGGCTGAAAAAAAGACACACCTAACGGCTAAAAGTTAAGACCCACTTTTCACACACGTTAGACACTTAACGGCCAAAACTAAACACCCGTTACAGAGGAAAAGACACAAAAGGCTTACCGCACAACCATGTAAATGGGAAAATTAACCCGTGCAATGCCAAAACAACACAAAAACATGCACACACAACACAAATCACTACACACACAACAACAAGCAACACCACAGGAACAATGACACACAAAAAAACAACAACACAACATGGCACGGAACAATGGGGGTCATCACACAAAGCGGACCCTGCAAATACAAGCTCACCTGGGCAACATCAACACGCGACCTGCACCCCACAACTGCATGCCCGCAAATGGCACACACAGAACAAGCACAACACACCACATCTTATAACACACACACACCTGCTAACACTTACCTGGACACAAACAACTCACCATTGGTCAGCACTCACCTCATCACCACACCTACACAACGCCCTAGCAAGTACTTAAAGGGACAACTCAACACACTCACTTGTGGCTTGTTTTCCACTCAGGGAGGGAGAGAGAGAGATAGAGAGAGATAGAGAGAGAGAGAGAGAGAGGTAGAGAGAGAGAGAGAGAGAGATAGAGACAGATAGAGAGAGCAAACAGTATGTTGGGTTACATATTGTTGCGAAGACTGCGGAGAAGGCGTGCAAGGGAGAGAGCTAGGGAACATCAGCAAACTCCAAGCACGCCTCATCAACAGCCTTCACCTGTTGCAAGTGAGGAGGCTCTGGCTCAGCAGCCACACAGGAGTCCATCCCCACCTGGAGGGCACAGGATGTATAGACGACCACCAAGGTCCAGGGTATACCACCCAAGGGTCACACTCTTTGGAATGGCTGATGACGAGGTCATTGATCGCTACAGGTTGAGGCCTGACAGCATCATTGCCTTGTATGAGGTCATCAAGGAGCAGGTGGATCCCATCTACATCCACAACCATGCCCTAACTGGCCTGCAGAAACTACTCTGTGCCATACACTTCATGGCAAGCGGGGCCTTCCAGTCCACTGAGGGTTACGCATCTGGCATGTCACAGGCCACATTCTCCAGAGTGCTGGCCCAGGTCCTGCCAGCCCTCAAAAGCAAGGCCAGTACCTATATACATTTTCCCACCACCGACATGGACTGGATACACGTCAAGCAGGCCTTTTACGCAAAGGGAGGCATGCCCAGGGTCATGGGTGCTATAGATTGCACCCATGTCCGGATTAAGGCCCCAGCACGTGACGCACAGATATTCATCAACAGGAAGAACTTCCACTCCATCAACGTGCAGATGGTGTGTGACAGCAACATGAGGATCATGAATGTCTGTGCAAAATATCCTGGCAGCACACATGATGCATACATTCTACAAAACTCCTCAGTCCACAGAGATTTTGAGAATGGAACCTTTACAGGGGGATGGCTAGTGGGTGAGTTCACAAAACAAAATCACACCACATACACAGGCGTACACACCACTCAGCTCAGCATGCACCTGACCCACAGCTACTACGTCCACCACACAAAACATCATTCACACAACATGTGCTCCCTGTTTCACCATGTCACTCACATTACACAGGTGAAGCTGGCTATGGATGCAAGTCCTGGCTACTGACCCCTCTGGCCAATCCCCAAACACATGCCCAGGAAAGCTACAAACAGGCTCATGCCAGAACGAGGAATGCTATTGAGCGGACATTTGGGCTCCTCAAGTCAAGATTCCGATGTCTGGACCACTCTGGGGGAGCACTGCAGTATGCACCGGCTAAGGTGTGTGACATCATTGTGGCGTGCGCAATACTGCACAACATCGCAGTGGACACCAGGCTGCTGGAGCACATCCCGGACCCCCCCATACAGGAAGTGGCCATGGACATCGGGCATGTGGAGGAGACCATGAGAGGGGCACAGATCAGAGACAGGCTCATCACGGAATACTTCACCTGTGAGTATAACACATGCATGCAAACAATCCATGCAAGTCCCCCATCAGTCCTGTGACACTAACCACACTGCACATTTTGTTCTGTCTCACCCCACAGGAACAGTGACACAGCACTGCACTGGCAGTGGACGTGGAAAATTGTGTGTGTGGACTCAACAACCATCCTCCATTCCACTCTCCACGTTGACATACAGACCCAAGGATATCACGCACACCCCCAGGATAAACAAGGTACAACATATTACCCATGTTCATCACCTTACACGGCTTGATTGACAGCAACTAACTGGATATGCCATGATTATAGCCTGAACAACCATGCTAGCCCAGTAGCGAAAGAGTATTATCTAATGATATGCATTAGAAGGGACATCAGACTCAATATGGGACCTGTACTGTGCTACAGCTGAGAAGAGCAGCACAGGGGTGGATGTACAGTGGTATGGGCACACAATGTAGAGGTCATGAGACGTAGCTCAGATTACCACGGACTCCATGCAGACCTGTGAGTGTGCAGACATATGTGCCCCTGACATGAATACACACATCAACAAATGTGTCCTAACAGTTCCATGGAACAAATGACATTGGGCTGCCACTGTCACTTTCACAGTGGCAGCACAATGTCATTACTTCCATGGAGCTCTCAGAACACTTGTTAATGTGTGTATACATGTCAGGGGCACATATCCCTAGGACTGATGCACATGTCCTTAGTTCCCCACAGAACTGGTTACAGATGAGTACACAACACATTGTCAAGCAATGGTTTGTGCACTCACCTGTAACTGTGAAAACTGAGGGGATGAAAAAGACTAAATTGTTGTTGCTTGATGATCAGTTCAGGTCTACTGCTCCAAATCCTGTCCTCTTGTCCCGCAGGCATCCGTAACATGATCCATCCTTGAACTGAAGATCTTCCATGTGACTGGATTGATGTCTTGACAACACCTTCATGAAGATCACCCCTTGCTGTTTATGGTGATGTTGTTGGTGATGCAAAGTTTGACCTGAGGTTCACACAAACCTCTACTGGAACATTCTCATAGAGACACAGAAAACACTAATTCTTGAGTGTTTTAACCTGTACAGTCAAGATGCTCAGCTACAGAGTTGTCAAACCTCATGGACAACACATGAGCAGGGCAGCAGTGTTACTGAAGTATTACGATTTAGTTTCAAAGTACATTTAGTGTTCTCATACAGGTGTTCAATGCATATAGGCAATACACACACAAAACACATGTACATTCTAATGTACTTTGAGACACAATAAAGATGAACCATCACCATTCTATCTGTGTCTGTAGGAGGATATATTTGAGAACACATATGTCAATGTGTTACCACACCCAGGGTAGAGTATGCCCCATACATGGAAAGGCATCACCCACATCACAGGAGTCCACCACTTGTTTGCCAGTGACTGGACTCTGTGATGTATCCATGCAAACAGATGATGGTGGCAGTGATGCACCAATTTGTTGTGCAGGTGATGAAGAGGTGATACAGGGGACATACTTCCACAGTGAATACCTGTCCACAGTATCTGTATTGCTCAGTATAATCCATGTTCTGAGATTTTGCTCCACTTTGACATATCTCAGTACATGGGCTAACGAACAACCAGACTAAGTGGACATGTGTTATCACTGGTGAAGTCTGTTACACCCTTAGGGAAACAGCAACTCAACTTACAGGAGACCCCAATGCTCAGCCCAGGATATCAATGTGTGTGCTACACATTGAAATCCTAGGTTAAAAACATTGGCTTCTCCAGTAAGTCAGTTGCACAATGAGTGTGTGAATCCAAGACAACATGGATACATGTCCCATTTATCTATCCTGCTTATAATGCCCCTGCTAAGTCACAGAGCTGTTTGTCTGGTTATCCCATTAACCCACTGAGTGCAAGAGTGGTCCCCAACGCATTTCTTTACAATGCGTTGTCTACCACTCTGGCACTCAAAGGGTTAAACACAACATATGATGTAGACAAATGTTCAGTGTTGTACAATTTGTTGTGCTAAGGGGTATGTTTTGTTGTTCAAATTCAACACACAACACCGCCATATAACACAGTGGTGTAATATGGCTCCAGGGATGTATTACAAGTTGAATTTGTACAACGGTGTGTGTGTGAACCCATGTTGTAGCATCCCACTAACATTTCACCCAGGCAGAGGTTGTGTTCACTGCATTGTATGGCAATGCATTGGAGACAACCCTGCCACCCAATCCATAACTGAAGACACAACAGATCAGACTGGAATTAAAAAAAAAAAATTTTCTTTATTGAGGGGAAACTTAACAGGTTGGGCCTTTCATTTTTTCTTCTTTGGGTGGGGGGCCTTAGCCTGGGTGCCAGAGGTGGATGCCCTTGTGGATCTCCTGGTAACCCTCTGCCCCCTAGGTGTTGCTTCAGGGGTAACACTGGAGGGGGTGGTGGTAGCAGTAGACCCCTCAGTGGAACGCAAGTTCGCCCTCTCCATCCTCAGGTTCTCTCTGCGGTTGATCTCCCTTAACTCCACAAGGACCTGTGTCATCATGTCCATGAGACCAGTCCTGAGCTGGTGGAGTAGTGTGTTCCCCCTGGCCACCTCCGACTCCAGAGCTTGGATTCTGGTCTCCAATTGGGCAATGTTCCTCTTGGATTGCCTCCTGCTCCTGGTGATGTTGCTGTCTGTACTTCTGCTGGACCGGAGTAGTCTTCTTTGAAGGGCCATACACTCCGCCTCCATGCCTGTGAGGCGTGCGGTGCTGGAGGTGGATGTGCCCGGTGTCCCTGGTGCTGCTGTTTCCTCTGCTGCTGTTGAGGGTGCTATTTCCTCCTCCTCTGCTGTTGAGGGTGCTCTTTCCTCCTCCTCCGCTGCTGAGGGTGCTCTTTCCTCCTCTGCTGCTGCTGAGGGTGCTCTTTCCTCCTCTGCTGCTGTTGAGGGTGCTTTTTCCTTCTCTGCTGTTGAGGGTGCTGTGGCTGCTGTTGGAGTGGCTGGTGCAGATGATGGGCATATGCCCACCACATCAAGTGATGCAGAGCTGCCCAGAGATGTGTGTGCTGGTGGAGGTGTGAATATGTCCCTGGATAGGGGGTGCTGGGGCTCACCAATCAGGCCCAGGTGTGGGTAGTCCAGTGGCCAAGGCTCATATGGTGGCCACTGATAGGTGCTGGGACCCCACCTGGGATCATACTTTGGGGCATGTTGTGGAGCCATCCAGGAGGGTGGGTTGATGTGTGAGGAATATGGGCCATATTGGTTTGTGGCCACTGTCCCTGGCAGCCATTGTCTCCCTGGTGGTGGTGGTGCTGCTGATGGAGGGTAGTAGCTGGTGGAGGTGGATGGATATGTCCACCTCTCCTCCTGTGGCATCCAGCCACTGTACTGGGGAGGTGCAGCTGGAAGGGGTGGTGCAGCCTGTGGTGGTGCAGCTGGAAAGGGTGGTGCAGCCTGTGGTGGTGCAGCTGGAAAGGGTGGTGCAGCCTGTGGTGGTGCAGCTGGAAAGGGTGGTGCAGCCTGTGGTGGTGCAGCTGGAAGGGGTGGTGCAGCCTGTGGTGGTGCAGTAGGTGGTGATGCAGCCTGTGTTGGAGGGGATGGTGATGGTGGGTAAGGTGACCACTGGCTGGTCCCCTCCTCTGTGTCCTCCTCACTGGGGGGTGACATAGCCTCCTCCACTGTCTGCCGCTGGGCTTGACGGACGTAAGCTGTGTGGAGGAAGAAGATGTTGTGATTAGTGACCTTAGCCATATGTTTGTGGAGACAGTTCTACTTTGATATGTGGTGAAGAAAAAGATATGTGTTTGTGTTAATCCCCCTGGGTAAACAAGGGTACTCCCACTGCTGAAAGGTGTTGTTTGAGTTATTACGGGTGAAGGTTTCATTTTGAGGTGCAATATCACAGTGTCCAGAAATAGTACAGTGGGGCTGTTGCTACACCCTCCCATGTAGATATCTGGTCCCTGTACCAGAGCTGTCCATATGATTGTGTAGTAACAGCACCACTGTACAATATCAGGCCACTGGGATATTGCCCCTGACATATCCATGTCTGAGCTGTGATACCTTTTGCATCAACACACCTTTCAGCAGTAGGAATACCATTGTTTAACTCAGGGGGGGGGGGATCCAACAACATATATTTGTCTTCACAACTTGTAGGGATGGCTATCCCTCCAGGGGGGTGGCAAAGGTTAAGTCCACCTTGATGTCAGATTGTAGACATTGTGGGAACAGATGTTGTTCTCTGTTAGTCCTATCCCTCCTACCCTCATGGTTGTTCAGATATTGCTCTATGTGACGGATGTAGATTTCAGTCATTTGTCCACACGAGGGATTTTCAGCAGAGACAAAATCAACCCATTTAGAGAACAATACTTAATTGGAATGGTGTACAGGGTGTGCATGATTTACAAGCACACTCTGTGGACCATTCCAAAGAGGTATTTCTCTCGATATGTTGTGACTTTGGCTCTGCTGAAGAGCCTCCGTGTGGTCAAATGATGGATATCTTCACCTGTCACATGGAGCAATATCTGTATAACCATGAGTGTTGGAGGGATGGGACTTAGATCAAGACACATCTGTTAACGATGGCAATGATATGACATCATGATGACATTACCCATTGCTATCCCATTACAGTGACACACAAGTAGAAATGGTCATATATGTATGTGGATATGTACCCTTCATATGGATAGAGTAATATCCTTCCAAGATGTGATGCCAGAGAACATTTCATTAGGTGTGATTGCCTTACTGGCTATATATGTGCACCCATCCAACAAGACATTGTATTGATATGATGGATATGAACATACCTCGTATATCCCATCTACATAGAGTGTGATATACTATGTATGTGTATTTGGATGGTAGCAAAGTAGGTTGATATGTGATGGGTGCACATATCTGGCCAGTAAGGCAATCACATCCAGTGAAGTGATCTCTGTGTTCACATCATGTTGGAACATATTTAGTAACATTTGAATCCTAAGGGCAACAATCCAGCCAGTAGTGAGGGATATCTTTGATTGAGGCCTGTTTTTTCTCTGTGTATGAGCCCATCCATCCTTCTGTGTGAGGCAACCGTACTCAGTCCTAGATATCCATCAGTCATGGCCTGTTGGTGACCAAGGTACAATGTTTGCTATTTGTTTCCCATATGTATCCTGCATAGAGATGCTGGTGTACCTTCCATCCATGGCATCAGCACCCCTCTGGATCCATGTGGAAATCAGGTGTGGGATATGTCATTTCAAGTCAGAGTAAATGATTGCAGCCACAACACCAATGCCTACTTTTTCCAGCTTGAATTCTGTAAAATAGTTTTCGGCCTGTGTGTTGCTCCTACAAGCATTTATTCTGTGTGACACTGTGATGTGTGATCTGATGCCCCCTTTTGTGATTCTGTAAGCGGTGATGTTGAACTGATGAAATGAACATGATGGTGACTTCTCCAGTGACCTCCTTTCCCCATTTCCAGTGTTTTCCATGGAGTCTGTACAATGGGACCCTATGAACGTGTTTTGGCATATTCTCCATGGACTAACACTGGTACTGGTGAAGTGAGGGTGTGTGAGGGTTACTTTGTGTCCACCATCTGTTTGTCACCGCTTAGTGAATGTCCCCTGTGTAGCATGTGATCGTTGTCCTATTGACTTGTTTGTTGTCAGGTTAACCCCTTGAGTCCCAGAGGGGTTGCCAATGCGTTGTTGATCGATGCATTGATGATCCCTCTAGCACTCAAGGGGTTAGGGTGGGGGTGGGTACATGGGTGACACTGTGTGTGAACAGTGATGATCTATGACAGTCGACATTTTGAAAATGAAGGTTTGTGTATTGTGTGTAATGAGCACAGCGACAGGAGGGTTGAAGTAGGACCTTGACAGGTTTGTCCCAAGTTGGACGTTGCCATTTGTCCAGGTGTTGCGTCCTTTTTTTAACCCTCATGGTGCTGTGTTGGTGCAGTTGTATGGCTGAGTGATGGACATGTGTTGAGGTGTGACTGTGTGTGCAGCTGGTGTTGGTTGCTGTAGTGTGTTGTTCTGTAGTGTTGACCTTACCGGTAGTGTGGAGGCTCCTCTCATCCCCAGTGTCAGTTCCTCCCTCGACCCCCTCGATCATGGTCGGGGACATGTTCTGCCGCACCATCTCCTCCCAGCCGCAGAATGTGATGGGCACAGATGGGCCACCTCCGGTGCCTCGGGCTTGCTTGGCCATGTCAGACATCTTGTTCTTGACCACCCTCCGGCAGTCGCCCCATCTCTTCTTCACAGACTCCACGTCCCGCCTGCATGTTGCCACCGCGTTCACCCGGCTGCAGATCTGATTCCAGGCTGCCTTCCTCCGCGCTGCCAGGCCAGGGACCTTTGCCGTCGGGTGGAGAACACTCTGCCTCTCCAGGACAGCTTCCAAGAGAGCCGTGTTCTCCTCCTCACTATATCTGGGATCCCTGATCCTGCCCTCATCAGCTCCGGCATGGGAGGATTCAGAGCCGGAGTGTCCTGCCTGGTCTGACCCTGCCTGTGTGGGGTGCTCCCCAGGAACTACCCGTCGTCCCACTGCAGGTTCTGTCCCTCTTCTTTGTGTGCCTGCTCTTGTGGGCCGGGTCCCCCTCCGCCCTGCAGATCTCCCTCTGCCACCCCTGCTCTGCTGAGGGATCCCCTCCTGAGCTTCCTCCTCCTCCACTACTCTCCCCATCCCTCTCTCCTGTCCTCCTCTCCTTGCCATCACTCACCCAGTCACACCCAGGCACTCCCACAGGCCCTCACAGACACACTCGATCCAGTCACTCTCTGTCACACACTTTCACTCCCAGATTCACACTGTCAAAATAAAAAGTAAAATGTGTAAGGTGTTATAAAATAAAAGGACTATGTGTATGTATGTGTATGTGTTTGTATGTGTGTATGTAATATGTGCAAAAGTGTGATATGTGTATATTTAGTGCACCTCTCTCCTCTCTCCAAACTGCAAAACTCCTCTACCTCCAATGAACGCGCCTCTCTCCCTCTCTCTAATGACTATCCTCCGCTCCTGGGTCCTGATATCTGGCTCTGAAGAACTCAATAACAGACAGTGTGTGCCTGTTATTTTTGGGTATATATAGGTGTATTTGAAGTTATTTGATACATTGGGGCTTTGTGATTGGCTGTGTGTTTGAATTTGTTTTGGCATCAATCATGGTTGCTTGACAACGGCAGCCGTTATATTACATGTTGTTTTGAGCGCAGTTATCGTGTGATTTGGCCGCCCGTTGTGCATTAACATGAGCGACAACGGCTTTTGTGTTACGTGTTTTTTGTGTGCCTACGCTCGATAGCTATTCTCGTAGAGTAGCTATTGAATCTGCCGTAACTCCTGTATTATTTGCGAGCGATGTGCCTTTTTCACTTAGCGGCTGGTTTAACGGTTGCCTTTAAATCGAGCCCAAGATGTTTTGAATTTACACCCTTCAGACACTAGTTCCACATGGTCTCAATGAGCAGTTCAGTCTGATTAGTTATATTTAGGGCATATTCTGATGTTAAGACATGTTGTTCTATATGTTTAATTTTTAGTGTTGTCATATAGGTTTCTGTGTTTCAGTGTGGCGCCATGTTGGCGTTGTGGGTTGCTACAGCAACGGATGTGTGCAGACTAGGTGCCATACTCAAACACGGTAGATAAAAAACTCCAGATGATGGTTTGTGTAAGTTTGATTCTCCCTGAAGAAAGGACTGAAACTTTGGACATTTTTTAACAATGTTGTAATTAAAAGTGAAGTTTTAAGAAAAGCGTGCTCGATTTGCAAGTGGGTTTTTGGATACCTCACTGGCACTCAAAGGGTTAATGACCACTTTAATAAAAATGTGATTGTGGGCTTTTAAAGGAGATCTGTCACCCCTGTACATGTTGGTCTAAATAGTTAGATTATGTAGCGACTAGATGTTATAATGTTTTCATTTTTTCAATAAAATTGCTGTTTTGCTGAATTTAAACGAGTAAATATTGCCCTGCTCCCTACTTCTGGACAGACTACGGTTACCAGCTCTGTACCACAGTCCGTCACTCTGCCTCTGCTCCTCCCTCTATCCAGCCTCCTCCAATGATGGAGGATTTCTGCACGTAAGTTGGAGAGTGTCACGGTTTATTATGACTCTCAGACACAAGTTTTAGGTAAAAAAAAATCAATTTTATTGAAATAATAATTTGATAACTTAGGATGGCAATAACATACCTATATATATATACAGAATATAGCACAGACAGAAGGCAGACTCTACCGGTCCTGTCAATATACCGGACAGGACAGTCTTTAGGCTCTACCGGCCTTGCCAATACCGGGTAAGGCAACCTGCAGATGGAATAGCATAACGGTTTTACCGGCCTTACCAAATTACCGGGCAAGGCAGCCTCAATGGATACCCAATGTAGGCTCTACCGGCCCTGCCAATACCGGGTAAGGCAACCTCAGATGGAATGTGGCAAAAGGTTCTACCGGCCTTACCAATACCGGGCAGGGCAGCCCAGAGATAGTAGCAGCAGTCAGATGAAACTGGCAAATAGCAGAATCGTTAAGCAGCAAGGCTTTGGAGCAAACCAGCGTCCACACGCAGGGAACAACACTGAATAGTATAGCCGTTAGGCTTTGGAGCAAACCAGTGACCGCACACTGGTGTAACAAGTGAGTTTGTATGGCCGCAAGGCTTAGGAGCAACCCAGCGTCCGCACGCTGGGACCAACACAGATTTGTAGAGCTGATAGGCTTTGGAGCAAACCAGTGACCGCACACTGGTGTAACAAGTGAGTTTGTATAGCCGCAAGGCTTAGGAGCAAACCAGCGTCCGCACGCTGGGACCAACACAGATTTGTATAGCTGATAGGCTTTGGAGCAAACCAGTGACCGCACACTGGTGTAACAAGTGAGTTTGTATGGCCGCAAGGCTTAGGAGCAACCCAGCGTCCGCACGCTGGGACCAACACAGATTTGTAGAGCTGATAGGCTTTGGAGCAAACCAGTGACCGCACACTGGTGTAAAAAGTGAGTTTGTATAGCCGCAAGGCTTAGGAGCAAACCAGCGTCCGCACGCTGGGACCAACACGGAATTGTAGCAATGTCACCAACGCGACCAGGCAGAAGGTCGCCAGGATACTGAAGACAGGTGATGAGATGACAGGAACCAGCAACCATCAGTCAGGTCAGGAAACAGCAAAGAAGAAGTTCAGCAGTAACTGCAACACCAGAGACTAGGCCGGAACCAGGACTGGAGTAACTCAGCATCCAGGAAACACTGGAACAGTGGAGATCAGGAACTCAGGAACACAGGAGATCAGGAACTCAGGAACACTGGAACAGAGGCCCAGCTATCACTAGCATAGTGATAGCAAGAAGGTCAGAAACAACACGAAAGGGCACTCAAAGGGTGCCCAATCCAGGTTTAAATAGTCAATAAGAGGCGGGCTATCTGCAGACAGCCAATAGAAGCCCCCTACTGGTGACAGACAAGTAACTGCAGCAAATCACGGGCACCGTGATAGTACCCCCCTTTCAAAGACCCCCTCTCCTAGAATAGGGTTTAGGTTTCTGCGGGTAATTGGCATGAAAGGCCCTAGTTAACCTAGGTGCATGAAGGTCCGTACTATCCACCCATGATCGATCCTCAGGACCATACCCTTTCCAATGTACCAGGTACTGTACCCTTCCTCTAAGCCTATTTTCATCACAAGATAATGGATAAGTGCGTCCTTTTGGAGGTACTGCACCAGGCTGCAATTCAATGCAACAATCATAAGGTCTATGCTGGGGTAGCAAACTAGCCTCTCCTTTGCTAAAAACATCGCCAAACTGTTGGTACACATCCGGTATAGCAGAGGAGGTGCACATGACCTTAATAGGCTGGATGACGCACTTGTCCATACAAAACTGGGACCAAGCAGCAATTTCACACTTTTTCCAATCAAATTGTGGGTTATGTAACTGTAACCACGGAAATCCCAATATTACCGCATGGTGCGGAGAATTAATCAGTTGAAACTGCTGCTCTTCTCTGTGAAGTGCCCCAATAGTCATAGACAATGGCATAGTTTCAAATATAACCTGAGGCGGTTCTAAGGGTCTACCATCAATCGCTTCAATAGTCAAGGGGTTTTCTCTTTCAATGCGCGGAACTCCGTGCAATTCAGCAAAGGTATTATCCATAAAATACCCTGCTGCACCAGAGTCAACCAAGGCCAAAACCTCCACAGAGCGTTGTGCCCAAGACAATACCACCTGTATGGTGGGTTTAATTATGCCCGACACTGGGGACGATTGTACACCACCTAGGGCCTGTCCCCCAAGGTACCCTAGGTGTGTGCGTTTCCCGGACGTACCGGACAGGAATTTAGCAAGTGCCCTTTTGTACCGCAGTATAAACATAACCCTTGTTTTTTGCGATATAGTCTCTCTGCCTTGGTTAGTCTAGTGAAGCCTATTTCCATAGGTTCACTTGTTTCCCGTACTGGTTCACTAGACTTCAATGCCAAGGGAGGGATGGGTGGGCAAAACATGCTACTAGGCTCATTATTTTTTGACCGTAACTTACGATCTCTGGCAATTGATCTCTCACGTATTCTGGAGTCAATTATCATAACATACTCAATGTAATCATCTAGATCAATAGGTAGATCTTTAGCAGCGATTTCGTCTTTAATGTGGTCATTCAGGCCTTGAGAGAAGGCTGCCAATAATGCCTCGTTATTCCAACCTACCTCTGCTGCCAATGTGCAGAATTCGATGGCATAGTCGCCCACTGTACGCCTGCCCTGTTGTATCTCCATAAGGCGTTTGGCAGCAGAGGTGGTTCTACCAGGAGGCTCAAACACTCTTCGAAAGGAACGCACAAATTCACTAAAGTTCTTAGTACAAGGTTTAGCATTCTCCCACAAGGGGTTAGCCCAAGCCAATGCTCTGCCAGTGAGCAGTGATATCGTGAACCCCACTTTACTACGATCATTGGGAAATGCGTGTGCCGTCAATTCCATAAAGATTTCGAGTTGGTTGATGAACCCTCTGCAGAGACTAGGGTCACCATCATATCTTAGCGGCAAGGGTGCAGAAGCCGTTAACCCTTTAACAGTACCCCCTAGGGGTCTGGTATCACTTTCCGGTGTCTGACTTGGCGAGACCACCGGGCTAGAGCTAGATTGGTCAGCAGGTACCGTGCGTTCAAGGATCGTTTGAATTGCAACTGCCAACTGATCCAAACGTTGCTCGAGCACATCCATCCTCCAATGGATATTCTGTGCGTTACCTTCACCCTTGCTGTCTGAGGTCATGGCCCTTTCGTACTGTCACGGTTTATTATGACTCTCAGACACAAGTTTTAGGTAAAAAAAAATCAATTTTATTGAAATAATAATTTGATAACTTAGGATGGCAATAACATACCTATATATATATACAGAATATAGCACAGACAGAAGGCAGACTCTACCGGTCCTGTCAATATACCGGACAGGACAGTCTTTAGGCTCTACCGGCCTTGCCAATACCGGGTAAGGCAACCTGCAGATGGAATAGCATAACGGTTTTACCGGCCTTACCAAATTACCGGGCAAGGCAGCCTCAATGGATACCCAATGTAGGCTCTACCGGCCCTGCCAATACCGGGTAAGGCAACCTCAGATGGAATGTGGCAAAAGGTTCTACCGGCCTTACCAATACCGGGCAGGGCAGCCCAGAGATAGTAGCAGCAGTCAGATGAAACTGGCAAATAGCAGAATCGTTAAGCAGCAAGGCTTTGGAGCAAACCAGCGTCCGCACGCTGGGAACAACACTGAATAGTATAGCCGATAGGCTTTGGAGCAAACCAGTGACCGCACACTGGTGTAACAAACGAGCTTGTATAGCCGCAAGGCTAGGAGCAAACCAGCGTCCGCACGCTGGGACCAACACAGATTTGTATAGCTGATAGGCTTTGGAGCAAACCAGTGACCGCACACTGGTGTAACAAGTGAGTTTGTATGGCCGCAAGGCTTAGGAGCAACCCAGCGTCCGCACGCTGGGACCAACACAGATTTGTAGAGCTGATAGGCTTTGGAGCAAACCAGTGACCGCACACTGGTGTAACAAGTGAGTTTGTATAGCCGCAAGGCTTAGGAGCAAACCAGCGTCCGCACGCTGGGACCAACACAGATTTGTATAGCTGATAGGCTTTGGAGCAAACCAGTGACCGCACACTGGTGTAACAAGTGAGTTTGTATGGCCGCAAGGCTTAGGAGCAACCCAGCGTCCGCACGCTGGGACCAACACAGATTTGTAGAGCTGATAGGCTTTGGAGCAAACCAGTGACCGCACACTGGTGTAAAAAGTGAGTTTGTATAGCCGCAAGGCTTAGGAGCAAACCAGCATCCGCACGCTGGGACCAACACGGAATTGTAGCAATGTCACCAATGCGACCAGGCAGAAGGTCGCCAGGATACTGAAGACAGGTGATGAGATGACAGGAACCAGCAACCATCAGTCAGGTCAGGAAACAGCAAAGAAGAAGTTCAGCAGTAACTGCAACACCAGAGACTAGGCCGGAACCAGGACTGGAGTAACTCAGCATCCAGGAAACACTGGAACAGTGGAGATCAGGAACTCAGGAACACAGGAGATCAGGAACTCAGGAACACTGGAACAGAGGCCCAGCTATCACTAGCATAGTGATAGCAAGAAGGTCAGAAACAACACGAAAGGGCACTCAAAGGGTGCCCAATCCAGGTTTAAATAGTCAATAAGAGGCGGGCTATCTGCAGACAGCCAATAGAAGCCCCCTACTGGTGACAGACAAGTAACTGCAGCAAATCACGGGCACCGTGATAGAGAGCTCTCTGGCCAATGAGATCGCTCCAGCTTACATACAGAAATCCTCCGTTATTGAAGGAGGCTGGATAGAGGGAGGAGCAGAGGCAGAGTGACGGACTGTGGTACAGAGCTGGTAACCGTAGTCTGTCCAGAAGTATCAAGCAGGGCAATATTTACTTGTTTAAATTCAGCAAAATAGCGATTTTATTGAAAAAATGTAAACGTTATAAAATCTAGTCGCTACATAAATGAACTATTTAGATCATGTATAGAGGTGATAGATCCCCTTTAAGGTTACTCACACCCCCTAAACAACCCGAGCTAGTATTAACCTTTTCAGTGCCGGGGGGGGGGATCCAATGTTGGATACTCCCCTCTGGCACACAATAGGTTAAATTACATTATGTCTGCCTGGCAGGCTTACTGGAGATGGAGAAGCCGGGTTTCCACACTTCTGACACTGTTCAAAGCCTTCCCTCTAAATCTGTGTGGGTACAACCTTTATCACTTCACCCCAAGTGATCCCAGCACCATGTGTTACTGAGCAGTGCTGCCTGTCTTCAAGCCCAGTTTCACACTTGCCAACATTTCATACATATTTCCAGGGACACATTTCTTCTGGGAAGTCACAAGACAGAGCATCAGTAATGGTCCACGGTGGCTTACAGCTTGTCACTAGCAGAAAACCTTGTAAAACTTACATGTGTTCAGCAGATTAGTCATTATTACCCATACCTAAATAGTACATGAAATCATAAAATGAGCAATATTAACACGTGGAGAAGCTATTCAATCTTTATTGGCAAGCACATATAATATGGGGTTCACATTTCATTTTAAAGCCAGGAACACAAATTTATTATTATTATTATTATTCTTTATTTATATAGCGCCAACTAATTCCGCAGCGCTGTACAATTGGGAATAGACATACAGAGGTATTAAATAGTACAATCAGATGTGGAGAACAGGAGGATCAGAGGGCCCTGCTCGTGAGAGCTTACAGTCTAGAGGAAGGTAGGTTTGATACAGAAGGAGTAAGTGCTATTGCGTTTAAGTGCCTCCTGCCACATGAACTGCCAGTCAGTGGGTGGGAGTGAGAAGTGCCGTTGAGTGCAGTAGTCCGTGCAAGGGGTGAATCTTGGTGATGATGTTTATGGAGGCAGTTGATAGGCCTCCCTGAAGAGGTGAGTCTTCAGGGAGCGTCTGAAGATTTGAAGGCTGGGGGAGAGTCTGATGGGGCGGGGGAGGGAATTCCACAGCTCAGGTGCAGCATGGGAGAAGTCCTGTAGGCGGGAGTGGGAGGATGTGATAAGAGCTGTGGAGAGCAGAAGGTCATGTGCAGAGCAAAGATGGCGGGCGGGAGTATATTTGGAAATGAGAGATGAAATATAGGGGGGTGCAGTGTTAGTGAGGGCTCTATAAGTTAGCACCAGAGTTTTGAATTTTACTCTGTATGCTAACGGGAGCCAGTGTAGGGACTGACAGAGGGGTGTGGTGTTAGAGAAGCGATGAGTGAGGTAGATTAGTCTTGCAGCAGAGTTCAATATGGACTGTAGCGGGGTTAGTCGGGTGAGAGGCAGGCCAATTAGTAAGGAGTTACAGTAGTCAAGACGGGACATGATGAGTGTTTGGATTAGAATTTTGGTAGTGTCTTCTGTGAGAAAGGGTCGGATTCTAGAGATGTTGCGGAGGTGGAGGCGGCATGAGTTGGAGATTGACTGGATGTGAGGAATGAAGGATAGGGCAGAGTCAAATGTGACCCCCAGGCAGCGTGCTGTAGGGGTTGGTGTGATGGAGGTGTTGTTAACGGTGAGGGTAATATTTGGGATAAGGCTGGTTGTAGATGGAGGGAAGAGAATTAGTTCAGTTTTGCCAAGGTTAAGTTTGAGTTGATGGGAGGACATCCAGGAAGACACAGCAGACAAACAGTCAGACACTCGGGACAGGAGGGAAGGGGAGAGGTCTGGGGAGGAAAGATATATTTGGGTGTCATCAGCATAGAGATGATGGTGAAACCCAAAGGAGTTTATTAGTTTTCCAAGGGAAGCAGTGTAGATTGAGAAGAGCAAGGGTCCCAGTACTGATCCTTGAGGCACACCAACAGACAGTGGGAGGGGTGGGGAAGTGGAGCCGGAGTAGGAAACACTGAAGGAGCAGTTGCAGAGATAAGATGAAAACCAGGAGAGTGCAGTGTCGCAGAGACCTAGGGAGTGGAGGGCTTGGAGGAGGAGTGGGTGATCAACTGTGTCAAAGGCAGCTGACAGGTCCAAAAGAATGAGTAGGGAGTAGTGGCCTTTTGACTTGGCTGAGAGCAAGTCATTGGCCACTTTAGTGAGGGCAGTCTCAGTGGAGTGATGAGGGCGGAATCCGGATTGCAAGGGATCTAGCAGGGAATGGGAGCAGAGGAATTTAGTGAGCCGGTTATATGCAAGGCGCTCGAGAAGCTTGGAGGCGAATAGGGACAGCAGGTCCAGGGTGACCACGTGTCATTTCAGGGACACTGCGGAGATAAAAGCGCACCACAGAGTTCTAAACACTAGAGGGAGACTGCCCATAGACTGCTCTAACAGAAAGCGATGCCTGTTGTGGACTACAAGATAATGTACATCAAGCCCAAAGTCTTAAACTAGCATTACACTACAACAAAATTGTACTGTAACTCCTCATTGATGTCAGGATCAAGGATCAGGTCTCTCTCTCTCTCTCTTGTGTTTAGAGATCTGTCTGGGAGCCATTTTCTTGTAGCCCAGTAGAGGCATCACTTCCTGTCACAGTAGGCAATGGACATGTTTCCTTCTGGTGTTTAGAACTCTGTGCTCTGGAGTCTTCATACTGGTACTTTGTGTTGTCCTAGAAGGAGGTTGCCATGGACAAGGGACACACATTTAAAATCCAGCACTGTCCTGGGCAATCCAGGACATGGGTTCACCCTAAGCAGGTCCCAGGAACCATAGGTCACAACAAGGGACTGTCCATGGAACTCCGGATCAGATGGCAGGTATGAAACCTGAATGTAGTGTTAGGCTGGGGCAGGCTGTCTTGCATGTCTCTGGTACTCAAAGTGTTAACCCCTTGAGCTCTAAAGCGGTCTCAAATATGTGGAGAAGTAATGCTTTAGAGACCTCTCTAGCATTCAAGGGGTTAAAAACCCCAGTTAAATCAATGGGAATGTTTAGTTCTCCCTGTATTGACCAATTTACTTATCTCTGGCTTTCTGCATAAGGACCAAAGGGCTTTATTTATCAAGGGATACAATTAGGTGGCTGAATTTTGGATAAAGCCACAGAGAATTGTCTGACGTACATTAGAAGTCCTCTGTACTCCTAGAATAGTAGACAAAGCCGATATCAGGGGTTATTCACTCAGGAGTGATAAAGAGGTGATCAAGTGGAGATAAAGAGGTGATAAAGCGGAGATGACTTCTCCAGTGATATCACTTCTCCAATTCCTATGTTATTCTATGGAGACAATGCACATTGGAGATCTGGTGCACTGGCTCAATAGAATAACACAGGACAAGTGATGTCACTGGAGAAGTCATCACCTCTTTATCACACCTGAGTGCATCTCCCCCTGGACCTTTAGGGTACTGTTGCTATGATGTCTGTCTAGGCCTGAATGTAGAAAGGCTAGGAGATTCAGGACAGAAGGTGTGGAGACATCCAAATCATGAACTTGAGCCCGAGTAAGGAAAGAGTCCTTTGATAAGCAGAATTACCACAGCGCCCGTGGTATTTTTTGCTGCTTGTTCCTGTACTGATCCACTGTTGCTGAACCAGTCCTATTCCCTGTTACTGAACCTGTCCCTGTCTTTGCTGCATCATTGTGCTTGTTGCGGTTTTTCCTGAGGCTGCTGAACTGGACCTGTTACCGTTCTTCACTGTTTCACTCTGCTTGTGCTGCTTCCTTGATAGTTCCAGCCTGGTTATTATCTCTGGGGTGTTGCACTCTTGGACTTGTTCCAGTCATTTATATCTGCCATTTCTTCTCCATTTCTGATCTAGGCTTGGGTATTTTGGAACTCTGTACCTTTAAGAGCTCAATGTGTTGAGTCCTGTTCAGGTGACTCTCTAGCTGCGCTGCTCCTACTGGTTTCCTCTAAAATACAACCAGTGTTCTGTGCTGTGCTGATTGCCTAGTCCTTGTAGTGCACAGTTCCTGTAACTGCAGTTAGTCTCCAGTATCTTGTCTAGTCATTTTTGTCCCTGCTGGGCAATTGGCAATTGGCTCTTATGACCATTTCAATAGACCCTGCCCAATCATCCAGAGCATAGTCCAGCTCCACTAGTCTATGGCATACAACCTTGCAATTGGCACCTTTATCCAGTCTAGAATGCAGAAAGACTGAGCAGTTGTCTGTCTACGTTCTTAAGCACCATACCGTAGTGTCTTGTGGCTCACAGTGGCAGCTCTAATAAAAGTACAAGGCCATCATATCCAGGCTGTTGACACTCAAACTGCACATACCCCTATGCACATAGTTTATGGATGAGAATGAAACACCACCCCTTTGAAAAGCAACTCCAAAAACAGGGGAAGAATCCAAGGAGGATCTAGAGACATAGCATGGTGATCAACAAGAGGAGATATCATGATCCTGAGCAATATTGAATGATGGCTTGTGCCAGAACTCTGTCGGTTGTGATTTTCTTGAGTACGTTGCTGATCAGTGGAACAGGAGGGAAGATGTAGGCCAGATTGAAGTATCATGAACAATTCTCTCTGTGGCAGATGCTATCAGGTCTACTTGAGGAAGACCCCAACATTCCACAATCTGCTGAAAAATTCCTGGGCTAAGAGACTGTTGTGGACCAGGAACCAGACAGGACACAAAAAGGTAAAATGCAAAACACCTTTATTAAAGAAACAAAAAATAAACAAACAGAATCGTGATCCAGCAGCATAAACCAAATGACAACCAAGGGTCAGGAACCAGGACAGATAATCAGTCAAGCCGGAGTCAGGAGCATAGAAGTCCGTGATGTCAGGAACAAGCCAGTGGGTCAGGAGCCAGAAGGGTAGTCAGAGGAAACCAGGTCATACACGGAAAAAACAGGAACTCAGTAGAATTCTCAGTGGTCAGCAACAAACACAAGGACAATGGCGATGTGAGCCAAGCTGCCTTAAATTCCCTGAAAGGGTTGGCTGATAACAGTCAGGTGAGCAATCAGAGAGGTCAGCTGATCAGCCTGAGCCTGTCAGAGACTTTGTCCTGGTAGAGCATAGAGGGTTAAAATTTAAATCCCAAAATTAACTGAACTTCTGTTTAGGATGTGTTCAAATTACCTCATGTTTGAACAATGGCCCATTGGTCCAAGGTAGGGGGAAAAATAACTGAGTGTCAGTAATGGCAGATTGATGTTAAATTGGAGACGAGAAGTCTGGAATAGACACAGACTCCCCTATGGGAAAGCCTATCAAAATGACTGATTTATGGGGTCTCTGATAACCTCTGGCCTCTCTTAACTTTGACAAGGGCCATGCCATATGCCACATGTAAAATTGTAATATAGCATAATGGCGCCATCTGTAGCATTTATATTGTCAGTACTCATTTTGTATTTTTCTTATATAATTAGCATAATATATAAGTATCCAATCAGGTCTGACTGATGATGTCATAGTATAATGAGATGGATCGCTGTCCAATCATTGGGAATAGGTGGAGATTACTGATAAGGTAAAATTGCCTAATATAATGC
The DNA here is from genome assembly GCA_037306005.1 of Rhinophrynus dorsalis. Classification (NCBI taxonomy): domain Eukaryota; kingdom Metazoa; phylum Chordata; class Amphibia; order Anura; family Rhinophrynidae; genus Rhinophrynus; species Rhinophrynus dorsalis. The sequence continues at coordinate 674,522,763 of CM074718.1, forward strand.
CAAGAGAGGGTACTTTCAGTCTCTTGGCTTCCTGGATGAACTCCTAACAACATCTGATCCTGTCCTGGTACCTAACAGCGAAAGACAAAGAAATTTGAATTTGGTAACTATATCATTTATTCATCTAGATTCATTTAAATCCAGATTTTCATAGTTTTTCTTCTGTTTGAAGAAACTTAAATTGTCTTATAATTGTTTTAAGTGGACTGGCCAACCATTTGGGATCAGTTATAATAAGCTATATTAGCTCTAGATTTCTGGAATTGACAGAATCTATATATTTATTGGGAAAATGTTATATTTTGCCAAATCAGCGTAATACAGTTATATATCTTGGGTTATATACCAGTCAATATAAGTCTTGGTATTCCTAGAATAATGTTTTGTGGTTCTGGGAAGATTACAATAGCTAATATTTGATCTAGGAAATCCTTTGAATCCAGTTATTAACCCTTTAATCGCTATTTGTCTGCTGTTAGCGGTGTTTTCTTTGGAATTCTTTGTGCAGGTACCAGGCTTATATTTTGTAAATTGGAAGTATTCACTTTCAATTCTGGGTGTGGCACCTATTTTAAATCAGTGGATTAACCCTTGGAGTGCCTGTAAGTTTTATATATGTTGCTATAGTCAAAATTATGATATATGTTGCCTGAAGTTGGTATACTTACTAGACATATGTTATTGGATTAATTCTAATTAGATTATTGGCATAATCTTTCATTGACTAGATTAATTGCAATTTATATGTTGATTCAGAAGGTATGCAATAGTTGAAATCAGTATATAATTAAATTATAGTGATTTAAATCTGGGATTCTATTCCAGTTATTCCCTAAATTTGATTATTATTTATATACGGCACAAGGATAATTTTTAGAGTAATTATTTTAATTCATCTCACAATATACCTTACATTATAATTAGCATAGTCTATACAGTTTCTGGGGCAGAGGGTATTCATATACACTGCTGCCAACTGTATTATATTAATTGTAAGGATCAATTAACCTTTTCTATGCTACTGAGTGCAATTATTGTTATTTAATACCTCTGAATATACCTATGTGTGGTTAACCCTTTCAACGCTGGTAATCCTCATGGTAATAAGTGTGGATTGGTTTCCTATGTACCTATTGTAATTGCTAATCAATAATTTATTTCATTGTTGCTGATACTTGTTATATAAATTATATTGTATTTTAATAAATTATATATATTTTTGCACAAATATGAGGGATTCATTATTATTATCAATTCTTTACTGTGAAGTAGCGTGTCAATACCTAATATAGTATAAAGTTCTCAAATTATTTTATATTGTCATTTGCCTATTTAAGTGAAGACATCCAACCTGAGTGGTTCTCTTGTTTTAACCCTTTGGATACCTTCATATAAATAGTCCGACAATCCAGAAACTCAGAAGACAGCAGCAGTGGATAGCAGAGCACTAAATTAGCTCAGACATCAGAATCAATAGGCAGAATAGATCTGCTCAGCAAAACCTTGACAGAGACCACAGATTGTGATCCAACAGGTTGTGACTCAAGATGTCTGCATCCAGATTTAAGATGTCAAGCCTTGTAAATCATCTGTGGCCCACATAATAATAGGTTGAACCTCCCATAGCAGAGAAACACTTATTGTTTCCCCTTCCTTCTTAAAGTACGTCACCACGGCCATTTCGTCTGAACTTATCTAAAGACAAATGCCTTCTATGAGATGGGAAATGGCTTTCACTGATTGTCCAATTGCTCTGCTCTCCAAAATGCTTGGCTGGCCAAAGCCTTGTGCCACATGGCCTTCAAAGCAAGCTCCCCAGTATCAAGGTTTGGCTGAGCTGCTCTGACTCTGTTGTTGCTTCTGCTGTCTGGGCTAATCTAGAGCTCTGCTATTGATTGCTGCTGCCTTCCCTTTCCTGGGTCAGGCTGTATCAGCTGACATCTCTGTGATTACTCACCTGTTATCAGCCAACCCTCCCAGGGTATTTAAAGCAGCTTGGATCGCTTCCTCACTGTTCTTGTGTTGTTTTTACTGGCTCCTGTGGATTCTCATGTGCTCCTGTTTATCCGTGTATGACCTGGTTTCCTCTGACGATCCTTCTGGCGCCTGACTCCTGGCTTGTTCCTGACATCACTGATTCTGTGTTCCTGACTTCAGCTTGGCTGAGTACCTGCTTTGGTCCCTGACCCGGCTTGTCTCTTAGTTTATGATCCTGGATCACCATTCTGTTTTGTTTGTTTATTTGTTACTTTAATAAAGGAGTTTTGCATTTTATATTTTTGGTTCTGGTTCCTGGTCCCTAGCAGTACACAAGGACCATGAACCCAGGAGGCGCAGGCAATCCACCAAATGTTTTTTGGAGGTTGGACCAGGTAGACCAGCGCATGGACCAGTTTGCTTCCCCAGCGTTATGGGGCTGATCCTAACCAGTGCAGTGGTTTCCTGAACCAGGTCGGTATCTATCTGGAGATGGTACCACAGTCCTTCCCATTTTATAGGAGTAAGGTGGGCCTAGTGATTTTCTTACTCTCTGACAGGGCCTTGGCATGTGTTAATCCCCTTTGAGAGACACAGAAACCTATAGTATACAATTACCCTGAGTTTGTGGCATCCTTTAAAAGGGTATTTGATGTACCGGGCCGCTCCACCTCGGCTTCCAAGCAACTAACGTCCATACAGCAGGGTACGAGGACGGTTTCGGATTATGCCATAGAGTTTCGTACCCTGGAAGCCGAGGTTGGTTGGAATAATAAGGCTCTCGTGGCTGCTTTCTCTAATGGGCTCTTGGATAAGGTTAAATATGAGATTGCAGCCCGGGACCTCCCCAGAGATTTAGAGGAATTGGTTTCTTATTGCATCTTGATTGACTCCTGTATCCATAAGAGACCTTCCTTCAGGGACTGACTGCGGAGGCATCCCATCCGTTTAACTCCAAGCTTTTTGTCCCAACCGGTGCCTCCCTCTTCTTCCGCGCCTCTTAGTCTTGAACCCTTAAGCGATGTGGAGCCCAAGTAGCTTGGGTTCACTCACCTTTCAGTTGCGGAAAGGTCCTGTGCCTTTACTGCGGTAAGGCAGGGCACCTACTGCGAACTTGCACCAAATGCCCGCAGCTAAGGTTCTATAGGGGACAGACCTTAGGTGGCATCTTAGCATTCCCGGCTATCCATAAGGATAAACCTCTAGTCTCCATTGAGCTCTCTTGGGGCACGATTTCCATTATTTCAGAGGCACTCATTGACAGCGGGCCTCTTTATAGACAGTGCGTTCCCCCAGAAGCACTCCATTCTATTCCAGCTCTGTAACACTCCACTTGCCATCGAGGCAATTGATGGCTGAACCCTACAGCCACCACAGGTCACCCACAAAACCGCTCCTTTGTATATGGCTGTAGTGGCTCTCCATCATGAAACCTTACAATTCCTGGTGGTCTGTGATCTTGGGTTATACATGGTTGGCAAAAACACAATCCCACATTTGATTGGGTAAAGGCTGAGGTCATGGAATGGTCACCCAACTGTTCCAAGACATGCCTTGTAAAAGTGGTGAAGGTGCTAAACACATCCCCGGTCTCTTTGCTGCCTGAAAAGTACCAAGAGTTCCATGATGTATTCCATAAGGACTGGGCTGGTGATCTCCCTCCTCACCGCCAACACGATTGTACCATTGTATTGAATTACAACCGGATGCCATACCTCCTCGAGGTCGAATCTACCCTCTTTCTTTCAAGGAGAATAAGGCCATGGAGGAGTATGTTGTGGATGCGCTGTCCCGGGGTTCATCCAAAGTCCTCCTCTCCCCCCTGGGCTGGATTCTTCTTTGTGAAGAAAAAGAATGGAGAACTGAGACCCTGTATTGATTACGGGGAGCTCAACCATATCACAGTTTTAAAAACGCCTACCCAATTCCACTCATTACCGAACTATTCCATCTATTGAGTGGGTCCAAAGTCTTTACTAAGCTCGACCTGTGAGGGGCATACAATTTGGTACTGATAAAGGAGGGCCACAAATAGAAAATCAAGCTTAACACCAGGAGCGGTAATGCCCTTCGGTCTCTGCAATGCTCCAGCGGCTTTCCAGGAATTCTTTAATGATGTCCTCCGGGACATGCTCCAACAATGCGTGGTGGTGTACTTAGATGACATTCTGATTCATTCTGCCTCCATGGAAAGCCACCACGCAGATGCAGCCCGAGTTCTATAAAGATTATAAGAGAATAATCTATTTTGCAAATTAGAGAAGTGTGAGTTCCACAGGAAACAGGTCACCTTCTTGGGGTACGTAATTTCAGAGGTTGGTTTCACTATGGACCCTGATAAACTCTTGGTTGTTCTTGAGTGGCCGCTACCCTTTGGTCTCCGCTCTTTTCAATGTTTCCTCTGGTTCACTAACTACTACAGGAAATTTAGCCGCAATTTTTCCTCTATTGTAAAACCCCTTACCAACATGACCAAAAAAGTTGGTAACTCCACTCACTGGTCCCCGAAAGCCATCAAAGCATTTTAGGCATTAAAAGTCTCTTTTGCATCAGCACCCATTTTGGCACACCCGAAACCTGAGCTTCCATTCGTACTTGAGGTCAATGCGTCTGAGACAAGAGTAGGCGCCCTCCTGTCTCAACGTCCTACTCCTGAAAGCCAGTTGTACCCATGTGGGTATTTCTCCAAAAAGCTAAATCCTGCGGAGTGCAACTATGAGATTGGGGACCGGGAGTTGCTGGTGATAATACTCGCTCTCAAAGAATGGAGGCATTTGCTTGAGGGAATTTCCATGCCAGTCTTAATCCTCACGGATCTTAAAAACCTCACTTACCTGTACGAGGCTAAGCACTTGTCTCCAAGGCAGGCCAGATAGGCCTTATTTTTGTCTCATTTTAATTATGTGGTCTCGTACCTGCCGGGTATCAAAATTGTCCAGCCTGATAAGCTGACATCTGTGGTTTGCATCTTCTAAGAGACTTGAAAGATTTTTGGGTTGGAGCCACCAACCTAGGTTTTACTAGGTAACTCAGGAGACACTATGGTTTAAACCCTGATCATGGTAGTCCCATTGATGTACAAATTCTCTTTGGGCCTATTCACATTTGCAACTATTCCCTGCACACCACAAGGATAGAGATCAACATGAGGCCTAAAAGCACATAACATTTTTTACTGATACAGTTGATCTTCCTGCATAGATAATTTTTCCTGTTTTTCTGTAAGGCAAAATACATTGTAACATAGTAAATTAGGATGAAAAAAAGACAAGTTCAACCTTTGCCTCAAAACCCAGAAAAATGAGAATTATATTAGTCTTCTTGCTACTAAATGAGTATTAATTTATTTATTGGAACTTTCTGTTTTAACTATAAATACACAGTATAGCCCTGCATGTTCCCTCTTGAAAGAAATGCATTGAATCTTCTCTTAAATGCTTTGTATCTGCCATTACAACATCCTTGGGCAAATAGTTCCTCAATTTAACAGACCTTAATGCAAAAAACAACCCTTCCTTTGCTGAAGCTGAAACCTCCTTTCCTATAATCTTAAGGGGTTGCCACTAGTTATTACGTCAGGCCTTGGAATGAAAAGCTCACTGGAGAGATCCTTGTATTGACCTCTCATATATATGTACATTGTAACAAGTTTGTCTAGGCATATTTCATATGTCAAGTCCTCCATTCCCTTAATTAATTTTGTTGCTCTTCACTGTACTCTTTCCAGTATTAGAATATCCCTTTTCAGAACTGGTGCCCAAAACTACACTGCATATTTGAAGCGAGGCCTTACCAATGATTTGTACAGTGGGAAAAAGAAGATTTTAGTCTTACCTGTTAAATCCTTTTCTCTTAGTCCATATAGGTTACTGGTAACTTTGGGTAGGCAATTGCCCCTTTAAGTAGGCAGGAACAAATCTTGAAGAGAATGCTGGGGGTAGAGCCTACCTTCCATCCTTGGCTGCAGCTAGCCACTCCTCTTCAGAAAGATTTGAGACACTAACAAGCGACCAGGTAGTAAGAAGGGAAACAAAGACTCCTGTGTAACGGAAACCCAAGATGCTGGGAAGTCCTGGGCTGTTGTTCTGGGTCTCTCCCTCTTAGATGCGGCTACAAGCTGGTAGCCTGTCCGGTGAAGTTGGATAGCTGGCTGGAACACTGGAACATAGGGTTCCTGAATGGGAGTCAAAGTAGACTCTTTAAACCATTTAGGAATGAAGACTCTGTACTCTTGCTTAGTTCAGAACAATTCACTCTTTATTAGGTGAATCCACAGCTTATTTATACATTTCAAACTACACTGACTAGGGTACAGTACATGGTGCAGACATGATACAATGGACGAGTTTACAGGGATAATGCAATAACAGTACAGTAGGCATAAAACAGACACAGTGGATACAATAGGTCACAGCAAATGGTAACAGGCATCACACCATAGGAACATTCACGGAGATAATAGAATCACAACACCTAATATAAAAGACTAACAACAGAAGGCTCGGGAGTTTCAGGCACAACAGAAATGTCCACAATTCCTTGTATAATGGGCTGATAAGTCGTTTTCCCAGATAAGGTTTTCAGTAACGGAGCAGAATCCATTACATTTCTCCCCTTTTTTTGTACCAAGCCAGCGGCAGCTTGGTCGAACTCTGGCTTGGGACTCTGGGAGGTGCATGCTGATGGCCCCTTGTCCTGGGCCAGGAATAAAACTTGAGCCCCTTGTCCTGGCCCCTTGTCCGGGGCTGAGAAGGAAACTTGAGCCCCTTGTCCTGGGCTGAAAAAGTAGCTGCTATCCCTTGGTTCTGGGCTGAGAAGCAAGGCAGGAGCCCCTTATCCTGGGCCAGGAGAAAATGCGGGTTCCTGGTCCAGGCTAGCAAAAGGTTGGGGGGCCTCAGCTGGTCCATGATCCAGGCAGAGCTTGGGTCAGATTCCCCTGGGTCTGAGGCATTGGTTCGGGATCCAGGGCCGGTCTGTGAGGTTGAGTTCCATGGGGAAAAGGGGTTTCCACTGGTGCAACTGGACAGGAGGAAAACTGATGCTGGCAGCCCCTCTGCGTACTCCAGGGGTCTAGTTTGGGACTGCACTGTGGGGCGATGGAGTCGTCTCCCCCTTTGCATATGGCTAGTACCCCACAGTGGAAGGAGAGGAGGTCGCTCCCACTCTCCTGTGCTGGGGCAAAATTCCGGGGACCACTGGGCGAGATGTTGGTCCTACTTCTCAGAGTATGGACATCGCGTACTCCCACTCATCAGTCCAGGAGGAACAAAATCAATGGGGGGACCCTGGTCCCATTCCCAAAGGCAGGGTCATCACTTGCCCTGGTGAGGAATGTATTCCCACTCACCAGGCTGGGGTCAGCAGATTCAGGGGCAACAATTTTGGGGCTGCAGGTGAGGACCGAGGTCCCACTCACCACATCAGAGGACACATAGGCAATGGGGAGGACCGTAGTCCCACTCCACATGGCAGGAACATCTGTGCCCCTGGAGAGCATACCTTTCTTATTGTCCAGGGCAATAGCAACAGGGGAAGGGCAACAATCTTGGGGCTGCTGGTGAGGACCTGTGTCCCACTCACCGCAGCAGGGGTCACATAGCCACTGGGGAGGTCTGTGGTCCCACTCCCCATGGCTTGAGCATTAGTGACCCTGGAGAGAACATATTCTCCCCTCTCCAGGGCAGTAGCAACAAGGGGCAACAATCTTGGGGCTGCTGGTGAGGACCTGCATCTCGCTCACCACAGCAGGGGTTTGACAGGGGCTGGTGAGGAGCTGATTCCCACTCATCAGTTCAGGGGCAATAACACATGGGCCGCTGGTGAGGACCTTTGTTCCACTCACCACAGCAGGGGTAACAGGAGAAGGGGCAACAACCCAAGGGTTGCTGGTGAGGACCTTCGTCCCACTCACCGCAGCAGGGGTCTAACAGGGACTGGTGAGGAGCGGATTCCTACTAGCCATTTTAGGGGTAACAACAAACTGGCTGCTGGTGAGGACCTTAGTCCCACTCCCCATAGCAACAGGGTTATTAGGGCAAGGGGCAACAAACACATCAGTGGCATTCTTTGCACTGAGGAGGAACGCATTCCCACTCCTCAGTTCAGGGAAAATATTGCTGCTGGTGAGGACCTTCAGTCCACTCACCGTAGTGGGGGTATCAGGGAAAGGTGCAACATGACCATTAGGGAGGACATTGGTCCCACTCCTCAGGCCAGGGGTAACACAGTCAAGGGCAACAAAAGGGTCGCTGGTGAGGACATGAGTCCCACTCACCAGTTCAGGGTTATCAGGGTCAGCAGTACTGTATTTCGTCAGCCTTCTGAGGCCATCATCTTCAGAGGCAACACACATATCAGGGGCCTTCTTTGCACTGAGGAGGAACGCATTCCCACTCCTCAATTCAGGGAAAGTATTGCTGCTGGTGAGGACCTTCGTCCAACTCACCTCAGCTGGGGTATGACATGGGCTGGTGAGGAGCGGATTCTCACTCACCAGTTCAGGGTGAACAGGGTCAGCAGCACTGTATTCCATCAGTCTGCTGCAGCCCTCATCTTCAAGGGTAACAAAAGGGTCACTGGTGAGGAATGTATCCCCTCTCACCAGGCCAAGGGTAACTGAACAGCGTTCATGCACAGCATCCATAAGTTGATCTATCCTTTCAATCGACGGATGTTGTCCAAGAAATGGCATTAGACGTCTCATTCCTATGTAGACTGTGTCATTGTCAACTGGGTCACAGATCTTACCCATTATCAGGGTCGTCCAGTGTTCCTCCAGCACAAACTTGATAAAGCTCCAGTCGGGCTGCATGCTTCCCTGACACACTCCAATTTGGTGAAGGTGAAATCCCACTGCTTGACACCAGTCGTCCTCAGCCGTCGTTCCGGGTCTCTCCTTCTCGAAGGCAAATTACACAGCATGGCTCCTACTGGTCAAACAATAACCAGCCGGAGCATCAGGGCCCCTGGAGAGAACACATTCTCCACTCTCCAGGACAGTAGCAACAAGGGAAGGAGCAACCATGTTTGGGCTGCTGGTGAGGACCTGCGTCCCACTCACCACAGCAGGGGTAACAGGAAAAGGGGCCACATGCTCATCAGGGAGGATGTCTGTCCCACTCCCTGATGCAAAGGCATTCTCTGCGCGGAGGAGGAGCGAATTCCCACTCCTCAGGCCAGGGGTAACACAGTCCAGGGCAGCAAAAGGGGCGCTGGTGAGGAATGTCTCCCCTCTCACCAGTTCAGGATCAACAGTACTGTATTTTGTCAGCCTACTGAGGCCCTCATCTTCAGAGCCACAAAGCACATCAGGGGTATTCTTTGTACTGAGGAGTAACGCATTCCCACTCCTCAGGCCAGGGGTAACACAATCCAGGTCATCAGATTCACTGAATTCCTCCTCGGATGAGTTGCCCCCCTAGTCTTCTTCCTCCCTTAGGAACTCCTTTACTTCTTTAAAAAATCCAACATACATGTGTTCCACATTACATTCCCAGTTTACTAGGTCACATAGGGTCTCCTGGAGGCTCATGGGGATGTACCCCCCCAAGCATGTCTTCTCGCCTGGCTCTCACTTCCCAGAATCGGCTGGGGTTCGGACTGCCAAAGTTTGAATCTCCTTGATAGGCTTCCCACACAAGCCCTTGGATCATACATCGCAAGCGGGCTGGGGAAAGGGTACGAGGATCTTGGGGCCATACTCCTGTTCCATATGCTTTACCAGAGCCCAGTATGCGTCTTGCATTCGTAGCTCTTCTTTGATGCAATAGTCCAACTCTGAGTCGAATTCTTCTGGTATAAGGTCGGCTAGTAGTGGCCCCCACCGACACTGTAGGTCATTGTACCACTGTAGGTAGGAGTCTAGGGAATAATCCGCCATGTTTTACCAGGTGGTGAAGGAGAAGATCCCACCGCTAGCCACCAGTGTAACGGAAACCCAAGACACCGGGAAGTCCTGGGCCGTCGTTCTGGGTCTCTCCCTCTTGGATGCGACTACAAGCTGGTAGCCTGTCCAGTGAAGATGGATAGCTGGTTGGAACACTGGAACATAGGACTCTTTAAACCATTCAGGAATGAAGACTCTGTACTCTTGCTTAGTTCAGAACAGCTCACTCTTTATTAGGTGAATTCACAGCTTATTTATACATTTCAAACTACATTGACTTGGGTACAGTACATGGTGCAGACATGATACAATGGGCGAGTTTACAGGGATAATGCAATCATAGTACAGTAGGCATAATACAGAAACAGTGGATACAATAGGTCACAGCAAATGGTAACAGGCATCACACAATGGGAGCATTCACGGAGATAATACAATCACAAGACCTAATACAAAAGACTAACAACAGAAGGCTCAGATTTACACAATGGGGCAGACATGAATGGATTAATACACAAAGAGCTTGGTTTAGGGTGAACAATTAAGCAAAAGGGCTTGAGGGACTGCAATACACATTTGAAGTAGCCTTACCCAAACTTAAATAATTAACCCCTAACTGCCCAGTCCCTTGAAAGCAAGCCAGCAAGCTATGATTTTTTAGCCTTTTTGGCATAGCTGTCTGCCAGTATAACAGGATAGGCAGCCAAGCCGGGTCAGTACACAGAGCAGGAGAGTCAGCCAAGCTGGGTCGGTACACAGAGCAGGATAGACAGCCAAGCCGGGTCGGTACACAGAGCAGGATAGTCAGCCAAGCCGGGTCGGTACACAGAGCAGGATAGACAGCAAAGCTGGGTTGGTACACAGAGCAGGATAGTCAGCCAAGCCGGGTCACAACGAAAGTCAGGTGCTGGCGATCAAACAGGAACATAGTCAGTCTAGCCGGGTCATACACAGGATACCAGGAACCACAGGAACAAACGTTAGATGCTGGTACACCACGAAAGGGCGCCGCCATAATGACAGCGCCAAGAATATAAAGGTAATCAGTAGGAGAAGTCAGAGTTGATCACCAATAAGAATGCAGTAAGGAAACAACCAGGAAGTAGCAATGTCGCAACCAGAGGAATCACGGGCACCGTGATACACAGGACCGCTCCCTAGCCTGAGAGCCTGGCATCCATCATCATGGTAGTCCAGAAGGATACTAGAAAGGGCCTGCCCTTCAGCAGATTGAAGAGGTTGAGCCACCATGACAGACTCAGCTCCACGTGAAGGGGAAGAGACACCAACATCTTCAGTAGATCCGGCTGACCCCTGCAGACATGGATCACAAACCTCTGAAGTTCCCTGGTGTGAGCCATGCAAACGGAACTGCTTCTATGGAGGAGATGAACTTCCCCACCCGGGAGGTCATCTTCTTGCCCGGAACTGGATCATGAGCCAGAAAAGCAGACACCTAGTGGATGTGTTACGGTTTTATTTGACACTCAGACACAGTAGGTGAGATAAAACACAGTTTTATTGAACAGACTCAGTAATGATAACCCTCACGGGTCCAGTAGTATATATATATATACACAATATAGTACTGACACAGGACAGGTTACAGCAATTTATACCCACATGGGTCCAGTATATGTACAATACAGAAATTACAATATACTGACACAGGTCAGGCAAAGTTTGTGTGATACTCAAACGAGGCAGCAATGAACGGGTTACTATTAGGCCAAGAATGCTGACAGGCCCTAATAGTGCGAGGCCCTTAAGACTCTCACTCTGCAGAGAGTGCACTAATAGCGAAAAACGCCCAGAAGACAACGGAGGCCCAGGATAAGCTTGTGGACTGCTGTAGCAGTAACAGAGGACAGTAAAGGTATGCCTGGAAGGACACCCGATGGAGACTGCACGGTAGAATAGCCGGTGAATAATGGCACCTTCCCCGAAGGAGTTAACGAACGCTAAGACCAATGTCAACTGCCCGATCGTAAGCACAGCCTGAAGCGCCCAATGTAAGACCAACCTCAACGTATTAACAGGAAGGAGGGTCAAGTGTACCGTGGTGCACAGATGGGAGATAGATACCGGAATGTCACCCTCGCGACACAGACTGAACCGAGACTAGACTGCAGGAGTGGCACTGAGGCAACAGTGATACTGTCCGGAGACAGACAGAAGCCCGGAGGTGAAACCCAAACTGGGGACCGGAATGGGACTGCAGACAGGAGAGAGACACAGGTGATGTAGCCCAACGGGGCCGGTACACAGAGCAGGAACGTCAGCCAATCCGAGTCGGTACACAGAGCAGGAACGTCAGACGGGCCGAGTCGGTACACAGAGCAGGAACGCCAGCCAATCCGAGTCGGTACACAGAGCAGAAACGTCAGCCGGGCCGGGTCGGTACACAGAGCAGGAACATCAGCCAATCCGAGTCGGTACACAGAGCAGGAATGTCAGCCAGGCCGGGTTGGTACACAGGCAGGAACGGATACAGCAGAGTAGTCAGGCAGTCCGGGTCAGTACACAGAGATCACACGAGAACTGGAACAAGCACTGGTAATAGAAACATAGTCAGTCTAGCCGGGTCATACACAGGATACCAGGAACCACAGGAACAAACGTTAGATGCTGGTACACCACGAAAGGGCGCCGCCATAATGACAGCGCCAAGAATATAAAGGTAATCAGTAGGAGAAGTCAGAGTTGATCACCAATAAGAATGCAGTAAGGAAACAACCAGGAAGTAGCAATGTCGCAACCAGAGGAATCACGGGCACCGTGATACACAGGACCGCTCCCTAGCCTGAGAGCCTGGCATCCATCATCATGGTAGTCCAGAAGGATACTAGAAAGGGCCTGCCCTTCAGCAGATTGAAGAGGTTGAGCCACCATGACAGACTCAGCTCCACGTGAAGGGGAAGAGACACCAACATCTTCAGTAGATCCGGCTGACCCCTGCAGACATGGATCACAAACCTCTGAAGTTCCCTGGTGTGAGCCATGCAAACGGAACTGCTTCTATGGAGGAGATGAACTTCCCCACCCGGGAGGTCATCTTCTTGCCCGGAACTGGATCATGAGCCAGAAAAGCAGACACCTAGTGGATGTGTTACGGTTTTATTTGACACTCAGACACAGTAGGTGAGATAAAACACAGTTTTATTGAACAGACTCAGTAATGATAACCCTCACGGGTCCAGTAGTATATATATATATATACACAATATAGTACTGACACAGGACAGGTTACAGCAATTTATACCCACATGGGTCCAGTATATGTACAATACAGAAATTACAATATACTGACACAGGTCAGGCAAAGTTTGTGTGATACTCAAACGAGGCAGCAATGAACGGGTTACTATTAGGCCAAGAATGCTGACAGGCCCTAATAGTGCGAGGCCCTTAAGACTCTCACTCTGCAGAGAGTGCACTAATAGCGAAAAACGCCCAGAAGACAACGGAGGCCCAGGATAAGCTTGTGGACTGCTGTAGCAGTAACAGAGGACAGTAAAGGTATGCCTGGGAGGACACCCGATGGAGACTGCACGGTAGAATAGCCGGTGAATAATGGCACCTTCCCCGAAGGAGTTAACGAACGCTAAGACCAATGTCAACTGCCCGATCGTAAGCACAGCCTGAAGCGCCCAATGTAAGACCAACCTCAACGTATTAACAGGAAGGAGGGTCAAGTGTACCGTGGTGCACAGATGGGAGATAGATACCGGAATGTCACCCTCGCGACACAGACTGAACCGAGACTAGACTGCAGGAGTGGCACTGAGGCAACAGTGATACTGTCCGGAGACAGACAGAAGCCCGGAGGTGAAACCCAAACTGGGGACCGGAATGGGACTGCAGACAGGAGAGAGACACAGGTGATGTAGCCCAACGGGGCCGGTACACAGAGCAGGAACGTCAGCCAATCCGAGTCGGTACACAGAGCAGGAACGTCAGACGGGCCGAGTCGGTACACAGAGCAGGAACGCCAGCCAATCCGAGTCGGTACACAGAGCAGAAACGTCAGCCGGGCCGGGTCGGTACACAGAGCAGGAACATCAGCCAATCCGAGTCGGTACACAGAGCAGGAATGTCAGCCAGGCCGGGTTGGTACACAGGCAGGAACGGATACAGCAGAGTAGTCAGGCAGTCCGGGTCAGTACACAGAGATCACACGAGAACTGGAACAAGCACTGGTAATAGAAACACCACGAAAGGGCACTGGAGAAGTGACAAGGCCCAGTATTTAAGGACAAATACTGGGGGGGGGGACAAAGTCACTTCAGCCAATAAGCTTCAGCAGTAAGCAAAGACTGACAGAATGTCGCCAGCATAGCACGGGCACCGTGGTAGAATGATCTGGTGAGCCACCTTGTCCGTGAGAAACACCATACCTCACTGGGTGTCAAAGAGGAGACCCAGGAAGACTAGTCTCTGGGATGGTACGAGGTCCGACTTGTCCATATTGAGGATCCATCCATGATAGGTCAGTGCATAAATACAGTCCTGGACCGGCTGATGAAGGAGTTCCAGAGATGGGGCCTTCAGAAGCAAGTCATCCATGTATGGAGTGACTCTGATTCTGTCCCTGTGGAGGACAGCCACTAACGCCCCCAGGACGCGATTGAAGACCTGGGGAGCTGTGTTCAGACAAAAGTGAAGAGTAGAAAACTGAAAATGCCCTCGGTCGCAAGCAAACCTGGGGTACTGTCGGCTCTCTAGATGGCCAGCAATATGCAAGGATGCATCCTGAAGATCCAGAGGAGCGAGAAATTTTCCAGGAGACCTGGCTGCGATCACTGTCTTTAAGGACTCCTGGTGATAATGAGTCTTGACCACAAAGGAGTTGAGATCCAAAATTGGACGGCAGCCACCTTCTTTCTTGGAAACCACAAATAGGTTCCAGAACCTCCTTGTCCAAAAGGGTCTGGATAGCGCCATGGAACAGGTGGAGCTTCTCTGCTCCCTGAGAAGTGTAAGAAGGAAAGAACCTGAACGGGGGAAGAGAGGTGAAAGGGATCCTGTATCCCTCTGACACAACCTGCAAAACCCACGGATTCACCACGGTGTCTGTCCAGACACTGAGGAAGTGGCTCAACCGACCACCCACTGGGTGGAAGTAGTGTCAGCAGACCAGACCTTGAGCCAAAGAGCCCGTCTGGCTACCACAGACATGGTAGAAAATCTTGCCACCAAGTGGACTGCGTCAAAGATAGCAGCAGAAACATAATGCTGAGCCTCAGAGATGTTGGCAAGGAGCCACAACATACCAGCAGTAGGAGCACCCTGGCAGACAGCTACAGTCAGCTGTTCAGTCCAAACTGCAATGGCCCTGTTTACCCAAGGAGCGGCGAACGCCAGGCGCAATGAAGTACCAGCTGTAGCAAAGATGGTCTTCAGGGATGTTTCAAGCTTCCTGTCAGTCCTGTCCTTGAGGACAGAAGCGTCTGCCACAGGCAAAGCAGTGGACTTAGAAAGTCTGTAGACTGGAGCGTCCACCTTGGGTGGATGAGCCCATTGAGCTAGTGGCACCTCAGAAAAGGGGTACAGCTTAGCAAACTTCTTATATACCAAAGGCTTCTTGTCAGGAGCTTTCCACTTGTCTATCACGGTCCCCGTGATTCCCTGTCAATCTTTGCTGTGTATCCTGTGCATTGGAGGAAGCTGATTTGCCCGCCCAATATGTTCCTTTATATACTGGGTTTTGGGCACTTGTCAGTTGCCCTTTCGTGGTGTTCCTGATCCTGGGCATCGTTGCTGAGTTCCTGTGTCTCCTGTGTACCGACCCAGCTTGTCTGACTGCTCTTCTGATCCTGCTCTGTGATTGACCCTGTTCTGGCTGACGACCCTGCTCCGTGATTGACCCGGCTCTGGCTGACGATCCTGCTCCGTGATTGACCCGGTTCTGGCTAACGACCCTGCTCCCTGATTGACCCGTTTCTGGCTGATGTTCCTGCTACCATATCGATCCGGTTCCGGTTGATGTTCCAGTTCTGTGTGCTGTTCCAGTGTTCCTGCGTAGCTCCGGTCGCTCCGGCGACATTCTGAACTGTCTGGTGTCTCACTGATCCTCTCTCTCTATCGAGCTGTTGCCTGAGGTAGCATTACATTCCGCTGTCTGCTGAGCTGTTCTCTCCTGTACTGAACCAGATTAACCCGTGCAGTGCCTGTAGTCTCTGGTTACGTGCCTCATATACGCTTGCCAAGCATCTGGTTACCCTTAGAGCCTGCTACGATTTGAGCCTGTAAGACCTAGCCATACCATCACTCGCAGAGCACGTTCCGTTCCGGTGTTCGGTGTGCACCGTGACCGCGCCGGTTGGTGCTGGTAGTCTGTCCGCTCTTGCAGTGTGGGTTTTGTGCGACACCGGAAGGGTGTCCTGGCTCTGGTCCACATACGCTCAGGGTGTACGATATCTCCTGCACTTCCCAGTGGTCCGGCTCACTACAGCTTGTGCAGTAACAGTCTATCTTGGCACCCTAAGGGTGTTTGGGCGCTATTCTGTTGGCACACGCAGGGTTACTACCGAGTTTACATTAAGGGCGATTCAGGTTCTGGTTTCTTCAGCTCTAGCAGTAGCGTTCCTCCTAATCCCACGGTGGTGGTATTGGCTCAGCTCTGGGCAATAGGTGTGCTCCATTTTACTACCTTGAGAGTGATTCAGTGCAGACACTATCTTCCTTTCTCACCATCAAGAGACTGTTATCATACCCTGGGCGTTGGCCAATCTAGGACTGAGTTACTTCAGTTGCTCCTCTTAACCTGGTGGGATTATCCCCAGTCTATATTTATATCCATTTATGTATTGCACTACCTTTACTTGGTCTGTACTTGCCAATACTGATTATACCTGTACTGGCCCCTAGGGGCACTGTTCTATTATCATTTTGTCAATAAACTGTGTTTTTACCTTATACCGTGGTCTGAGTGTCAGAAAACCGTAACATTGTCAGATCCCAGATGTTCAAGAATGGGGTTAGGTGGAAAGCAGGTAGACTGCTTCTTAGGCTCCTGGAACACATCAGAGGGGTTCGTGTGGGCCTCTGGAGCCAAGGGATTGTTTAGTGTACTTAGTACTGCCCTGATCAGACCCTCAGCAGAGGGATCAGGGTCCGCTTAAAAGGGGTCCCCAAAGAACTGAGAGGACACCACTGCAGAGCATTCCCCCTCGTCAGAATCCACTAACAGTTCCTCCTCAGTGGAGTCTGATACATCAGGCACACCCTGCGGTTTAGGCAGGGAAGACCTGATAAGAGTAGGGGGCTGCCAAGACTGGAAGACCCCCTGCAATTGGGATGGAAGGACTTGTAAGGTAGACCTTAGGTCTCTAGTAGTGGCCTTAAATTCTTGCATCCAAACTGGCTCTAGTGCATGGCTGGAGGTCCCTGGGGGAGACGCAGGGGCAGCAGCACATGCTGGGCATAGATGACCTGAGGATTCTCTAGGCAACCCTGATTGACATGAGGAGCAGTGCGCAATGGGGGACACAGACACCCCAGTATCCTTAGTCTTAGGTCTAGTCCCAAGTTCCAATGGAGTTGACATCCTCACAGTGTCAAAACATCCCAAGTATAAGGAAACAACCCAATACAGTGTGTAAAATTAAAATTTCACCACAGAGAATGCTAATTTGCACTTATCTGGCAGGCGAAAGGGTTAATCTGCAGAGGAGAGAAGGAGAATCCAAGCCCTGCGTAGGCTACTCATGAAGGGAAAGCAGAAAATGGCTGCCAAAACGGAAGCCAATCGGAAGCGAGCGTGCAAAGCAAGCACTCACGGGAAATGTAGTTTTCCCTAGAAAAGTACCCCAACAGTGCCCAAAGCCCCCTGAGCCCCACAAGACACACAGAATGTTGAACGGATGATAAACCATGGGCAGACAAACAAAATGAGCCGCTAGGTTGAGTGGTTGCAGAGATATGTCCCAAACTGTAAAGTCCCATAGAGGTGAATGGAGTATGGCGTCTATGCGGTAAAGCGCGCGAAACTCAAATTTGTGAATTTTTACAATGAAGAGAAAAAAGTTATAATAACATCACAAAATATACTAAAATGCAAATAAACACCATACCCAGAAGGAAAAAGTGCCAAAACACCCAAAAGGATGCCAACAGACACACAGACAAACCCAATGAGTGCAGTAGTTGAGGTTGGCAACTTTAACCATGGCTATGGCTGCAGCAAAGTAGTCACAGCAGCTGGCAATGTACTCAGGCATTGCACTCCACCTATGCACCCAACCTCTGATAATAGTGGACTTATGGAAAAGGGAACTATCTGTACTTCTGGGTTCCCAGAAGGGAAAAGTGCCAAAACACCCAAAAGGATGCCAACAGGCACACAGACAAACCCGATGAGTGCAGGAGTATGTATTAGGAACTCCAAAGGAGACCTCTGTGCAGAGAAGAAGCACTCAAAGGGTTGATCACCTTTTTAGCAGGTCTTCTGTCTTCAGATTACCATTGATAAAGAAGCCTCAGTGGGCAACTCCTAGGGAAAGAACTTGTGAAACAAAATTTTCCTCCCAGGGCTGAGAGGTCCACCATAGCACCTGGAAACTGAGCTATCCACTAGGGAATGTCAGTAATGGTAATCTGCCTAATGGTGATATTCCATATCTAACAGAAAACAAAAAATAAGCTAAAACTATAGCAGAACTGTTATCTTGCCTTGTATCTTCATCAAGGAACAAATCTTTATGGAGAGGAGTGGCTAGCTGCTAAGGAGAGGAGGTAGGCTCCACCCAGCATTCTCTTCAAGAATTGTTCCTGCCTACTTAAAGGGGAGGTCGCCTACCCAAAGTTACCAGTAACCTATATTGGACGACAGAGAAATTATGTTTATAAGGATTCCCAGGTCTTGATCTAGCAATGAGTCTCTTAAAATGATTCCATTAAGTTCAGTATGATTTTTTCTTCCCAGATGCATAACTTAATATTACATTTTGTTTGCTCAATCTGTAATTTTATGTAAATCCCTTTGTAGAGAACAAACATCCTGTTCTGAATTTATTACACTTCATAACTGACTGTCAAGGTTTGGCTGAGCTGCTCTAACTCTACTGCTTTATTCTACTGTCTGAGCTTATCCAGTGCTCTGCTATCCATTACTGCTGCCTTACCTTTGCTGAATCAGCTGACTTCTATGGTTGCTCACCTGATTGTTTTCAGCCAACCCTCCCAGGGTATTTAAAGCAGTTTGGCTCACTACCTGATTGCCCTTGCGATTGCTTCTGGCTGCAAGAGTGTTCTGCTTCGTTCCTGATTTCCTGTGCATGACCTGGCTTCCTCTGACGTCCCTTCTGGTTTCTGACTCCTGGCTTGTTCCTGACATCGCTGATCTCAGTATTCCTGACCCCGGCTTGGCTGAGCACCCGGCTTAGTTCCTGACCATGGCTTGTCTTTTGGTTTACGCTTCAGGATGATTTTGCTTTATTTGCTTTTGTTATTTTAATAAAGGTGTTTTGCATTTTACGTCTTTGTGTCTGTCTGGTCCTTGGTCCCTAACACTGTCATCTACAAATATAAGCAATACTGCTTTCTATATCTTTTTCCAGATCATTTAAAAACATGTTAAAAAGCAATGGACCTAGTACTGAACCCTGAGGTACAACAACACACTGTTCCCTGTTCTTCAACTAGTTTTCTATCCAATTGCAAAGGTTCTCCCATAGTTCCAATTTTCTTATTTTTTTAGCCCAGCTTCCTGTGTGTCACTGTACCAAATGCCTTTAAAAATCTAGATATACTACATCTACTGCTTTACCAATATCTAAGTTTCTGTTTCTTGTCTTGGCATTGAACATCACACCAAGATAGGCAAGGCTTTGTGACCAATCCTGATGGCTTTTCAAGTTATTGACAAGCAAAACATGGTGTGTAAGAAACCTGGACACCAAATCATTGTGGATGCACAGGAGGTCCAGTGAGAAGACTATGACCAAAATATTGTGTAAATAAATAACTTCATACCCACTTACCTTAACCTTGCACTGAAAACCACTAAGACCTTTGTCTTAATCTCCTGGCTTTATGTAAGTAATTATGCAACTGAATGTTTCTACTGTGAGCAGTAGAATCTTTAGAAGGTTAAGTGTAAGATACGCCAGTGTCAGGAACTGTTCCACTGGGTCCAGTCGAGTTTTCTCTGTTGCCCCTTTCTCCAGCTTTTAGTTATCAACATATTCCCTGTTTAACCCAACTCTGTTAACTGTGATGCACATTCATTGTGACAGTTTAATACTTTGCTCATGAGCCTTGGAGCTTAGTCTGTCTGGATCTCCTGATTCCGACAATTTTAGCTCCCTACATTATTGATTGCCACCTGCCCCAACCTGTTGCTTGGCTTCCTGCTTCTGAGACTGGGTCACCTGACCTGACTTTGGCTTCTCCTGACTATCCTTTGTGCTTGTCAATTTGGACCTTAGCTCCTGATTTCCTGTTTTCTTGCATTTCAGTACTCCTGTCCAACAACTGTGCTTTCTGCTCTTCCAGCTCCAACACATTTTTGAATGTCCTGCTGTTTCTAGAGAAGCTATCCTTTAGCAACCTTCAGCTTTAGCTTAAATTCCTTTTGCTGAGTACCTTCTATTTCTTATCCTGTCCTGCCATCTTGTAGACATTTCTTGGTACTACAGCTTGTTCATTTATCTCTAATCCACCATATCACCAGCTAACCATGACTGCTATCCTGTCCCAGTATTAGTTAAACTGGTTCTGGTTATCCAACCTTGAGGTTGGCAACTTTAACCATGGCTATGGCTGCAGCAAAGTAGTCACAGCAACTGGCAATGTACTCAAGCACTGCACTCCACCTATGCACCCAACCTCTGATAACAGTGGACTTATGGAAAAGGGAACTATCTGTACTTCTGGGTTAGTCTAGTGCAGGGGTACCCATCCATGGTGCTCAAGAGCTATCAACAGTGCATGTTTTCAGGAAATCCCAGCTAGAGCACAGGTGACGCAATTCAAATTATTGAGACACTAATCAATCCATCTGTGCTCTATCAGAGATATCCTTAAAACATGCACCATTGGAAGTTCTTGAGGACCAGGGTTGACTACCTCTGGTCTAGTGTTTTGCTGCTTCTGGAGAATATTATATTATGAATGTGTTCTGCAGCAAGGAGCAATTTTGGAACAGGACTTCACAAATATCCAGAAGTTGAATCAAAAGTCTTATTCAATTATGGGTCTCCTGCAGGTGCTTCAGCTTCATCTGGACCCATCAGCAGACTCTACTGCTTCCTCTTCTCAAGTACTTTACCAGCTACTCTTCCAAATCCACTAGCCTCCAAGCTGCCTCTTTCGTGGTTTGTCAGGAAACCAAGGGAATCGATAGGCTTCCTTAACCAATATGCCCTCCACTTCAAGTATCAGCCTGAGACGTATGCTTCCCATCAGGCGCATATTACTTTTATAATCTCCCTGCTTAACAGCATTCACCTGGGTTTCTCCTCTCATCGATTGCTGATGCTCCATTCTTTCAAACTCTGACACTTTTAAAACTGCTTTTTGCTCAGTTTGATGTGCCTGGCAATTAGTCCATGGTAGAAGCAGACCTTCAGCAAGGTTAAAATTCTATCTGAGTCCAGTATTCTCACTTCAGATACTGACTGTGAGAGCGTACATTAAAGACTGATTTTCCAGAGGGGCTTGTTAGATAGATTAAAAAATGAATTAACCACCAGAAAGATTCCAGACACCCTGGAAGAACTGATTACCCTTTGTATGACCGTGGAGAATCAAATGTTCTTATAGAGATTATTCATGGTCTCATGGAAGTAGTTGAGTTATTCTGTTTGTTTAGTCGCTTGTTTCCAACCACCTGTATCATCCTTGGTGGAAACCCCCCTCAGAATCCATGGAAGCAGCTGAGTTCCTCATCTTTCCCAATTTGACAAGAAGCACCATCGGAACATTGGTCTTTGTGTCTGTTGTGGATGATCTGGGCAATTAACCAGTAGGTGTCATATAAAGGAGGGAAACACTCGTGATTAGGCTAGTCTAGGTGAGCCACCCTAAGTGTGTCTGCTGCCCTCCCTAGCTCCATTCTTTTGATACCAATATCTTTGCCTTGGTCTGGGCAACACATTTCTGTATTGGCACTTGTTGATTCTGAAGCAGATAGTCTGTTTATAGACAAGATGTTTTCTGAACTTTGCGAAATGTTCATTTTAAACAAACTGGCCCAGGTTAACAGTACCTCTGTGTCTGGGTCTTACCCTGCATTCTAATTCTAATCTTTTATCCAAGTAATCCTTTAATGCTGAGGTTCCCTTGGCTGTGTACCCATAATGCACATATTGATTAGGCTTCTGAGAATATCTTTCCTTGGCCTTTCTAAATTATTTCAGGGTGTCTGCTGTAGGAAGGAGGCAGAGGTTCTTCCTTCATGCCTTCCATCTGGCTGAGAACAGCTAGCTTTTTCCTTTAATTTTGGAGCTGTTCAATCTTTTCGAGTAGCTAAAATCTTTACCAAACTAGATCTAGTTGGAGAATATAATATTATTTGTATAAAACAGGAAGATGGATGAAAACTGCTTTCAACACTCACTAGAGGAATTACAACTACCTTATCATGCCTTTTTCAGTCTTTGTAATGCCTCAGTGATTTTTCAAATTTATATGAATGATGTGTTTTGAGATCTATTGTTTAGCAATGAAATCGTGATGACACCCTAATATCTTTTCAAAACGTGTCTGAGCATTGGGCTCAAATAAGACAAACTGTTCTAATCTCAGGGAGCACCATCTTTATACCAAACTCAAAAAGTATGAGAAGTCCCATTTGGCCTTTTTTAGGCTATGTGATCTCTGCAGCTGGCTTTAAGATTGATCATTCTAAGGTGAAAATGGTCCTGAAGACCATACAACAGTTCATTGGCGTTACCAATTATCTTTATTTTATACATAATTTCTAACTAACTCAGTGCCGGTTATCCCAGAGTTAAGTGCACTTTGATCTTCTTGTCAGGGACTTTGTAGCCTAAGATCATAGTCAAAGTCCAAGATTTTGTTGTCTGTTATCTTTTTTGTGGCCACAATTAGTTACCTAGATGTAGACCCTTGGTGTTAATCCAGACCCCTTCTTTTCTGGCACTTCCTTGGTCCACTATATCTAAGGATTTCATTGTGGACGTTAGAATCTCTCTGGGATGACTACGGAGTGAGAACAGGCTCATAACCTAATTTAAAGATAACTGAGCAAAACATGAACAAAATGCAACTTTATGTTGGACGGAAACCACAACACCACAAGGCAGATGGAGCTGAAATCACTATTTAGTAATACCAACCAGCACAAAAAGTATTTCAGCACACACAATAAGATGCCTCATAAAAACATTAAAAATACTTTTCTGTAGGCTCAAACTGGAGCAAATGTACTTGTGCATGAATAGCAACAAGTTGTAGTGAAACTGGCTATACTCAAAATTAGTAGAAACAGAGGAGTCAGTAACAGCTACTTGCAGTTTGAAAGGGACAAAGCAAATGCCAGGACATGAACAAGATAAATGGTGACTGAAAGGTATTGAGCACAGAGATTTCAGTAGAAAGACTGAAGCTAAATAATCACATTGCAAGAATCCCAACAGGCTCAGAAAGATGCAATAGCTTAACAGAGATGAATGAAGACGCAAGACAGGAGCAGCAGTTACAACAGGATTCTCTTGAATGCCGGTAATATACCTAGTAGCTTTTTATGACAAGCTTTTAAGGACTTAGGAAGGAGCATCCAAAACTAAAAAAAGGTATAAAGACCTTCCCTTAACAACATACCTAAAAAAAAAAATCAGGAGCAAAAGAAACAAAGTAAGAATAAATCATTATGCTCGTCCGTAAGCAGAAGACCAAAGGCTTCAGGCAACACAGGAGAAAGACAACCAGAATCCAGCAGGAGCAACACTAATGAAGAAATATCCCTTATTAACTAAAATGTCCATTTCCTGCTTGAAATCAGCACCAAAACTTGGTGGAATGCACAACCAACATACATTGTACATGTCTGCTGCACATTATCATAGCCTGCAAGCACAGTACCATGCATTCCAGTGGTGGAACGTAAGCTCTGAGAAAGCAATAAACTCTTTCACTCTTCACCCTTTCTAATGCAAAGCAGATTACAGGCACCTTTCAGGTGGAGGTAGAGGGTAACAGGTGTGAACAGTGATGTTATAAAGTTCCAAATAGTCAATGCATGGTCTTAGAGTCTTATCTTATTGTTCCGCAAAACAATATACTGCCTCAGTTGAGGATGTGGAAGGGAGATTAAAACCATTGTCTAAATGCTCGTGAATGTAGTCCTTGAGTGCCTTTAATTCTGGTTGATGCAGACAGGCGACCACATGGGACCTTGGCACCTGGACATAGGTCAATTGGGCAGCAATATACCTGGTGTGGAGGGGCCTGTCAGCTTTTGTTTTGTGAAAGACATCCAAGAATTCCTTATAGGTCTCAGGTATCACAGGAGTATTGGGAGGATAGTGTACAGAAAGTCCCGCTTGTCTGTGTTTAGAAGCAGTCTAATCTCTAAATTGTACAAAAAAAAAAAAAACAAGTCCTGCTTGTCTATGCATGCGAATGCAGTGAGATCTCTAAGATATACAGAAAGGCAGACGCCCTACTTGCAGGAGTAACGACAGTGATGTCTCTTCATTGTGCAAAAGGCAGTAGGAGAAGTCCTGCTTGTCTATGTATGTGTACTGGAAGATCTTGAAGTCCTGATAATCTATAACAGGCAGTGATATCTCTTGAAAGTACAGCCTAATAAAAAGCAAATACATACTTCAAAGAATGCAATTTTTCAGAATGGCAATAACATAAAATGTATGAATGTAAATGCTCGTCGTCTGGCTGGTAAGATAGGAGAAGTAGATATGATTGCAGTGTATGCACAGTATGATCTAACTGGTGTGTCGAAACCTGGTTAGATGACACATATGACTTGGCAATCAATGTAGAGGTTTATTCACTTTTAGGAGGGATAGAGTGAATAAAAGGGCAGAGGGGTATGCCTAAATCTAAAGCATGCCTTAAAACCTAGTATAAGGGAAGATATTAATGAAGGTTCCAGTGAGAATGTAGAAGCCCTGTGGGTTGAAATACACACTGGGGGCATACATAATAAGATATTAAAGGGTTAGTAATGCCCTTATATAAATTTATGCAGTATAGTAGATGTTAAAAAAAATAAAGTATGTCGAGAAAGTCCCATCTCTCAAACCTTTATGGTTTGAGAGGTGTTCTCCCCTTAAGTTCCCCCTCTCCTGATGTTAGCTGTAAAGCTGACAGAAGGAGATACGTGTTGGCCAACTCGAGGAGGATCTTCCTCAGAGCCGAGAAAGTGATATTTAAAAAGAACGACTTCTTTGGAATGGTCTATAACAGAGGTTCTCAGCCCGTGCCCTCAGTGGCCACTAACAGGCCAGGACTTAGGAATTTCCCTGCTAGAACACAGGTGTGTTGATCAGAGGCTCAGCCATATTGATTAACTCACCTGTGCTCTGAAAAGGAAATCATTAAGTCCTGGCCTGTTAGTAGCCACTGAGGGCATGGGTTGAGAACCACTGGTCTACAAAGTGTGTTTGCAAACCAGGCTCACTTTGTAGACTGTTCCAATGAAGTAATTATTTTCCAATATCGCTATTTCTGCTCTTCTAAGAGTCGCTGGCTGGTCCCAGGGCCGGGATCTCCTGCTGTCAGTAGAACGCTGACGTCAGGAGAAGGGGAAATTTAGCAGTGAGTATGTCTCAAACCATAGAGGTTTGAGAGATGAGACTTTCAAGAGATACTTTATTTTCTTAACATCTACTATACTGCATAAACATACATAAGGGCATTACTAACCCTTTAATGGGGATTTGCTAGGAGCCAGTTGATATTGAGGAGTTGGAAGAAGCCCATCTGTTACTGCAAATGGAAAAGGCTTCTGGGTCAGGAAATATAATCATAATGGGAGATTTCAACTATCTTGAAATTGACTGGAGCAATATGACTTCAAGTCAATAAAGGGAAATAATTTTTTAAGTATGATTAATGACAATTTTATGTCCCAACTAGTAGAGAAGCCAACTAGAGAGATCTCTCAGACAATTCTGACATGATAAACAGTGTACAGGTAAGGGGAAATTTAGGCAGCAGTGACCACAATATTGTATCATTTAAAATTTGCTGAAGGATGCAGAGGGAAGTAGGAGGAGTGGGAGGAGGCTGGGAGAAGCAGAGGGAGGCTGTATGTCTCTTTCATCAATGTAATCTACAGTAAGCAAACAAACATTGGGAATGAAGAACATGCCTGAAAGTTGCATTATGTTAATGGGGTAGGAGTGAGTGAGGCAGGAGAAGTACCTGGTCTGAGGACCACTGACATCCCTAACCTGCTCACAGACAGTTGCCACGGACAACACAAATCAGACATGCTTTACCCTGGTTACTTCTCTTTCCCATACAGTCCCTAATGTCACATCCAGGAATGATGACACCTGCGCCGTGCACTGATTGACCGAGTTCAGTTAAGCCAATGAGAAGGCTCTATACGCCTGTAATTCTTTCAGTGCCAGGGAGGTAATGTGTTGTACAGCCCTCTGGTACTCAGGGTTGGTGAGCTAATAGCACAGTGAGAGTGCTCAATCTATTGTTGAGATGATTACTCAGTGAGCTGGAACAAATAAATATATTAACCTCTTGAGGACCAGAAGGATATGCAAAAGCATTGTTTTGAAATGCCTTACAACCTCTCTGGTTGTCAAAGGGTTCAACATTAGATTAGTTTGTGCATGTTGTAATCATATTTCTGTGTGCTGCAAAGACACAATCACTCCAATAGTTTACTATGTTCCTGGAAGGTGACAAAGTGATGGCTCCCTGGGATAGTGGACCCTATTTTTGTTGCACCCCTTGTAGTTATGCAACAATTTGTCCTATTCCTCTCTTCCACTGAACACTCATTAATGACAACAGCATTTTTGGGGCTCTGGGGGCCTCTACTATGCTGTCAATGGACAACCATGATGATGTCAGAAAGGCAGCAGCTTTCGAACCTGGGAACAACAAACCCACCATAACAGAGTACCATGCACACTCAGGCTACTCCTTTGAGGACCAGAAGCGATTGTAAAGTATGGCTTCACAATGTACTGCACACTTTCCTGGTAATCAGGTTAATGATAAACTTTAACATACAGTGCAAAAGTAGGCAAGTGATCTGCCAGGGCCCAAGCCCCCTACTAACTGGGAATAGGCTGTAGTCAGTAGGACCTCTGCTGTGACCTCTCTGTGTGCCTGATGCTCCTCTGCTGCTTAGCGCTCTCTCTCTGTTCCCCTCCCATGATAGCTGGGGGCTGTCCCATTCCAGAAGCAGGTGGACACGTTTAGTGGAGATGGTAGCATTCTAACCATTTCAGTGGCAGAAGTGTTCAATTTATTACAGTGTATTAGATGCTCCTCTGCCACTCAAAGGGTAGATCATCATGTGTGTTTAGAGGAGAGGAGTAGAATCTATGACTATCAGTTGGACAAGGCTGGGGTGTTAATGTATGTGATTCTATACCTACCAGTGAACAGTGGAACAAGGCTGTGGTGTCTGCTTCTTTGACTAACAGTGGAATGATACTGGGGTTTCAGAAGGTATACATGTAGTACAATGGCTACCACTGGATGTGCAGAACAAGGCTACGGTGTGAGTGTACATATGGTTACAGAACTACCAGTGGGACAGAGTAGTAAGGCTGGGATGTCACAGAGTGTATCTGCAGCTCTGTGACTAACAGTTCATAGCAGAAGGCTGTGG
Source organism: Rhinophrynus dorsalis (assembly GCA_037306005.1). NCBI lineage: Eukaryota > Metazoa > Chordata > Amphibia > Anura > Rhinophrynidae > Rhinophrynus > Rhinophrynus dorsalis. The sequence goes on from CM074718.1 coordinate 674,550,422, forward strand.
TATTAGGCAATGCATGTGTGGGTCTGTGACTACCAGTGAAATGTTTGTCCATTCCTCTAGTTGCTCAGGTTAAGTATTTTGTGGACAACCCATCTCTGGCTCTTTATTTAGGAATAATAAAAGGAATACCAACATCATAATAAAATGTTTTGCACAACCCTCTGGCATTCAAAAGGTCAGTCTGGAAGACAAGAAAAGAGAAAGGAAAGAGGAGAAGAGAAAAAAAAAAAAACGAAGAAAAAAAAAACAAAAAAAAAAAAACCACCCGATAGTCACTAGGAATCCGTTACAAGTGGATTGGTCTCAAAACAGTCCGGTGACGTACCCGGACCGTCACGCTGGTCCGGCACTTAAGGACCAGTGACGGTCCTGGTACGTCACGTACTTTTACTCACCGCTCTCCTGCAGGAGCGCGGTGAGTAATACCGGGGACTGAATTTGATCGCTCCAAGACCGGAGCGATCTCTTTCAGTCCCTCAGTTCGGCGTGATCAGTCACGTGGGGCGGCACACCGAAATTCTCCATCTGGTCCTTAAAGGACCACTCGCCCCGCGACCGCTGGTCGTTAACTGAATATTGAATATGTTCATGGAGGTAGGCATTTTTTGCAGGACTTAAAACATTAACCAATAAAATAAATAAAGGTGGGTTACATACATTTTAAATATCATGTACTATCAGCTACCATCTTTAAAATGTTTTATATTAGAGGCCTAAAATCAAATCCTATTCTTGCGCTTTGAATAGACTGTCCTATCTAGACACAAGTTGGTCGCTTGTACAGAGCTAATGAGAATTGTGATTAGTTCCCACTGTTCTGTTCAGAGAGGCCGGTCCATTATCTTAGTCCATTTACATACAAAAACATCATCACTTTTGGCAAGATAGCTATGGTACGGGGAAGCCTGGGAAAATAAATGTGAGCACATGTAAGATTAGATTTTAGCCCTTAGAAAACAATTTGTTTTTTTTTAAAGAAGCTAACATGAAAAACAGGTTATGTAAGTATGTATAAGCCTAGATCATTTTAGGTGTTACTGTTCCTTTAAGTGTCAGACTCCTCCCAATATAGGCTTCTTATGAAGGAATACATCAGTGGAAGGAATGTGGTATCCTGCAAAAACTATTTTAATCAGTTGCTGTGAATGCCTTCTCTCTCAGCAAGCCATGAGAGAGGACTCCTTTTCCACCTGAGGTAGGATGGGAAATCTGAAACAAAGCTCCTTCCCACCCCCTGACCCTAATGGTATAACAAAGCACAACTCTGGTATGAAGAGGATGTAGAATCATTTAGAAATAGAAAAAAAAGGCATATGCTATGCTAGAAGACGGAACGAAAAAATGAATTTTTGGTAAGGGATTTCATTCACATTTTTCTTCAAGTCTCCAGTACACCATGAGATAGACCCACAGATTAGACAGGGAAAATAGGTTCAACAATATTACAACTGAAGACTGCATCTTGAGACAACTGAACAATAGTTACACACACTGTTTGGGGAAGTATGGACACTGGACCAGGTAGCCACTGATCTGATCTATGGCCCCCTACGTTCTCTGTCCATGAGGTAGCAACGGCACAAGTAGAGCAAGCTTTCAGGAGCTCAACAAGATCTATATTCTGGCACAAATAAGTTTCTTACATGGCATGCTTGATCAAAATAGTTGTCGCCATGAAAGGAAAGGAATAGGGTGAGCGTTCTCAGCCAGGCTTCAGTCCTGTTCAGATATACCTGAATGCATTATTTTACATCCAAACGTAGAATATTTTCATTGAGTGCCATCTGCAAATGCTCTAAGGACAACCACTTGGTCTAGATAGATAAGCTTGAGAGAGTTCTTTCCCAGTGTCTTGTCTTAAAACATTCTTGTGGAACTTAAAAGGGATAGTAATGTTTCACAAAAACAGCAACTCCAATCAATCTTCATAGTATTTGAGCCATAGAGAGTGTTATTTCAGTACTGTCAGAGTTGTGGTTCCAGAGTAATTGAATGATAAAGTATCCCCCTCCCACCTCTTTTACCTAGTGTAAGCCACCTCCCTGCAGATGTGGAATCTGGTTGCTTGACCAGACAGATAACAGCAGGGGACAATCTTTTTCCTATTGAGAACAATGAAAGCCCTGCCCACTTTGACAAGTTTCAGCTTTTTCCCTTATCTTACCTGTCAGTAGGAAACAGCAAATTTTAAACACCTGCATCTCTTAAACCATAGCGGTTTGAGACATATGGTTTTTTGCATTCAGATCAGCTTTTTAAACTCTAAAATGCTAAAAAGTTTTTTTTTTTTTTTTTTTAAGACATTACTAACACTTTAAGATACCCAGAAACATGATGCAGCTATAATTATATAAAAAAACCTCTACCATTGGCTCAGGAAGATTTAAACCCTTCAATCTCTAGAATCCTAAAAAAGGTAGATTTTGTCACCGGAATACTTGGGTAAGGGTTCTCTATGCTCTTAGATGACAGGGTTCTTGGGAAACTTCCAAAATTAGTTTAATTGAATGGACTGGAAACACATAGGATCCTGGACTTCAGTTTCCATAGGTCTTCTGGTAGCCTTAACCAATGGTTCCAGCGAGAAATGAACACACAAGCTTTCCTACCCCCAGATCATTTGAGTGTCAAATAGCCATCATATTGATATACACTGAATACTTTGAGAGGCAGAGGTATGAACACTTATAGCACATTGCAGCACACTGTGAAGCACCACCCCTCTGGCACTCAGTTATTTGGAGTTTATAGTCATTAAGAACACAAGTATGTGCAAAGTCTCCCCCCCACCCCCAATGACAATGCAGGGCTCATCTTCAGGACTAAAACAAGTACTCCGTTCCATGAGATTTTATTTATTTCTTCCCTTGAAGAAACTCTTCTTAACCGTATTTAGGCACTTAAGTTAATTCCTGAAGTTATACACGCAAGGATAATACATGTTCAAAATACATACTGGGCACAACTGGCATGCTCTTCTGTAAGTGTGGAAGGGAAAACCATCCACATGATTCTTTGGCAAAACCAACTCTAATTCCATGCTCAAATACATAAGGCATTAAATGGAAATTTCCTGTTCATAGGTTTAAAATAGCTGGGAGGATTAAAGTCAAGCCTGCAGATATTGAACGTCTGCCCTTCCCTTATGATACCTGTGAAATGCAGCTGGAGATCCAGCTGCAGACCTAGATAGTAAATATCCCTCCTTAGATACCCCCCTCTTCAATGTAAAAAATTGTAGTTTGCATTTATACCCTATGATGGCCAATTTGCTCAGAACTATGATAACCCATTACATTAGTTATAGACTTCAGTAGTAATACATAGTAAATGGTTCATTCCACTAGAAGATCAGTAGTATTGGCATGTAGTTTGTGATAAAGAATATGCCTTACAGTAACACCACTTGGATGCTACAGACTTCGATGTTTTAAAGGAATGTCATGGGATTATAAAACAGGTAAATATTAGGATTTTAAACCAGTCACCTTAGTAGATAACGTTCACCCAAAAATAAAGAGAAAATGAGAATGTTTTCAAAAGGAAAGTTTACTCTCCATTAGAGAAATTTCTGTACATTACAAGCACAAGTGCTTTAATAAGTTTAGAGTGGAACCAGGTACAACGGGGAACAGCAACATCCACAGACTAGCATTGGAAATGGGCAAGTTTATGCTTCAAATGTAGACAGGAAGTTTATTACAATTTCTTTCATCTTGGCATCTGTCTGCTCAGAGATCTTTCCATCAGCCCTGGAAGAGAAGTTTACAAATAAGAAAAAAAAAAAAAAAAAAAAGCAAAAGCCATATACAAAGCTAAAGTCTTAAACCCTTGTAAGCTAGATGTCTCCAATGTATTATGACCTAGCATTCAAAGCGTTAAAAACCTGTAGTCACATGTATAGGAATATTTTCCCCTTAACTCCATTTTGGAGTTATAAATATGGGCTCATGTCTAATGAGCTTGATTTTTAGTTTAAGTTCTGAAGCAGACTAATGGAACCCATAGGTGACAAGACTCCCATGGAGGTAACTGCAATACCCCATTCCACATAGCTTGATCTAGACAAAAGCCAATAGTTATGAATCAATTGTGTGGATTTGTTCTCCATAAGCAAACTTATGTTCTGGATATTATGTCCATGGAGGTAGACATGCTTTGTTGTAGAACTCCTGGATGAGAATCTGCTCCATGGACAGGATGTAGAGAACAGATCCACACCAACTGGATTATTGCAGCTAATAGGAGAGTCTACACAGGTGAAAAAGGTAAGTGACTAGGTGGTGCTTTGTTATCCCCCTCACCCTGTTCTGCATGTCCCATTATGTTGGAGAGCAAAAGAGTTAGTGTGACATAATAAAGCAAAGTTTTAGTCCAAATGGGGAAATAATTTAAACTTTAACAATGTTGCAATATGCTAGGAGTAAGAAACAGTAATCGGCCAAGTCTAGGCATGGACTGCTTAACAGAGTTTTAGTACAACAGCTGGAGGGCTGCTTCCATTAACTGGGGGTTATTATGCACTAAGGTGTGAGTGTGAAATAGGAGTTTAACTGAGGGGGCAGAGGTGTAGCATACCTGATTGTGGCAAGAAGTTCTTGGTGCTGGCTCTTGATGTGTGCAAGGAAGGCATTCTCAAACTTTGTTATTTTGTTGGGCTCCATTTTGTCCAAGTGACCCCTCACACCAGCATAGATTACAGCTACCTGCTCTTCAATAGCCATAGGAACTGGGAAGCAAATATATTATAGTCATAATGTGGCAGACTAGTTTCCAATGCAATACAGTAACACTATTACCTTCACACCTACTGCACATGTTGCAGAGGTATTAACTATTTGACTAAGTTTAAAACTTTTGTTTTTTGTTAATATATATATCCTACCATATTGCCCCTGCTTTAGCAGCTCAGTTAGACGCACACCACGGTTCAAGAGTTGTTGAGTAGCAGCATCCAAATCAGAACCGAACTGAGCGAAGGCAGCAACTTCACGGTACTGAGCCAACTCCAGCTTCATGGTACCGGCCACCTAGTGAGATCAGAGTAAGGGAGCACGTTATATATTTCTCAGTGGGTGGATTAAGTTCTATATCAAGTTTTTATCACCTGGATACACGTGTATGTTCCCTTCCATGGATATTACTACAGAGATATCAGAACTGCAGCTTCAAATGGATAGCAATACTCCTCCTTAGTAAGACAAGGGTACTACCACTGCTGAAAATTTATTCAAAATTTAATTACAGCTCTAACTTTATTTTAGGGGCAATAATCAGCAGTCTGAAGTTGTAAACTGGATCTGTTGCTACAACATCCTACGGACAGCTCTGGTCAGCGGACCAGAACTATCTACAGGATGGTGAAGCAACAGCGCCACTGTACAATTTCAGGCCACTTTAAAAACACACAACAAAAATCAGAGGGAGTAAACTGGATTTGCTTAGGGGGATAAAACCTACAGCGTTTCCCCCACATTAGTATCCCTTTCACTCTACAGAAAGGATGTTACCTGCTTCATGGCCCTGGTTTGAGCAGCTGAACCCACACGGGACACAGACAGACCTACATTGATGGCAGGCCGGATACCCTTGTAAAACAGCTCAGTCTCCAAGAATATCTAAAAGTGGAGAAGAAAAACATTGATTTGGCACAAGTGCTGGTCTCCAGGTACTTTTGACGGCTCTTAATGATATTTAGCACTGTACCTGTCCATCAGTGATAGAGATTACATTGGTTGGGATATAAGCAGACACATCACCAGCCTGTGTTTCAATGACTGGGAGAGCAGTCAGGGAGCCGCCTCCAAACTGGTCATTCATTTTAGCTGCTCTTTCTAGAAGACGGGAGTGCAAGTAGAACACATCTCCGGGGTAAGCCTCACGGCCAGGAGGACGACGCAGCAGCAGAGACATCTGACGGTAGGCTACAGCCTGCAACAGATTAAGTTATGAAACTCATGCACTAGATTGTCTAAGTGAGTGTAAAGATTTGTTGTGATGAACAGTGTATAAAGCCAGGGGGTAGGCAGCTACTGGAGACTTCCAATCTGAACCAGGCAAGAACCGGTTTGGAATGATGGAAGCTGTAGCCCCCCCCCCCCCCCCCCAGTCAGAGGCAAAGGCTGCGTACCTACTGAATTACGCATTTATCCATTAGTAGTCCACAAATACTACATGACGCTAGATCTTTTAATAGTTACATTTTAAGTGACATCTTAATTGACCCCACTACAAGATCCTGCTATAAACAGTGGGTATAGTAAACACATCTAATGCAAGCAAGGTCCTGGTACAAAGTTGTGCAGATAGTGTGTTATTAACACAAAGTGCTCCTTGGGCATAAATTGCCTAAGACATTAATACTACTCATAAATGAGCCAGGATGAGTGCTACACAAGCAGATTTGACACTTCAGATGTGCATCACCTGTTTTGATAAATCGTCATAGATGATCAAAGCATGTTTCCCATTGTCTCTGAAATACTCCCCCATAGAGCAGCCAGAATATGGAGCAAGATATTGCAGGGGAGCAGCATCGGAGGCTGTGGCAGACACCACAATGGTGTACTTCATGGCATCTGTTCAAAGAGATAGTTATTATTTTAATGCACCATGTAATTTACACAAGGGGGGGGGGGGGGAGGAGAGAGAATTTATACAATATACAGGGCTTATAATTTTAAGTCCTTTGCTACTAGCCAGACATGAATAGTTACTCGCCACTGCAAGCCAAAAACATACCCACCAGGGCTAAATTTTCACTCGCCATTGACTAGGGGAAATTTTGAGCCCTGATAGATAGATATTTAAAATATATCTCTGGAAGATATTCCTCAACCTATATGCATGTTAGACTCTAGCTTCAGCCATTTGTCAGTTTATGCAGATCATTTACAAGCCAGTAGGAAGTGGCAGTTGGTAATTTACAGCAGTTCTGTATTTCAGCAGAGATCCACTTTTTTTTGCTTTTAAAACAAAAGTCCAGCATACCAATAGGTGCTCTACAGTGGAGAAGGGGGAAGAGGGAGGAAATAAAAACCACCACAAACAGTAAGTGGTACCTGCATCAGTTAGCCTCTTCACCAGCTGAGCTACAGTGGACCTCTTCTGACCGATAGCAACATAGATACAGTACAGTTTCTTCTTCTCATCTGTTCCATCATTGAACCTCTTCTGGTTTATTATGGTATCAATAGCAATTGATGTTTTGCTGTGGAGAAGTTTAGTGTTCATAACGAGAAAAAAACAAAACAAAAAAAACAAACACAAACACCCACAGGTAATTGTTTACTAACAGCTGCTTTCCTCTTACCCAGTCTGCCTGTCTCCAATGATCAGCTCACGCTGGCCACGGCCAATGGGCACCAGACTGTCCACAGCCTTGATACCAGTCTGCATGGGCTCCCGTACAGAGATACGGGGAATGATACCTGGAGCCTTCAGACCCACCCTCCTGCGCATTTTACCCTGAAGTGGGCCCTGCAATTAGAGTGTACACTTGGGTTAAACCTAAGAATTTGGCAAATGGACAAGAGCCATATCCAACTATTAGATACCACACAGTCTTCGTTTCTTAAGACTACTAACACCACCTCAGAGAAATAAAGCGGTTGTAGACACTTAAGAAAATAGCTTTGGCTCTACAAGAATGCCCCACTTCTTGATACAGACCTTGCCATCAATGACGTTACCGAGTGCATCTACAACACGGCCAAGCAGCTCATCGCCTACAGGAACATCCACGATGGCACCAGTCCTCTTCACAATGTCACCTTCCTTGATGAGTTTGTCATTACCAAACACCACAACACCAACATTGTCAGGCTCCAAGTTCAAGGACATGCCCTAGAACAGGAGTTCAGATTACAACCAAAACAACACCAGCTTTAAACTATCAAAGTGCCAAATTGGTGCCCGACACATTGCTTCTTAATGTGCCGGACACATCTGGCAGATACAGGCTAATTATATTAAAAGGATAATACATAGAATTTGACGGCAGATAAGAACCATTTGGCCCATCTAGTCTGCCCATTTTCCTCCTGTTTAAAAAAAAAAAAATAATAAACACCAAACACACAACCTCAAACCTTTTTTTGGTCCTTGGTCTTTTCTTACGTTAAGGACTGCCTTATGCCTATCCCATGCATGCTTAAATATAATCCAGGAGAGTACATAGCTCTAATACATTGGATAGAATGATTGTATGAATGCATTCTTATTACTGAGCTTCTGGACAAGAGGCAGCAATAGTTCATCAGAATGTAGTGAACAGGATGGAGCCATACTAAACATTTCAATGGTATTCAAATCAGTTCTGACCTACCTTTAGGCCAGAGGAGAATTCCACCATTTCCTCTGCCTGAACATTTCTGAGGCCATACACACGGGCGATACCATCACCAATGGAGAGTACGCGTCCGGTTTCTTCTAGGTCAGCAGTTGTGTCTGCACCAAGGATACGCTCTTCAAGGATAGAAGACACCTCAGCGGTTCCTGAAAAAAGCAGCAAGATTATATTAGCGCAAGAGGCAGAATTAGAGATCATATATTAGTGTCAGTTCCTAAAACAGCAGACTTTGTAATCAGCCAAGAGAATCTATGTAACCCTAAGTTTCTGTTCAGCTTCTCTTGGAGAAGAAAGCAGACATCTGCAGATGGTTTAGTCTTAGATTTGCTCATAGAAGCATTGCCAAAACTTCAGTGTGTTTGAAAACCCTTGCATTCATGAGGTAAAAGGGATAGTAATGATTTAAATTAAGTATATCTGAGTCTTCTTCACTGTAAATATAACAGTTTCCAATATATTACATTTAGAAAGATCCCCCTCCGGCCACTCCTGGCCACCTACCACCTTGGAGCTGCAATCCAGTTGTAGGGCTGGACAAATGCAGAGAGAGACAAACTTCTGTAAGTATAAAGAAAACCCTACCCTCCTTGACATACTGAATTCTGTCCCTTGCTGAATCTAACCGGACCAGACAGAGCTGCAGCAGGGACGTGGTCAAGGGGTGGGAGGCTGATCCTTCTACATGTAGTATCTTGAAAACTATGCACAATATTTAGTACCTTAATCTTACAAACTGTTTACAGTAAAGACAACTCTGATACACTTAACTTTTTAAAGTGTTAGTAATGGTTTAAATTATCCTACTGAATGATGGGGGGCTCAATTTCTCACTAAAGGTCAGCATCACTGCTGATATAAGAATGTTGTTACAGACCATCTAAGCCTACAGGTGAAGGGCCACACATTGCATCAGTCTCACTTTGAGGGTCAAACTGTAGAAAAGTTATGCCTCTCAACTTTAAACACTTCATCTTTGTCTATGTCTGACCTGGTCAAAATACATATGGTGAAAAACAGAAGAAAAAAGTAGCACTGCCAGAAGTTTAGCCTGGACTACTCATTTTACAACCTCATCACCCATGTATCAAGAGTAACAAAGTTACAACAGGATATGGATGTCCTTGACAATCCCAGTCTCCTGCAGCACTTGAGCACGCTAAAGGCCAAGTCAATGACAAGAAGTAATTCTAACACTAACTTACCAGTCTTTTGAAGCCATGCCCCAGATGCATGGAGATTTCTGGTTGCAACAAAAGCAGCCCCAAGTGCCTTTTTGGAGACCTGAAAGAAAGAAAACAAAAAAGGGAACACATTTGTGAAAGCTTGTTATTGAAAAGCCAAAACTTAGAAAGTTGCAGCTGCAACTGTTACCACACTGGAAACAGACTGATAGATTACAAAAGGCAATGAAGGGCAGAAGTGTAAGGTCTTCATAGACAAGGAGACATGAACAGTTTGTTTCTCACACCAAAAGCCATGCAGTATATATTGATAATAAAGCTGCTCTGACATTCAGCATCTCAGTGAACTTTAAAGTTTAGAAACACCACAACGATATGAAGTCTCAAAAACAAAATTATAGTACTAGTGTGTCCAACAATCCAAATGCAGCAGTGTTTTAACACAGAGTGCCAGGGAGGTATCCCCGAATGACATTCACATAAATATATACACATTCTAAAGTACTGACAGCTTCCTATAAGCTTTTCAATAGGAAACATTTTGTTCCAATGTGGATTCTAGATTTGTATATTAAGCCAGTTTTATACATCAAGTTAAAGCAATAAGACAAAGACAAGCCTTGAGCACACAGGGTCAAGGTTACAAGAAAGTAACTGTTGTGCATGTTCTCACATACTATAGGATGGAAACATCTGACACTGCACAGTGAACAGTCAGTGAACAAATACATGAAAGAAAGACATATGTGAGCCATAGTACACAAGTTTGAGATGCTCAGGAGGCCCATAACTGAACTGTGTATAAAAGCAAGTTGAGCAACTCAACTGCATTAAAGGGAACACATATTCAAATGGGCCTTTTACCTGCTTGAGTAAACAAAAAAAAAAAAAAAAAAAAAAAAAAAAAAAAAGGGCCGATACACATTGTAATACAAAAGACAACAATTAAAATAATTCAAAATCAGGGATGACAAACATGAGGGCCTTAAATTGCCCACCACTGCTTTTAAATCAAGGAGAAATGTCCTTTGCCCCTTATTGTGTAGCTTGTTTCTCTCAGAACTGCACCACTTTAGTCTCTATGCAGATGCCCTACTGTCAATGACACGGACAATGAAGGACATTCTTGACAAGGAAAGCCAGATTCCATTCATTGACCAGGATGCAAAATGAAGTTTCTGCCAGGATACACACAGAGGCAGAAAAGAATCAAAAGACATCCCGGGTATTGAACACAAAGGTCAAGGCTGCTCCCTGCCATGTGCTGCTGACAGCTGAGGCTACAGCTTGAAACAGAGCTAGAACTACAAAGACAAGAAATGGCGCAATTTTAGGGCAAACAAATAGCACATAAGGGATCAGAGTTGGGCAGTTTATTCGTACCCCACGGTGCAGCTGTTTAAGTGCTGAATTGTTCCAGTTTTGTCTTCAAACTAACGATCCTAGAAATTATACAATAAGGTACGCAATAATAGATTGCAATCCGTGCGTAGTATTTGGTGCAGAGCTATCAGCAAAGGTCCATGGAAAAGAAGCTGTCAGGAGCTTCCCAATGACAGTGTCCCGGGGCCGCCTTGACCTTCACAGGACATCCTGAGTCCCAGCCCACTTGTCCGGGATGCAAAGGCCTAAGAACATGGTGCAGAGCCCTGTCTCTACATGCATTATGCTACTGGCTGTCTGTATAGTAAGAAGACCACCCAAGCTTTACACCGGGGGCGCCGCTGTCACAGGCCGCACACCAAGATGGCGGAAACGCGGTGCAGAGTGGCAGCAGGCCGGCAGAGCAACGCGCTGTATGAGGAGAAAAGATTCCCTGTACTCACCAAGCCAGCTTGCCTAGGCAGGGTACGGACAAGTGTGGCGGCTACACGGACTGACAGCATGTCTGTGCTCGGTGCGGAGAGTGTCTCTGTGCTGTACTGGTCTGATGTCCCGTGTCCGCCTCTGAGCGCAGACTGAGAAGATGGCGGTCCAGGCAATGAGCTTGTGTAGGGAAGGTCAGCCCCGCCCACTGAAACACACCACCCAATCGCAACACCCCACCCACTGCAGCCTGTCAAGAGAGAAGGCTCCTTGACATTCAGCTTTATTGTTCACAAACAAATTGACAGACGACTTTGTCAAAGTGATAGTCCGAGGTTGGTAAAGGTGATACCTTTATTGGCTAGCTGAGTTGATCTAGGATGCAAGCTTTCAAGACAGCCTAGGTCTTTTCTTCAGGCAATATAGAATTACAGGTGAATGCAAACTACATGACAGGTCACACACTCATGCAAATTGTTTTAACATTTTAATCCCTCTGGAAGTGGATTTCTAATCACCATGGACTTGTGTGCTAAGGAGTTATCCTCCAGTGGAACTTAGCCCTTTGAGTGCCAGAGGGGTATGCAGCGCATTGCTTTACAATGTGTTGCGTACCCCTCTGGTATTCAAAGGGTTAAGTGTAAAAACACTCAGCATGAATGTGCAAAATTATGTAGTTTAAATTTTGCCCTCATTCAAAATATGAAAAGTCCAAAGGAGAAAGAAACTTATCAGGCACCTAGTGATAAGAAAAAAGTCTTCCAAATTTCAACTGGAGAGTCCTGCCTGCTGCAATTCAGATGTGGGTATCACCTGTGCTCCCCACCTCACTACATACAGAAAGTTTAAAAGAAGAAAAGGCAAAATAGTGCAACGCAGACCCGTAAGCATACCAATGTGGTTATACAAATACAAATGCCTTCCTTCCCCAAGTGGTCTACTCACATGTATGGGAGGTTGTACCTGTTTCACTGTTAGGGTTGCCACCTTTTCTTTAAAAAAATACCGGCCATGGCATTCTCTCCATAGACTTAACATTGGACCGAAGCCAATTTTTTACCGGCCTGCCGGTAAAATACCGGCTGGGTGGCAACCCTACTCACTGTTAATACTACATGCACTGGAACACATGGATCACTCCAGGCTGTGATATTCAGTATCCTTATAAAGATTGTAGTTCCCCAGACTACAAGACCTGTATAAATGTATATAACAACTAAATACTCCAAAAAGGAGCAACCTGGGGAACCTTTGAAGGTACAATAATAATGATACAGTGCAAGGTATATCCTATGCACAGAAATAAAATACCATATCGGTATAAAAGGTGAGCTGTGCCGTTTATACCGATATGGTATTTTATTCCTGTGCATAGAATATACCTTGCACTGTATCATTATTATTATTTTTATCAGTATTTTATTTTTAATTTATTTTTACATTTACTTTTTGTTTGAATCTTTGCATGAGTACTTCAAGGGATAGTAATACTTCGTCTTATCTTTATTTTGTACGCATTAAAAAAACATGAAGAACAATATAAGTCTTATCTCTCAAACCTTTATGGTTTAAGAGATATTCACAAGCAAAGTATCCCCTCCCCTGTTCAGCCAGAGCAGAAGGGAGGTGCCCAGGTAGACTGCAGAGAGGGACAATCTTCAATTAAGATAAGGGAAAAAGCTGAAAAACTTGTCAAGGGGGCAGGGATTTCATTGTTCTCATAGGAAGAAGATTGTCCCCTGCTGTTATCTGTCTGGTCTATGGACTGCATTGCACATCTGAGAAGAGATGGCTTACACTAGGTAAAAGGGGCGGGAGGGGAAACTTTGCTTGTGAATATCTCTCAAACCATAAAGGTTTGAGAGATAAGACTTATATCGTTCTTCATGTTTTTTTAATGCCTACAAAATAAAATAAAGTTAAAACTACGTATTACTATCCCTTTCAGTCATATAGCCTATGTGTTGTATTATTATATTTCATACAATTTTTTTTATACTTTACTAATAAATATTTGCTTAGTCTCTTATATTATATGTAAGGGCCTACTCTCATATATTTTTGTACCATCAAAGGTTCCCCAGGTTGCTCCTTTTTGGAGCATTTAGTCATTATATACATTTATACATGTCTTGCAGTCTGGGGAACTACAATATTTATTAGGATACTGAATATCACAGCCTGGAGTGGTCCATGTGTTCCAGTGCATGCAGTATTAACTGGGAGGTAGGTACAACCTCCCATACATGTGAGTAGACCACTTGGGGAAGGAGGACATTTTTATTTGTATAACCACATTGCTACACTTAGAGGTCTGCGTTGTGTTGTTTTCCCTTTTTGTCATTCAAATTATGCCTGAATGAGACCTAAGTTGTAATACAGTTGACGAGGCAGAAAAAAGATGTGTGTCCATCAAGTCCAGCCCATGCCAAATCACCCCTGTGGATCTAGGGAGAGGCATTCAAAAAACATTGAAGCCATTTCCAATTTAGCCCCTAAGTGGTAAAAAAAAAAAATTCCATTCTGACTCCATATGGTAGTCAGATAGTTCCCTGGTTCAGCAACCTATCTGCATTAAAGTCAACTGTCATAACTCTCAATATGGTTCTGCGCTAGATAGGTACCCATTACTTTTTTTAAACAGTTACAATATCTAAAAGCAAAGCATCCCGAGGCAAAGAATTCAGTAGCTTTACCAACCTTACTTTAAAAAAATCCCTGCCTTTGTTTTAGTTGAAAGTACCTTTCTTCTACTGTTAACGGATGATCTCTTGTTCTTAGCTCAGCTCTTTGAGTAAATAATTCATTGGATAGTTCATTGTATTGACCTTGAATATATCTGTAAATGGTAATCTTACCACCCCATAGACATCTCATCTCTAATGTAAACACACACAGTTTGGCTAGTCTCTCTTTATAACTCAGATTCTCCAATCCCTTTATTAGTTTTGTTGTACTTCTCTGCACTTTTTCCAGTTCAATAATGTCTTTTTTTAAGAACTGATGCCCCAAACTGTACTCCATATTCTAGATGAGGCCTAACCAAGGATTTATACAGAGGTAGGATAATATAAGCATCCCTTGCATCTACACCTCTTTTTATGCAGGCTAGTGCCCTATTTGCTGTTGCAGCAGCTGAGTGACTCTGCACACTGCTCTGAAGTCTATCATCTATTAGGACTCCTAAATCTTTCTCTAATGAGGATTCCCCAAGTTGTATCCCATTTAGTGTATATGTAGCAAGTTTGTCTCTACAGCCCAAATGCAAAACTGTAAGTGTAAGTAGTGCTATGCATTAGAAAAAGTATAACCATACATTTATCTACATTAAATTACATCTGCCGCTTTTCTGCCCATTCATTCAGTTTATCTAAATCCTTCTGCAGAGAAAAAACATCCAGTTCTGTATGCATTTCCTTACATAGCTTAGTGTGATCAGTAAAGATTGAGATGCTACTTTCAATTCCCACTTCTAGATAATTAATAAACAAATTAAAAAGCACTGGGCCCAGGACTGAACCCTGTGGCACCCCACTTGTAACATTAGGCCAACTTGAAAAGGTTCCATTTACAACAACTCTCTGCCATCTATCATTGTACCAGTTCTCTATCCAGGTTCAGATGTCTTGAAAGCTTTAGACAATAAAGGTATCACTTTTGCTCTACCAGCCTCCTGCTTTTTTCATCGGGTAACACTGTGTAACACCTTTTACCTATAAAGTGAAAGTCAACCTCCTCTTTGACATTACATAAGGGTGGGCAACAGTTGGCCCTGGGGCCTCATGTAGCCCTCAGAGGCTTCTCCTGCAGCCACCAATCTGTTCTGTGACATAGTGGGAACTGGAGATAACTACTATTGCCCAAATTAAACACACACTTTTTTCACCCCCAAAAAGCACCACATTGCCTCTTTTTCCTTGCTGCATCACTTCCTTTACATTTCCAATATTACGCCTTAAAGGGATAGTAATGCGTGATGTAAAGTTCAGCTTTTTCTAATGCATAGCACAATATTTTAACACTTACAGTTGTGTAGTTCAGTAGCAATTCAAGCAGAAAGGATCCCCCTCCTGCCCCTTTCTCCTGTGTCACACTGCCTGTAAACTAGGGTGACCACGTGTCCCGGAATGTCTGGGACTGTCCCTTAAATGAGATCAGTGTCCCGCGTCCCGGGTTACCCCCCGCTGGGACATTAAATAGTCCCGGAATGAAATAACATAGACAGCACCCATCTCTGCCACTCAGTTGTTCCTGCGCTGTGACTCGCTCAACGTCACTCAAACTCACATTCTTACAGCCTACCTACAGTAACAGGCATAACCACCAGCCAATGAAAGGAGAGTATTTGCTCAATGGTCCTCATTGGCTGGCTGGTTGCCTGGTTCATGCGAGACAGCGGCAGTAACTCGACGCTGCAACGCATGTCTGGATGAGAATGCGAGTACATGTCTGTAGCAGGAGGCAGCGTGTCACTCACAACGTCTCCAGTACGGTCTGGAGTGCAGTGAGAGAGTTCCAGTGCCGCCGGTGCTGACTCCCACACCAGTCTGAGAATGTCATGAGATTGAGTAAGTCACGCAGTTTTGGGCAAGTTTAGGTCACATTGAATATAAGTATCTCATATTCAAATAGGCAGTGTGTAGAGAGAACGCTTTGATTGCACCAGAGGCATGGATATACAAGTACCAGTGAACAACACATTTGCTTCTCAATGCTTTGCACAGCAGCACAGAACTCTCTGATGTGCAAGAAAAGGGTTAATTTCATTAAGTTCTTTTTTTAAGGATGATTCTGAATATTGTTTTCTGTTAGTTTCATACATGCTGATTCTTTTAACCCCCTGACTGCTAGAGGGGACTGGGGTATGCAACACATTGTGAAGCAATGAATTGCATCCCCCTGTGGCACTGGCACTCAGTACTACTAACTATATAAATACGCTAATATAATCATAAGTACACACTTTTTGTGCAAGTTTATGTCAGATAACTATATCAAAATGTCTAAAGCCAGAGTGTAGAGATAACCCTTTGAGTGCCAGTGCCAGACAGGATGCAATACATTGCTTCACATGTGTTGCATACCCCTCTGGCACTCAGGGTTAAAACTAATCAGCATGTAACTAACATAAAAAAAATAATCATCTTTCAAAAACACAATTGAATGAAATTAACCCTTTGCTTGCACAAAAGAGGGATCAGGACGTGCAACACAATTTGAGAAGCAAAAGTGTTGTACTTGTACCCAAGTCATTGCGAGAACTGTGGCATCCAAGGGGTTAACTTTGTATTAGAGAGGCTTTGAGGGAAATAAATCGCATTGGAATGTGATGGTGTGGATTTGCTTCACTACACAATATTTATTTAAGCTCTTGGATACTATAGAGGTCTTCAACACTTTGCAATGTGTTGAATACCTCTGTACCATTCAATTGTTAAAAATCCAATTTTACTCAACTGAAATATTTCTTTATTACATATGGAGCAGGATTTTTGCTTCAGAAGTGCACCACATTTGTCCTTGCACATAAGTCCCAATGTGTTGTGCCCTCTTCGGTTCACGTGATGTCATGTGACCCTACCAGTGCAGCCACACTAGAGCTGAAAAGTACTTTACCACTATCTTGCTGACAGTGTCCCTGAATGGCAAAAAGGAAATGTGGTCACCCTACTGTAAACGTGGCCCAGATGGAGAGAGGCGAGGGACAATGTTCAGTATACAAAAGGAAAATCCTGCCCTCCTTCGTCAAGTGGGACAAGGTTTTCCTTATAGTTACTGTGTGAAGATTGTCCCTCGCTGCATCCATCCTGTCCCATGACCAGATTCGTGGGAGGTGGCCAGAAGGGGCGGGAGGGGGATCCTTTCTGCATGAATTGCTAATGAACTACAAAACTGTAAGTGTAAGTAGCGCTATGCATTAGAAAAAGTATAAAGAAGACTCAGAGCTGAACTTCACTTCAAGCATCACTATCTCTTTAACCCCTTGGGTTCTAGAAGGGTCTCCAACTTGCTGCTTCCCGTAGACTCTTTACCCATAAAATGTGGCCTTTAACCCTTTGAGTGCCAGAGTGGTAAGGAACGCATTGCAGACCAATGCGTTCAATATCCCTCTGGCACTCAAAGGGTTAAGTAATTTTGAAGGCCAAATGGTCAGCCCCAGGGGTGAATCTGATTTACTGTCACTGTTTTACACATTCTGCAAGTGCATGAAAATATGTCAAGTCAAATTGCCTATACTTATTTTATATATATTTATATATATATATATATATATATATATATATATATATATATATATATATATATATGTCCCTATTTTTTACACTTTTATGTCCCCGATAAGGGACGCACATTTAAAATACAGGACTCTGCTGGGCAATCCATATCATTCCACTATGAAAGAGACAGTCACTCAGCTTTCTGACATTACGAATTCTGTACGTGTGCACCTGCCAGCTGTCCCTGAATTCTAGGGACAACCCTTAAAATTGTCTTTCTGTCCCTGGTTTTAAAAAGTGAATAGTTTATGTTAATCTTGCTCATTTATATAACTTCATGTGCCATTAGGAGTTGGTAATGTATGTTCCACTGTAGAAGTGCGGTTCATGTGCCATTAGGAGTGGGTAATGTATGTTCCACTGTAGAAGTGCGGTTCATGTGCCATTAGGAGTGGGTAATGTATGTCCCACTGTAGAAGTGCGGCTCATGTGCCATTAGTAGTGGGTAATGTATGTTCTACTGTAGAAGTGCGGCTCATGTGCCATTAGGAGTTGATAATGTATGTTCTACTGTAGAAGTGCG
Source organism: Rhinophrynus dorsalis (assembly GCA_037306005.1). Lineage (NCBI taxonomy): Eukaryota > Metazoa > Chordata > Amphibia > Anura > Rhinophrynidae > Rhinophrynus > Rhinophrynus dorsalis. The sequence continues at coordinate 674,568,560 of CM074718.1, forward strand.
GCTCATGTGCCATTAGGAATGGGTAATGTATGTTCCACTGTAGAAGTGCGGTTCATGTGCCATTAGGAGTGGGTAATGTATGTTCCACTGTAGAAGTGCGGTTCATGTGCCATTAGGAGTTGGTAATGTATGTTCCACTGTAGAAGTGCGGCTCATGTGCCATTAGGAATGGGTAATGTATGTTCCACTGTAGATGTGCGGCTCATGTGCCATTAGGAGTGGGTAATGTATGTTCCACTGTAGAAGTGCGGTTCATGTGCCATTAGGAGTGGGTAATGTATGTTCCACTGTAGAAGTGCGGCTCATGTGCCATTAGGAATGGGTAATGTATGTTCCACTGTAGAAGTGCGGTTCATGTGCCATTAGGAGTGGGTAATGTATGTTCCACTGTAGAAGTGCGGCTCATGTGCCATTAGGAATGGGTAATGTATGTTCCACTGTAGAAGTGCGGTTCATGTGCCATTAGGAGTTGGTAATGTATGTTCCACTGTAGAAGTGCGGCTCATGTGCCATTAGGAATGGGTAATGTACGTTCCACTGTAGATGTGCGGCTCATGTGCCATTAGGAGTTGGTAATGTATGTTCTACTGTAGAAGTGCGGTTCATGTGCCATTAGGAATGGGTAGTGCCTCTATTTAAGAAGGGAACTAAAACAGAACCTGGGAATTATAGACCAGTGAGTTTTACCTCTGTAGTGGGAAAACTGTTAGAAGGGATAATAAGGGACTATATTCAGGATTACAACACAAAAAATAAAATCATTAGCATGAATCAACATGGTTTTATGAAGAATAGATCATGCCAAACTAATCTTTTCAGCTTCTATGAGGAGGTAAGCAGCAACATAGACAATGGCAAGGCAGTAGATGTAGTATATCTAGACTTTGCAAAGGCATTTGATACAGTGCCACACAGAAGGCTGGTGTATAAAATAAGGAAATTGGGGCTAGGAGATAACCTTTGCAATTGGATTCAAAACTGGCTGAAGGATAGGGAACAGTGTGTGGTTGTAAATGGAAAATTCTCCAATACAGTTAAAGTGGAGAGTGGAGTACCTCAGGGTTCAGTATTGGGTCCGCTGCTTTTTAACATGTTTATAAATGACCTGGAAATAGATATAGAAAGCAAAATATCAATATTTGCAGATGATACTAAATTATGCAAAGTCACTAATTCAGAACAGGATATTTTCTCTCTACAGAGGAACTTGCATACAATGTCAGATTGGGCAAACATGTGGAATATGAAGTTTAATGTGGGGAAGTGTAAAGTCATGCATTTGGGAGGAAACAATCCCAAGGCTACTTATAAACTTAATGGAATAATTTTAGGTGACTCGTTGCTAGAAAAAGACCTGGGTATCCTTGTCAACTGTAAACTTGGAAACAGTGACCAGTGTCAAACAGCAGTAGCAAAGGCAAAAAAAGTCCTGTCTTGCATAAAAAGAGGTATTGAAGCAAGAGTGGATAACATTATTTTGCCATTATACAAATCATTGGTAAGACCTCACCTTGAGTATGCAGTGCAATTTTGGGCACCGGTTCTGAAAAAGGATATACTAGAACTAGAGAGGGTACAGCGGAGAGCAACAAAATTAATTAAGGGAATGGAGGACTTGACATATGAGGAACGACTAAACAAACTTGGTTTATTTACTCTAGAGAAAAGACGACTAAGAGGAGATCTTATCACATTGTACAAGTATATGAGAGGTCAATACAAGGATCTCTGCGGCGAGCTATTTATTCCAAGGCCTGATCAGGTGACCAGGGGACACCCCTTGAGATTAGAGGAAAGGAGGTTTAAACTTCAGCAGAGGAAGGGTTTTTTTACGGTAAGGTCTGTCAAATTGTGGAATTCATTGCCCAGGGAGGTAGTTACGGCAGATACAATGGATTCATTTAAGAGAAGATTAGATACATTTCTTTCAAAAGGGAACATACAGAGTTATACTGTTTATCAGTAGGCCTGATAAAGACTAATTTAATTGGTAGCAGGAAAGCTATAAAATTCTCAGTTACTGAGGTATGAGGCGAAGGTTGAACTTGATGGACTTGTGTCTTTTTTCAACCTAATTTACTATGTTACTATGTTGAAGTGTGGCTCATGTGCCATTAGGAGTTGGTAATGTGTGTTCTACTGTAGAAGTGCGGTTCATGTGCCATTATGAATGGGTAATGTATGTTCTACTGTAGAAGTGCTGCTCATGTGCCATTAGGAGTTGGTAATGTATGTTCTACTGTAGAAGTGCGGCTCATGTGCCATTAGGAGTTGGTAATGTATGTTCTACTGTAGAAGTGCGGTTCATGTGCCATTAGGAGTGGGTAATGTATGTTCTACTGTAGAAGTGCAGCTCCTGTGCCATTAGGAGTGGGTAATGTATGTTCCACTGTAGAAGTGCGGTTCATGTGCCATTAGGAATGGGTAATGTATGTTCTATTGTAGAAGTGCGGCTCATGTGCCATTAGGAGTTGGTAATGTATGTTCTACTGTAGAAGTACTGCTCATGTGCCATTAGGAGTGGGTAATGTATGTTCTACTGTAGAAGTGCGGCTCATGTGCCATTAGGAGTGGATAATGTATGTTCTACTGTAGAAGTGCGGCTCATGTGCCATTAGGAGTGGGTAATGTATGTTCTACTGTAGAAGTGCGGCTCATATGCCATTAGGAATGGGTAATGTATGTTCTACTGTAGAAGTGCGGCTCATGTGCCATTAGGAGTTGGTAATGTATGTTCTACTGTAGAAGTGCGGCTCATGTGCCATTAGGAGTTGGTAATGTGTGTTCTACTGTAGAAGTGCGGTTCATGTGCCATTAGGAATGGGTAATGTATGTTCTACTGTAGAAGTGCTGCTCATGTGCCATTAGGAGTGGGTAATGTATGTTCCACTGTAGAAGTGCGGTTCATGTGCCATTAGGAATGGGTAATGTATGTTCTATTGTAGAAGTGCGGCTCATGTGCCATTAGGAATGGATAATGTATGTTCTATTGTAGAAGTGCGGCTCATGTGCCATTAGGAGTTGGTAATGTATGTTCCACTGTAGAAGTGCGGTTCATGTGCCATTAGGAGTGGGTAATGTATGTTCTATTGTAGAAGTGCGGTTCATGTGCCATTAGGAGTGGGTAATGTATGTTCTACTGTAGAAGTGCAGCTCATGTGCCATTAGGAGTGGGTAATGTATGTTCTACTGTAGAAGTGCAGCTCCTGTGCCATTAGGAGTGGGTAATGTATGTTTTACTGTAGAAGTGCGGTTCATGTGCCATTAGGAATGGGTAATGTATGTTCTATTGTAGAAGTGCGGCTCATGTGCCATTAGGAGTGGGTAATGTATGTTCTACTGTAGAAGTGCGGCTCATATGCCATTAGGAATGGGTAATGTATGTTCTACTGTAGAAGTGCGGCTCATGTGCCATTAGGAGTTGGTAATGTATGTTCTACTGTAGAAGTGCGGCTCATGTGCCATTAGGAGTTGGTAATGTGTGTTCTACTGTAGAAGTGCGGTTCATGTGCCATTAGGAATGGGTAATGTATGTTCTACTGTAGAAGTGCTGCTCATGTGCCATTAGGAGTGGGTAATGTATGTTCCACTGTAGAAGTGCGGTTCATGTGCCATTAGGAATGGGTAATGTATGTTCTATTGTAGAAGTGCGGCTCATGTGCCATTAGGAATGGATAATGTATGTTCTATTGTAGAAGTGCGGCTCATGTGCCATTAGGAGTTGGTAATGTATGTTCCACTGTAGAAGTGCGGTTCATGTGCCATTAGGAGTGGGTAATGTATGTTCTATTGTAGAAGTGCGGTTCATGTGCCATTAGGAGTGGGTAATGTATGTTCTACTGTAGAAGTGCAGCTCATGTGCCATTAGGAGTGGGTAATGTATGTTCTACTGTAGAAGTGCAGCTCCTGTGCCATTAGGAGTGGGTAATGTATGTTTTACTGTAGAAGTGCGGTTCATGTGCCATTAGGAATGGGTAATGTATGTTCTATTGTAGAAGTGCGGCTCATGTGCCATTAGGAGTTGGTAATGTATGTTCTACTGTAGAAATGCGGCTCATGTGCCATTAGGAGTTGGTAATGTATGTTCTACTGTAGAAGTGCGGTTCATGTGCCATTAGGAGTTGGTAATGTATGTTCTACTGTAGAAGTGCTGCTCATGTGCCATTAGGAGTGGGTAATGTATGTTCTACTGAAGAAGTGCGGCTCATGTGCCATTAGGAGTTGGTAATGTATGTTCCACTGTAGAAGTGCTGCTCATGTGCCATTTGGAGTGGGTAGTGTATGTTCTACTGTAGAAGTGCTGCTCATGGGCCGTTAGGAGTTGGTAATGTATGTTCCACTGTAGAAGTGCGGTTCATGTGCCATTAGGAGTTGGTAATGTATGTCCCACTGTAGAAGTGCAGCTCATGTGCCATTTGGAGTGGGTAATGTATGTCCCACTGTAGAAGTGCAGCTCATGTGCCATTTGGAGTTGGTAATGTATGTTCCACTGTAGAAGTGCTGCTCATGTGCCATTAGGAACGGGTAATGTATGTTCCACTGTAGAAGTGCAGCTCATGTGCCATTAGGAATGGGTAGTGTATGTCCCACTGTAGAAGTGCAGCTCATGAGCCATTAGGAGAGGGTAGTGTATGTCCCACTGTAGAAGTGCGGCCCATGAGCCTATCACAGTGCCTGTGATCTGCCTGTCACTCTCATCTGTGGCAGAGTGTGATTTGCTAGGTTGGTTTGGCCCGCCCCTTGGTGACCTTTTTATACCTGACGCTTACATCTGTCAGATGCCCTTTCGTGGTGTTTCTGAGCCAGACTTGCTGTTGCTGTGTTCCTGTATCCGGATTCCTGTGTACCGACTTTGGCCTGTTCTGACTACTCTCCAGTGTTCCTGATCGTGTATGACCCGGCTTGTCTGAGAATCCTCCTTGTGCTACGACCCGGCCTGTCTGAGAATCTTCTACGTGCTACGACCCGGCTTGTCTGAGAATCTTCTACGTGCTACGACCCGGCTTGTCTGAGAATCCTCTACGTGCTACGATCCGGCTTGTCTGAGAATCCTCTACGTGCTACGACCCGGCTGGCTGACGTCCCGCTTCAAGTCCTTCCCGGCTGCCTGGCTGGTTGTCGCCGCCGCGACATTCTGAATCCTGCATTGCTGTGCCAAGCTAGTGTGACCATTACCCTCCTGGGTAACCCATCCATCTGTGCAGAGTTCCTTGCCGACTTGCAAAAGCTGTGCCTCTCGTACCGAGCCTTTACACGTTGCAGAGCTAAGCTACCATACCGAGCCTGGGAGATTCAAACGTACCTATTAACCCTTGCACTGCCGCTCCTCACTGACCAGACCTCCTTGCTCTATATAGAACCGTTGCCTTGTAATTCTACTGCTGCTGAGTTGGCCGCTACTTGGACGGCGACTCCCGGTTATATTTGCAGAGTAGTAAATCCTGGTAGGCTGTTTGGGCGTTCTTGGTCTCACGGTTAACGACGGAGGTGTCCGGTGCGGCTATTGGTGGAAAGGTTAGGCTCCAAGCTCTTGCTCAATCTGTAGGTAAATGCCCGTGGGGGCTCTTGGCTCGTGTTGTGCTTACAGTGGTCCTCGGTGATACGCCCGTGGGGGCTAACACGCCAGCTTCGCATCTCAGGCTAGTCTCGATCACGCCCGTGGGGGCTTCACACTCTCGCACTTGCAGGCTCTCCGGTCTATTCACGAACGCCCGCGGGGGCTATCGTGGGTTACTGTGCTGTTATAACTTATATTGGTCACTGAACATCTTCTACTCATCTTCATATGAACTCTGTGCTGTGCACACTTGCTCAGTTTATCTAGACACCACACGGGTGTGCCAAACCCCACAGCTGAGATTGACTAACTGTTTTCATACACCCTTTAGGGTCCTACTCCCTATTCTATGTACCTATGTTGGGTGCCTTTTGAATGTTGTATTAAAGTTATATGTACTGTTAATAGCTTGCAATTGTTGCAGTCAACTGTAGAGGGCGATCCTTTTCATTTTATTTCTTTCAATAAAAGATTGATTTATTTTACCTACTGGTCTGAGTGTCTAACAAACCGTAACAGTACGAAAGGGCCATGACCTCAGACAGTAAGGGTGAAAGTAACGCACAAAACATCCACTGGAGAATGGATGTCCATGAGCAGCGCCTAGATCAGTTGGCACTGGCTCTACAAACCCTACTTGAGCGTACGATACACCTAGACAAGCCTAATCCGAATCCGGTGGTCCCCCCAGTCTTGACACCGGACAATCCGCCTCTAGCTCCTCCCACGTGTGTCAGAGGCTTAACGGCTGCGGCGCCGTTACCATTGCGATATGATGGCGAGCCTTCTCTTTGCAGTGGTTTTATTAACCAGCTAGAGATCTATTTGGAATTAACGCCCCAGGCTTTTCCCAACGACCGAAGCAGGGTCGGTTTCATGATATCGCTACTAACAGGCAAAGCTCTGGCTTGGGCAAACCCCTTGTGGGAGAGTGCCAAACCCTGCACGCTGAACTTTTATGAGTTCGTAAAGAAGTTCCGCCGCGTGTTTGAGGTCCCTGGCAGAGTGGCCTCCGCTGCCAAAAGGCTAATGGAGATACAGCAGGGCGATCGTACTTTGGGCAATTACGCAATAGAATTACAGACCCTGGCAGCGGAGGTGGGCTGGAATGATGAGGCGTTATTGGCAGCATTTGCTAAGGGGCTCTCTGAACCAATTAAGGATGAAATAGCTGCTCGAGATGTTCCTAGTGACCTGGACGAATTCATTGATTATGTAATGCTCATTGATTCTCGTATCCGGGAAAGACGGCTGGCAAGGAGGGCGAGTTCCAGAAATCATGGGCAGGACAGCTCCTTTGACCCACCCTCTCCACCCTTTACTACTGAGCGTCCAGGGGAGGCAGCTGAGCCAATGCAGCTGGGGTTCACTAGACTCTCAAAAGAGGAAAGGTCTTTTCGTAAGAAGCATGGCCTATGTTTATATTGTGGCAAACAGGGGCACCTTTTGCGCAATTGTCCGGTGAGGCCGGGAAACGCACGCACCTAGGGTACCTTGGGGGACAGGCCCTAGGTGGTGTTCAACAGTCCCTAGATTCTAACATTGCTAAACCCACCATCCAGGTGACGTTCTTTTGGGCCGACAAGGGCGCAGAAACCTTGGCACTGGTGGACTCGGGTGCTGCCGGGTACTTTATGGACCAAGCCTTTGCAGCTTCACACAATATTCCCCTGTGCAAGAAAGAATCTCCATTGGCAGTAGAGGCCATTGATGGCAGACCATTGGAACCTGCCTTTATTACTATGGAGACCATTCCTATTTCTATGTCAGTTGGGGCACTCCATAAGGAGGAGGTTCAGTTTCAAATTATTCGTTCACCTCACCATGCAGTCATTTTGGGGTTCCCATGGTTACTTCTGCACAATCCTCAATTTGATTGGCAAAAATGTGAGGTTAGGTCCTGGTCTGATTACTGTAAAGAAAACTGCCTATCGCTTCCTGTCAAGATTATGTGTACCTCTCCTGCTGTGCCAGTTGAATATGGGGAATTCAGTGACGTATTCAGCAAGGGGGAGGCTAGCGCATTGCCCGAGCATAGACCCTATGATTGCGCTATTGATTTGCCTCCAGGTGTGATTCCCCCGAGGGGACGAACCTACCCACTGTCATGCGAAGAGAACAGGGCAATGGAGGAGTACATTATGGACGCCCTTGGCAGGGGAATTATTCGCATGTCTAACTCCCCGGCTGGTGCCGGATTCTTCTTTGTAAAGAAGAAAAGTGGCGAACTTAGGCCATGTATTGACTACCGGGGGCTTAATAAGCTGATGCCCAAGAACGCATACCCTATTCCACTCATCACCGAGTTATTTGACAGATTGAAGGGCTCTTCTGTCTTCGCCAAACTTGATTTGCGGGCCGCCTACAATCTGATTAGAATCAGAGAAGGTGATGAGTGGAAAACGGCATTTAATACCAGAACTGGGCACTACGAATATCTGGTAATGCCGTTTGGCTTATGTAATGCACCTGCGGTATTCCAGGAGCTGATTAATGATATCTTGCGTGACATGCTTCAGTCCTGTGTGGTGGTATATCTGGATGATATATTGATTCATTCCGCCACTCTTTTCCAACACATTAAAGATGTCACGCAAGTTCTGTTGCGTCTCCGGGAGCATAAGCTGTTTTGTAAAATTGAAAAATGCGAATTCCATGTCTCACAAGTACCATTCTTGGGGTTCGTGATCTCCAAAGATGGAATCGCTATGGACCAGGACAAGTTGGCAGCTGTATTACAATGGCCTCGCCCTAAAGGGTTAAAAGCAATTCAGCGCTTTTTAGGGTTCGCCAACTATTACAGAAAATTAATACGTAACTTTTCTACTATTGTGAAACCTTTGTCGGATTTGACACATAAGGGCGCTACTCCCTCTCAGTGGTCCGAGGCCGCTGAAAATGCGTTTGAGACCTTAAAATCTGCCTTTGCGTCTGCTCCAGTACTGTCCCATCCCAATCCCTCCCTGCCTTTTACCTTGGAGGTTGACACTTCTGAGGTTGGGGTTGGGGCAGTACTCTCCCAGCGTCCTGTGGGAGGTGGTACCTTGAAACCTTGTGGTTTCTTTTCTAAGAAATTGTCCAGCGCACAGAGCCACTATGAGATTGGCGACAGGGAGTTATTGGCTATCATTCTGGCACTAAAGGAGTGGCGTCACTTGTTGGAAGGTACCAAGAACCCAGTACTGATACTGACCGATCACAAAAACCTGACATATCTCTCTGAGGCTAAGAGGTTGTCTTCTCGACAGGCCAGGTGGGCACTCTTTTTGTCCCGGTTTAACTTTGTAGTATCGTACCTCCCGGGATCTAAGAACGTGAGGGCAGACGCATTGTCTCGTCAGTTCGTGTCGGACACTGACAGGGAGGAAGCACCGGTGCCCATTATCCAACCCGACCGTATATTGGCGACTATTCGCACTAGTATAACCTCACCCCTGGGGGAGGAGATTTTGGGGTCTCAAGCGAGGGCCCCACCTGAGACTCCAGTTGGCAAATGTTTCGTAGATGAGCCTTTTCGAACTCGTCTATTGGAGACCTATCACTCTTCTAGGGCAGCCGGGCACATCGGCAGGGATCAGCTGGTTTGGTCTCTTTCACAATTATTCTGGTGGCCTACGCTCAGAGCCGATTGTTCCGCTTTTACTGCCGCTTGTTCCAAATGTGCCCGTGCTAAGACCCCCAGGCATCTCCCAGTAGGCTTGCTTCAACCTGTGCCTAATGGAGACCGGCCCTGGTCCCACATATCTATCGATTTTCTGGGAGAATTGCCTAGCTCGAGGGGGTATACATTTATCCTTATGGTGGTCGATAGGTTCTCTAAAATGGCTCATTTTGTGCCACTCAGGGGTCTTCCATCGGCTCAGGAATTGGCTAAGGTCTTTGCTAAAGAAGTGTTTCGTTTGCACGGGGTTCCTAGAGTGGTGGTCTCCGACCGTTGGAGTCAATTCGTGTCCAGGTTTTGGAGGGCATTCTGTGGCATGATGGGCATTCAACTGTCCTTTTCCTCCGTCTACCATCCCCAGACCAACGGAGCCGCTGAGCGTGCCAACCAGGGATTGGAACAGTTCTTGCGCTGTTTTATTACTGATCATCATGACAATTGGGCCGACCTGTTGCCATGGGAGGAGTTTGCCAGGAATTGTGTAGTTAACTCATCGTCCGGGAGCTCCCCGTTCTTAATCAACTATGGGTTCCAGCCAGGTTTGCTCCCGGACTCGTTCCAGTCTCAGCAGATTCCGGCTCTGGATGAGCATATGGAGCAGCTCCGTTCCACCTGGGCACAGGTACAAAGGGCCCTCAGTCAGTCTTTCCAGCGGCAGCAGCGATATGCCAACCGTAGACGGCTGCCAGCGGTCTCCTTCCAGGTTGGGGATAGGGTATGGCTCTCTTCCAGAAACCTCAACCTGCAGGTTCCCTCGATTAAGCTGGCTCCCCGGTTTATTGGCCCATTTAAAGTTATTCGCAAAATTAATCCTGTCTCCTATGCTTTGGAACTTCCACCGTCTATGCACATTCACAATGTGTTCCATGTGTCTCTGTTAAAACCCCTGGTGTGCAATCGTTACACGACCACTCCAGTAGTTCCTGGGCCGGTGGACGTCCAGGGGCAAGAGGAATATGAGGTTCAGAGCATTATTGATCCTAGGCAATTTAGAGGGAAGTTGCAATATTTGGTCCACTGGAAGGGCTATGGCCCGGAGGAGCGCTCTTGGGTTGACCAGAAGGACCTCCATGCGCCCAGACTTGTGCGCAGCTTCCACTCTAAATATCCTCAGAAACCTAAGCCTCCAGCTGGGAGAGGGGGTCTTTGAGAGGGGGGTACTATCACAGTGCCTGTGATCTGCCTGTCACTCTCATCTGTGGCAGAGTGTGATTTGCTAGGTTGGTTTGGCCCGCCCCTTGGTGACCTTTTTATACCTGACGCTTACATCTGTCAGATGCCCTTTCGTGGTGTTTCTGAGCCAGACTTGCTGTTGCTGTGTTCCTGTATCCGGATTCCTGTGTATCGACTTTGGCCTGTTCTGACTACTCTCCAGTGTTCCTGATCGTGTATGACCCGGCTTGTCTGAGAATACTCCTTGTGCTACGACCCGGCCTGTCTGAGAATCTTCTACGTGCTACGACCCGGCTTGTCTGAGAATCTTCTACGTGCTACGATCCGGCTTGTCTGAGAATCCTCTACGTGCTACGGCCCGGCTGGCTGACATCCCGCTTCAAGTCCTTCCCGGCTGCCTGGCTGGTTGTCGCCGCCACCACATTCTGAATCCTGCATTGCTGTGCCAAGCTAGTGTGACCATTACCCTCCTGGGTAACCCATCCATCTGTGAGGAGTTCCTTGCCGACTTGCAAAAGCTGTGCCTCTCGTACCGAGCCTTTACACGTTGCAGAGCTAAGCTACCATACCGAGCCTGGGAGATTCAAACGTACCTATTAACCCTTGCACTGCCGCTCCTCACTGACCGGACCTCCTTGCTCTATATAGAACCGTTGCCTTGTAATTCTACTGCTGCTGAGTTGGCCGCTACTTGGACGGCGACTCCCGGTTATATTTGCAGAGTAGTAAATCCTGGTAGGCCGTTCTTGGTCTCACGGTTAACGACGGAGGTGTCCGGTGCGGCTATTGGTGGCAAGGTTAGGCTCCAAGCTCTTGCTCAATCTGTAGGTAAACGCCCGCGGGGGCTCTTGGCTCGTGTTGTGCTTACAGTGGTCCTCGGTGATACGCCCGTGGGGGCTAACACGCCAGCTTCGCATCTCAGGCTAGTCTCGATCACGCCCGTGGGGGCTTCACACTCTCGCACTTGCAGGCTCTCCGGTCTATTCCCGAACGCCCGCGGGGGCTATCGTGGGTTACTGTGCTGTTATAACTTATATTGGTCACTGAATCTTCTACTCATCTTCATATGAACTCTGTGCTGTGCACACTTGCTCAGTTTATCTAGACACCACACGGGTGTGCCAAACCCCACAGCTGAGATTGACTAACTGTTTTCATACACCCTTTAGGGTCCTACTCCCTATTCTATGTACCTATGTTGGGTGCCTTTTGAATGTTGTATTAAAGTTATATGTACTGTTAATAGCTTGCAATTGTTGCAGTCAACTGTAGAGGGTGATCCTTTTCATTTTATTTCTTTCAATAAAAGATTGATTTATTTTACCTACTGGTCTGAGTGTCTAACAAACCGTAACAGAGCCATTACGAGTGGGTAATGTATGTCCCACTGTAGAAGTGCCGCTCATGTGCCATTTGGAGTGGGTAATGTATGTCCCACTGTAGAAATGTGGTTCATGTGCCACTAGGAGTGGGTAATGTATGTCCCACTGTAGAAGTGCAGCTCATGTGCCATTAGGGCTCTAAGCCCCATATCAATACATCCAAAGTATGAAAAGTGTGTCAGACGTTAGTAGAATTAACCCTATGAGTGCCAGTGAGGTATAATTGCCCCGCTGGCATTCATAGGGTTAACCTGACTAAGTAAAAAACATCACATTACAAGTAACACTTACCATTAATCCTGATGTCCAGAGGAGTCCTCAGCTTACTGGTCATCTTCTGTCCTTCTTTCTTCTCTTCTGTTATCTTCGTTCTGTAAAAAAAAACAAAAAAAACAAAACAAGTATAAGACCAAAGCATAAATATCCAGCACACTAATACATAGTTTAACCCCTTGAGTGCCAGAGGGGTACACATGTACCTCTCTGGGGTTCAAAAGGGTTAAAGTATGCAGTAGTGTGACGGGTTTTCAATATAAATATGCCCCCAATGCATAGTACATTTCTCCACGTTAATCCAACTAAATCATATTGTCATAAGAAAAGATCCCAAAATTATACATAGCTTTTAGAAGTAGAAACACCGCCTCCACCGCTGTGTGCGACCGCTGAGGCGGCAGTGGAGACAGAATTATGAGCCACAGTACCCCCACTCACACGGGCCGATGCTCGCTCCAGTCTGAGGGAATTAGAATTGAGGTTACCCTTATATATATATATGGGCAGTCTTCCTTCCAATTCTCTCACAACCATTGGCTGGGATATGCTTACGCACTTCCCAGCCAATGTCACGGTTACCCAGAGAAGTTCAGGAGTCAGTACAGTTTAGTTAATGCAGTTTATTAACAAATGACATACAGCAGATATATACAATATATACAATAAGAATAAGCACAGGGTAATAGCCAGCAAGCCTGCTATCAGAAATAATAGGTTGCAAAGCTAAACCACTGTGCTGGAGACTAGGCCTTAGCCACTGGAAGTCTCGGCTGGAACCAGGAACAGGAACTGGAACAGGAACCCAGGATCTTGATCCAAAGAGGAATAGGGTCTGACTCAGCCTGCAGTCAGATATGCGAGTCTACCAGAGCCCCAGGTCCGCACTATATTGGGTGTCTGATCACCAACGGAAAAGACGAAAGAATAGTCAGACAGAGCCACCAGTCAGCACCAGAGGGGGCAGTCAGACAAGCCGGGTCATACACAGATCAGGTAGTCCTCCAGAGCCACAAGTCTGCAACTATCATGGTCCCCATGATTCCCTGTCAATCTCTGACTGTGTACATTTGCATTGGAGGAGTCTGATTGGCCCGCCCAGAATGTGCCTTTAAATGCTGGGGTTTGGGCACTTGTCAGTTGCCCTTTCGTGGTGTTCGTGTTGCTGCGCCTAGTTGCTGATCTCCAGTGTCTCCTGTGTACCGACCCGGCTAGTCTGACTCTCCTCCTGTTCCTGCTCCGTGATTTGACCCGGCTGTGGCTGACGACCCTGCACTGTGATCTGACCCGGCTCTGGCTGACGACCCTGCTCCGTGATTCGACCTGGTTCTGGCTCCTGATCCTGCTCCGTGATTGATCCGCTCTCTGGTGGTGTTCCTGCGACTCTGTCATCCGGTTCCGGCTATCGCTCCTGTCCGGTTGCTGCTCCAGTGTCCTCCGGTCGCGCTGGCGACATTCTGAACTGTTCTCTGTTTCCTCTCGCTCATTTAGCTGTAGCTGATGTTGCCTGCCTTGTATTCGCTGAGCATTGCTCTTTTAAATGTACCAGATTAACCCTTGCAGTGCCTGTAGTCTCCGATTACGTGCCACTTGTTAACTTGCCAAGCTCCTGTTGATTCTCTGAGCCGTTACACTTTAAGTCTCCTCTTGACACTATACCAGTCCTTGCAGAGCTCCGCTTGTCCGGTGTTCGGGGTGCACCGTGATCACGCCGGTTGACACTGGCAGTCTGTTCGCTCTTGCTATAAGGATTCTGAGCGACACCGGAAGGGTGTCTGGGTCATATCTCATTTGCTTAAAGTGCACAATTCCAACTGCACTACTCTGTGCATCGGCTCTTCTTAAGCTTGGGCAACTACTATCTACTGTGGCCTCCCAAGGGCTTGCATACTATCCTTGGCACACGCAGGGTTACTCACTACTCATTCTGGGCGATTCCTATTCTGGTTACATCAGATTGGCAGTGCAATCCTCCTAGCCCACAGTGGTGGTACTGGCTCAGCTCAGAGCAACAGGGGCCCATCCTGCTTCTGCTTAGAGAGTGATACAGAGCTGATCCTGTGTTCCTGTTCTACATCTAGAGACTGTTTTCAGAGACTGATATATCTCCTGGGCGTTGGCCAATCTAGCCTGAGCCTCACCAGTTGCTTCTGTTAACCCTCTGAGTAGCTACAGTCTGTAGCTATATTCATCCTCTGTTTATATTGCCTATTCTTGTCTGTAATCCTCAGTATTGTCCTTACCTATACTGGCCCCTAGGGGCACTGTTTATCATTCTGTTTCAATAAACTGTGTTTTAACTTTACAACCTGGTCTGAGTGTCAGAAAAACCGTAACAGCACCAGCTTGAATGTCCACTATTAAGGGTTAGGCAAAAGAATAGCCAGACAAGCCACAGGTCAGCACCAGAATGGATGGAAGACTAGCCAGGTCATACACGGAGCCCAGTGCAACAGATCTGCTTTGAACAACAATGCAAGGGCATCTGAGTCAGGCCTCAGTCTGTGTTGGTCAGTTAGTGAATAGACCAAATGTAAACAGCCTGAAGACTTAACTGCACAAAGGTGAGAGTGCAGATGGTAGCAGGCTGCTTGGAAATAATATAAACAGAAGAGATCAGAGAAGCTCCCAGACAAAAAAAAAAAAAAAATCCGAAAGAAACCACGAAGCGCGGAAAAGAGGCAACGGACCGCGGAAAGGAAGGACCAGAAAACAGACGGAGGAGGAGGAACTGGGGAAACCCCAACTAGAAACCGCGGAGGACGCGAGAATAAATGGAGAATGGAGAAAACCCCTCCAGCAAGGAGGACAACAAGCAGGGAACCCTAATACTAGAGCACCCAAGGTCAGCCACAGCAGTGCTATATATATGCCTCGGGTGTGTCAGGACTGTGATGGAGGAAGCAGGGAGAACCCCAGAAGCGGGTACAAAAGGAAAACATCGCGCGCATGCGCGACTTGTCGAGCCAGTGCCGATGCTGAACCCGGAATCGACCACGCTCCGAGATACCCGCCGGAGGTACGGACAACCGGCGCAACAGTCTGCCCTTTAAACCCCTCCACAGGAAGTAGGAGGAGCAGCTCAGAGGGAGGAAGTAGGAAGTTGGTAGGAGGAGACTACAGTAAGCAAACAGATAAAACAGAGGCCTGCAGCATGACTTGAAGCCTCGCGCCTGCAGGTGATGCTGAAGTCAAGGTAAGCTGTAACAGCCAATTAGTTTAGAGCACAGCCGCTCAAAGCTGATTGGCTGGGAAGTGCATAAGCATGGAATCTTTTCTTATGGCAATATGATTAATTGGATTAATGTGGAGAAATGTACTATGCATAAGGGCATATTTACATTGAAAACTCATTGTTTGCTTTTTTACAGAAAGAAGTGAAGAGAAGAAAGAAGACATAAGATAGAGAAGAAAGAATGAAGAAAGAAAGAGAAGGACAGTGGATGACAGGTAAGCATATGACACTTTAGTTGCTTGGCAGTATGTCAGGCACCGATACTTAGTTTTTTTTACTGTTAAGTTCCCAATACTGCCATTATTTAGCAGCGTTTTGGGAACTTAGTGCAGAAAATGGACGTTTAGACACAACACCGGTTTTGGCCTAACGTCCGTTGTGCTTAATGCCGGTAGGACATTTGAATACCTACTAAGACATTTTATTGTGTCGGTCGGTATCCATTTTGCCCTACCGGCATTTTTTACTCCAACATTTGGACTGAGCGCTAAATCAAGAAAAATATATCAAAAATCCAATTCAATTATAAAGTAATCTGGAGAGATACACAGTGCTTCTAATGGTTCCTTTCCCTCCCCAACCTGTGCTAATATCCCTAAATAATCCTAACACTAAAGGGTATCCCTCATTAAAAACAACCTTCAGCTTTCCAACAGTTCTAATTGTTAGTATAAGCAATTAATAGGAGATGACGTATAATCCACTTGCTTCCATCATTCTTAACATGAAGGTGAATGATGATGGATAGCGGTACAATCATATAGGTATGGAGAGCAGTCAATACAAGCACACATTTCAAGGGTTACTTCAGCTGTTAGTATCAGAGTCACTACTGTGTCTGGTCATATACACGGTGAAAACAGGTTTCTGCATTGGGACTTCCTAAGTATTATAACCATCTTCACCCATACACTCAGTTTCCAGATCCCCTGTTATCTTCGATCACTGGCACCACTCACAAGTCTCTTATTCCGTTTGACTTCCATATACATACCACCCTTCTATAGTGAGCTCAGACTTTAAATTTAACTCTCCACACCAAAGTCCATCCCTCCACATAGATAAATACAATTCCATAAAGCTACAATAGTGCTGGGCAATTTTCCTCCTCTTACTTCAATGCGTTTCACCCGCGTTACAGTGGGCATCATCAGGGTCCCCTATAGCTGGTTTGTCCCAGACGTATTCCGGTTTTCTTTTGAACATAGGGGTCTTTAGTCTGTTTATGAGGTTTTGTGTTGGTGTTGAGCTACCCACTACTAGAAATCATTAGTGATACTAATATGTATAACTCCCACGTGTCCCTCTATAGGAGATATTAGAGATCCATACCTCTCAAGTGTCCCTCTTTAGGAGATATTAGAGATCCATACCTCCCAATTGTCCATCTTTAGGAGATATTAGAGGTCCATACCCCCCAAGTGTCCCTCTTTAGGAGATATTAGAGGTCCATTCCTCCCAAGTTTCCCTCTTTAGGAGATATTAGAGGTCCATTCCTCCCAAGTGTTTCTCTTTAGGAGATATTAGAGATCCATACCTCCCAAGTGTCCCTCTTTAGGAGATAGTAGTCCATTCCTCCCAAGAGTCCCTCTTTAGGAGATATTATATTTCCATACCTCCCAAGTGTCCATCTTTAGGAGATATTAGAGGTCCATACCTCCCAAGTGTCCCTCTTTAGGAGATATTAAAGGTCCATTCCTCCCAAGTGTCCATCTTTAGGAGATATTAGAGATCCATACCTCCCAAGTGTCACTCTTTAGGAGATATTAGGGTCCATTCCTCCCAAGTGTCCCTCTTTAGGAGCTATTATATTTCCATACCTCCCAAGTGTCCCTCTTTAGAAGATATTAGGGGTCTATACCTTCAAAGGGTCCCTCTTTTGGAGATATTAGGGGTCCATACCTCGCAAGTGTCCCTCTTTAGGAGATATTAGGGCTCCATACCTCCCAAGTGTCTCTCTTTAGTAGATACTAGCAATGTGGGATGGTGTTGCCCTTCATGTTATGACCGTTGGGAATACGTGTCTGAAATGCAGACATGTAGACACACATGTAACAGAGGTGTACATACAGGCAACAGACATGCACGCACACAAACATAACAGACATGCACACACACACATGCAACAGACATGCACACACACACATGCAACAGCCATTTGCACACACACGCAACAGACATATGCACACACATATGCAACAGACATACACACACACACAGAGGGGGCACTGACACAGTGATAGCCGCCCCCATATGTGGAGGCTCCGGCTCTTGCCTGTCCCTTTCATACCCTTGCTGCCTCCATTCATCAGGGGTCCGCCTATTCTTGCGGCTACCGCCGATGGACTATGCTCAAGCCGGTCTCTTCCGCGCATGCTCCCTTTTCTGTGTCATCGCGCATGTGCGCTGCCGGCTGCTCTCTCGGGGCTTTCTCCTCTCTATGGTCCTGCCGCATCCACACCTTGTTTGCACTTCTGCTTCCGGTCCTGGGCTTCTTAATGCGGCTGTCCTCCTCTCTCAGATGTGTTAGTATAGCGTCTTATCTTACCTGAGTTGTTTGTCATTGTCTAGCCTGTGTATGACCCGGACCACCTCTAACTCTGTTTTATGCCTGCTGCAGTGTTGCTTAGCCTGTGTATGACCCGGACCACCTCTGACTCTGCTTTCTGCCTGCTCCAGTGTTGCTTAGCCTGTGTATGACCCGAACCACCTGACTCTGCTTTCTGCCTGCTCCAGTGTTGCTTAGCCTGTGTATGACCCGAACCACCTCTGACTCTGCTTTCTGCCTGCTCCAGTGTTGCTTAGCCTGTGTATGACCCGGACCACCTCTGACTCTGCTTTCTGCCTGCTCCAGTGTTGCTTAGCCTGTGTATGACCCGAACCACCTGACTCTGCTTTCTGCCTGCTCCAGTGTTGCTTAGCCTGTGTATGACCCGAACCACCTCTGACTCTGCTTTCTGCCTGCTCCAGTGTTGCTTAGCCTGTGTATGACCCGAACCACCTGACTCTGCTTTCTGCCTGCTCCAGTGTTGCTTAGCCTGTGTATGACCCGAACCACCTCTGACTCTGCTTTCTGCCTGCTCCAGTGTTGCTTAGCCTGTGTATGACCCGGACCCAGGGGCGGACTGACCATCGGGCAATTCGGTCACGGACCGAGGGCCCGCGACCGAAAGGGGCCCGCCGCCACCAGCAGAAATGTAGTCCTGGCTGTCCCTCTCCGTTCGGCTGCCTTGTAGTTGCCCGCTGCAGGCGCACTGCTCCGTGGCATAAAAGGGGTCGCACTTGCGACCGGGCCCATCACTCCAGGGGCCCGGCCGCCCCCTGCGACCCCCCTCGCCATGCGCCCGCAGCAACCGTGTATTTACATTGCACCCGGCGCTCTAGTAATACAGAGCGCTGGGAGATGATGTCATCTCCCAGCGCTCTGCATTACTGAGAACGCGCGGGAGCTCCAGGAGGCACAGATCACTCTGCTAGGCCACCAGGGAGTCCAGGTAGGGGCATGAGTGAGGGGGATTGGGGAAGGGACATTGTGGAGACTGAAGGGCAAGAGAAGATATGGGGGCAATGTGAAGATTGAGGGGCATTGTGGAAGGCACATTGTGGAGATTGAGGGGCATTTTGAAGATTGAGGGGCATTGTGGAAGGCACATTGTAAAGACTGAGGGGCATTTTGGAGATTGAGGGGCATTGTGGAAGGCACATTGTGGAGACTGAGGGGCATTTTGGAGATTGAGGGGCATTGTGGAAGGCACATTGTGGAGACTGAGGGGCATTGTGGAAGGCACATTGTGGAGATTGAGGGGCATTGTGGAAGGCACATTGTGGAGATTGAGGGGCATTGTGGAAGGCACATTGTGAAGACTGAGGGGCATTTTGGAGATTGAGGGGCATTGTGGAAGGGACATTGTGGAGATGGAGGGGCATTTTGGAGATTGAGGGGCATTGTGGAAGGGACATTGTGGAGATGGAGGGGCATTTTGGAGATTGAGGGACATTGTGGAAGGGGCATTGTGGAGGAGATGAGGGGGCATTTTGGAGATGGAGGGGCATTTTGGAGATGGAGGGACATTGTGGAAGGGACATTGTGGAGATGAGGGGGAATTGTGGAGATGAGGGGGCATTGTGGAGATTGAGGGGCATTGTGGAAGGGGCATTGTGGAGATTGAGGGACAATGTGGAGACTGGAGATGGGGGCATTGTGGAAGGGGCAGGTACTGGATGTCATTGGGGGCTACTGCATGGCCTGGAGGGGGTTACTGTATGGCCTAGGGGGGTACTCGATGGCCTGGAGGAAGGGTACTGGATGGCCTGGAAGGGGGTACTGAATGGCCATTCAGTACCCCCAGGCCATTCAGTACCCCCAGGCCATTCAGTACCCCCAGGCTATTCAGTACCCCAGGCCATACAATACCCCAGGCAACCACACTTTTGCAAATTATATATGGAACATTGTACTCGCTACAGGCACAGCCACCAGGCCAGACATCCAGAACACCCTCAAGCTATCCAGCCAGTAGCCAAGTAGCCTTCAATCAACCGGCAAGAAGTTAGCCAGCAGTGTAAGGTTAGTGTTATTTATTTATTTATTTATTTTTTTAAACACAAGATTAATTTTATTAAAATAGGTTTACTTCTAAAATGGTGTGGAGTACCTTAATTTGTGTAATGTGAATCTTCTGGATGGGAGGAGTGTGTGTGTGTGTGTGGGGGGGGGGGGGGAGGGTAGGTAGGTGTGCGGGGCTGAGGATGTAGTGGGAGGTGGGGCCAATGATGTCATGGGGAGGGGCCAATGATGTCACAGGGAGGGGCCAATGATGTCATTGAGCAGGGGGCCCAGACCTCTTTTTGGACCAGGGGCCCTGGGTCCTGTCAGTCCGCCCCTGCCCGGACCACCTCTGATTCTGCTTTTTTGTCTACTCCAGTGTTTCTGTTGCCTGTGTATGATCCAGACCTCCTCTGATTCTGCCTTTGCCTGCTCCTGGGATCAGGACCTGTTGTTCCAGCTATGAAGAATCTTCCAGCTCATTGGGTCCTGAGTGGGTACATTTGTTCCTTTGTGGAGTATTTGTCTGTTCTCCCTGGGGATTGTTTAGTACAGCTTGTCTAGTTAGGGGTTATCCGGGGTCACCCTGCAGCTCCTCTGCTGGGGACCACAACATCTGGCTTCGCTGCCAGCACCTATAGGCGGCTCAGTCTTCTTTATATTTTTTTTTTAACATGTACACCTTTGTTTAATTATTTAGAGTGTTGTAGTTGAAACTCTATTGAAGCCAGAAGGATTCCCCTCCTGCCCCTTCTGGCTGCCTCCCATTAGATGTAGAATCTGATCGGTGGACCGGACGGATGCAGCGAGGGACAATGTTCAGTCAGTAAGTATAAGGAAAACCCTGTCCCACTTGATGATGGACGGCAGGATTTTCCTTTTGCTTACTGAAGATTGTCCCTTGATGCGCCTCATCTGGAGAGGAATCCTTTCAGCTTGAATATCGTTTGAACTACAACACTATAAGTAATTAAATATAGAGCGACATGTTAAAAAAAATATAAAGAAGACTCGGAGCTAAACTTTAATAGAAGTATTACTATCCCTTTAACCCGTTGAGTGGCAGAGGGTTTCTATCACAGTGCCTGTGATCTTCCTGTCACTCTCATCTGTGGCATACTCTGATTTGCTGAGTTGGTTTGGCCCGCCCCCTGGTGACCTTTTTATACCTGACTATCACATCTGTCAGATGCCCTTTCGTGGTGTTTCTGAGCCAGTCTTGCTGTTGCTGTGTTGCTGTGTTCCTGTGTTCCGGATTCTTGTGTACTGACTTTGGCCTGTCCTGACTACGCTCCAGTGTTCCTGATCGTGTTTGACCCGGCTTGGCTGAGAATCTCCTACGTGCTACGACCCGGCTTGTCTGAGAACCTCCTACGTGCTACGACCCGGCTCGGCTGACTTCCTGCTTTGTGATCAACCACGGCCTGTTCCAGCGACCTATGCAGAGTTCCTTGCTGACTTGCAGAGCTGTGCTCCTTGTACCGAGCCTCCATACACTTGCAGAGCTTAGTTACCATACCGAGCCTGGGAGATTTAAACGTACCCTTTAACCCTTGCAGTGCCGCTTCGCTCTTGACGAACCTCCAGTCCAGTCATAGAGCCTTTACCTTATTGGTCTACTTCTGCTGAGTTGGCCGCTACTTGGACGGCGACTCCTATATACAACTGCAGAGTAGTCAAGTCTTGTCGGTCCGGTTGGGCGCCTTAGGCTCTCGGTATTACGTTGATTACCGGAGGTATTCTTTGCGGCTATTGGTTCTGAGAGAAAGCAAGGTTAGGCTCCAAGCTCTTGCAGGTTCCGAAGGTCTAAGCCCGTGGGAACTATTGGCTTGTGTTGTGCTCACTTTGGTCTCCGGTTATAGGCCCGTGGGGGCTAAACGCAAGCTTTGCATCTCAGGCTATTCTCCGATTACGCCCGTGGGGGCTACATACTCTCGCATTTGCAGTATCAGTTGTCTCATTGGGAACGCCCGCGGGGGCTATGTTTGGGTCACTGTGCTGCTAAGCTTATGCTGGTCACTGAACACCTACTATCCTCCATTGCTTGAACTCTGTGCTGTGCACATATTCTCAGTATATCACTACACCATTTGGGCGTGCCAAATCCCACACCTGAGACGGACTGATTGTTATAATTTACCCTTTTGTGACCAGTTCACCATTATCTGTACCATTTTGTTTGTGCCTTCCATTCAGTATAGTGAATCTCTGTGTACTAGTGTATTCACTTTGCAGTTGCTGCTGTCACCTGTAGAGGGCGATCATTTGCACTTATTTTCATTCAATAAACGTTGTTTCATTTTACCTTCTGGTCTGAGTGTCAAAACAAAACCGTTACAGTTTCTCAACACATTGCTAAACAATGCATTGTATATCCATCTGGCACTCCAAGGGTTAACCATTTGAGTAGCATAGGCATCCAACATCCTTCCCTCACTTGTACATCACTACCCTGCAAGTTGCGAGTGTATAAGCCCTTTGAGTGCCAGATTGGTTGCAACGCATTGCAAAGAATGTGTTGTATACCCCTCTGGCACTGAAAGGGTTAACAGGAGAAGTACAGGGGAGGGCATTTTATGTGTGTGTGAACCAGTATTACATTTTGGACATAGGAGAGGCACAGGTGAGGGCATTTTGTGTGTGTGTGTAGTGGGGGCATGTTTTGTGGTTGAAGCCATTACATACCTCCCGTCCATTTCAAATGGCCAAAGAGGGACACTTTTGTTTTAGGTGGTGTTTATGGGGGTGTGGCTGTTGGGCTGGTGGGAATTTTTAAGTTATTTCAAGACCTATTGACTCCTCTTTGTGTAATAATTTATTTACAGCAAGACTAAAGTATTTTATTTACACAGTTGAATTTAGAAACACATATATTGAAGATTAACTACACATTTATGTGCGTTGTAATGCTGTGAAGCAATGTGATACACACTACTCGTGATCTCCAGAAAAAAGGGTAGAAAAGAGGGACAGAGGGATTTGGATCTCAAAAACAGACTGTCCCTTACTTGACTGCCCAAGGGTCTGAAGTAAAGAGGGACAGTTGGGAGGTATGCCATTACATCAATTTTATTTTTTAGTTCTCCTTTACTTTGGGCCAGACTTGCAGTATTATGCCTTTCTGTGTTTGGGTTGTGCAGATGGCAAGCAGAAAATAAAAGGATTGTTATACCAGCATGTTAACTCTTTGAGTGCTAGAGGGGTTTGCAATGCATCATGCACCCCTCTATATAGAGTGGCCTGCAGTATACAGTGGTGTGTCATGTGAGGTTAAATAGTAGTGGAAGTGTGTTCATACCTGGGAACTTTGAATTGTGGAGTGCCTGGAGGGGACTCCTGTGGTGCTGCTGGGAAGAGATCAATGAGGCAATTTGGGTTAAAAGGAGGTGGGCTTAATCACAAGTAGGGGAGATGCTTAACAGACATGTGGAAAAGTGTTACGAATAGGCTGGGGAAGGAGGAGAAGTGGGAGAGAAATGGAAGTTTACAGTGTGAGCATTATGAGGACACTTCCCCCTATGCTGCTGGTCTGTCCTACGGGGTAAAAGTTGATAGACATCACTGTGGCAGTCAGTGGGTTAAGTGTGTACCTGATGGCTCCTGTCCCCTCTCTTGCATGGCAAATGTTGACACAACATGAAGTAACTGAGCAATGAGGGCCTACCTTAACCCTTCAAGTGCCATTAGGATCCCCCGGTGCTGCAGCTTCCATTCAGTGGCTGTACTACAGGTCCAGCTGACACCACTGGGTGTCAGAGTGAGTGAGAGTGTGTGTGTACATATGTGTTTCACAGTGTGTGTGTGTGTATGTATGTATGTGTGTCACAGTGTGTATGTCAGCCATGTTTGTTTTCTGGTTGAGTAGGAAGTTGAGGGAGGCCAAACTCCTTGCAGCTCCTGCCAATCTCACTCCCCCTGTATCTCCAGCGCTGGCAGTAGGGAGGTGATTTCTATATCTCCTCCTTACTGCCACGCATGGATGTGTGTGTCTCCTGAGTAGATAAATTATGCAATGAGGCTTTCTCTTTTATATATATATATATTCTTTGAGAAAGGTTCCAGTGGGAACCGAAACGTTGACAATTTTTAATCGCAATAAAGAAACCTAATAAAAGACCTACTGGTGCTGCCTTATTTCCAACCTTTATATATATATATATATATATATATATATATATATATATATATATAAGATTAGGGGGCCATACCTCCCAAATGTCCCTCTTTAGGAGATATTAGGGTCTGTACCTCTCAAGTGTCCCTCTTTAGTAGATATTAGGGGTTCATACCTCCCAAGTGTCCCTCTTTAGGAGATATTAGGTGTCCATACATCTCAAGCGTCCCTCTTTAGGAGATATTAGGTGTCCAAACATCCCAAGTGTCTCAAGTTGGAGATATTAGGTTCCATACCTCCAAAGTGTCCATCTTTAGGCAATATTAGGAGTCCATATGTCGCAATTGTCCGTCTTTATGAGATATTAGGGGTCCATGCTTCCCAACTGTCCCTCTTTAGGAGATATTAAGTGTTCATACCTCCAGAGTGTCCCTCTTTAGGAGATATTAGGTGTCCATACCTCCCAAGTGTCCCTCTTTAGGAGATATTAGGTGTCCATACATGCCAAGTGTCCCTCTTTAGGAGATATTAGGTGTTCATACCTCCAGAGTGTCCCTCTTTAGGAAATATTAGGTGTCCATACCTCCCAAGTGTCCCTCTTTAGGAGATATTAGGTGTTCATACCTCCAGAGTGTCCCTCTTTAGGAGATATTAGGTGTCCAAAAATCCCAAGCGTCTCCAGGTGGAGATATTAGGGTTCCATACCTCCAAAGTGTCCATCTTTAGGCAATATTAGGAGTCCATATGTCACAATTGTCCGTCTTTATGAGATATTAGGGGTCCATGCTTCCCAAGTGTCCCTCTTTAGGAGATATTAGGTTCCGTCCATATCTCCCAAATGTCTTTCTTTGGGAGATATTAGGGCTCCATACCTCCAAAGTATCCCTTTTAGGAGATATTAGGGTTCATACCTCCCAAGTGTCTCTCTTTAGTAGATATTAGGGGACCGTACCTCCAAAATCTCCCTCTTTAGGAGATATCAGGGTTCATACCTCCCACGTATCCCTCTGCAGGAGGGACAGTTTCTCTTTGAGATCTAATCCTTCTGTCACTTTTTCTGAACCTAGTGTCCCTCTTTTTAGGGGCTCAGACTGTGTGGTATGTATATAAGTGTATCATACTGGTCCACAGCAATCAAACTCACAATATTTGTTTTAACTTCAACATATGTGTATAAATTAGGCAGCATCACACACACTTCCAAGAGACATTAGAATGGCTGATTTCGTCAGCACTGTTGCCTGGTATGAGCGAGATGCATGATTTCCTGTGTGGGGCAGGGCAGCCTTCCAAACAGACGTTAGGGTACAGGGGATGCATCCTCACCGGTGTCAAAGCTGGACATTGAGGTGGTGAAATTATGCTTCCCCATCTCCAGGAAGCTTCAAGCTGCACTATAGATCAGGGCTCAAAATTTCCACTTGCCACTAGCCAATGGCGAGTGAAAATTTGGCCCTGGCGAGTAGAAATTCAGCCCTGGTGGGTATGTTTTGGCTTGCAGTGGTGAGTAACTTTTCAGGTCTGGATAGTAGCAAAGGATTTAAAATTATAAGCCCTGCTATAGATAATACAGTACAGATTAAAGGGCAGCACTGCTGGCTGTCAGACAGACAGGCATTTAATACTAGCTCATATTATGCGCAGGTGTGAGTGTCCCTTTATTCATGAGACCTAGGGCTTTAGCCTCCTCAGTCAGTATCTAACAAGGTATCTGGGCCTTATGCTGAAAGCAAAAGATGAGCAAATCTGAATCAAATCAAATGCATCAAATCTATATTATTTAAATGGTGCTTTTAAACCCTTGAATGCCAGAGATGACTAGCATTAGAGGGGTTAAAATGCCCTATTTAAATAAATGGGATTTTGGGGGGGATTTTTATTTCCCCCTTATGGTGCAGCCAGTATGCTTCCGAATTACTAATCTTTGACTTTTTGCATAAGGCCCTGTGTCTGTTTGTATTACAGAGTGCTTCTTTTTTTCTACAGTGACATACAGTACTCACCCAGTTTTATTCCTCCTACACAGCTGTTTCAGTTAATGATTGTGTTTCAACCCACATATTAAACTGATGATCTTTAGCACCTCTTTGGTATAATTGTTTAATTATACACCTGATTATGTGCCTACAAAATCCCTGACTGTGTGCAATTGTACCTAGAAGAATTGATGATGTTTTGGAGACAAAGGGTGGTCACACCAAATATTGATTTGATTTAGATTTTTCTTCTGTTCACTCATTATCCTTTTGTTAATTCATATAAATAAACTATTAACATGTCTATTTTTGAAAGCATTCTTACTTTACAGCATTTTTTTCACACCTGCCTAAGACTTTGGCACAGTACTGTACAACTGTAACACTTTATGGGATATGCACTGTTGTATTGAACCCACTCCCTTCCACCTTCTAACAGTCTGTTGTACATAATAAGTTCACATCGTGTAGCAAATTACAGTAATAAGTAACTTCACAAATAAATATATATTTTAGCAAAGCAACATCAACTGCAAATGATTATCAGCATTATATTGATATTCTGCAAGCACATAATATGTAAAGTCAAATTGTCTTTACTTTTTATTTCTCCATATTTTTTTAATCTTTTTTTTTTTTTTTTTTACACTTTTATGTCACTCACCTAAAGTTCCATGGATATTGGATTCCAGGGAGCTTTCTGTCATGGATAGCGATACAAACTGCTAGAGGATGTATCTTGGTAACAATATTCCCCATGTGCACAATGACATTCACATTACAATCATTCTTCACTTCCGTTACAAAAGCCCTGTACTTTCTCCTCCTACTGTTGTCACGATTAATACTTAGACTGTAAGCTCTTTGGGGAAGGGTCATCTTCCCAATGTATTATTCCCTTTGCTATACTTTTCCCCTGCTAATAAAGCAATGGTTGCACTTTAGCCTGATGCTCTGATCCCTGTCCTGTATTAATTTTGTATCGTACTAATTCTGTAAAAAGCTGTATACATGTGTGGTGCTATATAAATAAAGATACATACATACAAGTAACACTATGCCGACACCAGTCAGTATTCTGTATGTTGTGGTTAAAGCGGAACTTTCACCCTCTATAAAGTTGCCCTGCACTAATTAAGCAGGTAGCGACTAGCTTTATAATAGATATGTTACCTCTGAATGAAATCCTTTATTGTAGGAGACAGAAAGCCAGGCATCAGTGCAGACATCTTGTCTTTGCACCTGCGCTGTCAGTCCTGGTGAGAATCACTGCAGTGTGCCACATTGTAACCGGAAGGGACTGACGGCGCAGGCGCACAGACTGCACTAACCTGCCCGTCACTCTCCTACAATAAAGGATTTCTTTATAATGGGCTACATTTCAGAGGTAACATATCTATTATAAATCTAGTTGTGACCTACTTAACTATTGCAGGGCGACTTTATAGCAGGTGAAAGTTCCGCTTTAATAGACTGGAAGTTATCTTTCCTGCTACAGGGTTAATGTTACATTGGGGGGGATGTACTAAGGTGTGATAAAGAAGTGATAATGTGGAGATGACTTTTCCAGTGATATCACTTCTCCATTTTCTGTGTTATTCTATGGACCCTATTCGCTAAGATTTGTCCAGATTTGGAGCTGTTAGTGCATAGGCTCTATAGGATAACACAGGAACTGGAGAAGCGATATCACTGGAGAAATCATCTCTCACGTTATCACCACTTAGTGCATAACCCCCATTGTATCACTATCCCTACTTTGAAAGTTGCTGACAGAAAGCTCCCTGTAAAAAGAGAAACAGGGAACAGGGAAGTGTAGGCAATCTGACTTAAGCAGCTGCAGAATATGTAAAGTCAAAATGGAGTGAGACTGTCACTTTGAGTGTTTTAGTGGATCTGAAGAACAAACTTGTTAAAAAAATAGTAATACTTTAACTTTTATAATTCAGTAATAAATATAAATTTATTTCACTTTTAAACAAAAAAAAAATCATTCTGTGGATGTTAATTCTGATGCCTTTTTTTATACATTTGGGGCTTAATTGGAAATGGCTTCAACTGGATTTTTTTTTTTTTGCCTTCCTCCCGATCAACAAAGGTGATTTGGAATGGGCCGGACTTGATGGACGCATGTCTCTTTTCACCCTATGTTACTATTTAAATTCTCTGTACTTAACCCCTTAATGACTGGCCGTGCAGCCAGTAGTTAAGGACCTCTGGGCTTTTTTTGTGTGTGAATGGATTCATGGGTCCCCAAATGGAGTGCAGCCTTGCCGAGGTCCCCTGAACGCAAATTTCTCCATGACGGTCCTGGCACATCATGGGTCCTTAACCCTTTGAGTGCCAGAGAGGTATCTAGTGCATTGCAGCGCAATGCATTGGATGCCTTACCGGCACTCAAAGGGTTAAGGGGTTAAATTGAATTAGCTATTTCACTTCTCTTTCTTATACCTACCTGCAATCTAAAAAAGTGTACATTTGCGTTGTGTACCCCTCTGGCACTCAAAGGGTTAAGTCTATGTATGGCTCATATATATATATAAAGCAGAGTCAATCAATGACCATGGAGATATATAAACATTCCAAAGCGTAACATTGTTTTAAATGCAGCTTTTAACCTCTGGATTGCTAAAAGGGAATCCATCACATTGTTTTGCCATCTAGCATTCAAGGGGTTAACCCTTTCAAAAGAATGTGTTGCTCACCCCTCTTTCACTCAAAACGTAAAAAGAGGCATTTAAATCAATATGCATTTTAATGTCTCACAGGCAGTGCAATTGCTTCACTTTGCTTTTATACATATCGGCCTATGGGTGTTGCTCTTTAGGCTGTTTAAGTGAATGGGGCACACATAGACACACACAGCTCCCCTCATCCTCTGCAGATAATAGCGAATGGCTGATTCTTCTTACAGCTGCAGGTAGAGTGCGTTCTCATCACTGAAAGTGGAGGAGAAGAAATTAATCCTTTTAATGCCAGAGAGGTACGCAATGCATTGCAAAACAATGCTTTGTGAACTCCCCTGGTACTCAAAGGGTTACATAACTGATTTAAAGAGATAGCAATGTGTGCATATGGCGTTAAGGTTGACACTCGGGAGATATGGACCCCTAATATCTCCTAAATAGGGACACTTGGGAGGTATTAAACCCTAATATCTCCTAAAGAGGGACACTTGGGAGGTACAGACCCCAAATATCTCCTAAAGAGAGACATGTTGGAGGTATGGACCCCTAATATCTCCTAAAGAGGGACACTTGTGAGGTATGTACACCTAATATTTCCTATAGAGGGACACTTGGGAGGTATGTATACCTAATATCTCCTAAAGAGGGACACTTGGGAGGTATGGACCCCTAATATCTCCTAAAGAGGGACACTTGTGAGGTATGTACACCTAATATCTCCTAAAGAGGCACACTTGTGAGGTATGTACCCCAATATTATCTAAAGTAAGCTCATGAACTTTGACAACTCCAGTATGAAAAAACTGCCAGCAACTGTCATGTCTGCTTCCATGGACATGACATCCTGGAATGACTGAAGATCTTATCTCTGGAACAAAGTCACAAGGGCAAAATTCATAGGGCCATTAGGATGTTGTGTCCATGGTAAGGAAAGTCGGGGATTATTATTAGGAGCTGTTAGTTGTTTTTTAACCTAACAGCTGTCAGATATATTACTATCAATGCTCAACTAGGGAGAGATGCACTAAGGTGTGATAAAGAGATGATAAAGTGGAGATGACTTCTGCAGTGATATCACTTCTCCAGTTCCTATGTTATTCTATGGAGCCAGTGCATTAAGGGTTCTTCAACTTTAGAGATATTAGTGCATAGGCTCTATAGACAGAGGCATAACTAGAAGCCTTCGGGCCCAGGTGCAAGAATTGCCATGGACCCCCCACTTGACCACACTGACCCCCTCCACATTGGCCCCAAACTCCACAATGCTCTTCAATCTCCACAACGCCCCATCTCCTACATCCCTGGTGGTCCAGTGGAGTGGCAGGAGAGACCTCTACGCAGGTTGAGCTCCCTCGCGGTTGTCTGCAGTAATGCCTTGATCACATTGCGGGCGCCAGGTGTGGGGGGGTCACAGGGGGAGGCCCTGCCCCTGGAGCAGGGTCGGATTTACATTCCAGGCTCCCCTAGGCAAGGCACTCTGGGCACCCTTAGCTCCACCCATGGTCACACCCCACTCCTCACATGACCACGCCACCAGTCTCATCCACTGTTTCCTGGCACAGAATATACCTTTGTCCTAAAACAAGCAAGGACATAAAAGCTTGGAGGAGCTAGCTGTTGGGGAGGTCAGACGTGTCTTTCTTTGCTCTGTACCTGGGATGCTATATAACCGCAATACATTTATTTTTATTAACTGATGTCTGTTTTGGGGTGAAGCTACTCTGGCATGTCTCTGAAGCTATCTTTTGAGCATTTTATGTAAGTCCGACGGGGCAGCTCTAGGGTAGACGAATCCTTCTATCATAACCTGTTCAACATGGCTGTTCCGGACAGGAATGTACATGAGCTACTCTCACTAGAAGATATTACTTCTCGACCGACTAAAATGGATCTTGTGAATATGGTGGCGGAGATCCGTGAAGTGCTGCATGATATATTTGCTGACTTACGCTCTGCTAAAGAGGAATTCCCTCCATATATTTTATACCACATGCCGGATAAGATGGCCGCAGTGACGCAGTATGAGGCAGGAGACAGCCCCCTTTGTCAAACAGATGGTGGAATGGACGGCTACGATGACCACGACCAGATATGTAACTGTGGGGTTTTGGGAAGGGCGCTGAATGGGCGCGATGTATGCCCATAGATGCCCCTGTACTACTGTTCCAGGCAGATAGAGGGGAGCCCCCTGTTGGTCCTTGGTGAGCCTGGAGGAGAGGCCTTTGCCCCTATTCACATCTGGAGTGCTTGAGTTACAAAGTGCACTTGTTGTGCACCGTATGTTAATTGATGCCCCTGTGATACCCCTGAAGTCATCTGGAGGGGAGCTATCCTGCTGGTCCATGGTGAACATACGCATCCTTCTGTTGCCGTTGGGAGTTTTGGCGCTCAGGAAGGAGCCTATCCCCTGGATCTCTCACATGGATATAAACAAGTCTACATGGAGCACCATGTCCTGGGACCCTGGTATTGTTGCCTGAAACCTGCCCTTTTCTCAGTTTCCACCTCCAGTATGTTTGGGAGCTTGTTGCACTCAATAATAGACGGCAGTGACTATGGATGCTGTGACTATGTTTATTATGTCTCCGCTAACTCTGTTCTGGAACATTATTCCGAACTTCGAACTCTGATAATCCACGAACAGACCTGGTAGACTGTGCTTTCCCCAGTGGGTTTTGTGAATGCTTGCACATGAAGGGACTAGTATAGGATCGTGGGGGACCCTCTTGGGCCCGGAGAGCTCCCTATGGTTTCAGTAGATGTTATGCATTATGTGTCCAGGACACTTTCTCTGTTTATGTTTCATGAGGCCTTGATCTTGGGACGATGGGGTAGAACGCTAGCGGGGGTTTTATGCTTATGCACCATATGGTGCATTTAGGTCAACAAGAATATCTGACATATTTATTTACCTCCCTCATCACTGCAGCATTTTGTGGATGACCGTGTTTCTATCCAGATACCTATGATGATCTGTTTATATACTGTCAGCTTACATCTGAGATTGTCATGCAGAGCCGCAGCTCTTAGAGTAGTACAGCTTGCTTTGCACTCTGAGACCTTTGGCCATGTGCTATATGTTTATGTTTATTATCAGAGGCGTAACTAGAAGCCACGGGGCCCTGGTGCAAGAATTGCCATGGGCCCCCCCGACCACATTGGCCCCCCTCAACTACATTGGCCACCTCCATATTGCCCCTTCCACAATGCCCCTCATTCTCCACAGTGCCCCTTCAACTCCACAATGCCCCTCATTCTCCACACTGCCCCTTCCACAATACCTCCATCACAATGCCCCTCTTTCTCCACAATGCCCCCCATCACAATGCCCCTCATTCTCCACAATGTCCCTTCCACATTGCCCCTTCCACAATGCCCCCATCACTATGCCCCTCATTCTCCACATTGCCCCTTCCACAATGCCCCCATCTCCACATTGCCCCTTCCACAATGCCCCCATCTCCACATTGCCCCTTCCACAATGCCCCCATCTCCACATTGCCCCTTCCACAATGCCCCCATCTCCACACTGCCCCTCAGTTTCCATAATGCTCCTTCCACATTGCCCCTCGTTGTCCATAATGCCTCTTCCACAGTCCCCCTCATTCTCCACATTGATCCTTCCTTAATGCCCCTACTGACTGCCCCCCTCCTCCTACCTTGAGTCCCTGGTGGTCTAGTGGTACGTGATGACAGATCTGTGCCTCATTCGGCACAGACTTCTGCATCGCAAGCTCCCGTGCGGCTCTTAGTAAAGCAGAGCGCTGGGAGATGATGTCATCTCCCAGCGCTCTGCATTACTAGAGCGCCGGCTGCCGGGAGATCAGTTGTGCTGCGCGCCTGTGGCGAGGGTGTTGCAGGGGGCGGCCGAGCCCCTGAGAGTGACGGGCCCGGTCGCAGGTGCGACCCCTATTGTTACGCCACTGTTTATTATGCTCACATAGTTTGCGGACAGTTTTTTATAATTATACATGTTCTACCGTAGCTTTGTTGCCTATGTTGTTTGCACCTTTGCTACCTACGATGTGTGTAAAAGCACTATGTATATGATAATCACTATGAGTGATCTCACTTTATACTGTAGGGTCAAACATAGGATCCTGCTATGTTACTTGTTCTGATATGTGAATAACGCTTGTTTACTTTCAATTTTCAGTTATAGTTTGAACGGTATTTTTAATGTCCCTTCCGAGACATGATTAGTGTCTCAGCTTCTTGTACTTTTTAGTCCATGCATGTAATTTCCCCCCCCCCCCCCCAGGACCTCTTGAAGGTCCCTGCCTGCTTTTCTGGCAGGATACAGGGTCAGTTGCCCTGCCATTCTGTCCACGCATTACTTCAGTACTAAGGCCACTTGTTCATTTCTGGAGTTGATATTCACTCTTTCGATTTCATATATTTATGCCATTATAGCCCTAAAAGCACTTGTTTACAAGTGAAGTGTGGTCCTTATCTCACTCTCCGCAGACAGGTTATACTTCCAGACTTAACCTTCTCTATAGGGATGTTTCCCTAATATCAGTATACTATTTCATAATATTTGTATTGCATCCGGTCATTATTTCCTATAATGTCCATAACTTTTGATTCCTTCGAGATGTCTCTAGTTCAGCCTATACCTGATCTTGAAGTGTGGTTTACTTGGCTACGCTGAATGCACTCACGTATCTTTCATGCTTTTATGGACTTGCTTTATGATGATGGTTGGATGTATGTCAAATGGAATTTGTTTGATATTTACCTGTCATTTGATGGTTTTGCATTTTTGTAAATTCTATTATTCTTCAATAAAGCTTTTGAGAAAAAAAAAAAGGACATAAAAGCTTTAACCCCTTGGTTGCTCCACAATGCCTTGGAGATCTCACTAGCATCCAAGTGGTTAAATAATAGCCCGTAAAGGGGTGTATAAGCTACTGCATGGATACAGAGATTGCTCTGGCCACACCCACAATTCAGAATGTGGGTGTGGCCAGCACACCTGAGGTGCCCCTCAATACTTGGAACTCTAGGTAGGTGCCTAGTCTGCCTATTGGGAAATCCAGTCCTGCCCTGGACTGATGGACCCGGTCGCAGGTGCGACTCCTATAGTTACGCCACTGTCTATAGAACAACATAGGGACTGGAGAAATGATATCACTGGAGACGTTATCTCTGCTTTATCACCACTTTATCATAACTTATTGCATAACCCCACTTGTCTCTCTCAGGTTCCCTCCCGCTACTAAATTGTAAGCAGTTCCCTAATTACCTTTTGTTTAGATCTGTTTCTGTGTGTCATTATATATTCTTCTCTCCCCCAGTTTTGTACAGCGTGGCGGAATATGTTGGAACTCAATAAATAAAGGATATAATAGCAATGATAAAAATAATGTCGCCACGCTGGAGCTGGAAAATCTACAAACCGAAAAACCCAAATCTAACAACTTCCACATGGTTGTAAAGTTGTTTTACACACACAGCGAAACATTGGTTCACACTACGAAAAGCGTTTGATATCTTTGGACATTACTATTTTTGTATCCGATTTTTTTATTGTATTACATTGTAGATTTTTAATAAGACTTTTTTTTATAATTGGAGATGCTTTGGAGTGTATATATACTTTTACTGGACAGGATCACCTGTGTGACCCGTAGAGAGACGGGTAAATCTCTCCGCAAGCCTGTTTGTCAGCTTATCCTTTGCTGACCACCACATTTGTGAGTACCCATTTCTATTTATGTTTTATTATTTTATCTAACTGAATTACACTATTGGCTGCTCTCTGACTTTTCATGTGTATGGATTGCTGGTTGGGAAAGCAGGATCTCTAGACTGTAAGCTCTCACCAGCAGGGGGCCCTCTGATCCTTCTGTTCTCCACATATGACTTGTACTATTTAATATCTCTGTATGTCTACTCCCTATTGTAAAGCGCTGCAGAATAAGTTGGCGCTATATAAATAAAGATTATTATTATTATTAACTGGATGAGCAGCCCTTCCTAGCAGTGGATCAGAACTCTTGGAATATCACTGTGCTTGGTGCAGCTCATTATCTTCAGAAGGCTCTTGAGCTGTTTCCTACACTTGTGGGTTAACAGCCACTCGTCTTGTGAGCAGAGGCGTAACTAGAAGCCATCGGGCCCTGGTGCAAGAATTGCCATGGCCCCCCCCCCAACCACATTGGCCACCTCCACATTGCCCCTTCAACAATGCCCCTGTCTCCACATTGCCCCTTCAACAATGCCCCCGTCTCCACATTGCCCCTTCATCTCCACATTGCCCCTTCAACAATGCCCCTGTCTCCACATTGCCCCTTCATCTCCACATTGCCCCTTTAACAATGCCCCTGTCTCCACATTGCCCCTTCCACAATGCCCCTCATTCTCCACATTGCCCCTCATTCTCCACAATGCCCCTTCCACAATGCCCCTCTTTCTCCACAATGCCCCTCATTCTCCAAAATGCCCCTTCCACATTGCGCCTCATTCTTCACATTGCCCTTTCCACAATGCCCCTACTGATTCCCCCGTCCTCCTACCTCGAGTCCCTGGTGGTCTAGTGATGTGTGACATTCAGCTAAGACCTCTTACTGGAACTCAAGCTCCCACGCGGTTCTTAGTAATGCAGAGCGCTGGGAGATTATGTCATCTCCCAGTGCTCTGCATTACTAGAGCACCAACCGCCGGGAGATCAGCTGTGCTGCAGGCGCGTAGAAAGGGGGTCGCAGGGGGCGGCCGGGCCCCTGAGAGTGACAGGCCTGGTGGCAGGTGCAACCCCTGCGGCCCCTATTGTTACACCACTGCTTGTGAGTATTCACTCACTGGGGTGTTTAAGTGGAAGTGTAGTATTGGCACTGAATGCAACTCAAGGGGCACCCCTTCTTTTTCTACTTGTTCATCTTCTATAGTCTTTGGACCTGCAGTTTTTTGGGGACTAAATCTACCACCTTTCTCAACCAAACAACGACTGATTGGGGTTGATGGGACTTGAAGTCCCCAACAATTGGAGGTCAGAGGATTGACTGCTTTTGCTTTAACCTCTTGGATGAAAATGAGACAGGTGCATTTCACATCCATGTGGTGTTTAAATGGTTAAGAACTCCAATGATGTCTAGACAAGATTAATCCTTTGAGTGCAATAGAGATATCCAGTGCATTGCAAAGCAATACACTGGATACTTCTCTGGCACCCAGACAGTTAAATAAGAACTAGCGCCTCCTAATAGGAACCTGCACTTACCTTACTATGACCAGAAAATCTTAGTAGCCCCTATGAGTTTTGAGCTTCTCCCTTTGATCTAGAGATAACATTTTCATTCAGACTGGGATGTTCTGTACATGGAGACGGACATGTAGTGAAGCAGGAGAATGAATGAGCCTGTTTACACCTTTAAGAACTAGAGGGAAGGAAGGCACTACACACCACTCTGCTCTTTAAATGGTTAACATTTAGATATGCAGGGAGCAGATTTGTGTACTGTGATCCCGAAAGCAATTGTCATGTCTGCCTCCATGGACATGTCATCGAGGACTGATTGTAGGTGCTCTGTCTCGAACAACAGCACAATGGTAAAATTCATAAGGCACATGAGGATTTTCTTGTCATAGTAAGGTAGGTGGGGGTTAGTTACAAGGAGGTGTTATTTCTGCTTTAAATTATCCAAAAGAGAAGACCGTTGGTTGAACAGAAATTCTCCATCCGTGCAGGCCACACCCCGTGGTGGCAGTAAGGAGGAGATATGCTAATCTCGTCCGCACTGTGTCTCCAAGAGACACAGGGGCAGTGATTTTGACAGGAGTGGGAGTGGGATGCGCAGGGAGGTAAATCCCCCCAAGCCACTCCTGTCAAAATCACTGCAACGACTTCCACTTCCCTTCGCCACATTCTCCCCATCAGCCCTCCCATTTACCAAATTCTCCCCCATCCGCCCTTCCTCTCATTATCGCCTTCTTCCCTGTCTGCCCACCCTCCCATTATCGCATTCTCCCCTGTCTGTCTACCCTCCCATTATCGCCTTCTCCCCTCCCACCCTCACTCCCATGATCTGTGCGATCTCCTGTCTGCCCTCCCTCCCATGATCACCTTCTCCTGTCCTCTCTGTCTCTCTTGATCCCTTTCTCTTCCGTCCATCCTCCCACTCTCCTGTCCGCACTCCCTACTATGAACTCCTTCTCCTCTGTCCACGCTCCCTCCTATGAACTCCTTCTCCCCTGTCCACACTCCCTTCTATGAACTCCTTCTCCCTGTCCACCCTCCCTCTCATGATCGCCTTCTAACCTGTCCACCCTCTCTCTCATGATCAGCTTCTCCCTTGCCCACCCTCCTTTCCTCCTCACTTTCATGCTTGTCCTCTATCCTGTGCACTCTCTCTCATGATCCGCTTCTCCCCTGTCTGCTCTCCCTCCATTCGCAGCATGGCCTCATCACATCCTCCTTTCTCCTTAGGGCACTGGGGCATGTGTGATTTGAGTGCCAGACACCTTTTCTTAACCCTTTGTGTGTGTCAGAGAGGCAGCCCACACGTTGCATTGGCTACCTCTTGCCACTCAAAGGGTTAACCCTTTGAGTGCCATTTAAGGGTACCAATAGCATTGTTAATTAATGCATTAGACACGCTCTGCTACTCAGACATTTAAACTGCACAGGCAACATTGTGCCACTATTACTAGAATATATAGCTGATCTGCAACACAGAAAATTTAACCTGGTATTACAGCATTTGTCCCTGCATTTTTATTTAACTTATCATGCAAGTTAGATTCAGCATCAAAGGGTGAGAAAAAAAAGATTTTTCTGCAAATGTATTCGTCAGGCTGGTTTTGAAGCTTACAAAATAGGGGCCACAGACTATGACTAAAATTAGCATTGAGAAAGAAAAAAAGGTTATGAAGAGAAAGCTCCACCAGAGGGGATCTCACTACAGGCTGGCTGGGAAGGCGGTTACCAGCTGGACAAGTGGGTTGGGCCATGGATCCGGAAACATATGTGGAGCTGTTTGTGTCCTCTGTGTGATAAGGCTTGGCTTTGAGTGTCATTGTCAGGTCATGCACAAAAAGGAGACACTGAGGCTCATGTATAGACAGTGGTGCATTTCTATGGCCAACAAGCTGCATCATAGGGAAATAATAATTCTCCTTGAATGCAAGAGGCATCCAGTGCATTGCAAACACCAAGTATGGTGAGAGGTGATGGGAGTTTTAGTGTGGCAACAGCTGGAGGGCCTCATATTGCTCATTTCTGCTTTATATTGTAAACGAGTGGTTCTCAACCTGTGGGTCAGGACCCCTTAGGGGGTCGAATGGCGATTTGCCAGGGGTCACCTAAAACCATCAGATATTTATATTTCGATTCATAACAGTAGCAAAATTACAGAGATGAAGGAGCAACAAAAATAATTTTACTGTTAGGGGTCGCCACAATTTGGGAAATTTTATCAAAGGGTCGCGGCACTAGAAAGGTTGAGAACCGCTGTTGTAAACTCTCACCTCCCTCTTTATCACTTAGTTTGTATGCCCTTTTGTTTTACCGTCTGACTACTGCATATCACTAAGGTGAAGTGATCAGACCTCCTCTTTAATTCAAGACACTTATAGAAAACTCAGACTGTAGGGTTGTACAGATTCTTATGCAACCCTGTAGAGTGATGTGTTCATATGTGTCCTGCATTAAATGGGAAACTTGATTACCTTGTGCTACGGAATATAACTCATTTTCTTATTTATAAATAAGGTGACCAGATCTCAAATTTAACCCTTTAAGGACCAGATGAATATGCAGCACCTTCTGACCTTAGGCAAGTCATAAATCTCTATGCCTCAGGCACCATCATTTAGATTGTACGCTCTACAGGCCAAGGACTCACTGTGCCTGAAAAATTATTTGTAGAGCGCTACAGAGAAATTGATTGCAGTATACTTGATACAAATATTATTCTGCAGGGCATCTGGGGGGGAAAACCACTTCTCAGGGATAGCCTGAAACCAAAGCAACCCTTCAGTAAGGATTTTATACATCTTGTGCATTAACCTTTACCTCTCTGGCACTCCAAAGTAAAAGGGAAAGTCAGAATCACCATATTTTTCTAAATCATTCATAACATTAATAGACTGACCATACATATGTGCATTTCTCACGTACACATTCCCATTGATTCAAATGAGAATTTTAATCTCTTGAACGTTAGAGGTCTCCAATGAATTTCATTCTGATGGGCAAAAGGTTAAAACCCAATTTAATTAAAATGGAATGTTAGTGCATTTTTATTTGTCCTATAGGGTGCAGCTAGTTTGCCCCAGAATGTCTCCATTCCTACTTGGGGAGTCAGCCTCACCACCGAAACTCAATGGTGAAATTACCTTAAAAGCAGATATTGTATTAGTTTAGTGTTGCGAGATTATTCCTTTAAGAGAAAATAGATATGAAAAATGCCTGCTGCAGGGGTCCCACTGTATCAACGAAGCAAACATTTTTTCATACGTGTACTCTTTTAAATGGATCTTGCATGTCTAATTCAGTGTACCCCGTGCCAGACGTATTTGTGACTGTAAAAACATAAGTCTTACCATGTACAGTCGTGATGGGCAACCTGTGGCTATTGGACTACAATTACACTCATACCTAAAGTGACAGGTATCACATGCTATAGTACTGGCCAAGAATCAATGCAATCCTGCATTGTTACAACTAGAGGGCCATGTGGATACTGCTCTGGCAATCAGAGAATCCACTGGCTTCCATGGAGCTGATGTGCTATTACTAAGGCACTGAAGCAGCCTGAGTCACAGCTACCGTATTCCACAACCAACATGGCGTCAATGTCAAGTCCGGCGTCAATTTTCACGCGACAGAGGATGACCGTATGGTTCGTCGCCGCATGCCGTGCCTCGGTTTCATACTAACTTGTGATTGGCCGCTGCCTATGAAGTTGTGGCGCGAGCTTGCAGTTGGTTGTGTGTAATAAGAGAGATGGATGAGAAAAGTACTAAGGTAACCAACCGGGACATGTAGGAAGGGTACAGGGGGTTAATGGGTGTTTTATTTAGGAATGAGCAACTCGAGACTCCCCCAGCTGTGCAGGGCTACAATTCCCATGTATCTCCTGCCAGCTAATAGTTGGCTGGGGGTGATGGGAATTGTAGTCCAGTTAACAGTTGGCTGGGGATTATGGGAATTGTAATCCTAATCACCTGCAGACATAACTGGGAACTCTCAGGGTTTTCACCCAAATCGCAGGGTGAAGGTTCAAAATCTCAGCGTTAGGACATCCTGGTGTTACCCAGTATGTGATCTGTACAAAGGAACTGCTTT
This sequence comes from Rhinophrynus dorsalis, assembly GCA_037306005.1. NCBI lineage: Eukaryota > Metazoa > Chordata > Amphibia > Anura > Rhinophrynidae > Rhinophrynus > Rhinophrynus dorsalis. The sequence continues at coordinate 674,608,454 of CM074718.1, forward strand.
TTTTAGACTGTACCTTGGTGCCATTTCTATCAGAAAGGCAAAGGGAGAAGTCCAGCTTGTCTTGCATATGTTCAAGCAGCGATATCTCAGAGCTGTAACATAGGAAATATCACTTGTTAACTGCTTGGGGGAAGCTCTGAGTTGGTGCAAATAGAAACATTTTGCACAGGACCTATGTTCTGGGGAACTTTAAGGGTTAATATGTAAATAAAAAATAAATCTGTCAGCCCATTTTGAAAGTTCCCAGGTACTGGCTTCAGGGTCTACGTTTTCTCATCGCTGGCCTAGAGCTACCTTATAATAACTAGAGAGGGTTCAACCAGTGGCTCTCTAGGTCTTGTTGGACTACAAGTCCCATCATTCAGAGAGCAGTGCTGTTTGTACTACAACAGATGAAGAGCCACATATTTCCCACTTATTAATACCCAAGAAATATACAGACTATGTAATTTTATATTTTGTGAGCATATATAATTTAACCCTTTGAGTGCCAGGGGAGTATGTAACTCTTTGCAAAGCAGTGTGTTCCGTACCCCTCTGGTACTTAAAGGGTTAACTTATTTGAGCCCTCCCTTTTACCTAAGGGGTTCAAGAATGAAATAAAAATGATATAACAATTACAGATCAAAATGTAAAATATACTATTTTTAGAATTTAAGATTTATAATGGAAATAACCATGTACTATGTAAAAGTTTAGCAATTCTAGAGCAAGACCCCCCCCCAAAAAAAAAACAAACAAACAAACAACAAAACCTACACCTCCAAATTCCCAGTGACTTAGACTGGGGCTTTTAACAATGTATTGAAAATATCTCTAGCATTCTGTGGATGAAAAGTCCCACTTTAACCCTTTCTGTGCTAGAAAGGTATCCAATGCAATGCTTTGGATACCTCTCTAGCACTCTAAGGGTTAATCTATAGAGGATGCATATTTATTCCCTATAGGAAGTTGGCTTTTTCTAAGACTGTACCACCTTTTTTTATTTAGTACATCCGCTTCAAAGAGATGACAGTGTGCTCTCAAGGAAAGGTGCTCTTATGAGAGGAGTCGCTCACATCTTATTTCACTGACTATAGACATACCCCCTCTGGCACTGAAAGTGTTAATTTGCACTGTGTTCTCTGCAAACTTACTTTTATGTACTGGTGTTTATTTTTTGTATTAAATTCAGTCCTATTAAATGGTGCAGCTGAAAGTCCTGCTATGATATCCTGAACCGGAGAGATGGCTCAGTTGGTTAATGCACCAGCTGTAGAATCTGCTTGGATGTGAGGTTGCAGGTTCTAGTCCCGGCAAGGTCAGCTCAGCCTTTCAACTTTGTAAGGTAGATAAAATGAGTACAGGACATACTTGAAAACCAGAGACAATCTCAATGTATTGTTTCTGGTAAAATACTTTAAAAAAAAAAAAAAATCACACTCTATTGGGTGACAAACAGAACAGCGCATTAAAAATGCAGATACTTTCAAAATAGCAATATCAGAATGTCTCCCACATGAAAAGAGCGACATACTGACATCGCAGCAATCACAATGTCTTATCCTCATTTTCTGTCCCCCCCCACCTCCACAGTCCAGCCTTACTCCTTTCTAGGCACTCATTTAGTCTGTTGACTTCTACTAAGTAAACTTGATGTTGAAGCTGATGGGGTAGTACATAGTGATTAAAGACAGGGCTAGTGGTATATTCTACTATGGATGGGAGGGACAGGGACTCCTGTCATCCCCATCTATCAGTTTGCTGGTGATAGTGGGAGGTGTAGTCTCCAAGAGCTGGGGTACCAATGTTGCCTTCCCCTGTGCTAGTCAAACATGGCAGGAAATCATAGTTTGCTTTAAAGGGTCAGTAATGTCCCTTAAAATTATTTAGAATTAGGTAGGATTTGTGGCAGTTTCTTTTTTTGAATCACTATCTCTCAAATCGCTATGGTTTGAGAGATATAGGGATTCAAAGTTCCCCCCCTCCCTCCCCTTCTCCTGATGTCAGCATCTAGCTTGACATCAGGAGATCCCGGTCCGGGAACAGCAGGAGCAGAGCCGAAATCGCAGTACTTAAAAAGAATTAATTAATTGGAAAGGTCTTCAAAGTGTGCCTGGTTTCCAATGAAAGAATTATTTTTAAGTAACGTGATTCCGACTCTGCTGCAGAGCCTCCTCGAGTCGTACAACTCGAATCTCCTGCTGTCAGCTTTACAGCTGACATCAGGAGAAGGGGAGGGAGGGGAGAACTTTGAATCCCTATATCTCTCACACCATTGTGATTTGAGAGATAGGGTTTGTGGCAATTAGTTTCTTTTTTTAATCACTACCTAACTCTAAATATTTTTTATGGGACATTACTGTCCCTTTAAGACTTTACAGGTGGTATATCCAACTGTTAGGTCCACCTCTTCTGTGGACCACAATTCTCAACTTCTGGAGTTGGCTGGTGCTTGGTATGAAGGGGAAATGCAGTCCACAGCAGCTGGGGGACCTCAGGCTCTCAACTCTTGCATTACTGCCTGTTTATTCTTGAAACTGCAATTTGTGGCTAAAAGTATGTGGTTTTTATACCCTGGGTAGATCATCACGTGGCTTAAGAAAAAGTTTGGTGACAAACCAATTCCACCCTATGAAGTGAACACCAAGACTGTGGAAATCCTGTATCAGCTTGCAGAGTGGAATGAAGCACGTGATAAAGATTTAACTCTGGTCATAGAGGACCTAAAACTGAAGTCTGCAGAGGTCAAAGCTGAAGGTCAGTAGGTAATTTCCAATATACAATGGTAGGAGTTCTCAAAACTTTTGCTGTGGGGAGCTCTATAATTTTAAATGAAATGCCAGTGGATCAGACCTCCAGAGAGGGCATCTGTCACCTGATACTTCAAAAGATCTTTATTGCAAAAGAGTAACAGCATATGGTGTGAGAGCATAACCTGAGTCAATGCCCACCCTGCAAAACCTGCCTCGCTGTGTCTTCCAAGTGTTCTCCATCCCTGATATTTATCCAGACTCCTCTGGAGCCTGCCGATCTGGGAGAACGCTACACCCCTGGATATCTGAAGAAGCAAATCGGGAGGCTGCTGACAGGTCACAGGGTTTGAAACCACCCAACTGGAGTTCTGTCTGTAATCTCCAGATAATACAGATGGCTACTCATATCATCCTTTCCCATATTTCAGAGTATGTAAGCTATGGGCCATACGTTGCTCCATAAGCGTTCATGGGTTTGACCTCTCACTCAGGTCAGCAGCTGGACAAGCTGATTGGCTGGTCCAGTATTGCAGAGGGCACTGTTTTCCAGCTGGAAGCTGTGTCTGGAGCTTCCAGCCAGCAAATCCGCTGCTTAGTGGGTTGCTGGGCAGTATTGCTCTAAAAGTGTAGAAGGTTGTGATGCATAAATAGTTAGCTCTCTGCCTGTCTTCACAGTGAGGCTCACAGGAATTGTCTGCCTTCACCTGCTCACCTCTCCTCATCTCAGTCTTGTAATTATCTTATTCCCTGTAAGGCCAAATAATCCTGCTGATTGGCGGTACCCAAATGGACCAGGAACTACCAAATAAACTGGGAAGTGACATTTGAAAACATTGTAGGTGATAGATGCAGTTTTGTTGTGTCCTCAGGCCGGGATAAAGCTAACCTCAAGGTTGGATTAGAAAAACTGGCTGAGCCAGGACTGGGTCTGGATAGTCGCACATCCACCAATAGGTAGCAGGGTCCAACAGGTATTCGCAGTAAATCAGGAAGGTCAGTGTAAACCTATTATGTTGAGGTGGAGGCAGAAATAAAGTCAAGGATAGTTCAGGGTCTGGTACACAAGAATTAAGATCATAGATTTGGTGGTTGGCACAGAAGAGTCAGAATCATAGTCAGGACCAAGCCGGGATTTGGTACACTGAAACCACAAAGTCTGAGGAGCATGCTGGAAACTGGACTCTTGTATGAGCAAGGGATAAAGCTCACTGGGCTGGTTTAATTACATGCTGAGCAGGAGTAAGTTGACATGACTGGCCAGTCAGGAATGAAGAAAAGTTTCAGATGGCCATGAACATGCAGCAGAAGCAGGATTCCTGCTGTACCATGCCCCTCTAGTGGCTCAGGCTGGAATTCCAGGCAGTTGGGTATAGCTGAGACCTGAAGTAGACATAACAACCCCTTAGCCTGGTTCTTATTTGCCAGGCAATTAAAAAAAAAAAGGGCGGGGGGGGGGGGGGTTAGAGGAATCTGCTGCAGCCACACAAGTTGTTTTTAAAAATACAGTATCCAGTGCTGTCCCACCCATTGAGCAGAGCCTAACAGAATCAGAATTTTTTTTTTTTTTTTTTTTAGTAGGAAATGGATTCCTTTGGGAAGCAGGCAGCTGGTTCCCCACTAGGATCTGTTGGCATGTGCTTCAGCCGCCCTCCTCAGTGGAACCTTCATCAGCTTCTGCTGCAGGTGCTTCATCCAACAATGAGAGTAATGAAGAAAAGGCAGATAAAGCACACTATTTTGGAAAGTAGGCAACTTGTCTTTCTACCACAAAGTTAGTGTGCACAACTATATGGACCTATACGAAAATAAATAACATACTTTTTTAAAACACATCAATCAGTTAAAAAATACTAAAATGGTTCAACATCATGTGAGTTCCTAGTGTGTGCAATACCTGCTGCCAGCCTAAGGAAAATGGTACCCTGCTTCAAGTGGAAGAAGGATGGGGAAGCAAACAGTCTGTGTGATTCTATGGCTACCAGCTGAAACTTGCTAGGAAGTCAGCTAGTGTATGTGATTGAGCTGGAAGATCAATACTGGTAATGCAGGACGTGCTCTCCTGCTTCGCTCATACCCAAACTGGTAGGAGTGGGCGGGATTGGTAGGCTGGCTTGCCTCGAAAGCTGACCACTCCTACCCAGAAGTTCAAGGAAGGCATTGAGCAGGAGAGCACTTTGCTCTCCTGTGTCACAGGGCGATTGGGAGATTAATAGCGCGGGGGGATGGGCGCATCAGGAGGGGTCCTAATGTCCCTCAAAACCGTCTGAGGGGAAAAAAAAACAAAAGGTTGGAAGGAGGGGGGCAACCCCAGCCATGTGTGTTGCACGGACTTAGCTGTGCAGGTACACCTGGCCAAGTCCTTGCCCCTCACATGAATGGCTCTCTGGGGTTAAAGGATTAGGAAACGTCCTGTTTGCTGAATTTAACAGATTTAAGAAAAAAAAAAAAAATAGTAGTAATAAAACAGAAAATATGGTGTGTGCAAATGTTTGGGCACCCTTTTAGTTGATTGGTGTTATTTTTTTGTAAGATCTCAGGACTGAATTGACTCGTTAGGCCTTAACCTAAGTTAGGTGATGACCCTGACTCGGAACCTTCTCAAGGTGTTGTGTGATTACACTTAACAATCATGGGCTCCTCTAAGCATCTGAGGATCAGAAAATAAAGACAACTGACTCTTACAAAGCAGGGGAAGGCTATAAAAAGACATCTAACTGCTTCTTGCCTTCAATTTCCACTGTCTGAAATGTCACTAAGAATTTGATAAGATCTGGAAGACCTAGAAAAATCTCGGGTAGAACTACTCCTAGACTGGTCAGGAAGTCAATGCCACAGATAACCGTAAAGGACCTTCAGGGAAGTTTAGCTGGCACAGGAGTAGTACACTGTGCAGCATTTCATTCACAACCATGATCTACATGGAAGAATCATCTGAAGGAAAACTTAGCATTTGAAAAAAAGAGCACCTTGCCAACTATTAAAGGGGATCTATCAGTACAAATGCGTGTTAAACACGAGATTACCTAACAGGTGGCATTCATGGGTGTGTGTTTATATTGGCAAAAACGTTTCTAGACTGCACTTCTGTATAGAATGCGTTTATGTGCTGTGTACCTCCAGGGGAGGGCTGGCCTGGGGGGTAGGGGGGCAATTGCCCCCTGGGCTGGTCATATGTCTGGGCTGGAAGGCCACTGCGCCTCACTAAATCTCCCAATTGTTTCTGTAAATGGAGCTAATGATACCACAGAGCTTACAATTGAAATAGAGCTACATAAATGATACCACAGAGGTACAATCCAAATGGAGTTAAACTAGTAGCATAAACCATTTCCCTTGTAAGCTCTGTAGTATCACTAGGTAAGCTTTGTAGTGGCGCACTAGTGTAGCTCCATTTCAACTTTAATTGATGTGGTATCGCTTGACTTAAGTCACAACATTAATGTCAATTTCAAAATCAACAAAAGGCGGTGGGCTTGGACAGTGGGCTCGAACGATAATAGAAATGGGCCACTTGACTGAATTTGCCCCCTGGGCCACAAGTTGCCAGCTCTCCCCTATGTACCGCAGTCTGTAACGCTAGACAGTCTAAGAATATTTCTGAACCTGGAGCATTCTGCAAGAAAGAGTGGGTAATAATTCCAAAAGCAAGAATAGAAGAACTGTTAACTGGCTACAAGAAACGTTTGGAGGTAGTGATTTCTGCGAAAGGGGGTGATACTAAGTACTGATAGGGTGCTCCAACTTTTGCATTAGTCCATTTTGGTTTTATTTTTTTTAATCTGTAAAATTACATAGTAACAGTTTTTGAGGCTGAAAAAAAGACATGTGTCAGTTATTATGTTATTAAGGCCTGGAATGTTAAGGTTCTGGCAAAAAGTCTGTCACAAAATTGTTGCAAATAACGTTTCTTTATTAATTAACTGTGCAACCTTTTTACTAATGTTGTTACTCCATTTTTGAAAAATGTACTACATGGTGGACAGCCCTTCTAAACTGGCATTCTTAAAGGGATAGTAACCCCCCCCCCCAACAAATTGACGCGAAAATACAGGGAGCATACAAACATGCCGAATGCACTTAGTCCCATCTCTCAAACCGTTATGGTTTGAGAGATGTAAGGCAAGACAGTCCTCCGGTCCCTCCCCCTTCTGCCTGACGAGCTGTAAAGCTGTCAGAGGCAGAATCCGGTCGGCCGACTTTCGGCGGTTCTGCAGGAGCTCTGACATATAGATACCTCTGTATAATTATTTCATAGGAATGGTCTACAACATGTGCTTGCAAGCCAGGCACATGTTTTAGACCATACCCATGAAGTAATAATACGGAGGTATCTAGATGACAGCGCTCCTGCAGAGCCGCCGTCTGGTTCTGGAAGCCGGATCTCATAACGTCCGCTATACAGCGGACGTATGAGAAGGGGGAGGGAGAGGAGGTCTGTCTTGCCTTACATCTCTCAAACCATAACGGTTTGAGAGATGGGACTAAGTGCATTCGGTATGTTTGTATGCTCGCTGTATTTTCGCGTCAAGTTGTTGGGGGGGGGGGGGGGTTTACTATCCCTTTAATTGTATAACTATCAAAGACACGGTTACAACCATGTTAATTCCAGTGAGATGGCTCAGTGGTAAATTCCCTGACTATGGAGCCTGTTTAAACCTCAAGGTTGCAGGTTCGAGTCCCAGCAGGATCAACTCAATTCTTCATCCTTCCGATGTTGTTAAAGGAATACCATTGATTGGGTAATAATAACACCTATTATTTCAGCTGCCGAATTGGTTAATTCCGAGAGCGTGCACTGGGAGAAAGGAGCTATATAAATACTAGTTATTATTAATGCTTCATTTTGCTTAACTCCACTTTTCTGAATCCCCCCCTATTGTCCCAGAAATTGTGCATGATATATGTGATCTCTCGCTGTTGGTCTGAAGTTTGCTATGTTTTTTAGAGAGCCATGGTTTGCTCCTAGCTATCTGCCCATAGACACCACTCTTACTCAATCACTTTCTGATCATTGAGTCTTGAACACATTAGCTAAGGTGAGAGTGACCTAAAGATCCATGGATTTATCTTGGAGGTTCTATCTTCACATACGATGCATCGTGTTGTACTTGTAGAGATTTTGGTAGGACAGGTGCTCTTGTGTCGATTGGCTGTGGACTTCAGTCTACTCAATTTGTAGACTTTCTGACAGTGGATGGGTGGAGCCCCTGATCCTTTTAGCAATTTTTTAAGCCCTTTCTAGTCCGAACAGCAGCACCTTTCTGAGGTACTCTGATGCCCTTTGGCATGACTTATTTCCCTACTAACTTGTGGTGAAACCCAAACTTACACATGTTCTGATCCTTTCATAGGATGGGGCCTCCCAAACTCCCTTTTAAAGGCAACCATGTTGTAACTATATGTAATTTTTCATTGGGGTTTGCAAATTTTCTCACCACTGTAGCGAAGATATGAAATGGATACTTCTGTGGGGTTTAAGGAATAGTAGATTTTTTTTTTTTTTTTTTATGTTTAATCTAAGGACATGTTGCCCTGAACACAGAGATGTACTCTCATTGGTTAACCCCGCATACTTTCAGTTCCTTGCCAGATTCTGAAGGGTCAGGTGAAGGCTGTCCTCTCTTCCAGCTTGATCGGTGACCAGGTTTTTATTTTATGAGAAGATACAATCTTCCTCCCAGCTTAGTCCTGTAATACTACTTGTCATGTGCTGCACATTTGCAATAGTATTACAGTTCTGAGCTGAGAGGAAGTGTGTCCCTGTCAGGCACTGTAGTAAGCCTGGTTAACGATAAGCCTGAAAGAGAGGAGAGCTTGCACCTGAGCCTTAAGAATTGGGCTCAGTGACTTTAAGAATGTGGTTTTAAAGATACAGATGCACATCTGTACGCCATGCAACCTGCCCTTTAGCTTTAGCCTTTTATTAAACTGGGTTTAAACCCTTTGAGTGCCAGAGGGCTACCCCTCTGGCACTCAAAGGGTTAATGGACATGTTTTCTGTGTGATCTTCAGGCTTCAACATTGTAGTTAAGGTTTCATCCCCACAGCTTGCTGCGTGTCCATAATATTACTGCCGCTATGTTTTGTCACTGCAGCTAGATACCTACAGGATCTACTCACAGAGAGCTTGGGGCCTTCTTACACCAACCTTTCTCGTATGGGAAACAACTATTTGAATCAACTTGTTGACAGCTGTCTAGCACTGGAGTTAAAGGACTCTTCATTAACGAGGTATTTGTTTAATGAGCTAAGACTCGGAGAGGTGCATGTATTAAGACGTAAGTCGAAGAATTCTGGGGCAAACCAACTACACCATAGGGAACAAATAACCTATTGCCATTGATTATTTGATGAAGTTATTGCTATTTAAATTGAGATGTGCAATAAAGCTTCAATCAGTTAATCACTTTTTAATGTATTTATTTTTTATCATTATGGGCACGGAGAAATTAGTTTATAAAGAATTGCCTTCTGACATACCGGCCATTGCTGTGGTACAGCTCAGTACCTTGGAGTTGTCTATCACCTCCCCTCCTCCTCCCCTCTTGTGCCTTGATCCCTCTTCCTTCCTCATTGAGTCCCAAATATTTATGTGAACTGGCTCGTGCTCTTCCCAGTATCCTTTTCAAATGTTGCCACTATTGGGCCACAGACTAAACGGTGCATTAAGCATCTTGCCGCCATGAGAAGGGCGAGATAAGAATCTTGTCCGCATCAAAAGGGCAAGATTCTTATGTCGAGGGCTTAAGCGTAGCTCATTTGAGTGTCTGCATCAGAAGGATGAGTGTCTCATAAACATACAATAACAGTGGGTGAAAACAGCAAACATAACATCACATTACTCCCACTGTTCTTCCTCTCAGTGTCTGCGGCTCATAATAACTGCTGCTCTACTAGTGTGGGGGTCACTTGTGTTACATGACCACTATGCTCCGGTGCATGCAGCACCCTAGGGAAGTGCCTTCCTTCCGGATTCTCTTAAGAGGCTGAACTGGGAAGGTCCTGCCACCTCCAGATCATTGCTTTCGCAGTATGACGCACTGTCTGATGAGGTTGGCTTTGGTGTCATGATTGCACTCATTATGACACCAGTTTCAGGCCCTGATCTGACCCTTTAAGTACCAGAGAGGTGTGCTGTACATTACAAAGCAACACGTTACACACACATCTGGTCCTTAAACCTTTCTCAGTGAGGTGGCCAATGCGTTGTCCACCCCTTTGGGCACTGAAAGGGTTAAAGATATACCACCACCACCACCAAAACCTCTATTTAAGACATTTAAAAATTTTGTTCGGGGCCTCAGAACTTTTAAATTGATTATTTTAAGTTTACACATTTGAAAGTGCTCCAGCTCTCTGGAAACAGAGCCAGGGAGCTCAATGTCAGGGACATAAAAAATTAAATAAAAATAGAAAGTTTAGGCAATTTGGCTTTATGTATTCTGCAACTGTGTACTATAAATGGTTACCATCCCTTAAAAAACAGCCATGGTATTGCCCTAGAATTGTTCCACTTTTGACATTGTACATATGGCTCATGCTTGCTTGTGTGACTTGCTGGCTACTGTATCTGTACCTGTGCTTTGTTCCCTTACCTGTGCTTTGTTCCCTTACCTGTGCTTTGTTCCCTTACCTGTGCTTTGTTCCCTTAGTTATATTCCTGCAGTCAATGACCTGAGTTCTGAGCTCGTCACAATAGAGTCAAGTAATCAGGAGATGGAGGTGGAACTGACCAACCTGAGGAAGAAGCTAACAGAAGCTTTAGTGTTGGAGAAGACTCTGGAACAGTAAGTGCCAAACATTACGGCAGTAGTTCTCACAATGTGTCCATAAAGGATTGAGAGAGAGGATTTGTGCTACATAATTTTTTTTTTTTTTAAACTCTACAAAAAATATAAAAAATCTGGGACATTACTGTTACTTTAACCCGTTGGATTTTCAAGTGATCTGCAATGCGTGGAAGACCTTTTGAGCATCCCAGGGGATAATAATGTAGAAGAGTGAAATTCTTAAGGGCCATTAAGATTTTTTTGGTCCTAGTAAAGAAAGTGAAGTTATTAGTAGGAGGTCCGGTGTCCATATTTCATTCTCCACAAAGCCTTTATTATGACAGAGAGGGGATTCCACATTTTTCAGTTGTTTCCATTCCAGTGTTATTTGAATATTTTTAAGAATAGGGAAAAGGCGCTTTCGACTAAAACAAAGGCATGGCTTTTTTTTTTTTTTTTTTTTTAATACAGTAAGGGCAGTAAAGCTTTGGAATTATTTACCTCGGGATGCTGTGCTTTCAGATACTGTAACTGCTTTCAAAAAAGTAATGGATACCTATCTAGCACAGAACAATATTGAAAATTATGACAGATGGCTTTAATAGAGAGAGGTAGTTTTGGAGTCAGGAAGGAATTTTTTACCCGCTTGGGGCTAAATTGGGAATGGCTTCAGTGAGTTTTGCCTTCCTGTGAATCAACAGGGGTGACTAGGCATGGGCTGGACTTGATGGACGTATTAACAAGGAGTTAAGCAGACGACTTTAAGAAAATAAGAGTACAAATTTGTAGACCGACTGGAGCTTGTAAACCACTGAGAATAATCCAGGATTTGTTTATTTCTCTTTAAGGGATCTGAAGAAAGCAGAGGATCAGTGCAGTTTTGAGAAAGCCAGAGTCGAGATCCGCGCTCAGAACTTAAAGAAACTGAAGGACAAGTCGGAGGAATATAAATACAAAATCCGATCTGCCAAGGTAGGGCCAATCTTCCTTCATACCATAGTGGAGCTTCTGTTGCTCCGCTGCATGGAAAAGTGTTCCATCAAGGGCTAACGGGCAAAATGCGTAATGGCAATACAACTGCAATGTAAGGGACAAATAAAAATTACCATTACTACCGTAGTCTTAAACTGGATTTTTAGAAGCAAAAATCTATAAATAAGAATACATTCCTTGACCATAGTCTATAATGTATATTCCACGATTTAAACAAAAATATTTTATACTGATGGAAATGTGAAATTGCACACTGAAATGTTGACACTACATTAAATAGTCTAAAAACATCCTGTTGAAGGCTCGCATCTATCTACTACTATTATATTTACAGTTATATCATTTTTCTGGATTTTGTAACACTAATGATTAACACTTTGAATGGCAGAGCTGTAGGATACCTCTCTGGCACTCAAAGGGTTAAAGTGAAAGCTGCTCTTATATGAGAGTGCATGATGATGGGAATTGTAGTGCCTAAATAGCTGCAGAGTCACCTGTTGCCCATCTGTGTTCTTGTGTCTGTGTTCTAGCAGAGCTGGATTACGGCCAATATTTCTCCAATGTACTAAGAACTACTGGGGCAAATCAACTGCATCACAAGGGGAAAGTAAAATGTCCCAGTGACTTAAAGGGGCTTTTAACCCTTTGAATGTCAACTGGCATGCAAAGAGTTAACCGCGTGAATACAAAGCAAGGCATTGATGACTTCTCTAGCATTCAAAAAGTTAAAAGCCACATGTAATTTAGTGGGTATTGGGGGAGTCAGACCTCCTGGGATGAATTCCAGCCCCATAATCAATTTGAAAAGACATTTAATAAATTCAGCGTTTGAGAAAATGGCTGGACTTACATCTTAGGCTCTCCTAGGAAAGGTCCTGCTAGGCACACTTAGCCCCACCTCCAAACCATATGACCCCACACCCATGTACAGTTGTCCACAGAAAATACCCCTGGCCTAGAGCAGGCAAGATCATAACTAGTTCTTAACCGCCTTGGGTACTAGAGAGGTCTGCAACACATTGCTTTGCAAGGAAGGGGAATATGTATGCATTAAGGTGTGATAAAATTGTGATGACTTCTCTGCTGTGATAGATCTCCAGTTCCCATGTTATTCTATGGAGCCATTGCACTCGGATTTCTCTAACTTGAGGGATCTCAGTGCATAAGCTCCTCATAATAACATAGGACTTGGAGAGTTTAGTTTAGAACATTAGAGAAGTCCTCACCATTTTATCACCCCTCTATCACACCTTAGTAAATTACCCCCCCCCCCGTTAGTTTCTGGTATATGTATTGCTCTTGTCACACACAACTCAGAATGTGAAGCTCCGCCCCTTCAAAAGTTGGCTTACGTTCCATGCAGTTACCTAGTTTGCCTAATGGGAAATCCGGACCTACTGGAGACGTTTCCATCTTATTACTTCACAATGAATGTGTTAACAAAATATCAGTTGGACTTAATTAACAATAAGCACTTAAATTAATTATTTCCTTTTTCCTATGGTATTCTATGGTATCAATGCACTAACATCTCTCCCACTAGAAATATATCTTAGTGCATAGGCATATAATAACACAGGAATCGGAGCGCTGTCTTCATTGGAGAAGTCATCTCCTGTTTATCACACCTTAGTGCATCTGCCCCTGGTGTCTATTGCATTCTGTGGGAGAGGTGAATCTCTTACTACGGTCCTCCATTGAATGTGATTTTTAAAAGCTTTGTAACTTTCCTAGTTTGGTTATAACTTTGAAATAAAACCATTTAATTGGGAACACCCTTATTTTACTTGGCAGAAAAAGCCCTATAACATAGGTTTTCGTACTTGCACGATTGTAGTAACTGTCCTCCCCCATTTTTGTGCGACTGCTGTTAATTTATTTGGTCATTATTAATCTCTTTCAGGACCAGCTTTCTGCTGCTGGAATGGAGGAGTCTCTTACCCATCGGTCTCTTGTCTCTCTCTCTGAGGTTCGTATCGTTATTAATTTATTTTGGTCAATACTGTTCGATCTTGAAAGCATTTTAGTATATACTAAAGAGCATAAGGCATTTTTTTACAGGAGATGAGGAAATGCTCCCCTCTTTCGTACTTCACCATATTTATGGCTGTATATACAAAGTAAAAGTGGAGGAGTTCTGGTGCAAACCGCTTGTGCTGTAGGGGAGAACTAAACATTACCAAACAATTCAAATGGGGATTTTAACCTCTTCAGTGCTAAAGAGGTCTCCAATGCATAGACTAAAACCCTCATTTAAATCATTTGGGAATTTTTGAAATGTTTAGTTCACCCCTAAAGTGCAAATGGTTTGTCCCAGAACTCCTTTACTCCCCCCCCCCCTCTTTTTGAACATACGGCTTTTAGTAATTGAGATTTGCTTGTTTTTGCGTGTGTTTCAACTTAAATATGTATAAATTAACTCTTTGCTTAATCTGATATGGGCCTATGTCCAGGACTTGAAATTATCAATAGTCTTTGACTAGTTAAAATAAAAATCTTCTGGCAGTGTGACACTGGGTGAGCAAGTAACCTTTTCCCTTCACTGTTGAACATCGATGATATTTGTCCAGCTCTGTCAATGAAACTGATTCCTAGACTTCTGTGGTGGAACCCTTCAGTTTCAAGGGAAATCCCTATGGTATCCTAACAATCAAAGCTTTAAAGGAACAGTAAAGTCCCATAAAAAATTATGCTTTGTTTTGTAGAGGTTTAAAAAAAAATTATTTGGCACAAATACTATCTCTCAAACCGCTATGGTTTGAGAGATATTGCTTGTAAAATTTCCCTTTTCCTGCTGTCAGCTTTGACTCAAGTCGGCCGACTCGAGGAGGCTCTTCAGCAGAGCCGCAATAGCAATATTTAAAAAGAACTACTTCATTAGAATGGTCTACAAATTGTGCTTGCAAACCAGGCACAGTTTGTAGACCGTTCCAATTAAGTAATTATTTTTAAATAACACGATTTTGGCTCTGCTGCAGAGCTGCCGGCTGGTCCCAGGACCGGGATCTCCTGCTGTCACACAGCGCTGACGTCAGGAGAAGGGGAGGGAGGGGGGAACTTTAGAAGCGAATATCTTTCAAACCGTAGAAGTTTGAGAGATGGAATTTGGGCTACATAATTTATATATTTTTTTCTCAATCTACAAATATACCTCTGGCACTCAAAGGGTTTGACAGGCTGAAGAGCCTCCTTGAGTCAAAGCTGACAGCAGGAAAAGGGAAACTTTACAAGCGAATATCTCTCAAACCATAGCTGTTTGAGAGAGAGGATTTGTGCAACATAACTTATTTTTTTAAACCTCTACAAAACAAGTATAATTTTTATGGGACATTAGTGTCCCTTTAACCCACTGGATTCTAGAGAGTCCCTTAGCAATGTTTTGGGGGCATCTTTACTTGCAAGGGGTTAACAAACTATTGGTATCTGAATAATATAGTGTTGGGCTAAAATATGTTAGCGTTTTCCAGGTAAATGAAAGCTAATAGTTCTTAGAGTGTGCTAGGTATATTCCTAATGACTATGATCATTCTTATGTATAGCAAAATGGTACCATCTCATACAAATCTGACACCCTAGCCTTGTTCCACTGGTTAGTCACAGAACCCCACATACATTTTCTTACACCCCCAGCCTTGTTCTGCTGTCCCACTGGTAGTCATAGAACAGAAAACACATAGGGCAGATGCACTAAGGGGTGATAAAGAGGTGATACACGGCAGATGATTTCTTCAGTGATATCACTTCTCCAAGTCCTATGCTGTTCTGTGGAGTTAATGCACTAAGATTTCCCCAACTTTGTGCCTCTCCGCTTTATGACCTCTCTATCATGTCTCAGTGTATATACCCACCAGCCCCAGACTCTCATATCCCAGCCTTGTTCCACTGTAGTCGCATAATCCCACATACACTTTCTCATAACCCCACGTACACTCTCATACCCCAGCCTTGTTCCACCGTAGTCACATAACCCCACGTACACTCTCATACCCCAGCCTTGTTCCACCGTAGTCACATAACCCCACGTACACTCTCATACCACAGCCTTGTTCCACCGTAGTCACATAACCCCACGTACACTCTCATACCCCAGCCTTGTTCCACCGTAGTCACATAACACCACGTACACTTTCATACCCCAGCCTTGTTCCACCGTAGTCACATAACCCCACGTACACTCTCATACCCCAGCCTTGTTCCACCGTAGTCACATAACACCACGTACACTTTCATACCACAGCCTTGTTCCACCGTAGTCACATAACCCCACGTACACTCTCATACCCCAGCCTTGTTCCACCGTAGTCACATAACCCCACGTACACTCTCATACCCCAGCCTTGTTCCACCGTAGTCACATAACACCACGTACACTCTCATACCCCAGCCTTGTTCCACCGTAGTCACATAACACCATGTACACTTTCATACCCCAGCCTTGTTCCACCGTAGTCACATAACCCCACGTACACTCTCATACCCCAGCCTTGTTCCACCGTAGTCACATAACACCATGTACACTTTCATACCACAGCCTTGTTCCACCGTAGTCACATAACCCCACGTACACTCTCATACCACAGCCTTGTTCCACCGTAGTCACATAACACCACGTACACTTTCATACCCCAGCCTTGTTCCACCGTAGTCACATAACCCCACGTACACTCTCATACCCCAGCCTTGTTCCACCGTAGTCACATAACACCATGTACACTTTCATACCACAGCCTTGTTCCACCGTAGTCACATAACCCCACGTACACTCTCATACCACAGCCTTGTTCCACCGTAGTCACATAACACCACGTACACTCTCATACCACAGCCTTGTTCCACCGTAGTCACATAACCCCACGTACACTCTCATCCCCCAGCCTTGTTCCACCGTAGTCACATAACACCATGTACACTTTCATACCCCAGCCTTGTTCCACCGTAGTCACATAACCCCACGTACACTCTCATACCACAGCCTTGTTCCACCGTAGTCACATAACCCCACATACACTCTCATCCCCCAGCCTTGTTCCACCGTAGTCACATAACCCCACGTACACTCTCATACCACAGCCTTGTTCCACCGTAGTCACATAACACCATGTACACTTTCATACCCCAGCCTTGTTCCACCGTAGTCACATAACACCATGTACACTTTCATACCCCAGCCTTGTTCCACCGTAGTCACATAACACCACGTACACTCTCATACCCCAGCCTTGTTCCACCGTAGTCACATAACACCATGTACACTTTCATACCCCAGCCTTGTTCCACCGTAGTCACATAACACCACGTACACTCTCATACCCCAGCCTTGTTCCACCGTAGTCACATAACACCATGTACACTTTCATACCCCAGCCTTGTTCCACCGTAGTCACATAACCCCACGTACACTCTCATACCACAGCCTTGTTCCACCGTAGTCACATAACCCCACGTACACTCTCATCCCCCAGCCTTGTTCCGCCGTAGTCACATAACACCACGTACACTTTCATACCCCAGCCTTGTTCCACCGTAGTCTCATAACCCCACGTACACTTTCATACCACAGCCTTGTTCCACCGTAGTCACATAACACCACGTACACTTTCATACCACAGCCTTGTTCCACCGTAGTCACATAACACCACGTACACTCTCATACCACAGCCTTGTTCCACCGTAGTCACATAACCCCACGTACACTCTCATACCCCAGCCTTGTTCCACCGTAGTCACATAACACCATGTACACTCTCATACCCCAGCCTTGTTCCACTGTCCTCCATTATGTACATTTGCTTTGTTTTTGTTCAGTGCTTTGTACTCTGCAGTGAACCCTTAGGTTCCATAGGAATAGAGTCTGAGAACCAATGAGGAAACAAACTGCAAAACAGTTCTAGTGCCTGTCTGTTTCAAAAGAAAAACAAAATGCAAAAACAGTTTAAATTATTAATGCATACACCATTGTTTATCTCCATTAAAATGTATACATTTCCCTTTTGTTTCAGACAATGACTGAACTTAAAGACAAATCGTCTGCTGCGAAGGACAAGCTGAAGTCCTACCTGGACTTGGCACCTGTAAGTGACTTTTTTGTTAGAATTTTTTGGCCACATCCCCCCCCCCCCCCCGTTCTCATCTGTCTGTGTGTATGTGGATGGATGGATATATAATATAGATATATATATATAGGGCTCAAAATTTCCACTCGCCACTAACCATTGGCAAGTGAAAATTTAGCCCTGGCGAGTAGAAATTCATATATATATATATATATATATATATATATATATATATATATATATATATTATAAATATTTTGTACTGGAGCAGTATGAACAAACCCTTTATTAATTTTATTTTGTACTTTATTCATCTATTTTATTTTTTCCCCCAGAATCCTTCCTTGGTTAAAGTGAAGATTGAAGAAGCAAAGAGAGAACTGGTAAGTGTGATAGTATCACTAAGGCTGTGTTCACACAGGAGACTGCTTTGTAGCTGTGACAATGGAGCTAAAAGAAGGATAAAAGCTTGTTTAGTAAAATACACCACTTGAATAGGGGTTTTCTTGGTGTTCTCCCTTGTGCCCTTTTTCTTTTAGTGTTTTCAAACTGTAGTGGACAAGGCCACAAATACACAGCTGCACAGGGGATACATTTTGTTATTCACCCATTCGTTCAGCACTGGGATGAACTTAAAGGGATAGTATTGCTTGAAAAGTTTATTTTATATTGTAGCCCTTAAGTCTTATATCATTTTTAATATTTTTTTTTATCTCCCAAACCTTTATGGTTTGGTTGATATTAGCTAGTAAAGTTTCCCCTGGAGTGACGTCACTGCTTTAGCCTTCAGGTTTGGAATCCGGTCCCCAGATCGACCACAGCTCTTTAGCAGTACCGAGATCACGATCTTTAAAAAGAATTACTTAATTGGAATGGTCTACAAAGTGTGCTTGCAAGCCAGGCACACTTTGTACACAGTTCCAATGAAGTAGTTATTTTTAAAGATCGTGATCTCAGCACTGCTAAAGAGCTGCTGGCTGATCTGTGGACCAGATTCCAAATCTCTCCACTAGATGGCAGACTTGGCTAAAACAGCCAGGAAAAGGAAAACTTTACTTTTATTATTATTATTATTATTATTAACTTTACTTGCTAATATCTCCCAAACCATAAAGGTTTGGGAGATGAGACTTGCATCATTTTATATGTTTTTAAAGGGCTACAATATAAAATTTATTTTCAAGCAATAATATCCCTTTAATTTTATTCCATTATCATTTGGAAGAATTTCATTTTATCTCCATCTATTTCGGAGAGGATCGAGATTGTGTGCATATATACATTAGGGGTTATAAAGAGGTGATAAAGCAGAGAGAACCTCTCCAGTGATATCCCTTCTCCAATTCCTATGTTCTTATATGGAGCCAATGCACTAAGATCTTAAAGGGACAGTTATGTCCCAGAAAAAAATATTTAGTATTTTGTAGGGATTAAAAAGTTGAGCTGAATGCCCAAAAAAAAAAAAACACGTATCTCTCAAACCACTATGGTTTGAGAGATATCTGCATTCAAAGTTTGATGTTTTCTGCTGTCAGATGTAAAGCTGACAGCAGGAGATCCGTGTCAGCCGCAGTAAAGCTTTTTTTAAAGAATGACTACACTGGAATGGTCTACAAAGTGTCTGGTTTGCAAGTACACTTTGTAGACCATTGCAATGAAGTCATTCTTTTTTAACCCCTTAACGACATGTGACGTACTATGACCGTCACGGTCCTTGAAATACTCAAGGACCGATGACGGTCATAGTACGTCACATACTTTTTACTTACAGTGCTCTACCGGGAGCGCTGTAAGTAAAAATAGGGCCTGAAATTGACCGCTCCAACATCGGAGCGATCTCTATCAGGCCCCATAGTGACGCGCCGATACACGCGACAGGTCACGTGTACCGGCGCGTCCAAGTGGTCCTATGCGGTCCTTATGGGATGGAAACGTCCCAGGACCGCCGGTCGTTAAGGGGTTAAAAAACACAATTGCGGCTCTGCTGAAGAGCCTCTGTTGGCTGACATGTATCTCCTGCTGACAGCAGGAAACGCCAAACTTTGAATGAAGATATCTCTCAAACCATAGCAATTTGAGGGATACTTTTGCATTCAGTCCAACTTTTTTAATTCCTACAAAATGCTAAATATTGTTTTCTGGGACATTACTGTGCATTAGCTCCATAGAATAACATAAGAACTGGAGAAGTGATAAACTGGAGAAGTCAGTCATCTCTACTTTATCATCTATTTATCACGCCTTAGTACATCTTCCTTATTAGCTTCCTCCCAATGTGGGATATAAGGTCTTCTGTTTATTCATTCATTTATTTATCTTACATAGTGTGTGATATGACTAACACACTATGAGAACTCAACCCTTTCAGTGCCAGAGGGGTACGCAATGCGTTGACCCCTCTGGCACTGAAAGGGTTCAAATAGATGGCCAATACGTCTCCTTTCTGACCTTGTAAATTTTCAGGTGATTTGAGGCTGGATAATGTAAGTTTATGTGCATTTTTGTCAGTGGTTAATTGCATTTAGTGAAAACGGTGTTAATCACATAAAGTCAATAATTTTTTCCTGAATTTGCTCTGACTTTTACTTGGTTTGTTTGCATTATATATGGGATTCATAGGGAGTTTTTTCCACTGCAATCCTGTTGAAACAAATAGCAGAAATTGGATAGAAATGAAATTCAGTTTTAGACCAAAGTAGCAGAAAACCCAACTGACTTGTAACATGATTTTAGTGGGCTTTATGTATAAGAGCAAATAGAGCAAACCAGTCTCGCACTAGGAGACAAATAACAATGTGCATTCATTAAAATGGGAGTCAGAACTCATTCTAGAGGAGTATTCAATGCAGTGCTTGGAGAGACCCATGATGCACCATTCCTCTGTCCCAGAGTCTGAAGTATCACTTGAACTTCCAGTCCCATGTGCTGCTGTCCTCATAAACACTATCATTCTTGGAAGCCCAATAGGCTCTACAGACACTGCAGAAGCAACCCACAATGTTTAGGGTCACATACTTCTGGGTTGCATTCCAACATACAGTAGATTTCAGCCTGAGGCTTGCTGCTGGTAATACACGATTGCCAATTAACATTTTTTTTTTTTCATTTTAATTCCTTTGTAGAAAGCCACAGAGGCAGAACTCACTACCAAGGTGAATATGATGGAGTTTGTGCTTCCAGATCAGGGCAAGAGAAGATTAAACTGAACGTTGCAGTCTGAAGACTCTTATCCACTAGTATCACTGTTTCTATCTTACATATTGACACCTTGCTTCACCGTTCCACTGGACTGTATCTTCTGCTCTGGAAAGCCAATTCCCTATTTTATGGGACTTGTTTTTCCCATAACATCTTATTCTTTGTTATGGTCTATTATAGGGGTGGGGACCTCCAGAACTTGAAGACTACAATGCCCATCATTCTCACCCAGTCTTTGGCTGTCTGGAGATGGTTGGAATTGTAGTTCAACTGCTAGAGAGCTTCAGGTTCCTCACCCCTGGTTTGTTCTGATTTGTTGGCCTCCTCTGACATCACTGGGGTCTAAAACAGATTGTTGGCACCACATCCAGGTGAGCTATTGGTCAGCAGAACCATGTCCTACCAATGTGAGACAGGGTGAAGGGTTCAACTCTTGGCAAATTCTTACACCCACATTGGCTGGGACTAGTGAATAAGGTTTACTACATGATGCAGGAAAATAAGAGGGGCATGTCAGTTTCCATGGGTGACTATGGAACCTGTGTTCAAAAGAAAACTAGTAACCATGGTCAAGTCAAGTGTATCAAAGGGAGTAAATACAAATTACCATTGACTTAAATTGGGCATTTAACATAATAATTTTATATTTGAAATAGTCCCAGATTCAGATAAATGGGTTGAGGTTATTTGTAGGAGTGGACTTGTCACATTGAATTCATGTTTGCATCCTTGAAAACGTCATTAAAAACTGCCTATGTCTCATGCTAAAGAAAAGGCCAGCAGATGTATGGTTTAGGAGATGTTCACTATGAGCTGAGTGTGGTATCATATACTAAAAAGACCAGCAGACGCACCGTTTAGGAGATATTCACTATGAGCTGAGTGTGGTATCATATACTAATTTATGTTAATGAAACATTCTGTGAACACACAGATTTTCACTTTTCAGAAATAAAAGTATCAACATCTCAGTCTATAGATCTGCCACACTATTGACCAACATGATACGTAGGTAGTTTGGAATGAAGTTTTCAGATACGCAGATCTGAATTAGTGGTGTCAGGTCCACTTGGATTTTCCATTGGGATGGCCAACCCTTTTCCTCAAGAACTCAACAATGTATGTTTCCATGATATCCCAGCTGGAGACCATGTGGACGCATTAGTGGATCAGTCACTTTTACTTTGTATGCGTAGGCTCTTTCTTCTGATGAGCCCTTGGGAGAGAGAGAGCTCATGGGCTGTGACTGTGTATGTCTAAATTATGGTAATAGTGTCAAAGTGGGTGTGGTTTAATCAGGATTGAGAGGGGAAGTAGGTGGAATAAGTAAGCAGACTTTGAGGAAACTCGCCACTCACGGAGAATCGGCCTCTGTCCCTAGAGACCCAGTAAATACCTCTAAAAAACTGAGTCTCTGGGCAGATCCAGAGACTTCCCAAGAATGTTAACCATTTGAGTGGCAGAGGGGTAACTAATGCGTTGTATACCCCTCTGGCACTCTAAGGGTGAATTAGTCCACCTGTGCTCCAGCTGGGAGATCCTGATAACATGCACTGTAGAGGACCAGGGTTGGCTGCACCGGTGACAGAGAGGTGAAGGGGAAGATAGTGAGGAAACCGGGACAAGGATCAGAGCAATTCTCCATTAAACCAGCTTCATCATATGGGACATTAAACATTCTCGTTACTCTAAATAGGGATTATAACCGAGTACGAGACAAGTCTCACAATGTTTAAAAGTCCCATTTAATGTGTTAGTAATGTCAAAAAAAATGTTTAATAAATTTGTAGAGGCTAAAAAAATAATCGCATTGCCACAAACCCCATCTCTCAAACCACTATGGTTTGAGAGATATTTGCAATAAAAGTTTCCCCTTCTCCTTGATGTCAGCTGTAAAGCTGACAGAAGGAGGTCTGTGTCGGCCAACACGTTGAGTCTCTTCAGCAGAGCCGAAATCTTGTTGTTAGAAAAGAACTACTTCATGGGAACGGTCTACAAAGTGTGCCTGGTTTGCAATCAATTCTTTTCTAATAACTGGATTTCGGCTCTGCTGCAGAGCCACTGGCTGATCCCCACACCTGGATCTCCTGCTGTCAGTTAGACACTGACGTCAGTAGAAGGGGAGGAAAGGGGGAACTTTGATTGCCAATATCTCTCAAACTGTAAAGGTTTGAGAGATGGGGTTTGTGGCAATGAGATTCTTTTTTAAGCCTCTATAAATGTATAACAATTTTTTTCTTTGGACATTACAAACACTTTAAACCAGCGAGTACTGATTTGTCCTCTGTGGTGCTGTAGATTTACCCTTTTATTATGCACATGAGGCTCAGAAGGTGCTTGGATATCTATCCTTGAGGGGACGGAAATATCTTCAACACAGTCGGCCGTATGTCCAAGAGAAAAGTGGAGGAATTCTGAAGAAGACCAATTGCACTGTGGGTGAAAATGATAAATTCCAATTGAAATCAATGGGGCTTTTAACCCCTTGAATGCCAGAGGTCACCAATGCATTGTGATGTTGTGGAATGGAGAACTATTTAGTGTTTAGAGTGTTTAAGGGATGATAATACCTGGATTTAAGAGCGTTTAATATTGTTCATATGAAAAAAAATTAAATGAAGTAAATCTCGTTGCTTGAAGATGTATATTTTAAGACTTATAAGCTTTTAAAGTTCCCCGTCCCGTCCCTTTTTCAGATGTCAGTGCTTTAGCTGACAGATCAAGATTCGGATCATGAGACCGGATGGCTCTTCAGCAGAGCCGAAATAGCTTTCTCTACAAAGGCAGGCACACTTTGTAGACCGTTCTAATGAAGTATTTCTTTGTAGATAACGCTATTTCGGCTTTGCTGAAGAGCCGTCCGGTCTCATTATCTGAATCTCGATCTGTCAGCTAAAGCACTGACATCTGTAAAAGGGGCGGGACGGGGAACTTTAAAAGCTTATAAGTCTTAAAATATACAGCTTCAAGCAACGAGATTTACTTCATTTATTTTTTTCATATGAACAATATTAAGTGTTCTTAAATCCAGATATTACTATGCCTATAAACCTCTGAGTGTGAGAGGGGAATGTAAAGCATTGCTTTGCATACCCCTCTGGCATTCAAAGGGTTAAAATCCATTTTTATTTGTGTCGCTAGTTGATCAATACAGCCCAATGTGTCGGAGATATCTGGTGCCCAAGGGGGCGGTGGTGAAGCTGCCCCTGCACAGCACACTGCAAGCCCCACTGTACAAATACAGATCCCTGGTTAGAAGGTAAACGCAGAAAATCCTTCCCCATGTAAATGATGTAAGTGCAGATCTATGTGTTCACCTCATTGTATAATAAACCATTATAACTGTAATATTCTTCCCTGTAATGTATTTATATGATTGCACATAATGCCATTTTTATACTCCATGTTAAAAGGCAAGTAACACCTCCTAATAACCCCCACCTCCCTTACTATGACCAGACAATCCTAATGGCCTTTATAAGTGATAGCAGCTTCAATCAGTCCTAGATATGCTGTCCATGGAGACAGACATGATGAAGGCAGAGTGCATGAGGGCACTTAAAGGGATAGTAATGTTTAACAAAACCAGCAGTGCAAACTAATCATCATAGTATTTGGGCCATGGAAAGTGTTATTTCAGTACTGTCAGAGTTGTAGTTCAAGAGTAACTGAATGATAAAATTTCCCCATTCCACCCCTTTTCCCTAGTGTAAGCCACCTCCCCTCAGATGTAGAATCTGGTCCATAGACCGGACAGATCCCAGCAAGGGACAATCTTCTTACTGTGGTCATAAGGAAAACCCTACCCCCCTTGACAGGTTTTTCCCCTTATGATCATTGACTTTCTCTTTAAAGACCACATTACAAACCACTTTGTCCCTTAAAGAGTTAAAGGGATAGTAATGTTTCATAATAAAAGCAGTTCTAATTAATCATCATAGTATTTGGACTTTGGAGAGTGTTATTTCAGTTCTGTCAGAGTTGTTGTTCAAGAGTAATTCAATAACAAAGTATACCCCTCCCAGGTAGACTGCAGAGAGGGACAATCTTCAGTTAAGGGAAAAACCTGAAAAACTTGTCAAGGTGGACAGGGCTTTCATTGTTCTCATAGGAAGAAGATTATCCCATGCTGTTATCTGTCTGGTCTATGGGCTGGATTCCACATGTGAGAAGAGATGGCTTACACTAGGTAAAAGGGGCGGGAGGGGAAACTTTGCTTGTGAATATCTCTCAAACCATAAAGGTTTGAGAGATAAGACTTATATCATTCTTCATGTTTTTTTAATGCCTACAAAATAAAATAAAGTTAAAACAAAGTATTACTATCCCTTTAAGATTACCAGGTACAGTGGGCAGAACTTGTGCCTTTTGGTATTGCCAGCAACTGGTATGTCCTCCTCCATGGACATTACATCCGTGACTGATGGACGTTTCACCTTAATTCAAGTGTGCATGTTTAAAAACTGCATGTGTGTCATGTTAACCAAAAGTCCAGCAGATGTCTAGTTTAGGAGATAGTCATACTTATTTCTGGGCAAAGTGAACATTTCCTGGTATTGCACAAAAGCGTAACTGGGATATGACACATCACTGAAATCTTCATTAGCATATGATGTCATTGATTAGCTTAATGAGCATATGAAAACGTCACTCATACCACAAGGTACCACCATTAGCATATGGTAACACGTGTGAATATCTCCTGAACTGTACATCTGCTGGACTTTTGGTTAACATGACATATAGGCAGTTTTCAAATATGCAAACTTGAATTAAAGTGATAGTTCCACTTAGTGCCCAAAGCATTGCAAAGAAATACATTGGAAACCCCTCTCACATTCAGAGGGTTAAGATGATACCTGCTCAACAAAGGCACAAAGAACATTAGTATGTCTTTCCCTAATAAGGTGTGTGCGTGTATTAATATTATTAGGCTTTACTTTATTTTTACATAGTGAAATTGGCAGATAAACTTGTTTGGTGTAATTCTGTACTCTTTTGTAAATAAACAGCAGTAATAATGCATCTAGTTTGTTTTTTTATTTTCATTTATATACAATTTGATTACATCAACTTATTATTAAAAACCACATAGTGACCATGTCCTAACCTAATCAAACAAAACATCAGAGCTCATAGTAGGTAATAGTTTGCAATGTGCACTGTGAAATGTTTGTTTTGATAACAACAATACTTTCTCTGTCATCCCTTTAAGTAGGCAGGAACAATTCTAGAAATGAATGCAGTGGGTGGAGCCTACCTTCCCTCCTTGGCTGCAGCTAGCCAATTAGCTCCAGTAAGATGTGTTCCTTGGTGAAGACACAGGCAAGAGAACAGTTATGGTATAGTTTTAGCTATTTTTTTATTTTTCTGTTAGATATGGAATACCACCATTAGGCTGATTACCATAACTGACAATGCCCTTAGATGTGGCTATCTCAGTATCCCGGTGCTTTTTGTGGACCTTAAGCCCTGGAGGAAAATCTTGGGTTCAAGTTCTTTCCTCAGGAGGTGGCCACTGAGGCGGCTTCTTAATACATGATAGTATGAAGACAGAAGATCTCCAGGAAAGGTGAGCAACCCTTTGAGTGCTGCAGGTCCATGTCCCACAGTGACCCTCCACACAGGGGTTTTCCTTTGGAGTTTCTATTGCACACTCCTGCACTCATTGGGTTTATCTGTATGTCTGTTGGGTGTTTTGGAGCAAGTTTCTGTGGTAACTTAACCCTTTAGCTGCTGGTTTTGCATCCTTTGGGGGTTTATTGGCACGTTCCCTACTGGGTTCAGTATATTTTGATTCTGCTAACATGTTCTAGTGATGTTTCATGTAATTTTAATTAACAGTTTCAACTTTGCAAAATTTGTGTTCCAAAGGCACGCTTTTACCGCATAGACGCCATTGCTCCATTCACTTCAATGGGACTATACAGTTTGGGACATATCTCTGCAACCACTCAATGTAGCGACTTCAGAGATGGCTCATTTAATTAATCCATTAGAGCTTGGGGCCAGGCCTAAGACTAAGGACGCGGCGGTCTCTGTGTCCCCTATTGCGCATTGCTCCTCATGTCATTCAGGGTTACCTAGAGAATTCTCAGGTCATTTATGCCCAGCATGTTCTGATGTCCCTGAGTCTCTCCCAGGGACCTCCATCCATGCATTAGAGCCAGTTTGGGTGCAAGAGTTCAAGGCTGCTACTAGATACCTCCGGTTTACATTGAAGCTCTTTCCATCCCAGTTACAGGGGGTCTTCCACTCCTGGCAGACCCCTTCTTCCATTAGATCTTCCCTGCAGAAACCACAGGGAGTACCTGAAGCTGATTTTTTTTTTTTTTTTTTTTTTTTTTGGGGACCCCTTTGAAACTGATCCTGATCCCTTGGCTGAGGGCTTGATCAGAGCAGTCTTAACTAAACATTCCCTTAGTTCAGGAGGTTTCTTCTGATCCCTCTGATGTATTTCAGGAGTCTAAAAGGCCCTATACTTGTTTTCCACCTAACCCTACTCTTGACTGCCTTGTGTCTGAGTGGAAGTCTCCGGACAGGAAACCTTCTGTTTCTAAGAAATTTGCCAAGCTTTAGCCCTTCTCTGAGGCGGTGCTTGCTTAGTGGGTTCACTAAGTGGATTCTCCTGTCTCCAGGCTATCTAAGTCCACTGCCTTGCAAGTTGCTGATGCTTCCGCTCTGAAAGACTGGACTGACAAGAAACTTGAGGTCTCCCTCAAGTCCATTTTTGCCACTGCTGGTACTGCCATGCGTCCGGCATTTGCTGCGACATGGGTGAACTGGGCCATTGCGGTCTGGACTGAAGAGCTCACCCTGGCTGTCCGTCAGGGTGCTCCTACTTCAGATATGTTGTGGCTTCTTGCCAACATTTCTATGGCCCAGCAGTATGTTTCTGCTGCCTTATTTGATGCCATCCGTTTATTTGGCAAGGGTTTCCACCATGTCTGTGGTTGCTAGACGAGCTCTTTGTCTCAAGATCTGGTCTGCTGACACTGCTTCCAAGAAAGCTTTGCTCTCATTGCCTTTTCAAGGCACCTCTTTCTTTGGGCCAGATCTTAAGGACCTGATTAGTGAGGCCACAAGGGGGCAAGAGTACCCTTCTGCCTATGGTCCCCAGGAAGAAGACTCCTCTCAAGCATAAACAGCTTTTTTTGTTCCTTCCAGACTGAGACACGTCCGGAGAACCAGCTGGTTCCCTCAGCTCCGCGTTCCTCCTCCAAGCCCAAACAGCAATGGAAGCCCAAGGTCTCCTCCAAGCCTAAGGCTTCCAAGCCAAACTCAGGTCCTCACTCGGCTGTGGGTGGCCGTCTGCGTTGCTACCACAGCGTCTGGGAGGATTCAGTGGCGGACCCGTGGGTTTTACAGGTGATGGCGGAAGGGTACAGAGGCACTTCTGGACAAGGATGTTCTGGAACCTGTCCCAATTGGGGACAGAGGTATGGGTTTTTATTCCAACCTCTTGTGGTCTCCAAGAAGGACGGCGGCTGTTGTCTCATTTTGGATTTGAAGGATCTCAATTCCTTTGGGATCAGTACCCCTAAGGACGATGATTGTTGCTATGTCACCGGCGGAATTCCTTGCCTCTCTGGATCTTCAGGACGCATATCTACACATCGCTATTCATCCAGGGAGTCGGCAGTATCTCAGATTTGCCTGCGACCAAGGGCACTTTCAGTTTTCACCTCTTCCCTTTGGTCTGACTACAGCTCCTCAAGTCTTCAACCGTGTCCTGGGAGCATTAGTATCCGTCCTCCATCGGGATGGCATCGGAGTTACTCCATACATGGACAACCTGCTTCTGAAAGCCCCTTCTGCGGAACTTTTTCATCAGCTGGTTCAGGACTGCATTTATGCTCTCGCCCATCACGGGTGGATCATCAACTTGGACAAGTCGGATCTTGTCCCATCCCAGCATCTGGTCTTCCTGGGCCTTCTCTTCGACACTCAGCAGAGCATGGTGTTTCTCACAGACGAGGTCGCTCACCAGATCGCCCACAGGGTTTCTGCTGTTCTGGTTCACCATCCAGTTCCAGCCAAGAAGCTGTCCTCTCTAGTGGGGAAATTCATCTCCACCATAGAAGCGGTCCCATTTGCCATGGCTCACACCAGGGAACTCCAGTGGTTTGTGATCCAGGTATGCAAGGGTCAGCCGGATCGTCTGAAGATGTCAGTATCCCTCCTTCTTCATGTGGAACTGAGTTTGTCCTGGTGGCTCGACCGCTCCAATTTGCTGAAGGGCAAGTCCTTCCTGGTATCCTCCTGGACCACGGTGACGACGGATGCCAGCTTCTCTGGCTGGGGAGCGGTCCTGGGTCGTCTGAGTGCTCGGGGTTGGTGGTCTACGAAGGAATCTCTCCTTCCCATCAATGCATTGGAGCTTTGTGCGATATTTCATGCCCTTCGCCATTGGACACCCAAGCTGGAAGTATGCCCAGTGCGGGTCCAGTCCGACAATGCCACGGCCGTGGCTGACATCGACAAGCAGAGCGGAACAAGAAGTCTTGCCGCTTGGTTAGAAGTCAAGGCTATTTTATCCTGGGCAGAAGAACATATTCGTCGCAGTGCACATTCCTGGCATAGACAATGTCATGGCAGAATACCTCAGTCGGGGACCTTCCTTACATCGACCTGATGGCGACAAGACACGACCGAAAGGTTCCGATGTTCTGCTCTTGCTGGAGGGATGCTCTAGAGGTGGATACCATGTCCATTCCTTGGTTATTTCCTCTGGCTTACATATTTCCTCCCCTCCCCATGTTGCACAGGGTGTTACGGAAATTGCGACTGGAACACTGTCCAGTCATTCTGATTGCTCCGTACTGGCCTCGACAGGCTTGGTTTCCGGAGCTTCTGGATCTGTCAGTGGCGGAGCCATTGCGGCTCCCTTGCCATACGGATCTTCTTCTAGAGGGTTACCTGTGGAAGGAGGATGTTCATTGTCTAGCTTTGATGGCTTGGAAATTGAATCCTCAATACTGTAGAAGAAGGGTTTTTCTTCTGGTGTAGTGGCTACTATGATTAGTGCCCGCAAACCTGTTTCTTCTAAGGCCTACCATCGTGTCTGGTCGACCTTTTCTATTTTGGTGTGCTGATAGGGACCTTTCTCAGGATTTTTATCTACCTATGGTCCTGGCTTTCTTGCAGGATGGTGTGAATAAGGGCCTCAGTTTGAGTTCCCTTAAGGTTCAGACTTCTGCTCTCTCTGTTTTCTTTCTGAGATGCATTGCTATTCTTCCTGATGTCAAGGTTTTCTTCCAGGGCGTCGCTCATACTCGTCCTGTTTTCAAGACTCCTGCTCCTCCGTGGGATCTTAACTTGGTTTTGGGCGTTCTTCAGTGCCCTCCCTTTGAGTCCTTGGCTACTATTCCTCTACGCCTGTTGACGTGGAAAATGACCTTTCTCCTGCCGATCGTGTCTGTTCGCCATGTCGCGGAGTTACATGCTGTCTTGTAGACCACCTTTTTTGGTGTTTCTCAAAGACAAGGCGGTACATTGCAGGAATTTTTCCCGAAGGTGGTATCTGAGTTCCACATTACTCTGGAGATTGTGGTGCCTTCTTTCTGCCCTGACCCTACCTCTGACAAGGAGAGGGATCTCCACTTGTTAGATGTGGTGCGTTGTCTCCAGTTTTATGTGCATTGCACTGAGTCCATTAGACAGTCTGACGCGCTGTTCGTCATTCATGAGGGCCCCAGGGCAGGGAGACATGCAACCAAAGTGACTATTGCGTCTTGAATCAAGTCCACTATTCGTAAGGCTTACGAGCTAAGGAAGAAGCCTGTTCCCTTTTGGGTCAGGCTCATTCTGCTAGATCTATTGGGGGTTCTTTGGCTTACAAGAATCAGGCCTCCGCTGATCCGTTGTGCAAGGCTGCCACTTGGTCGTCTGTGCGCACCTTTTCGAAGCACTAACATGTTGATGTGTTGGCATCGGCTGACTCCAATTTTGGGAGGAAGATCCTGAAGGCAGTCTTGCCTGTCTAGGATCTTCTTTGGTGCTTCCTTCACTTTTGAGCCCTGTTGGCTCTAGTTTGGTGTGCTGTGTAACAGTTCCTGGGGTGGTGTTACCCCTGTTCAGTGTCCGTTGATACTTCATTTATTTTGTTGGGCTATCTCTGATCTGATGATTCATTTCTGCTCTGGTGACTTTGGTGGCCTTGCGCCTGGTCCCTGTCTTACTTCCCGCCTCTGGGAAACTCCATGGTTGGACATCCCAGTAACCTGTACTGGATGATGGAAAAAAGAGGATTTTAGTCTTGTCTGTTAAATCCTTTTCTCTTAGCCCATACAGGTTACTGGTTTCCCACCCTGTCAAGGGACCATGCTTGGCTCTTTTCTTTCCCTTCTACTATCTAGTCAATAGTTAGTGTCTCAAATCTTAATGGAGCTGATTGGCTAGCTGCAGCCAAGGAGGGAAGGTAGGCTCCACCCCCTGCATTCACTTCTAGAATTGTTCCTGCCTTCTTAAGGGGGTGGATCACCTACCCAAAGATACCAGTAACCTGTATGGACTAAGAGGTAAGACTAAAATCTTCTTTTTACACACTGTCCACAGTGTCAAATTCAGCACCTAACTGATTAATTTAAACCCATGATTTTATTATTATACGCTGGTTCAAAGTAAGGTGCTCTGTGTTAATTGTAACCAACTGATCTGTTATAAGCAATTGATTCTTATTCTTTTATATATATATATATATATATATATATATATATATATATATATATACATACACTTTCAGGCCACTGTGATATTGCACCTAAAAAAATCAACTTTGAGCTGGAATACCTTTTGATTAAAACACCTTTACATATTAAGAATTACTATCCCTTTAAGAATCCAGTGAGGGTTAATTGGAACTCTAGCCGCTCAATATCGCACTCTGCTGAACACCTCATAACTAGCAAGGCGAGGGTTAACTTAATAGGTACCCGATATATACACCACGCTAAATATACCATGATTAAACTATCACAGGGGGGTCAATTTGAAAAATTCCCAGGACTTAAACGGTTAATATGTATAATACTTAAGACACATCTTGTTAAAACAACCCGTGAATGAAGTATGATTATCCTTGAATGAAGTATGATTGTCCTTGACGAAAATATAAACTTGAGTTCTCTGGCAGGGCAGGGGTTAATTCACGCTATACCCAATACTTGGTTGATTCCCTAGTCAGAAATTACATATCTTTAACCCGTTAGGGACCCATGATGGTCCTGGAGCAATGGGAGAGCGTGGGCTGGCTGTAACATAGAGCTCTGATACTGGGGCACTTAGTTACAGTCAGTAGCAACATTTTTGCAACATGTGATTCGCTTGAGTAGCGAATCACATGTTGCAAAAGCAGAATGACAGGGACAGTATTTACAAAGACTGTCCCTGTCACATCTCTCTGCCTCCCTTCATCTTAGACATTTCTGAAGTGGAGAGAGATAGAGAGATTGTGTTCCAGAGCCTGTTCCAGTATTAAAAGTTTACAAAAAGAGATTTAAACCCCCAAATTTAATCCCTTGATCAGTGTCACTGCAGTGATCAATACATTTCCCCCCATCTAGTCACTCTAGCAGTAATCAGTTTTTGCTGATCTGTGGTACATACCCCTTGTATTTTTTTTTTTAATAAAATTTGATTATTTAGTTTATTTTAGGTAGGTAGTTGGGTAGGTTTAGCCTACATGTGTTAGGGAAAGGTTTAGGAGTAGAGTAGAAAAAAAGAAAAAACAAAAAACTAGAATAATTTTAGTTTAGATAGGTAGCTGACTTGGGTTAGGTAGTTTCAGGGTATATGTGGATTAGGGTAAGGTTTTGGGTTAGATTTAGGTTTAGGGGTAGCGTAGGGAAAAAAGTTTATTTTATTTAAAAATTTATTTTATATTATAAGCTAGTTAAATAGGTAGGCAGTTGGATTGGGTAGGTTCAAGGAATAGCATAGGGAAAAAAAATTATCATTGGAATAGTGACCATTTGGTGTGAGAGTTGGGTATAGAAGTTTTTAATTTATTTAGTTTAGAGTAGAAGTGTACAATGCAGCAGAGGTACAGTTTAGAAGAGGCGTATTCCTTTTTGGCGTCTGACTCAGAAGCCACAGACACTGCGTCAGACTTCGACTTCATCAGTTTTCTGAGAGTGAGAGCAGGTCTAGTGATGACGCAGGGCATTCTGTCAAAAAAAAAAAAAGATGCATTGCCCCAGCAACTGCCCAAAGAGCTGCCACAAGTACTGTCACTCCTGCTGATGAATGGGTATCATCAGCAAATTTATGCCCACAAATTCTTGAATTCACAGGCAACCCAGGAATTCAAGTGGATGTGGCAGGATTTACACATGTTCAGTTTTTATTTATTTTTGGGGGAAGAAATTTGGGGGGAAATTGTGCCTCAAACCAATTTATATGCAGCCCAATATATTGCCACCAACCCATCAGTGTTTGTTTCCAAGGAAGAAATATGGTAACCCACAGACCTTTTAGAATTTAAGAAATTATGGGCCCTAACAATGACAATGGGAAAAGTTAAAAAAACCAAGTATTAGATCACACTGCAGTAAAAACCCTATATATGATACCCCTATATTCTCCAAAACAATGACCAGGACTAGATACAAAATGATTTTGCACTTTATGCACTTTAGTGATAATTCCCTGTGCCTCCCAAAAGAACACCCCCAGTATGACAGACTGTTCAAAATTCGCCACCTAATAAATCATATACAGGAAAAGTTTGCCCAAGTATATACCCCCCAAAAACACATAAGTATAGATGAATCCCTTATGAAATATAAAGGCAGGTTAGGTTTCAAGCAATACATCCCCTCCAAGCGATCCAAATTCGGCGTTAAATTTTATAAATTGTGTGAAAGTGCCACAGGCTATACGCAGGCTTTTTGACTTTGCGAGGGCAAGGACAGCCAATTTGACCCTCCTGGTTGCCCTGAATCTCTGGGAACAAATGGGAAAATTGTTTGGGATCTAATTTACCCCTTATTAAATAAAGTATATAATTTATATGTTATTTAAGTCAATTTTTTATTTTGGCACTGTGGCCTGTGGCACTGTCAGGCGTAATTGCACGGAAATGCCCAAAGAACTGGTAGCAAAAAATAAAAACCGGGACGTCCTCAGCTTTGTGCCAAGAAGAGCTGCTGGCAGTTAAGTTTAAAGTCAAAAAAGAATATATATGTTCCAGGTTTGGGCGAGCTACAGGGCCCAAATCGGAACATGCACGTTTCCAGTTTCACACTTTGAATTTTCACAGCTTGCGTCACTTGTGCCATGTCTCATTTGGGCCTGTGTACCAGCGCTCCACCTTAAAACTTCCCCCAAAAAGTGTATATTTTTTGGAAAGCAGACACCCCAGGCTTTCATTTTATGTATGTTTTCAAATTTTGTATGCAGCCATTTTACCACCAATCCCTCGTAAACTTGACATAAGAAAGAAAAAAAATAAAATAAATAAATAAATAATCAGCTTTTCTCTGTCGTCCATTTGGTCTGACAACGGTTCCTCAGGTCTTCCAACGAGTTCTGGGAGCCTTGATATCCGTCCTCCATTGGGACGGCATCAGAGTGACCCCTTGCATGGATGACTTGCTATTGAAGCCACCTCGGCGGACCTTCTTCATCAGCAAGTTCAGACCTGCATCCAAATCCTCACCCATCACGGATGGATTGTCAACTTGGAAAAGTCGGATCTTGTTCCATCCCAGCAACTGATCTTCCTGGGTCTTCTGTTCGATACTCAGAACAGCATGGTGTTTCTAACGGATGAGGTAGCCCATCAGATTGCCCACAGGATGTCAGCAGTTCTGTCTCAGGAGCGGGTCCCAGTTCTGAGGTTGTCTTCTCTGGTGGGGAAGTTCATCTCCACGATAGAGGCGGTTCCATTTGCCATGGCGCACTTCAGGGAACTTCAGAGCAGGGATCGACCAGATCACCAGAGGTTATCAATGTCCCTTCCCCCTCATGTGGAATTGAGCTTGGAGTGGTGGCTGGACCTTTCCAACCTCCTGAAAGGGAAATCCTTTCTGATTCCCTACTGGACCACTGTAACATAGTAACATAGTAAATTAGGTTGAAAAAAGACACAAGTCCATCAAGTTCAACCTTTACCTCAGAACTGAGAATTTTATAGCTTTCCTGCTACCAATTAAATTAGTCTTTATCAGACATTCCTGATCAGCCTACTGATAAACAGTATAACTCTGTATGTTCCCTTTTGAAAGAAATGTATCTAATCTTCTCTTAAATGTATCCATTGTATCTGCCATAACTACCTCCCTAGCCAATGAATTCCACAATTTGACAGACCTTCCCGGAAAAAAACCCTTCCTCTGCTGAAGTTTAAACCTCCTTTCCTCTAATCTCAAGGGGTGTCCCCTAGTCACCTGATCAGGCCTTGGAATAAATAGCTCACCTCAGAGATCCTTGTATTGGCCTCTCACATACTTGTACAATGTGATAAGGTCTCCTCTTAGTCGTCTTTTCTCTAGAGTAAATAAACCATGTTTGTTTAGTCGTTCCTCATATGTCAAGTCCTCCATTCCCTTAATTAATTTTCTTGCTCTCCGCTGTACCCTCTCTAGTTCTGGTATATCCTTTTTCAGAACCGGTGCCCAAAATTGCACTGCATACTCAAGGTGAGGTCTTACCAATGATTTGTATAACGGCAAAATAATGTTATCCACTCTTGCTTCAATACCTCTTTTTATGCAAGACAGGACTTTGTTTGCCTTTGCTACTGCTGTTTGACACTGGTCACTGTTTCCAAGTCTGTAGTTGACAAGGATACCCAGGTCTTTTTCTAGCAATGAGTCACCTAAAATTATTCCATTAAGTTTATAAGTAGCCTTGGGATTGTTTCCTCCCAAATGCATGAAAGAGATCCGTCTGACCATTGCAGACCTGGATCACAAACCGCTGAAATTCCCTAGCATGAGCCATGGCGAACAGGACTGCTTCCATGATGGAAATTAATTTCCCACCAGAGTCGTCAGCTTCATAGCTGGCACCAGATCCCACTCTAGGACAGTGGATACTTTGCGTGCAATCTCGTGAGCTACTTCGTCCTTGAGGAACACCATCCCCTTCACTGTGTCGAAGAGAAGTCCCAAATTAACGAGACGCTGATATGGAACCAGATCTGACTTGTCTATGTTCAAGATCCACCCGTGATGGGAGAGAACGTGAATGCATTCCTGGACCTGGTGATGCAGTAGCTCTGGAGATGAGGCCTTCAGCAGGAGATCGTCCATGTAAGGAGTAACTTGGACCCCGGTTCTGTGCAAGAGCGATATCAAGGCATCTAGGACCCGATTGAAGACCTGTGGAGTAGTAGACAGACCAAAGGGAAGAGCAGAAAACAAAGTGCACTTGCTTGCAGGAAAACCGGAGGTATTGCCAGCTCTCTGGATGAATGGCAATGTGCAGGTATGCAGGCTGAAGATCCAGGGAGGCGAGAAACTCTCTAAGAGACATGGCGGCGATCACCGTCCGCAGAGACTCCAGATTGTAATGAGACTTGACCACAACGGAATTGAGATTCTTGAGGTCCAGGATAGGACGACATCTGCCATTCTTCTTGTTGACCACAAACAGGTTGGAATAGAAACCGAAACCCTGTTCTGGTTCAGGAACCGGCTACAAAACCTCTTTGTCCAAAAAGGGTCTGAACCGCCCCGGTGAAAAGCCAAAGCTTGTCTGCCGCCGAGGAGTGTGTGAAAGACGAAACCTGGGCGAAGGAAGAGAGGTAAAGGGGATCCTGTACCCCTCTGTCATGACTTCACAAATCCGCCACGGAGTCGGTCCAGACAGAGTGGTAAAAGCGCAGGCGGCCACCCGCTGATCTGTGGGAACCGGGGTTCAATGAGTCATGCCGAAGAAGGTTTGGCAGTCTTGGGCTTAGCCGAGGACTGCTTGGGTCTCCACTGCTGTTTAGGATTGGAGGAGGCACGGGGTGCCTGGGGAACCGCCTGGGTTGCTGCGCTGTCCTCAGTCTGAAAGGGACAAAAAAATCAGATTCCGTCTGGACTGTGGTTTCTTCTTGGGGAGGAAAGGAAACTGGGTGCTCTTCCTCCTAGTAGCCTCACTGATGATGTCTTTCAGCTCAGGCCCAAACAGAGAGTTTCCCAAGAAAGGCAAGGAAAGAAGCGTCTTCCTGGAGGTAGTGTCAGCAGACCAGATCTTAAGCCAAAGAGCACGTCTGGCCATCACAGACATGGTGGAAACTCTTCCTACCAAACGTATGCAATCAAAAATCCCTGCAGACACATAATGCTGGGCTTCAGAAATATTAGCTAAGAGCCGCAACAAGTCAGAAGTTGGAGCGCCTTGACGGGCAGCCACTGTTAGCTGCTCAGTCCAAACTGCAATGGCTCTATTCGCCCAAGCGGCCGCAAAAGCAGGACGCAAGGAAGTACTGACTTCAACACGGCCTCAATCTACTTATGTGTCCAATCCTTGAGAATAGATGCATCCGCCATCCTTCAAATGAACTAGAATGTGAAGCAGGATATGAGAACATTCTAGAGGATCCTGCAGAGGAGAAACATCAATCACCAGCCTCTGTACAAGTTGCTGAGGATCGTTTAGCAAAGCAGGAAGGCAGCACCTGCCTTGAATGACATTGCCAAGGATCCTTCAGCAGAGAAGAAGCCACCAACATAACCTGAAGACTTTGATACTAATCCTTCAGCAGAGCAGGAGACAAGACCAACCATTGCGGAAGCTGATATTTCGGAGAGTTCTGCAGATGAATATGAACTGGCTCCAGAAGTACAGACACCTCAAGACGGTCATGTAGTCATTGAAATTCCAGAGGATCCAACAAAAGAGCAAGAAACTGTGCCTGAGAGCAGTTCATTGTACAACACCGCAAGGATCCTTCGTGTTTTAAGCTATCTGGGGGTCTCATTTACATACTCCAGAATGGATTCAGTGGACCTGTCCAACACTGAAATCCCTCAGAATGAGTCTTAAAGGAGAAATCAAAAACTCCAGCCCTTGGACTTCATGCAATGAAACATCATGAATAGAAGACAATGAGAACATCACAGAAATAAAGATTATATTAACTGTGACATTTGACTCCATTCAAACATTGTTTTGATTGATCAGCATGACATTGATAGTCCAGCCCTAAAGGGCAACAATCAGATATAAGCAAGGTCATATATACTCTATATACATATTTATATTAGAATATATATATACTAGTTGAACAGCCCGTTACACGGGCCACAGTGCCTCTGGCAGCCGGTCGCGGGACAGTCACGCGCAGCAGAGACTGCCTGCGCCATTGCTGATACAGAGCTGGACGCTCCTTCAGAGCGCCCAGCTCTGTATCAGCCGCGGCGCGGGCAGTCTGTACTGTGCATGACTGCCGCACGCACAGCAGTGTCTACTGCGCATGTCCGGCGTTACACACAACTTAGCGAATTATTATATAGGATATATATATATATATATATATATATATATATATATATATATATATATAAAGACAAAAATGCAGATAGCGCTAAAAATGGGATAAACAATTAGGTACACACCTATATAACAACAACCAATAGTAGAACTCTGAGCGCTATATTTCCTGTGGTCTAGAGGTGAACAGACCACAAAAATACAAAGACAAAACAGGGAAAAGCGCTCTGAGTCACTATAAATTTATTGTACACGAAAGATATAATAAAACATCACAAATAAATAAAAATATTTCCTCCCTTCTCAGACCAAAAAAGAAAGAAATATAAGTACAAGAGACCAATGCTCAATACTGGTGACACCTCATAATCTACCTGGACAACGCAGTACAAAAAAACGTGTATCCAGTAGATGCAACGTAATGATAATATAACGTTGTAAATGTGCTGCTATATAATCTAAAAAATATAATGCTGGCCAGCACTAAAAATAAAAAATAGAAAGAATAAAAAAGTAAAAATATGTATAAACGTCCTCCACAGAATCCTCATACACTAGCACTGCACTGCAATATCTGCTCAAAGCAGACCAGCCTAATGGGGATTGCCGCTCTATCTAGCGGATCCAAACACTAATGTTCAGTGAGTAAGCCAATATCTTCCGCTCTAACTAGCGGTAATCATGGGCAGATAACTTCGTAAATGACAAGCCCTATAACGACCTTACTTGAATGCTGGAAATGTCAAAACGGTACCCTTATAGTTGATCCGTCCAGATACAACAACTGCCTCAATCATAAACGCCTCCGTTCGGATAGAATCCAGATTTCTCCGAGGTCAGAGTCAGGTGATCCGTCACAGGAAGTAGGTCAAACTTGGCTAGGATCCAATACTCACGATCCTCTCTGAATCACTACACTGGTATAGTGCATGATACAATCCCCGCTGTTGCTCGTAATGTCAAAGTGCTTGCAGCGCTGTTATAAGTGTTCAATCCAGGAGATCAGTATAATCAACAGCAAAAAACAACTAATGGTGCCAATTCCCAAAAATAAGCCTACGCGTTTCGTATCACTGATACTTCATCAGGGCTGTTTCTCCATATTAGAACATAACGGCTATTTAAACCTTACATGTGATTAATTAACCAATCAAAACCCTCTTCAATTAACCATACTATTGTTAACATCCTAGTAACCTGCTTTCAAACCTACTCTTAAAGGGAAAGTTTTAAATAGGATAATGTAATCATACTGAATCATATAGGTGTGTACCTAATTGTTTATCCCATTTTTAGCGCTATCTGCATTTTTGTCTTTTTAGATTTTTTGGGGGTGTTTGTAGAGGGCAGCAGATTTGGGATATACTTTTGGTGACCACCATTTTGGTTATATTTACATTTTTATTGTAGATATGGCTTTCAAATCTTGTGGTGAAAGAATGAGTAGGAGGGAAGCATTTATGCGTCAAATGGGATTGAATCAGACAGTAGTGGAAAATACTTCCACCAATCCCGATTTAAATAAAATGTTTTTTGAGTTGGAGAATTCTCTTAAGGAGGAAATGAATCATTGGTTAGATATCATGCTACTCAATAGTTATCTTGAACATAATATTATCCCTAGGGGATTACGGATTAATAAACCTTGTGGATTTCAAGATAAGAAGTTTCAGTCAGAGTGGTATGAGATCATAGACCAATGCTCATTTACACTGATGCGTAAGATAATACAATATAGAGAGGAGAATTTGGAGAATGTTACAAAGAAGATTGAAAAGATTAGGGAAACATTGATACCCAATATGGATAAGGTAGAATTCAAGAAATTGGATGAAGGTACTAACAATAGGATTATAGCTTATGAAAAAAGTGTCTTTGAGAGGAAGCAGAAGAAACTTAATAGAGATCAAATGGACTACAAACAAAATAAGGTGCGATTTAATCCTTCTAATAAGCAGAGGGTACCAGTGTCTAAGACACACTTACGGTATAACAATTATAAAACAGGTCAGGAACAGGTTCAAAGAAGTGTACAACGCAATACATACACCAATACACAGGGGTCGCAATTACGATACAGCACAGCACGTAATTATCAACAGGTTACTCCACTAATGCAAAATAGCAGGAATGGAGGGGTTAAGAAAGATAATAACCCCCATCCTATGGAAGGGGAGAATCTAAGTACTGCAAATAGGTATGAGGCCTTACAGATGCTAGACACCTCATTACCAGACTCACCTCATCCACTTATATTACTGGAAGCTGAGATTAATGCTACACCTAGTTATGCACAAGCAGTAAAAGGTATTCATTCAGAAACTAATAGTGCACCGAGTTATTTTTTTACACAGGAACAAACAAGGGACAAGCAAGCACACAAAAGATCCAGAAGTCAGTCACCGGGATAAAAAATAAAAAACTTACACGTGGTAAAAGAGGGGGGAGATTAGTTAGAATTAGAAAAGAAATGAAAATAATTAAAGATAAAAATAAGGCAAATATTTGGGATCAGGATATGATGAAACAAGAGGGTATATATAATTTGACACAGCACAGTTTTAGCACATATGATATAGCATTAATCCAAAGAGGTTTGAAGTTTGCTCCGATGGCAGTTCCTAATGAATTTGAATTATTTTTAAATCTTAATAGATTCATAAGAACGCTTACATTAAAAAGATACTTTAGTAAGAATGGAACTATGAGAGAAATCACTCAGTTGAATAGTGGGGAGGTGAAAAGTGGAGAATCACTACAATATATACATACTACATATAAACCCAAGTCTATATTCTATCCTTATCAGGATAGAGGTCCTTATATTGAAAGTTTTCAAAGTGTGGCAATGCAAGATTTAAAAAAAATCTGTGACAAGAATTATAATCAAATCAATAAATATTGTTCTAATTTAAAACCATTGGAATGGGAGGCTTTAAATAGATTGAAACAAGACAAAGAAATATACATCACTGAGGCAGATAAAGGAGGGGCTACAGTTATTATGTATTATCAAGATTATTTAGAGGAAGCGTTGCGTTTATTGTCAGATACTAATACATATATTAAATTAGATGCAGATCCTACAGATAAATATTTGGATCAATTAACAAAACTCATAAATGGGGCATACATAGAAGGCATCATAACAAAAGATGAAAAACAATTTATCATAGTGAATGAACCAAAGGTACCTTATTTCTATCAAGTCCCCAAAATACATAAAAGTCTAACTAAACCTCCAGGAAGACCGATTGTGGCAGGTATTGGTGGTGTTACTTCCAACCTCTCCAAATATATAGATACCCATCTTCAGAAATATGTCACCCAACTTAGATCTTATGTGAAGGATACTCAACATATTCTTCAGATATTGGATGACATGGCTTGGCAGGGTGACTATGTGTGGGCGACAGTGGATGTCACATCACTATATACTAGCATTGACCATCAAATGGGAATAACAGCTATTTCACGTTTCTTACAATCAGATCAGGACATGCCTCAGAAACAGAGAGATTTTCTTTTGGAGAGTATCAGCCTCATTCTGAATACTAACTATTTTCAGTTCCAGCAGTCTTTTTTCCGGCAGGTGAGGGGAGCGGCAATGGGGGCTAGCTTCGCCCCCAGCTATGCTAACCTATATATGGGCATATGGGAGATGGATCATGTATGGGGGGCTGGCATGGGTGCGAGTCTGATTTTTTATGGGAGATATATTGACGATCTTCTCCTCATCTGGAGAGGGGATGCTCTGGAGCTAGTAAGGAAAGTGTAAATTATTTGGATTTGACTTTGAGTCAAGATGGTAAACATATGGTCACTAAGTCTTATGTTAAACCCACTAGTGTGAACAATTATTTACATTATGATAGTTGTCACCTAGATAGGTGGAAAGCAGGTATACCTGGAGGCCAATTTAAAAGAATTCAACGTAACTGTAATAAAGATGAGGATTTTCATAAACAATCTGAAGAACTGAGCCACAAATTTATATCGAAAGGTTATCCAGAGAAATTGGTGGCGGGTTCTTTACAAGAAGTATCTGCCATGAATAGGAAGGATATCCTGAATAATAAAAATCATAATAAGGAAAGAGTAATAAGAAATGAAGGACAAGGGGTTCCAAAATTTGTGACGAAAAATAATCGGGCACATAAAGATATCAATAGGATATTGAGGAAGCATTGGCTTCTTTTGTTACAAGATCCATTATTAAAGGATAATATTGATATAGTCCCCAGGATTATCTTCACTAAAAACAAAAATTTAAAAAATATTTTTTCAAAAAAGAAATCTTTTATAAAAGGACCACAAGTACAAAGTATTTTTAGACCAGCAGGGGTGTATAAGTGTGGGGGTCAGCGATGTATTACATGTAAACATATCTCATATGACACCAAGGAGTTTAAGGATGGAAGAGATAGAGTACATAAGATAAAACAACATATTACTTGTAATACTAAGTATGTAGTATATTGTATTATTTGTCCTTGTAATAAAAAATATATTGGGCGTACAAAAAGAAGACTTAAAGATAGGTTTCTTGAACATCGTAGGGCTATAATTAAAGAAGACCCAAAGTACCCTTTATCACTACATTATAAACAATACCATAATAGTAATATTGATGGAACGTTAATTATGCCTTTGGAAAATATTACTTCGGCTCTGTCCCAGGGACAACGTTTTCAAAAATTGTGTCAACAAGAAAGTTTTTGGATATTTTATTGTGATACGTTGGTCCCTAAAGGACATAATGATAAGTTAGATGTTAGTACCTTCATCTGACATTATAGGGTTTATGAAATATTCTGTTTCCAAAAAATTCTTTGTACAT
This sequence comes from Rhinophrynus dorsalis, assembly GCA_037306005.1. Taxonomy (NCBI): domain Eukaryota; kingdom Metazoa; phylum Chordata; class Amphibia; order Anura; family Rhinophrynidae; genus Rhinophrynus; species Rhinophrynus dorsalis. Next base: position 674,651,469 of record CM074718.1, read on the forward strand.
TTATTATTATTTTTTGGATGGTATATGTATTTTTCATCTCCTTATGGGGTTCGCATAATGTCTTCCCTTTAGGAGAATTCTCCTTGTGGAGCAAGGTTTTTTCAGTATGATTACATTATCCTATTTAAAACTTTCCCTTTAAGAGTAGGTTTGAAAGCAGGTTACTAGGATGTTAACAATAGTATGGTTAATTGAAGAGGGTTTTGATTGGTTAATTAATCACATGTAAGGTTTAAATAGCCGTTATGTTCTAATATGGAGAAACAGCCCTGATAAAGTATCAGTGATACGAAACGCGTAGGCTTATTTTTGGGAATTGGCACCATTAGTTGTTTTTTGCTGTTGATTATACTGATCTCCTGGATTGAACACTTATAACAGCGCTGCAAGCACTTTGACATTACGAGCAACAGCGGGGATTGTATCATGCACTATACCAGTGTAGTGATTCAGAGAGGATCGTGAGTATTGGATCCTAGCCAAGTTTGACCTACTTCCTGTGACGGATCACCTGACTCTGACCTCGGAGAAATCTGGATTCTATCCGAACGGAGGCGTTTATGATTGAGGCAGTTGTTGTATCTGGACGGATCAACTATAAGGGTACCGTTTTGACATTTCCAGCATTCAAGTAAGGTCGTTATAGGGCTTGTCATTTACGAAGTTATCTGCCCGTGATCACCGCTAGTTAGAGCGGAAGATATTGGCTTACTCACTGAACATTAGTGTTTGGATCCGCTAGATAGAGCGGCAATCCCCATTAGGCTGGTCTGCTTTGAGCAGATATTGCAGTGCAGTGCTAGTGTATGAGGATTCTGTGGAGGACGTTTATACATATTTTTACTTTTTTATTCTTTCTATTTTTTATTTTTAGTGCTGGCCAGCATTATATTTTTTAGATTATATAGCAGCACATTTACAACGTTATATTATCATTACGTTGCATCTACTGGATACACGTTTTTTTGTACTGCGTTGTCCAGGTAGATTATGAGGTGTCACCAGTATTGAGCATTGGTCTCTTGTACTTATATTTCTTTCTTTTTTGGTCTGAGAAGGGAGGAAATATTTTTATTTATTTGTGATGTTATATTATATCTTTCGTGTACAATAAATTTATAGTGACTCAGAGCGCTTTTCCCTGTTTTGTCTTTATATATATATATATATATATATATATTAGTGTAAAAGCCCGTGTACATGGGCCAAGGTCCGTGTAATGTTAACCCTTTGAGTGCCAGAGAGGTACGCAACGCATTGCTTTCTCCTCTTGTCTCTTTCTACCCCCCTTGCCTCTTTCTAACCTCCCTTGCCTTTCTCTTTACTCTTGCCCCCCATGCCTTTTTGCCACCCTTTTGCCCCATGACTTTTTGGAAAACCCTCTTGCCCCTTCCATCACCTTCTTGCCCCCCATAGCTCTTTTGCCCCCCCATGGCTCTTTCACCACCCTCTTGCCCCCATACCTCTTTTGCCGCCCCATGGCTCTTTCATCACCCTTTTGCCCCCCCAATTCCTCTTTCACCACACTTTTGCCCCCCATACCTCTTCTGCCCCCCTATGGCTTTCACCACCCTCTTGCTCCCCATTCCTCTTTTACCCCCATGCCCATTTCACCACACTTGGGAGCCTCTCTTCTTACTGGCGGTGCTGCAGTCATGTGCAGTATTGACTGCCCAAATACGACGCGGCGGATACAGAGCGGGGCTTCACGAATTCAGAGCAGAGTCCTCTCTGCTCCTCTTCCTGGTTCCAAGCGGTTGCAGGAAGGTCCGCAGAGAGGGTGCCGGTCTGAATTTGGAGCGCCCTGCTCTGTACCCGCCATGGCGCGTTCGGGCAGTCAGTACTGGGCATGACTGCAGAGTGGGCAGTCTCTACTAAGCATGATGGCTTCTGACAAACATCCTAGCGACAAACATCCTAGCGAATTATAATATAGGATACTAGCAATGTGGGACGCCGCTGCCCGTCAGGATATATAGGGAATTAATGTGCACACACACGGATGCAAGACAAACACACACAGAGAACACACACGCAAATGCACACGCATGCACTGAGATGCATAAAGAGCGACACAGTCATACATACCTACATGCAATGCACAACATGCAGACACATAGAGTGTGATACAGACATGCAACACACACCGTGAGGAACACACAGGCATACACAGAATGAGTCATAATGACTTATGTGTCATTGTAATGAGTTTGTGTTTGTATTTAGGCCTCCACTGTGGCATTCATTCATATCGTTGAAATGCACGTGGTAGTTGCACATACTATGGTGGAAGGTGGATCGTGCTGGCTCGTGGGGTGTGAGTGAGACTATGGTGGAAGGTGGATCGTGCTGGCTCCCGCGGTTTGATTGCGTGGGAGTGATTGCATGGGAGTGTGTTTGTGAGTGTGTGTGTGTGATTGAGTGAGAGTGTGTGAGAGTGAGGGTGTGTGAGAGTGTGTGGGTGAGAGTGAGTGTGTGTGTGTGTGAGAGTGAGTGTGTGAATTATTTTGAATGTGTATGATTGCGTGTGTGAGAGTGTGATTGAGTGTGTGTTTTTTGTCTGATGTGTTTATGTCTGTGGTGTAGGAGCGAGTGGCAGCCATTTTGTTTTTTCAGTTACTTGGATAGTGGTGGGCGGGTTGGATAGTGGGGGCAGGCCAGCTCCCTGCTTTATTAAAATCAGTCCCCCATTGAATCACCCAATCGGAGCAGTAACTCCTCCTTACTTAACCTTTTGAGTGCCAGAGGAGTATGCAACGCGTTAAGGGTTAAGTTGAGGTAACATAACAATCTAACACACAGTGGCTCTTCAGTTGAGACAGCGTAGCAATATGCTGAGGGAACACATAGAAAGTGGTGTTTGAGGCTTGCCCTCTGTAACATACAGCAAAGCATCTCTCTCCCTTTAAGGAGAAAGGGCAGGAATCAGGAAGCAGGAAGTGGAGGAGTGACAGTTGAAAACAGACAGAGTTTGTATTTTATGGAAACATTAAACCCTCATACTGAAACAGAGTGTATGGAGTGTTACAATTATCTGTGGGAGGTGAAACAGTGTGTTTGTGGGGTCATGATCCTGAGTGAGAGTGTGTGTGTGGACCAGGAGAAGTTACTGATATCCCCTACTTCAGGAGCGAGTGGCAGTTATATATATTTTTTTTATCAGTTGGATAGTGGTGGGCGGGCTGGAGGGGGCGGGCCAACTCCCTGTATGATAGACATGCCCCCAATGAATTACCCAATGGGAGCAGAAAACAAACACACATTGAACAGAATGTCTCATTACATAATTTATGTCTCATTAGGAGACACAACTCCCATTGGGTGATTCAATGGGGACATTACTGCTCCCATTGGGTGATTCAATGGGGGCATATTTATCATACAGGGAGTTGGCCCGCCCCCTCCAGCCCACCCACCACTATCCAACTGACAAAAAAAATATAGCTGCCACTCGCTTCTGAGGTAGGTGATATTAATAACTTCTCATGGTCCACTCACACTCTCACTCAGGATCATGACCCCACAAACACACTGTTTCACCTCCCACAGTTAATTGTAACCCTCCATACACTCTGTTTCAGTACGAGGGTGTAATGTTCCCATAGAATACAAACTCAGGGATAAACTTAATAACAACTCTTTTATTTACCTCTTCATCTCTTCAGTCACCTCACTAACTGTTTTCAACTGTCACTCCTCCACTTCCTGCTTCCTGATTCCCGCCCTTTCTCCTTAAAGGGAGAGAGATGCTTTGCTATATGTTACAGAGTGCAAGCCTCTAACACCACTATCTATTTGTTCCCTCAGCATATTGCTATGCTGCCTCAGCTGAAGAGCCACCATGTGTTATATTGCTATGTTACCTCAACTTAACCCTTTGAGTGCCAGAGGGGTACACCAGGGGCGTTTCTAGGGTACAAAACGATCTGCGGCTAGAGCCCACAGCAAAATTCAACAGAGTGCCTGCCATCAGTGGTAGTGATGATAACGCTATAGTGTGGAGTGAGTTATCCTTACACAACATATATGTTTATTTTACTAATCTATATATAATGCAATGCAAAGAGTTAAGAAGTAAGCCATTTTATGTTCAACTCTTGCCATTGTTTTTTGTTCTAATTAACTGAAGCTATTGTGGTGTAAACCAACTGTACCACAGGGAACAAATCAAAATTCCTGTCACATTAAATAGGGGTTTTAACTCCTTGAATGCTAGAGAGGTCTTCAATACATTGCAAAGCAATGCACTGGAGACCTCTCTAGCATTCAAGAGGTTAAAAACTCTATTCAAGTGCAGTGGATTTTAAGAACTTTTATTTGACCCCTATAGTGCAGTTGGTTTACTCCAGAATAAAACCAGGTTGCTTTAATACATATGAGCCATTGATGTAACTGAATAAATTATCAAGAGCAACACCAAAGTATTTTATTTACACAGATAATGTATAAACAAATATAACGATGTTTAAACAAACATTAATATGAGTTTTATTGCTGTGGAGCAATGTGATACACTTATATACCCACCACACAGTCTGATGTCCTAAAAAGAGGGACACCAGGGTGTGAAAGAGGGACAGAGGGATTTGGGGCTCAAAGAGGGACACTTGGGAGGTATGCTTATACCCAGCATTGTTCCATTGCCCACTGGTAGCCATAGAACCCCTCATACACTGCCTGATAACCTTGCGCTTCTAGCCCCTATTAGCCACACATCCACTGTCTGATACTCCAGTGGTTTGCCACCGGTAGCACCAGGCCCACACATGAACTGATATCTCAGTCTTCTTCTACTGGCAACTGGTATCCATAGAACCATACATACACTGCGTGATACCCCATCATTGTTCCACTGGTTACCTGTAGCCAATCATACACTGTCTGATTGCCGGCATTTTTCCATTGGCCGCTGGTAGCCACAGAACAACGCACATAAACTTTATGATACCACAGCCTTGTTCCACTGGACACTGGTAGCCACTGCCATGTTTCTCTGCCCAGATTCCCCAAATACACTGTGTTACCCCACCAGCCTTCTACAACTGCCTACTGGTCGCCACAGATTCCCCTCATACATTGTTCATCCCCACCAGCCTTGTTCTCCTGCCCACTGGAAGCCACAGATTCCCCACATACACTGCATGTGACCCCCGCCCACTGGTATCCACAGATTCCTCACATACACTACGTGATTCCCAACTGCATTTTGCCCCTGCCCACTGATAGCCACAGATTCCATACATACATTATGTGACCCACCCCCAACAACCTTATTCCCCTAACCACTGGTAGCCACAGATTCTCTGCATACACTATATAACTCCCCTAGCCTTGCTCCCCTACCCACTGGTAGCCACAGATTCCTTACATACACTATGTGACCTCCCTGAGCCTTATTACCCTGTCCACTGGTAGCCACTGATTCCCCACATACACTGTGGACCCCACCAGCCTTATTATCCTGCCCACTGAAAGCCACAGATTTTACACATACACTATATGACCACCACAATCCTTAATCCAATACCCACTGGTAACCACTGATTCCCTACATAAACTGTGTGACCCCACCAGCCTTGTTCCCCTGCCCTCTGGTAGTCAGCCCACAAATTCTCCACATATACAATGTGACACCCACCAGCCTTGTTTACCTGCCACTGGTAGCCATATATTTCCCCCATCTATACTGTCCCTCATACCTTCTCTTCTGCTCTGCCCCATTCTGCTTTCTGTTTCAGTGTAGAGCCATGGGCTCCACACTGGCTCCTCTGGTACTTCAGGTGCATGTTGATGACTTCATCGCAAAGCACCAGGAAGTGCTAGAAGAGCCAGTGTGGAGCGGATGGCTGTGGGCTGAAGCTGAGAACAGAGTAAGGCAGCAGCCTGCTGTTCCAAGCTATATATGCCCACAAGTTGCTGGGCAGCAGCCAGCCAGCCTCAGAATAAACAGCAGGAGGAGTGAATCTGCTGATTGACACCCTCGGGGCTTCAGCCCCCTTAGCCCACCCCTAGCGACGCCCCTGGGGTACACAACGCATTGCAAAGCAATGCGTTGCGTACCCCTCTGGCAATCAAAGGGTTAAGTAAGGAGGAGTTACTGCTCCCATTGGGTGATTCAGCGGGGGAGTGATTTAAATGATGCAGGGAGTTGGCCTGCCCCCACTATCCAGCCCGCCCACCACTATCTAAGTAATTGAAAAAAATATATGGCTGCCACTCACTCCTACACCACAGACACAAACACATACACACTCAATCCCACACACTCTCACTCACACTCTCTCACTCACACTCTCTCACTCACGCAATCACTCACTCACGCACTCACACCCCGGGAGCCAGCACGATCCACCTTCCACCATAGTCTCGCTCACACCCCAGGAGCCAGCACGATCCACCTTCCACCATAGTATGTGCAATTACCACATGCATTTCAACTATATGAATGAATGCCACAGTGGAGGCATAAGTACAAACACAAACTCATTACAATGACACATAAGTCACCCCCTTATGACTCACTTCTGTGTGTGCATGTGTGTCTCTGTGTGTGCCTGTGTGTTCCTCACTGTGTGTGTTGCATGTCTGTATCACACTCTATGTGTCTGCATGTTGTGCATTGCATGTATGTATGTATGTATGTATGACTGTGTCTATCTTTATGCATCTCAGTGAATGCGTGTGCATTTGCATGTGTGTCTCTGTGTGTGTTTGTCTTGCATCCGTGTGTGTGCACATTAATTCCCTATATATCCTGACGGACAACGCCGTCCCACATTGCTAGTATATATATAAAAGAAGACTTCTGTGTGCCTGGCAAACACACCCAGGGGCGACAGTAAGGAGGAGTTATTCAAATCACCTCTATACTGCCTGTCCTATTGGGCCAACCATGGGGGCATGATTTTGCTGCATGGAGATGCAGGGGCTGCAATACACACAAACACACTCAATATACACACACACAAACACATACATACGTACACATATATACACACACACACACACACACACTATACAGACAAACTCGTTACACACACAATTATATACATAAATACATACACACAATATATACACACACACACACACATGTATACATACATACACACATATATATACACACTCATTACACACAGATGTATATGTGTGAGTAATGGTTTGTTCACAGTTGAGTGCAACGGTGTGTTTGTGTCTTCACTTGCACACAAGAAGAATGGTGGGCAGGTACACATTTAGGATTGCACTAGTATAAGTGTATGTATTCACATACCTACCAACATTCCAAATGGCTAAAGGGGGCAACTTTTGTGTTAGGTGGTATTGCTGGGAGGTTTTCTGCTGAGCGGCACATTATTTAGAATTTTTAGGTTATTTCATGACCTATTTACACCTCTTTGACTAACTGAATAAATGATTTAGAGAAAAGCTATGGTATTTTATTTACACAGTCTAATGTATGAACACATATAGTGAAGTGTAAACAAACATTAATGTGAGTTTTATTGCTGTGGAGCAATGTGATACACTTATATAGACACCACACAGTCTGATCTATTAAAAAGAGGGACACCAAGGTGGGAAAGAGGGACAGAGAGAGTTGAGTCTCAAAGAGGATCTGTCCTTCCTAAAGAGGGACACTTGGGAGGTATGGACCCTAATATCTCCTAAAGAGGGACACTTGGGAGGTATGGAGCCCTAATATCTCCTAAAGAGGGACACTTGGGAGGTATGGACCCTAATATCTCCTAAAGAGGGACACTTGGGAGGTATGGACCCTAATATCTCCTAAAGAGGGACACTTGGGAGGTATGTACCCCTAATATCTCCTAAAGAGGAACACTTGGGAGGTATATACCCCTAGTATATCCAAATGAGGGACACTTGGGAGGTATGGACCCTAATATCTTCTAAAGAGGGACACTTGGGAGGTATGTACCCCTAATATCTCCTAAAGAGGAACACTTGGGAGGTATTTACCCCTAATATCTCCTAAAGAGGGACACTTGGGAGGTAAGGACCCTAATATCTTCTAAAGAGGGACACTTGGGAGATATGGACCCCTAATATCTCCTAAAGTGGGACACTTGGGAGGTATGTACCACAAATATCTCCTAAAGAGGGACACTTGGGAGGTATGGACCCTAATATCTCATAAAGAGGGACAGTTGGGAGGTATGTACACCTAATATCTCATAAAGAGGGACACTTGGGAGGTATGTACCCTAATATATACTAAAGAGGAACACTTGGGAGGTATGTACACCTAATATCTCCTAAAGATGGACACTTGGGAGGTATGTACCACAAATATCTCCTAAAGAGGGACACTTGGGTGGTGTGTATTATTTTTTTCTTAGGGGTAACAAGTACTGGACAATCTGGTATTTCTTTTTACTATACGTGTTTAATGAAACTATCCCTGTGGCTAATGTGCTAAACCAAAGTGGAGCAAACCAGCTGCACAACAGGTGAGAAATCAACTTTTCCAAAGCTCCAGTTAATTTAAATGGGACTTTTAACACATTGTTTGCTACAGAGATCTTCAACACATAGAGAAACAATGAGCTTGAGACCTGTCTAGTACTCAAATGGTTAAAATCCCATTTTAAATCAATGATACTTTTATTTCTCCCCTATGGTGCAGTGAGCCCCTTAATTGCTCTACTTCTCTTTTCTTCATTGGATCCACTGATGATGTCCCAGGCAAGTGGGCGGGGAATACAGGGTTGGGGTACAAGGGGCGGAGCCCAGGGGAGGCAAAATTAGGTTTTGCCTAGGGTGGCAAAAATCCTTGCAACAGCCCTGATGACAGATACAATGGATAATTTCGAGAGGATTAAATACCGTAAGAATATATGGCTGTTAATTTGTGTATCAGAAGTCCTTACCTAATTAGGCGGGTTATGCACTAAAGATTGATAAGGAGATAACTTCTCCAGTGACATCACTTCTCCACTTCCTATGTTATTCTATGGAGCCAGTGCACTAAGATCTCCAAAACGGATGAAATCTTAGTGCATTGGACTCAATAGAATAACATAGGAATTGGAGAAGTGATATCACTGGAGAAGTCTTCTTCACTTTATCACCTTTTTATCACTGCCTCACTGCATAACCCCAAAGTGTTCTTCTAAGAACAATCAATTATTTTTATTTACTGTTAAATAGTCTGTTTTTTTCTGTTTATCCATTTTTTAGTCATTGATGTTGCTATCTTAAGGTTTGTTACCACTTGAAATGTCTTTAAATCACAGTCCATTTTCAAAGAGATGAAGCACTTACTCCTAATGCCTTGGATTGGATGTACGTTCAGTTTCACATTACAGATAGAATGAGAGTTTGTATTGTTTTGATAAACAGATGAAAGCTTGATGTTTGACGATTTGGCTCTCTAAGATATGGATGGGGAACCTTAGTTTTATAGTATATTTTTCAGGAGAATGCAGTTATGATTATACTACACTTAAACAGCTGAAATGTTGTTTTCTTTCAGATTTGGAGGCAACCAGCCATTTGTCTGCTGCACCAATACATATGTGCTGAAGTGAGACTATAATATTTCTATGTTCAAGTGATGTTGATCAGTGGAATAAGCACATATGCTGAAGTGGGACAGTGAGATCACAGTGGGTTTGTGGTGTGGCTCTTTACAATCAACACATTTTTACTGAAGTGAGATCATGACATCACAGTAGGTCTGTGATGCATTTTTATGGAATCCTGAACATAAGACAGTGCCAAGTATCATTCCCAACTTACTTCTGCATACAGCATTCTGAGAGAGCACAATGGCTCCTTCAGGTCATTCAGCAGCTAAAGAGAGAGTGATGTGCATTTATTTGTTTATGTTACTGGTGTCTAATCCAACACGAGCAAATGACAACACAATACCTGACATTTGTCTGCTGCACCAATAAATATGTCCTGAAGTGAGACTATAATATTTCTGTGTTCAAGTGATGTTGATCAGTGGAATAAGCACATATGCTGAAGTGGGACAGTGACATCACAGTGGGTTTGTGGTGTGGCTCTTTACAATCAACACATTTTTACTGAAGTGAGATCATGACATCACAGTAGGTCTGTGATGCATTTTTATGGAATCCTGGACATAAGACAGTGCCAAGTATAATTCCCAACTTACTTCTGCATACAGCATTCTGAGAGAGCACAATGGCTCCTTCAGGTCATTCAGCAGCTAAAGAGAGAGTGATGTGCATTTATTTGTTTACGTTACTGGTGTCTAATCCAGCACGAGGAAATGACAGCACAATACCTGACATCATCTCCAGCATGGAGGAACTACCATCTGACGAGTCAACCTTTGTTTCCGGACTTCGTCTGACATTTTACTCTTTAATTTCCGCAATAATTATGATTGGTATCATGCTTGTATGCATTATAATGAAAAGCAGGAAACAGCACCTGCCTTGAAAGACATTGCCAAGGATCCTTCAGCAGAGAAGAAGCCACCAGGATATGAGAACATTCTTGAGGATCCTGCAGAGGAGAAACACCAATCACCAGCTTCTGTACTAGTTGCTGAGGATGTTTCAGCAAAGCAGGAAGCAGCGCCTGCCTTGAAAGACATTGCCAAGGATCCTTCAGCAGAGAAGAATCCACCAGCAGAACCTGAAGACTTTGTTACTAATCCTTCAGCAGAGCGGGAGATAAGACCAACTGTTGCAGAAGCTGATATTTCGGAGAGTTCTGCAGATGAATATGAACTGGCTCCAGAAGTACAGACACCTCAAGACGGTCATGTCAGAAATTCCGGAGGATCCAACAAAAGAGCAAGAAACTGTGCCCGAGAGCAGTTCATTGTACAACACCTCAAGGATCCTTCGTGTTTTAAGCTATCTGGGGGTCTCATTTACATACTCCAGAATGGATTCAGTGGACCTGTCCAACATTGAAATACCTCAGAATGAGTCTTAAAGGAGAAATCAAAAACTTCAGCCCTTGGACATCATGCAATGAAACATCATGAATAGAAGACAATGAGAACATCACAGAAAAAAAGATTATATTAACTGTGACATTTGACTGCATTCAAACATTGTTTTGATTGATCAGCATGACATTGATAGTCCAGTCCTAAAGGGCAACAATCAGATATAAGCAAGGTCATATATACTCTATATACATATTTATATTAGAATATATATATATACACTAGAGTAAAAGCCCGTGTACATGGGCCAAGGTCCGGGTAATTTTAACACTTTGAGTGCCAGAGGGGTACGCAACGCATTGCTTTCTCTTCTTGCCTCTTTCTAACCTCCCTTGCCTTTCTCTCTCCTCTTGCCCCCATGCCGTTTTTGCCACCCTTTTGCCCCATGCCTCTTTGGCAAACCCTCTTGCCCCTCCCATCACCTTCTTGCCCCCCATACCTCTTTTGCCCCCCCATGGCTCGTTCACCACCCTCTTGCCCCCCCCCATACCTCTTTTGCTGCCCCATGGTTCTTTCACCACCCTCTTGCCCCCCCAATTCCTCTTTCACCACACTTTTGCCCCCCATACCTCTTCTGCCCCCCCCATGGATTTCACCACCCTCTTGCTCCCCATACCCCTTTTGCCCCCCATGCCCATTTCACCACACTTGGGAGCCTCTCTTCTCACTGGCGGTGCTGCAGTCATGTGCAGTACCGACCAGCCAAATGTGCTGCGGCGGATACAGAGCGGGGCGCCCCGAATTCAGAGCAGAGTCCTCTCTGATCCTCTTCCTGGGACAAAGCGGTTGCAGGAAGGTCCGCAGAGAGGGTGTCGGACTGAATTTGGAGCGCCCTGCTCTGTACCCGCCATGGCGCGTTCGGGCAGTCAGTACTGCACATGACTGCAGAGTGGGCAGTCTCTACTGAGCATGATGGTTTCTGACAAACATAATAGCGTCAAACATCCTAGCAAATTATAATATAGGATATTTAAAGTGACAGGATGGAGTACAGTATGTCTGGTACTGTGGAACTTCTTGTATAATTTATATATTTCCTTGTTAGACTGAATTATTGGAGTATGATTTCTATTATAATTATCTGGTTAGGCTACATGATCTTGGCTGTATCTAAGTATATAGCTCCATTTTCACTAAGAATGATGCAAGTTTAGTTCTGTAATTTTTTTTTTGTGATTTTGCCATAAAATAATCTACAAATTCATTACAGCTGGGAAAACTATTTCTAATTTGAACACAAAGGGAGAATGATTCTTTGAGTGTCAGAGGGGTGTGTTAGATATCTCTCTGGCACTCAAAGGGTTACAATAATCTATGGATAAGTGCACACTTACCTCTCGAGCACAGGGGGTGGGTAATTTGCAGCCCTTCATACAAAGAGGATGGGATTTATAGTACAGCCAAAGCTGGAGGGACACAGATTGCTCATCGCCACCCCTTCCCAGTCTAACAGCAGTCTAGATCCCGTCTCTGTTGGCTTAGCTCTGTCACAGGGGAACTGTCCATCTGATACCAGATGTTTGGTCTCACAAGTATCAGAGAAAGGTGTAACGTTTAGAGGTAAGAGTGTTGTCCAGGACATTATGAAATGCAAATGGTCCAATGTGAGATAGAGTAACAGGTCTTCAGCAGAGGAAGGAATTCTTTATATTAACCCTTTGAGTTCCAGAGGGGTAACCAACGCATTGTTATGTAATGCGTTTCGTACTCCTCTGGCATTCAAAGGGTTAAAGATGGCTGGATTGTGTAATTCACTTCCAGGGGATATGATGATGATGGTAGATACAATAGACCATGTGAAGAGGGAATTATATACAGTAAGAATATATGGATCTTAATTTGTACAGACCTAGTTAGATGTCCTCATAAGAACAATCAATTATTTTTATTTACAGTTATTAACCCTCTAAGGACTAGAGAGGGGCACAAAACATTATGAAGCAATTCTTTGCACAACCCTCTTTCCTCAGAGGATTAAATATCCCTTCGCTCCGTTTATCTCTGATTTTAGTCCTGAATATTTCAATCTTATGCCTTTGTTAAATCATTAACACTCTTGTGGAGTTTTATTGAAATTACTTTAAATGAAAGACAAGTTTGGAAAATATGAAGCTATTATCAGAGTAATGAATGAGGCCAAAAGGAGAACACATTATTACAAGACCAGGAGGGCAATATAGCACTACATCCTACCAAACATGTGCCTAGAGGGAATCAGCTGCACTACACAGGTGAGACGCACATAGGCCATAGCTTACGTCTGTGGTTGTGCTGTTTCTCTTGTGGAGAGGATTTGCCTGACATTTCGGCTCTGGGCTGTTTGTTGGTAGGTCCAGTCTGATGTGGACATGGAAGTTTCCTCTCTGCAAAGGCACACGTGAGTGAAAAACGTGACTTGTAGCACCTCTGAAAGTTCCCTGATATTGCTATCAACTGTCTTGTCCGTCTCCATGGACATGGCATACAGGACCGACTGACAGCGTTATTCCTCAAATCAAGGAAAATATTAAGAGGGGGTTATTACACAAACACACACTCAATATATACACACACACATACATACATACATATATATATATATACACACACACACTCATTACACACACTATACAGACAAACTTGTTACACACACAATTATATAGATAAACAAATACATACACACAATATATACACACACACTAGGGTGACCACGGGTCCCGGAACGTCCGGGACTGTCCCTTATTTCAGGGCTATGTCCCGCGTCCCGGGTCCCCTTCAACCGGGACAATGAAGTGTCCCGGAATGAAGGCAAGCCGCCCTGGATGTCAGCCTGCAAGCGGTGTGTCACATCATGGACGCCGCTCGCGGCGTCCATGATATGACACACCGCTTGCAGGCTGACATCCAGGGCGGCAATGCAGCTTACCTGGAGGCAAGCGCTCTAGTAATACAGAGCGCTGGGAGATGACATCACTCCCAGCGCTCTGCATTACTGGCCATACCGCGCGGGAGCTTCAGCTCTGTGCCGGAGGAGGCACAGAGCACATTCTACGCCGCTAGACCACCAGGGACTTAAGGTATCTAGGGTGGCCACGTCCCGGACTGGCAGAAGGGAAATGTGGTCACCCTAACACACACACACACACACACACACACACACACACACATATATACACACTCATTACACACAGATGTATGTGTATGAGGAATGGTTTGTTCACAGTTGAGTACAACGGTGTGTGTGTGTCTTCACTTGCACACAAGAAGAATGGTGGGCAGGTACACATTTAGGATTGCACTAGTATAAGTGTATGTATTCACATACCTACCAACATTCCAAATGGCTAAAGGGGGGCAACTTTTGTATTAGGTGGTATTGCTGGGAGGTTTTCTGGTGAGCGGCACATTATTTAGAAATTTTAGGTTATTTCATGAGCTATTTACACCTCTTTGACTAACTGAATAAATGATTTAGAGAAAGGCTATGGTATTTTATTTACACAGTCTAATGTATGAACACATATAGTGAAGTGTAAACAAACATTAACATGAGTTTTATTGCTGTGCAGCAATGTGATACACTTATATAGACACCACACAGTCTGATCTATTAAAAAGAGGGACACCAGGGTGGAAAAGCGGTACAGAGAGAGCTGAGTCTCAAAGAGCAACTGTCCTTCCTAAAGAGGGACACTTGGGAGGTATGGAGACCTAATATCTCCTAAAGAGGGACACATGGGAGGTATGTACCAATAATTTCTCCTAAAGGGGGACACTTGGGAGGTGTGGACCCTAATATTTCCTAAAGAGGGACACTTGGGAGGTATGGACCCCTAATATCGCCTAAGGAGGAACACTTGGGAGGTATGTGCCACTAATATCTCCTAAAGAGGGACACTTGGGAGGTATGGACCCCTAATATCTCCTAAAGAGGGACACTTGGGAGGTATATACCCCTAATATCTCCTAAAGAAGGACACTTGGGAGGTATGGACCTCTAATATCTCCTAAAGAGGGACACTTGGGAGGTATGTACCCCTAATATCTCCTAAAGAGGGACACTTGGGAGGTATGGACCCTAATATCTCCTAAAGAGGGACACTTGGGAGGTATGTACCCCTAATATCTCCTAAAGAGGGACACTTGGGAGGTATGTACACCTAATATCTCCTAAAGAGGGACACTTGGGAGGTATGTACCCTAATATATACTAAAGAGGAACACTTGGGAGGTATGTACCCCTAATATCTCCTAAAGAGGGACACTTGGGAGGTATGTACCACAAATATCTCTTAAAGAGGGACACTTGGGTGGTGTGTATTATTTTTTTCTTAGGGGTAACAAGTACTGGATAAATCTGGTATTTCTTTTTACTATACGTGTGTATTGAAAATATCCCTGTGGCTAATGTGCTAAACCAAAGTGGAGCAAACCAGCTGCACAACAGGTGAGAAATCAACTTTTCCAAAGCTCCAGTTAATTTAAATGGGACTTTTAACACATTGTTTGCTACAGAGATCTTCAACACATAGAGAAGCAATGCGCTTGAGACCTGTCTAGTATTGAAATGGTTCAAATCCTAATTTAAATCAATGATACTTTTATTTCTTCCCTATGGTGCAGTGAGCCCCTTAATTGCTCTACTTCTCTTTTCTTCATTGGATCCACTGATGATGTCCCAGGCAAGTGTGCGGGGCATACAGGGTGGGGTACAAGGGGCGGAGCCCAGGGGAGGCAAAATTAGGTTTTGCCTAGGGTGGCAAAAATCCTTGCAACAGTCCTGATGACAGATACAATGGATAATTTCAAGAGAGGATTAAATACCCTAAGAATATATGGCTGTTAATTTGTGTATCAGAAGTCCTTACCTAATTAGGTGGGTTATGCACTAAAGATTGATAAGGAGATGACTTCTCCAGTGACATCACTTCTCCACTTCCTATGTTATTCTATGGAGCCAGTGCACTAAGATCTCCAAAACGGATGAAATCTTAGTGCATTGGACTCAATAGAATAACATAACACTTTATCACCTCTTTATCACCGCCTCACTGCATAACCCCAAAGTGTTCTTCTAAGAACAGTCAATTATTTTTATTAACTGTTAGTCTGTTTTTTTCTGTTTATTTATTTTTTAGTCATTAATGTTGCTATCTTAGGTTTTGTTACCACTTGAAATGACTTTAAATCACAGGCCATTTTCAAAGAGATGAAGCACTTACTCCTAATGCCTTGGATTGGATGTACGTTCAGTTTCACATTACAGATAGAATAAGAGATTGTATTGTTTTGATAAACAGATGAAAGCTTGATGTTTGACGATTTGTCCCTCTAAGATATGGATGGGCAACCTTAGTTTTATAGTATATTTACCAGGAGAATGCAGTTCTGATTATACTACACTTAAACAGCTGAACTGTTGTTTCCTTTCAAATTTGGAGGCAAACAGCCATTTGTCTGCTGCACCAATAAATATGTGCTGAAGTGAGACTATAATATCACTGTGTTCCAGTGATATAGATCAGTAGAATAAGCACATATGCTGAAGTGACACAGTGACATCACAGTGGGTTTGTGGTGTGGCTCTTTACAATCAACACATTTTTGCTGAAGTGAGATCATGACATCACAGTAGGTCTGTGATGCATTCTTATGGAATCCTGAATATAAGGCAGTGGCAAGTATCATTCCCAACTTACTTCTCAATACAGAACTCTGAGAGAGCACAATGACGCCTTCAGGTCATTCAGCAGCTAAAGGGAGAGTGATGTGCATTTATTTGTTTCTGTTACTGGTGTCTAATCCAGCACGAGCAAATGACAACACAATACCTGACATCATCTCCAGCATGGAGCAACTACCATCTGAAGAGTCAACCATTGTTTTCGGACTTCGTCTGACATTTTACTCTTTAATTTCCGCAAGCATTATGATTGGTATCATTCTTGTATGCATTATAATTATGTTGTGTAAATCATCTCTTAAAAAGAGAGGGAAGAAGCGGTCAGATATTGAAAACAACGTGGATCATTCAACTGGGCAAGAATCTGAACCAGCATATGAAGACATTTTAGAGGATCCTTCAAAGGAACTAGAATGTGAAGCAGGATATGAGAACATTCTAGAGGATCCTGCAGAGGAGAAACATCAATCACCAGCTTCTGTACTAGTTGCTGAGGATCTTTCAGCAAAGCAGGAAACAGCGCCTGCCTTGAAAGACATTTCCAAGGATCCTTCAGCAGAGAAGAAGCCACCAGGATATGAGAACATTCTAGAGGATCCTGCAGAGGAGAAACATCAATCACCAGCTTCTGTACTAGTTGCTGAGGATCTTTCAGCAAAGCAGGAAACAGCACCTGCCTTGAAAGACATTGCCAAGGATCCTTTAGCAGAGAAGAAGCCACCAGCAGAACCTGAAGACTTTGTTACTAATCCTTCAGCAGAGCAGGAGATAAGACCAACTGTTGCAGAAGCTGATATTTCGGAGAGTTCTGCAGATGAATTTGAACTGGCTCCAGAAGTACAGACACCTCAAGACGGTCATGTAGTTATTGAAATTCCAGAGGATCCAACAAAAGAGCAAGAAACTGTGCCCAAAAGCAGTTCACTGTACAACACCGCAAGGATCCTTCGTGTTTTAAGCTATCTGGGGGTCTCATTTACATACTCCAGAATGGATTCAGTGGACCTGTCCAACACTGAAATCCCTCAGAATGAGTCTTAAAGGAGAAATCAAAAACTCCAGCCCCTGGACTTCATGCAATGAAACATCATGAATAGAAGACAATGAGAACATCACAGAAATAAAGATTATGTTAACTGTGACATTTGACTCCATTCAAACATTGTTTTGATTGATCAGTGTGACATTGATAGTCCAGCCCTAAAGGGCAACAATCAGATATAAGCAAGGTCATATATACTCTATATACATATTTATATTAGAATATATATATATATATATATATATATATATATATATATATATACAGTAGAGTAAAAGCCCGTGTACATGGGCCAAAGTCCAGGTAATTTTAACCCTTTGAGTGCCAGAGGGGTACACAATGCATTACTTTCTCCTCTTGTCTCTTTCTACCCCCCTTGCCTCTTTCTAACCTCCCTTGCCTTTCTCCCTCCTCTTGCCCCCATGCCTTTTTTGCCACCCTTTTGCCCCATGCCTCTTTTGCAAACTCTCTTGCCCCTTCCATCACCTTCTTTCCCCCCATAGCTTTTTTGCCCTTCCATGGCTCTTTCACCACTCTCTTGCCCCCATACCTCTTTTGCCCCCCATACCTCTTTTGCCGCCCCATGGCTTTTTCACCACCCTCTTGCCATCCTCCATGGCTCTTTCACCACACTTTTGCCCCCCATACCTCTTTTGCCTCCCCATGTCTTTCACCCCCCTCTTGCTCCCCATACCTCTTTTGTCCCCCATGCCCATTTCACCTAAACCTAACGCTAAACCTTACCCTAACCCACGTATACCCTGAACCTATCTAACCCAAGTCAACTACCTATGTAAACTATAATTTATTATATATATTTTTTGTGTTTTTTACTCCTAAACCTAAATCTAACCCTAAAACTTTCCCTAATGCATGACGACTAAACCTACCCAACTACCTAGCTAAACTACCTACCTAACCGTAAAATATGCTAATAAATTATTTTTTAATAAAAATTTAACATTTTTTTTTAAAAAAAGTGTAAAAAAAAAAAAAAAAAAAAAGCTAAAGTTGAATGCAGCAAACTAATCACTAGTAGAGTGATCGGGGGGGAATATATTGATCACTGCAATAACAGTGATCAATGGGGTTAAAGCTGAATTTTTTTTTTTACTTTTAGCAAACTGGATCACAATCTGCATTGCTGAAATACGATGTTTCTCTGTCTCTCTCCACCTCAGCAGTGTGTAAGATGAAGGGAGGCAGAGAGATGTGACAGGGACAGTATTTACAAATATTGTCCTGTCATTCGGCTTCTGCAACATGTGATTGGCTAATGAAGCGAATCGCATGTTGCTACTTTATCTGGTTGAAACTAAGTGCTCCGTAACTAGTAACAACCAGCCCGTGCTCTCCCATCGCTCCGTGCGGCGGCGATGGGAAAGCTTAACCCATGAAGGTCCAGGACCGTCTTGGGTCCTATACGGGATACAACCCATGAAGGTCCTGGACCGTCATGGGTCCTTAAGTGGTTAAGTGAAATACACCTCATATTTTCCCGGTCCGTAAGGAGTTAAATGGATATTCAAATCAATAACTTTAACCTTGCATGAGTTCATAGAGGATACCCACTGATTAATTAATTAAATTGGTATCATTCTCAGAAACGAGAAATCTACATGCGTGCGTTGTCTTAAACCATAGAGTAGAAGGGTTAATAGGATTTCTCTCTCTATGTGGAAATGGTGAAAAGAATAAAAATGGAGACCAGCTGGTTACAATTAACACATACAGCACATTTAGGCACAATGAACCAACCAACTATAACAAAATTATGGGTTTACATGAACCCGTTAGTTGCTGTTACAAGTAACATATACGGTACCTTTCGGTGCTTTGAACCAATGTAATATAATAAAAGCATGGGATTAAATTAACCAGTTAGGTGCTGATATTGACATTGTGGATAATGTGTAAAAGTATCGTTATCAAAATAAACATTACTCAGTGCATATTGTAAACTATTGTCTAGTATGAGCTTGGATGTTTTCTTTGATTTTAGGTTAGGCCTCGCTGGTACCCAAGGGGTTAATGCAATATACAAGTGATGTCAGTCATATCAATGCACATGACACACTGACCTTTACCTCTGTATAACAATGGGGTCTTCCTCTACAAAATATACATTCAGTATAAACAAATATAAAAAAAAAAATAATAAAGTTTGAGTCCTTGTGGAACAGAGTGGTGCAAAACACACAGTGAAACAATGCATTACACACCCCTCTGGTCCTCAAGGGGTTAAATATCACAAGAGCCAATGATAAAATCTCCCACTTGCAGTCAGTGTTTATGCAACATCACCATGTCCCCAGCAGTGGACCATCTACCAGCCCACACTGGAGCAGCGTGGCACATTACAGTCCATACCCTCAGCTTGGTTTCCTGTGGAGGCCGTCATCCTGCAGTGATTGATATATACACACACATAAGGGACTGATGCATGGTATTGTCTGTGCAGCTGGGAACACTGTGCATGTCAGGGACCCAGAGGACCACTGCAGCAGTGAGTTTTGCTGTAGTGTCTTTCACAGGAGTGGGCTTTGCACCTGACCACTCCTGTAAAGCAATCCGTCCCTGATTCGCTGCATGAGGCTGGTCTCCGCCCCTGACTCAATGCATTTGATTGGTCTCCGCCCCTGACTCGCTGCATTTAATTGGTCTCCGCCCCAGAAGTGCTGCATGTGGCTGGTCTCCGCCTTTGACTTGCTGCATGCGGCCGATCTCCGCCCCTGACTCGTTCCTCCCCATGCTGTGGTGGGGTGGCCAGCGATCCAGAAATTAATCTATTCTATATAATTATTAAAAAAAATTGTATTTTCATTTCTGTGTTGATAAAGGAGAAATATTAAAGCAGAGACTACACCTCCTAAAAGTAACCTTTCACTAACATTATATGGCCCCTATGAATTTTGTCCTAGTGCCTTTGTTCAGGGGAACATAGTCAGTCAGTCCTGGAAGGCAAGTCCTTGGAGGAGGCCATGACAGTTGATGGCACCCTTTCCATTCCCAATTGAAGCAGGCAGAGTGCGTGAGTCTGCGCAAGACTACAATGTGAAGTGGGTGGAACTGAACAAAGGCGTCAGGAAAAAACGTATAGGACCATTATTTCATTATTTATGCATTTTAAACCCTAAAGGACCAGCCGACACTTAAGTACCACAGAGCATTTTTTTTCCTTCTCATTTGATGCAGGGCCCCCCCTAAGGGCATGCCGCTGCGCGGGGAACCCTGAAATCCATGATGGTCTTGGCAAATTATGGGTCCTCATCGCATGTCAACCCATGACCTGCCAAGACTGTCATGGGTCCTTAAGGGGTTAAAAAATGTTCTTCTTTAGGTGAAAAACAAACAATTGAGTGCCAGAGGGATGTATAATGCAGTGCACACCACTGTGGCCCTCAAAGGGTTAAATAAGCAGTAAATGTATTAAGGGACAAAAATATTGCAGGCACTTTCTAGCTGAGTAGAACAAGGTTGCTCCTCCTTGCTGGTAAATGCTTTGTTCCAAAGTTATTACCACTCCGACTGTTGTCTTTTATATTAACACTGTTAATGACCAGTGAGCTCCTTCAAAATGTGTTGTGCACCCATCTGGTCCTTAAAGGGTTATGCTGTTAATAACAGCCCCACCTGGCTGGAGCAAACTCTAGCCAATGAGAGCGCTCCAGTTTACAGACAGAAATCCTCTGTCATTGGAGGAGGCTGGATAGAGGGAGGGGAACAGAGGCAGAGTGACAGACTGCGGTGCAGAGCATTACCCGCAGTCTGTCCAGAAGCAGGTGCAGGGCAGTATTTATTCTTTACATTTCTCCTAATAACGATGTAAAAAAGAAAAAAAGAAAAATGAAGACACTATAACACATATTCACTATATAGCCTACATATTGACTAACTTGTTTAGGGGTGATAGATCCCCTTTAGGTATGGAGGGAACAATAATACTGATCCGTTAGTAAACGAGGGTGTTTTATTTCACAGTAACACAATCCACCTGTGCTTTTCAGGTCACAGAAACTCGTGTTCTGGATTCTGGGAATCTCTCTGCACTGCACATTGATTTGTGCTTCTTGTTCGGAGTTCACAATTCTGGAGCAAGCCAACTACACTCTGGGGACAAATAAAATCCCCCATTGATTTAAGTGAGGCTTTTAAAGGGATAGTAATACCTTAACCCTTTTAGTGCCGGAGGGGTACCCAATGCATTGCTTTGAAATGGCACACAAAGGGTTAAAAAAAATATGGAGCTTCTCCTATAATCTGGGCCATGTAACACTTTATTTCCACATGTTCTGTTTGGTAGTTCAAGAGTAATTCAATGCTAAAGGATCCCCCTCCCACCCCTTTTACTTCATATATATGCTGCCTCCCATCAGAATCCGGTCATGTGACCAGACAGATCGCTGTGAGGGACAACATTCATCCATTATAAGGAAAACTCTGACCCCCCCTTGATGAAGGAGGGCAGGATTTTCTTATGCTCAGTGAAGACTGTCCCGCGCTGCGCTCCTGGCTGGAAGAGGCAGCCTGACATGGGTAAAAGGGGAGGGAGGGGAATCCTTTAGCATTGAATTGCTATTAAACTACCCAATGGAAAATATGGAAATACAGTGTTACATGGCATTTCTTATAGAAGGATCAATCAGAGCTAGATTTTTTTAAAGGTATTACTATCCCTTTAATGCTAGAGAGGTCTCCAATTCATATCACAGCAACGGTAAAGATCTCTCTAGTATTCAAATGGTTAACCCCTTAACGACCCATGACGTATATGTATGTCATGGGGTGGATGTCCCTAAAAGACCAAGGATGTACACGTACGTCATGGAATTCAGGGCATCCCGCTGCACGCCGTTCAGGAAGCCCTGAATCCGATAAAAAAAACAAAGAGGTCAGTGGTCCACACACGTAGGCGGTCCTTAACCCTTTGAGCGCCAGAGGGGTTTGCAATGCATTGCAAATCAATGCATTGGCACTCAAAGGGTTAAGGTGTGTGTCTGTCTGTCAGCGGATGCAGAGACAAGAAAGTAGGTTCTGACTGTCATTGATGGTCATTTCCAGAGTCACTTGAGCCCACCGCTCTCCTCTGACACTTGATTTATGATCACGAGCCCAGACAGGTTCTCTTTCACTGCCTTCTACATTGGGTACGAAAACCAGATTCGCCCTAAATATAGGGGGTAGATGCAGTAAGAGGATACAAAGAGCCATTTGCAATATGCTAAATGTGAAGAATTCCAACTGCAGCAAAGAGGGGAAAAAGAGATCAGCATTGTCACTGATCTAAAAGGGGCTTCCCGCTCCTTGAATCCTAGAGAGGTCTTCAATGCAAAGCCCCATTTAAAGGGATAGTAACAAAAAATACTGCACGGTTTATCCTGTTTAATAAAACAAGAGTACTCCCACTGCTGAGACATGTTTTTTTTAAAAGTTAATGCAGATCAAACCTGAAATCATATTACGTGCAGTACCTCCATGGCCTGCAGTGTTACAGTGGCGCTGTTGCTGAAGAATTCTACGGAAGTTTGTGGGCAACTGACCAGACCAGTCAATAGACCTCTGTAGAAATGGCGCCACCACAAAAATTCAGGCCATAGAAGTACTGAACCAAAAGCAAGTCTGAGCTGAATGTGTCTGAGCCAAACATATCCGCAGTGGGAGTAACTTGTTTTTACGTGACAGGATACACCCCGCCATAAGGACTTTTTTCGATATTAAGAGTTAAGGGGATAGTAATAAATCATATTTAAAAATCTGCATCTTGTAGCCATTAAAAAAATAAACAAAATGCCCCCAGTGCCATCTCTCAACACTTTATGGTTTGAGAGATAATCGTAGTTAAAGTCTCCCCTCCCTCCCCTTTCCCTGGCGTCTGCGCTCTAGCTGACTGTAGGGGAATCCGGTCCTGGGACCAGCAGGCGGCTCTTCAGCAGAGCAGAGATAGCGTTATTGGAAAAGAAATCCCAATTTAAAAAAAATAAACAAATTTAAAAAAAGAAAAAAATGAATTTGATCACAGGCAATTTGGGTTGATAAAGCAGTCTAAGCACTGTGAAAAGCGTACCCACACAGTTGCCTTTTTTAATAAATTCTCTTATATTGCACAACGGCTTCTTTTATTTTTTTATTTTATTTCATTAGTATTGCATTTTATGTTTGGTTGTTATATATTTTCTCATGCATTGAGGATTATATCTGGAGATCCAAGGGATATCGTTACCTGGGACCTGGTCAGTGGAGGACGTCCAGATACAGAAGGTATATACCTAAGCAGAGACAGGTTAACCCCTTAGCGACCCTTGACGTACCAGGACCGTCAAGGGTAAATGTGATCCAACGACCCTTGACGGTCCTGGTACGTCAAGGGTTAAACTCTTCCATCACGGCCGCACGGAGCGATGGAAGAGTTCAAGCCGCTTGTTACTAAGTGTCCCGGTATTGGGACACTTAGTAACAAGCGGCAGAAACATTGTTGCAACATGCGATTCGCTTCAAAAGCGAATCACATGTTGCAAAACCTGAATGACAGGGACAGTATTTGTAAATACTGTCCCTGTCAGATCTCTCTGCCTCACTCCACCTTGCATACTGCTGAGGTGGAGAGAGACAGAGAGACATGGTGTTCCAGTGTACCTGTAAAAAAAAAAAGTCAAAAAAAGTTTAAATAAAGAAATTTAACCCTTTGATCACTGTTCTGCAGTGATCAATAAGTCCCCCCCCATCTGATCACTCTTGGAGTGATCAATTTGTTGTAGATCAGTTTTTTCTGATCTGTGGGACACCCCCCATCCCCCTTGAATTTTTTTAGATTTTTTAAAAAGATTTTTTTTAATTTTTTTTAATTTTTTTTTTTTTTTTAATAGTAAATATAGTTTAGGTATTTTGGTAGGTAATTGGGTAGGTTTAGTGTAGACGTGTGTTAGGGAAAGTTTTAGGGATAGATTTAGGTTTAGGGGGAAAAAAAACAAAAAACAAACCTCCCCCCCAAAAAAAATATATATATATATATAATAAGCGCAGTTTAGATAGGTAGTTCAATTGGGTTAGGTAGGTTCAGGATAAACGTAGGTTAGGATAAATTTTAGGGTTAGATTTAGGTTTAGGGATAGCGTAAGAAAAAAAAAAAACCCAAAAAACCCCAAAACCCCCCCCAAAAAAAAAAAAAAATATATATATATATATATATATAATAAGTGCAGTTTAGATAGGTAGTTCACTTGGGTTAGGTAGGTTCAGGATATACGTAGGTTAGGGTAAGTTTTAGGGTTAGATTTAGGTTTAGGGATAGCGTAAGAAAAAAAAAAAACCCAAAAAACCCCAAAACCCCCCCCCAAAAAAAAAAAAAAAAAAAAAAAATATATATATATATATAATAAGTGCAGTTTAGATAGGTAGTTCACTTGGGTTAGGTAGGTTCAGGATATACGTAGGTTAGGGTAAGTTTTAGGGTTAGATTTAGGTTTAGGGATAGCGCAAGAAAAAAAAAAAAAAACCAAACCCCCCCCCCCAAAAAAAAAAAAAATATATATATATAATAAGTGCAGTTTAGATAGGTAGTTCACTTGGGTTAGGTAGGTTCAGGATATACGTACCTCCTATGACTTATTGGGAAGCCCTAAAATGTGTGGTGCGTGGAGTGTGCATTCGCATACGTTCTGATAGGGCGAAAAAGGATAGACGTGATCTGGACGTGCTCCTTATACGGATATCTGACTTAGAGCGTGCTCACCAATCTATTGGTACTGATGTTATCTTACAGGATCTTATTGCGCAACGTAAACAGGCTAAATCGCTTCTTTTGTCACTGATTAACAAATCTTATATGCGAATGAAACATTTCACTTAGGAGCAGGGAAATAAGTGTGGGAGATGGCTTTCTCGCCAGTTGGCGCCGGTGTCACCTCCTACAGTTGTGAAATGTATTCAGACCTCTGTGGGTAATAGGGTGTATGATCTCCCGGCCATTAGTGACACCTTTCGGGACTACTACTCGGGCCTCTATAATCTGCGGCCTACTGACGATCCCCACCTCCCTGTCTCGCAACAGAGATATGTGGCTGAGTCTCGCCTTCTTTCTATGATGCCCTCCCAGGCCCTTAGTCTGGAGGAGGACATTTCGGAGCAGGAAATCTCTTCTGCTATCAAGCAGATGCCTCCTGGGAAATGCCCGGGTCCTGATGGCTTGCCGGCGACCTTTTATCGTAAGTTTGCGGATCTGCTTGTCGCCCTCCATTCTTTGCCTGATTCCATCTCTTCTCATCCGCTCTTCATGGAGGCCCACATATCTGTCATCCCAAAGCCGGGGAAGGACCCTGCTTTGTGTTCTAGCTATCGCCCCATTTCCTTTCTTAATGTAGATGCTAAGATTTATGCTAAGGTTCTCACCAATCGATTGAAACCCTTACTTCCTACTTTGATACATGTTGATCAGGCTGGTTTTGTCCCTGGGAGAGAGGGCTAAGTTACTTACCTCTCCCTCTCTCTTCCTTTCCGTTGACGCTGAGAAAGCGTTTGATAGGGTTGATTGGGGCTTCATCGTGGAGATGCTAAGGGGTTTTGGTCTGGGGGACCGGTTCATCTCCTATGTCTGCGCCCTTTACACCAACCCTACGGCTAGGGTCAGACTTAGTGGGTGCTTGTCCTCGGCTTTCTCCCTTCGAAACGGTACCAGACAGGGGTGCCCTCTGTCACCTCTAATATTCATTATGGTTATGGAGAAGCTGGCGACTCATGTCCGCTCTTCTTTGGCGATCTCTGGCTTGCCAATGGCTGGTAGGGAGCATAAAATTGCCCTGTTCGCTGATGACCTAATCTTTCTCCTAACGGACCCGCTTGACTCCCTTCCTGGGGTTCTTCAGGAGTTGGAGACCTTTGGTTTAGTTAGCAATTTTAAGGCCAATTTGCAAAAATGCGATATGCTCAATCTCTCTGTCCCGCAACGTCAGGTCTCTGCTATAACCGCTGTCATTCCCTTCCGTTGGTCAGGCCCTTCCATTTCATACTTAGGGATCCGTCTTTCCTCGTCAGTTTCTTCACTGTTCCGTGCCAATTCCCCCCCCCCACACTTTCTCGTTTGGATCGGGAGATGAGGGCGTTGCGCCATTCTTATTTATCATGGTTTGTTCATATTAATGTCTTGAAGTCTGTGTTTCTGCCGAAACTCCTGTATCTTATGCAGTCTGTTCCTATATCTCTCTCTAGAACTTTTTTGAAATCCCTTCAGCATATCTTTACTTCACCTGGAATTATAGACCGGCTAGGATTCGCCTCTCGATTTTGACTAGGTCTCGCGGGCATGGGGGTCTGGGTGCCCTGGATATACTTCTCTATTATCAAGCTATACACTTATCCTCTCTTCTACACTGGTTCCACTCTTCAGCTGACAAACCTTGGATTGCTTTGATGCAAACCTTCTCCCCGACATACCTTTGACGAACCTTCTGGCTATACCTTCGCAGACCCGTCCGTCTTCTATTCGCTCTTCTACGCTCTTACGTCCTATTTTTGCTACCTGGGACCTTGTTTCTTCTTCTCTCTCTAGTGTCCCTTCTCCTCTACTCTCACTTCTTTCTAACCCGGAATTTGTCCGGGTCTGCATCCCTTGGCATTCCTGCATTTGAGATCAGGGGGTCGATTGTT
This sequence comes from Rhinophrynus dorsalis, assembly GCA_037306005.1. Lineage (NCBI taxonomy): Eukaryota > Metazoa > Chordata > Amphibia > Anura > Rhinophrynidae > Rhinophrynus > Rhinophrynus dorsalis. The sequence goes on from CM074718.1 coordinate 674,678,766, forward strand.
AGTTGCGGACCTGCTTGACAATCATTCCTTGTCCTTTTTTCCCTCCTTGCAATCTAAACTTCACCTCCAATCTCACGATCATTGGGCCTACCGGCAAATTTCCCATTATATCAAGTCGCACCCCCATAAGGACTGTCTACTGCGGGCCTTGACCCTGTTTGAATCTTTATGTAGACCCAGTTCACACATTCCTCGCCCTGCTTCGCATGCTATCTCTAAACTTTACTCTCTTCTAGCTTCTAGAGACCTTCCCTTTGATCGCTATCGCCTTTCTTGGGAAAGGGAGCTTGGTGTCTCTCTAGCTGAAGCGGACTGGCTACCTGCGATCAGGGATGCGTTGGTGTCCTCGCACAACCTAATGGCGGTGGAGACGAACTACAAAATACTTCTTCTCTGGTACCGCACGCCTGCATTGCTGCATACCTATTATCCCGCTGTTCCGCCGACATGTTGAAGATGTGGTTTGGCGACAGGTCATATGGCCCATATTTGGTGGTTCTGTTGGGCACTCACGCCCTACTGGACCGCTGTGCTCGCTACGATTAATGACGTTCTCTCCCTGAACCTGCCATCAGATCCAGCTTTACTCCTCTTTTCTATTGGACTACGCTCATTCGCTACAACCAAGGCACTTGGAATATTACGTACTCATCTTCTTAATGCGGCTAGGATGTGCATCCCGCTCTGCTGGAGAAGCTCTGCACCACCCACTCTCCAGATGTTGCTCTCTAAGGTGCACAATGTCATGCTTTATGAGAGACTCTCCTTTTACCGATCTGGTGGGTCAGTTCCTTTCCTTAGCATATGGGGACCCTGACTTGTTTCTCATCCGGTTGTTGCAGATCCTCCTGCACCATGACTTCGGGCTCTTGATATGCCTGTTTCCCCCCCGCACCACCTTCTTCCTTCCCCTCTCTCCTTCTCTTTCTTGAGTCTTTTTCCCCCTTTCTTCTTTCACATTCTCTTCCATGTCAACTATCCTTCTCACACTGTTTGGTGTATCTGCATCTATGTTGCTGTTTCCTTACCGTAATGGCTGTGAGACCCCGGGTGGCACTGTTACTGATTCTACTTCGCCCAGTATTCCTTGCCAGCTTTAATTCTTCCTTGGGAAGATGTCTGGCATTTTATGTTCATGCTGGAAACTGACATGTCATTGGAATTTGGCATTTACTTTGTACCCACCTGTACTTCTTATTGCCTTTGTTCTGTACCTTTTATTCTCAATAAACGTTTATTAAAAAAAAAAAAAAAAAAATCTAATTCTGTCTGGACTGTGGCTTCTTCTTGAGGTGGAAAGGAAACCGGGTGCCCTTCCCCCCTCAGGCCCAAACAGAGAGGTTCCCAAGAAAGGCAAGGAAAGAAGAGTCTTCTTGGAGGTAGTGTCAGCAGACCAGATCTTAAGCCAAAGAGCACATCTGGTCATCACCAGACATGGTGGAAACTTGTCCTACCAAACGTATGCAATCAAAAATCCCTGAAGACACATAATGCTGGGCTTCAGAAATATTAGCTAAGAGCCGCAACAAGTCAGAAGTTGGAGACGGACAGCCACTGTTAGCTACTCATTCCAAACTGCAATGGCTCTATTCGCCCAAGTGACCGCAAAAGCAGGACGCAAGGAAGTACTGACTTCAACACGGCCTCAATCTACCTATCTGTCCAATCCTTGAGAACAGATGCATCCGCCATTCTTCAAAGGAACTAGAATGTGAAGCAGGATATGAGAACATTCTACAGGATCCTGCAGAGGAGAAACATCAATCACCAGCCTCTGTACAAGTTGCTGAGGATCATTTAGCAAAGCAGGAAGCAGCGCCTGCATTGAAAGACATTGCCAAGGATCCTTCAGCAGAGAAGAAGCCACCAGCAGAACCTGAAGACTTTGATACTAATCCTTCAGCAGAGCAGGAGACAAGACCAACCATTGGAGAGTTCTGCAGATGAATATGAACTGTTTCCAGAAGTACAGACACCTCAAGACGGTCATGTAGTCATTGAAATTCCGGAGGATCCAACAAAAGAGCAAGAAACTGTGCCCGAGAGCAGTTCATTGTACAACACCGCAAGGATCCTTCGTGTTTTAAGCTATCTGGGGGTCTCATTTACATACTCCAGAATGGATTCAGTGGACCTGTCCAACACTGAAATCCCTCAGAATGAGTCTTAAAGGAGAAATCAAAAACTCCAGCCCCTGGACTTCATGCAATGAAACACCATGAATAGAAGACAATGAGAACATCACAAAAATAAAGATTATATTAACTGTGACATTTGACTGCATTCAAACATTGTTTTGATTGATCAGCATGACATTGATAGTCCAGCCCTAAAGGGCAACAATCAGATATAACCAAGGTCATATATACTCTATATACATATTTATATTAGAATATATATATATTTACTAGTGTAAAAGCCCAAATACATGGGCTAAGCTCCTGGTAATGTCAACCCTTTGAGTGCCAGAGGGGTACGCAGCGCATTGCTTTCTCCTCTTGTCTCTTTCTACCCGCTCTTGCCTCTTTCTGACCTCCCTTGCCTTTCTCCCTCCTCTTTCCCCCCATGCCTTTTTTAAAACCCTTTTGCCCCATGACTATTTGGCAAACCCTCTTGACCCCCCATGCCTCTTTCTTCACCCCTTTGCTCCTTCCATCACCTTTTTGCCCCCCATACCTCTTTTGCCACCCCATGGCTCTTTCAACCATGAGGTTGCAGGTTCTAGTCTTAGCAAAGTCAGCTCAGCCTTTCACCTTTCTAAGGTAGATAAAATGAGTCCAGGACATACTTGAAAACAAGATACAATCTCAATGTGTTCTTCCTGGTAAAATACTTTCACAAAAAATATATATTTCTATCTTATGCCTTTGTTAAATCATTAACACTCATGTGGAGTTTATTGAAATTACTTGAAAAACGTGACTTGTAGCACCACTGAGAGTTCCCGGATATTGCTATATTGCTATCAACTGTCTTGTCCGTCTCCATGGACATGGCATACAGGACCGATTGACAGTGTTATTCCTCGAATCAAGGAAAATATTAAGAGGGGGTTATTAGGATTTCTTGGCTGTTGTAAGTTAAATGGGGGTATTATTTGGAGGCATTACTTCACCTTTAATTGGTAGAGACTTCTCTACTGAATGACAAAGCAATGCATAGGAGATTTTGTATATTTCCGGTTTTAATATAGTGAAGACGGAAGTACGGCATCTATATATATATATATATATATATATATATATAAATATAAAAGAAGACTTCTGTGTGCATGGCAAACACACCCAGGGGCGACAGTAAGGAGGAGTTATTCAAATCACCTCTATACTGCCTGTCCTATTGGGCCAACCATGGGGGCGTGATTTTGCTGCATGGAGATGCAGGGGCTGCAATACACACAAACACACACTCAATATATACACACACATACATACATACATACATACATATATATAAACACACACTCATTACACACACACACACACACACACACTATACAGACAAACTCGTTACACACACAATTATAAACATAAACAAATACATACACACAATATATACATACACACCCACACACATACATACACACACACATATATACACACTCATTACACACAGATGTATATGTATGAGGAATGGTTTGTTCACAGTTGAGTACAACGGTGTGTGTGTGTCTTCACTTGCACACAAGAAGAATGGTGGGCAGGTACACATTTAGGATTGCACTAGTATAAGTGTATGTATTCACATACCTACCAACATTCCAAATGGCTAAAGGGGGGCAACTTTTGTATTAGGTGGTATTGCTGGGAGGTTTTCTGGTGAACGGCACATTATTTAGAATTTTTAAGTTATTTCATGAGCTATTTACACCTCTTTGACTAACTGAATAAATGATTTAGAGAAAGGCTATGGTATTTTATTTACACAGTCTAATGTATGAACACATATAGTGAAGTGTAAACAAACATTAACATGAGTTTTATTGCTGTGCAGCAATGTGATACACTTATATAGACACCACACAGTCTGATCTATTAAAAAGAGGGACACCAGGGTGGGAAAGCGGTACAGAGAGAGCTGAGTCTCAAAGAGCAACTGTCCTTCCTAAAGAGGGACACTTGGGAGGTATGGAGACCTAATATTTCCTAAAGAGGGACACTTGGGAGGTATGGAGACCTAATATCTCCTAAAGAGGGACACTTGGAGGTATGTACCCCTAATTTCTCCTAAGGAGGAACACTTGGGAGGTATGTGCCACTAATATCTCCTAAAGAGGGACACTTGGGATGTATGGACCCCTAATCTATATATATAAAAGAGAAAGGCTCATTGCATAATTTATGTCTCCTCAGGAGACACACACACCCAGGGGTGGTAATAAGGAGGGGTTACTGTTCCCATTGGGTGATTCAATGGGGGTATGATTTTCACACCAATTGCAGTGGCCGAAGGGAGTTGGCCCACCCCCACTATGCAGCCCGCCCACCACTATCAAAGTCAGAAAAAAACAATATGGCCGCCACTTGCTCCTACACCACAGACAAACACACACATGCCCCACTCACACAGCACCAAACTCACACACATGCCCCACTCACACAGCACCACACACACACACACACACACATGCCCCACTCACACACACAAATGCCCCACTCACACACACAAAAGCCAGAAAGAAATATGGCTGACACACAGTCACTCACCCTGACTCCCAGTGGCCTCAGCAGGACCTGTACTGCAGCCACTGAGGAACAAACTGGCACTCAAAGGGTTAAGGTAGGTCCTCATTGTTCAATTATTTCTTCACTGTCATAATTTGCCATACAACACTGAGGACAGGCAGGCATCAGGTACACACTTAACCCACTGACTACCACAGGGTTGTGTATCAAGTTTCAGCCCTCAGTGAGTGTGTTCAAACCTCTCACACTGTAAACTTGCATTTCTCTCCCTTCTCCTCCTTCCCCAGCCAATTACTAACACTTCTCCACATTTCACTTAAGCCACGCCCCTACTTGTGATTAAGCCCCGCCCCCTTTAACCCAAATTGCCCCATTGCTCTCTCCACATCAGCACCACATGAGGGACTCCACAAGTAAAAGTTCCCAGGTATTACACACTCATGCCCCACTCACACAGCACCAAACACCCATACACACACACAAAGCCAGAAAGAAATATGGCTGACACACAGTCACTCACCCTGACTCCCAGTGGCCTCAGCAGGACCTGTAGTATAGACACTGAAAGGTGCTGCATCACCAGGGGAACAAAATGGCACTCAAAGGGTTAAAGTAGGTCCTCATTGCTGAATTATTTCTTCACTGTCATCATTTGCCATGCAAAACACAGGACAGACAGCCATCAGGTACACACTTAACCCACTGACTGCCACAGGGTTGTGTATCAAGTTTCAACCCCCTCACATTGTAAACTTGCATTTCCCTCCCACTTCTCCTCCTTCCCCAGTCTATTACTAACACTTTTCCACATTTCTTTTAAGCCCCGCCCCTACTCACAATTAAGCCCCACCCACTTTTAACCCAAATTGCCCTATTTGTCTCTCCACATCAGCACCACATAACTCCCCTCCAGAGACAACACAAATCAAAGTTCCCAGGTATGAACACACTTCCCACTGCTATTTAACTCTGACATGCCTCTCTATAACTTAACTATTTGAGTGCCAGAGGGGTGCACAACTCATGCGTGCATGTGTTTCTGCGCATATATGTTGTGTGTGTGTGTACATCTCTGCTACATATTTGTGTGCATGTGTGCATCTCCGGTGTGTGTGCATGTCTTTTGCATGTCTCTGCCGCTCACTGTGTGTATGTGTCTGCCTGTGTGTTGCATATATCTGTGTTTATCAGTGTGTCTACATTTCACACACACATACACACACACACGTGCGCCCAACGGTCATAACATGATGGCCAACGCCGTCCCACATAGTGTATAAGCGCCCAACATGTGTCACTTAACCCTTTCACTGTCAGAGGACTATACAACTCATTACACAGCAATGTATTGCGTACCTCTCTCACACTCAGAGTTAAAGTGCTTCACTCCAACCAACTGCTACACTAGGTCTGTATAATGCAGTAACCCTACAGCCCTGTATTTCATGTCTACTTCACTCTCTATGTATAGTCATTTCTCCCCCTCACCCATTACTTTACTGTAACACTTCACTGTCCCTCTTCTCCTCAATCTCTCATCTCCTCCTCCCTTGTCATCCCCACTCACCTATCCCCTTGCCCTTCATCCACAGACCCAATCTCGCCATTTTACTCCCACATCACTATTACATTATCTATCACTGCATCTGTCACTTAACCCTCTGTCTGCCAACCTATTTCTTCAAATGTACTGCAGTATCCACTGCTGTAATCTAAATTATTCCTTTACTCACAAACTTCTTCTCACTGTGACCTTCACCAAGTACATAGCACACTCACTTCAACTGTAAGGATACAAGACCTTATTCATCAAGTGACACAGCACACTCACTTCAACTGTAAGGATACAGGGCCTTATTCATCAAGTAACACAGCACACTCACTCCAACTGTAAGGATGCAGGCCCTTATTCACCAAGTAACACAGCACACTCACTTCAACTGTAAGGATACAGGGCCTTATTCATTAAGTAACACAGCACACTCACTTCAACTGTAAGGATGCAGGACCTTATTATCAAGTAACACAGCACACTCACTTCAACTGTAAGGATACAGAACCTTATTATCAAGTAACACAGCACACTCACTTCAACTAGGCTTGCCACCCAGCCGGTATTTTACAGGCACAGCCAGTAATTAGGACCTTAGAGCCGGTGCCGGTATATCTACTGGTATTTGTTTGTGCGACGTGTCCAGAGTCAGTCTCCTCCACTCAGCCCTATATGCCAGCTGCTCATGTGGCTCGCTTAAAGTCATCAGCGTCCACACACCATCACCAGCCAATGAGTGAAGAGTATTTGGACATCAATGGTCCTCATTGGCTGGCTGGTGTGTCACGCTTGCCTGGTGTATGTGTCTGAGTCTTGTGACTGACAACGGGGAGTCAGGGATAGCGGCAGTATGCATGCGCTGTGAGAGTGTCAGTGCTCAGAGACTGTGGTGCACTGTGCACAGGAGGCAGTCTGGTCGGAATCCACTGGACCACTCCATGTGTGCGGCCTACACGGTTCAGCTCATCCTCGGTCTCTCCTGCTCCCCGGCTCCAGCCCTGGCAGATCTTGGAAGTAAACAGCACCGCCCTCAGCACGCACACATTTCCAGGTATGACATGACAGAGGTCGGTAGAAGGCCAGAAGAAGCGGGCCTAGTGTTAATAATCCCTTATTGGTAGACACTCAGTTGTCCTTGGCCAAGTGTAGGAAACCTACAGCTCTTCAGCTATAGCTGACTGGTGGAGAGGATGGGAGCCGTTTTTTAACAAAGTTAAACCATCCCCAAACATGTATTTACAACTTTAAAAAGTGCTACAGCCCATCTGCAAAAAACTTAGAAAAAAAATATATTACAGTATGTAAATGATGACCTTTATGATGGTCGCTCTGCTTTATTTTACAAAGATACATATGGTTACTGAGACAGTTCAGGGCATCTCTGTGATGAATCTTAGCAATAACCGATAATGTCACCGCTACAGTTGTCTTAATGGGATGTAGATATTTCTGTATTAAAGATCTTAGTGATTTGTACAGGTAACACAATGTGCATCTATGTCACACCTGTAGTACACATGTACTGAGCGAGAAAAGTAAGTAAATGTTGTGTCCTGTCTGTGTACAAACACTGGGCCTTATATATACAGGCAAAGTAGATCCGTTCTGGGCAAACCATCTGCACTATAGAGGACAAATAGGGCCTTCAATGCAGCGCAATGTATTCCAGTATTCAAGCAACTTGACTAGGCCTCAAAGGCTTAATTGGGAGGTCTGATCACCTTTGTGTGTAGGGGAGCCTTCACCACACTGGCCTGGGAGAGCTTAGTTTGAGATAGAGAGTGAGTGCTTAGTCTGAGAGAGACAGAGTGTTTAGTCTGATACAGAGAGACAGAGAGCGCTTAGTCTGAGAGAGAGAGAGAGAGAGAGCGCTTAGTCTGAGAGGGACAGAGAGCGCTTAGTCTGAGAGAGACAGAGAGTGCTTAGTCTGAGAGAGACAGAGAGTGCTTAGTCTGAGAGAGACATAGAGCGCTTAGTCTTAGAGAGAGTGAGTGCTTAGTCAGAGAGAGAGAGAGTTCTTAGTCTGAGAGAGACAGAGTGCTTAGTCTGAGAGAGAGAGAGAGTGAGTGCTTAGTCTTAGAGTGAGTGCTTAGTCAGAGAGAGAGAGAGAGTGCTTAGTCTGAGAAAGACAGAGAGTGCTTAGTGTGAGAGAGACAGAATGTTTACTCTGATAGAGAGAGACAGAGTGCTTAGTCTGAGAGAGAGAGTGCTTAGTCTGAGAGAGAGAGAGTGCTTAGTCTGAGAGAGAGTGAGTGCTTAGTCTGAGAGAGACAGAGAGCGCTTAGTCTGAGAGAGAGTACTTAGTCTGAGAGAGAGTGCTTAGTCTGAGAGAGAGTGAGTGCTTAGTCTGAGTGAGAGTGAGTGCTTAGTCAGAGAGAGAGAGAGAGTGCTTAGTCTGAGAAAGACCGAGAGTGCTTAGTCTGAGAGAGAGACAGAATGTTTAGTCTGATAGAGAGAGACAGAGTGCTTAGTCTGAGAGAGAGAGTGCTTAGTCTGAGAGAGAGAGAGAGTGCTTAGTCTGAGAGAGAGTGAGTGCTTAGTCTGAGAGAGACAGAGAGCGCTTAGTCTGAGAGAGAGAGAGAGTGTGCTTAGTCTGAGAGAGAGAGAGAGAGTGCTTAGTCTGAGAGAGAGTGAGTGCTTAGTCTGAGTGAGAGTGCTTAGTCTGAGAGAGGTCATGCAACATTGAGTGGTTCTGCCCCTTTTTTGGATCCTCCCTTTGTGACTCCGCCCTCACACAGCTATGGTCGGTATTTTTTTTAGGAAAAGGTGGCAACCCTAACTTCAACTGTACGGATACAGGGTCTTATTCATCAAGTAACACAGCACACTCACTTCAACTGTAAGGATACAGGGCCTTATTTATCAAGTAACACAGCACACTCACTTCAACTATAAGGATACAGGGTCTTATTCATCATGTAACACAGCACACTCACTTCAACTGTAAGGATACAGGACCTTATTCATTAAGTAACACAGCACACTCACTTCATCTGTAAGGATACAGGGCCTTATTCATCAAGTAACACAGCACACTCACTTCAGCTGTAAGAATACAGGGCCTTATTCATGAAGTAATACAGCACACTCACTTCAGCTGTAAGGATACAGGACCTTATTATCAAGTAACACAGCACACTCACTTCACCTGTAAGTATACAGGGCCTTATTCATCAAGTAATACAGCACACTCACTTCATCTGTAAGGATACAGGGCCTTATTCATCAAGCTGAAGAGCTGCAATTAAAAAATTTTTTACAACTCTTATCAGCATATCTACATCACTACTGCGTCTGACACACACTTTCTACATATCTGACATACGTCATGTATGTGTGTGTCTCTCTGTATGTATGCGTTTCACAGTGTCTGACACTCTCTGTCTCTTTAAGTGCGTGTCTGTAACACTGCATATTTCCGTCCCACATTGATAGTATTTCCTAAAGAGGGACACTTGGGAGGTATGGACCCCTAATATCTCCTAAAGAGGGACACTTGGGAGGTATATACCCCTAATATCTCCTAAAGAGAGACAGTTGGGAGTTATATACCCCTAATATCTCCTAAAGAGGGACACTTGGGAGGTATATACCCCTAATATCTTCTAAAGAGGGACAGTTGGGAGGTACATACCCCTAATATCTCCTAAAGAGGGACACTTGGGAGGTATGGACCCTAATATCTTCTAGAGAGGAACACTTGGGAGGTATAGAGCCCTAATATCTCCTAAAGAGGGACACTTTGGAGGTATGGACACCTAATATCTCCTAAAGAGGGACACTTGGGAGGTATGTACCCCTAATATCTCCTAAAGAGGGACACTTGGGAGGTATGTACACCTAATATCTCCTAAAGAGGGACACTTGGGAGGTATGGACCCTAATATCTCATAAAGAGGGACACTTGGGAGGTATGTACACCTAATATCTCCTAAAGAGGGACACTTTGGAGGTATGGACACCTAATATCTCCTAAAGAGGGACACTTGGGAGGTATGGACCCTAATATCTCATAAAGAGGGACACTTGGGAGGTATGTACACCTAATATCTCCTAAAGAGGGACACTTGGGAGGTATGTACCACAAATATCTCCTAAAGAGGGACACTTGGGTGGTGTGTATTATTTTTTTCTTAGGGGTAACAAGTACTGGACAAATCTGGTATTTCTTTTTACTATACGTGTTTAATGAAACTATCCCTGTGGCTAATGTGCTAAACCAAAGTGGAGCAAACCAGCTGCACAACAGGTGAAAAAACAACTTTTCCAAAGCACCAATTAATTTAAATGAGACTTTTAATACATTGTTTGCTGCAGAGATCTTCAACACATAGAGAAGCAATGCGCTTGAGACCTGTCTAGTATTGAAATGGTTCAAATCCTAATTTAAATCAATGATACTTTTATTTCTCCCCTATGGTGCAGTGAGCCCCTTAATTGCTCTACTTCTCTTTTCTTCATTGGATCCACTGATGATGTCCCAGGCAAGTGGGCGGGGCATACAGGGTGGGGTACAAGGGGCGGAGCCCAGGGGAGGCAAAATTAGGTTTTGCCTAGGGTGGCAAAAATCCTTGCAACAGTCCTGATGACAGATACAATGGATAATTTCAAGAGACGATTAAATACCCTAAGAATATATGGCTGTTAATTTGTGTATCAGAAGTCCTTACCTAATTAGGCGGGTTATGCACTAAAGATTGATAAGAAGATGACTTCTCCAGTGACATCACTTCTCCACTTCCTATGTTATTCTATGGAGCCAGTGCACTAAGATCTCCAAAACGGATGAAATCTTAGTGCATTGGACTCAATAGAATAACATAACACTTTATCACCTCTTTATCACCGCCTCACTGCATAACCCCAAAGTGTTCTTCTAAGAACAGTCAATTATTTTTATTAACTGTTAGTCTGTTTTTTTCTGTTTATTTATTTTTTAGTCATTAATGTTGCTATCTTAGGTTTTGTTACCACTTGAAATGACTTTAAATCACAGGCCATTTTCAAAGAGATGAAGCACTTACTCCTAATGCCTTGGATTGGATGTACGTTCAGTTTCACATTACAGATAGAATGAGAGTTTGTATTGTTTTGATAAACAGATGAAAGCTTGATGTTTGACGATTTGGCTCTCTAAGATATGTATGGGCAACCTTAGTTTTATAGTATATTTTTCAGGAGAATGCAGTTCTGATTATACTACACTTAAACAGCTGAACTGTTGTTTTCTTTCAAATTTGGAGGCAAACAGCCATTTGTCTGCTGCACCAATAAATATGTGCTGAAGTGAGACTATAATATCACTGTGTTCCAGTGCTGTAGATCAGTGGAATAAGCACATATGCTGAAGTGGCACAGTGACATCACAATGGGTTTGTGGTGTGGCTCTTTACAATCAACACATTTTTGCTGAAGTGAGATCATGACATCACAGTAGGTCTGTGATGCATTCTTATGGAATCCTGAATATAAGGCAGTGCCAAGTATCATTCCCAACTTACTTCTCAATACAGAACTCTGAGAGAGCACAATGACTCCTTCAGGTCATTCAGCAGCTAAAGGGAGAGTGATGTGCATTTATTTGTTTCTGTTACTGGTGTCTAATCCAGCACGAGCAAATGACAACACAATACCTGACATCATCTCCAGCATGGACGAACTACCATCTGAAGAGTCAACCATTCTTTTCGGACTTCGTCTGACATTTTACTCTTTAATTTCCGCAAGCATTATGATTGGTATCATTCTTGTATGCATTATAATTATGTTGTGTAAATCATCTCTTAAAAAGAGAGGGAAGAAGCGGTCAGATATTGAAAACAACGTGGATCATTCAACTGGGCAAGAATCTGAACCAGCATATGAAGACATTTTAGAGGATCCTTCAAAGGAACTAGAATGTGAAGCAGGATATGAGAACATTTTAGAGGATCCTGCAGAGGAGAAACATCAATCACCAGCTTCTGTACTAGTTGCTGAGGATCTTTCAGCAAAACAGGAAACAGCTCCTGCCTTGAAAGACATTTCCAATGATCCTTCAGCAGAGAAGAAGCCACCAGGATATGAGAACATTCTAGAGGATCCTGCAGAGGAGAAACATCAATCACCAGCCTCTGTACTAGTTGCTGAGGATCTTTCAGCTAAGCAGGAAGCAGCGCCTGCCTTGAAAGACATTGCCAAGGATCCTTCAGCAGAGAAGAAGCCACCAGCAGAACCTGAAGACTTTGTTACTAATCCTTCAGCAGAGCAGGAGATAAGACCAACTGTTGCAAAAGCTGATATTTCGGAGAGTTCTGCAGATGAATATGAACTGGCTCCAGAAGTACAGACACCTCAAGACGGTCATGTAGTTATTGAAATTCCAGAGGATCCAACAAAAGAGCAAGAAACTGTGCCTGAGAGCAGTTCACTGTACAACACCGCAAGGATCCTTCGTGTTTTAAGCTATCTGGGGGTCTCATTTACATACTCCAGAATGGATTCAGTGGACCTGTCCAACACTGAAATCCCTCAGAATGAGTCTTAAAGGAGAAATCAAAAACTCCAGCCCCTGGACTTCATGTAATGAAACATCATGAATAGAAGACAATGAGAACATCACAAAAATAAAGATTATGTTAACTGTGACATTTGACTCCATTCAAACATTGTTTTGATTGATCAGCATGACATTGATAGTCCAGTCCTAAAGGGCAACAAACAGATATAAGCAAGGTCATATATACTCTATATACATATTTATATTAGAATATATATATATACACTAGAGTAAAAGCCCGTGTACATGGGCCAAGGTCCAGGTAATTTTAACACTTTGAGTGCCAGAGGGGTACACAATGCATTACTTTCTCCTCTTGTCTCTTTCTACCCCCCTTGCCTCTTTCTAACCTCCCTTGCCTTTCTCCCTCCTCTTGCCCCCATGCCTTTTTTGCCACCCTTTTGCCCCATGCCTCTTTTACAAACTCTCTTGCCCCTTCCATCACCTTCTTTCCCCCCATAGCTCTTTTGCCCCTCCATGGCTCTTTCACCACCCTCTTGCCCCCATACCTCTCTTGCCCCCCATAGCTCTTTTGCCCCTCCATGGCTCTTTCACCACCCTCTTGCCCCCATACCTCTCTTGCCGCCCCATGTCTTTCACCCCCCTCTTGCCCCCATACCTCTCTTGCCGCCCCATGGCTTTTTCACCACCCTCTTGCCCTCCCCATGCCTCTTTCACCACACTTTTGCCCCCCATACTTCTTTTGCCCCCCATGGCTTTCACCCCCCTCTTGCTCCCCATACCTCTTTTGTCCCCCATGCCCATTTCACCGAAACCTAAATCTAACGCTAAACCTTACTCTAACCCACGTATACCCTGAACCTACCTAACCCAAGTCAACTACCTATGTAAACTATAATTATTATATATATATTTTTTGTTTTTTACTCCTAATCCTAAATCTAACCCTAAAACTTCCCCTAATGCACGACGACTAAACATATCCAACTACCTAGCTAAACTACCTACCTAACCGTAAAATATGCTAATAAATCATTTTTTTAATAAAAGTGTAAAATTTTCTTAAAAAAAGTGTATAAAAAACAAACAAAAAAAACAAAACAAAAAGCTAAAGTTGATCTGCAGCAAACTGATCACTAGTAGAGTGATTGGGGGGGAATGTATTGATCACTGCAATAACAGTGATCAATGGGGTTAAAGCTGAATTTTTTTTTTTAACTTTTAGCAGACTGAATCACAATCTGCAACGCTGAAATACGATGTTTCTCTGTCTCTCTCCACCTCAGCAGTGTGTAAGATGGAGGGAGGCAGAGAGATGTGACAGGGACAGTATTTTCAAATATTGTCCTGTCATTCGGCTTCTGCAACATGTGATTCGCTAATGAAGCGAATCGCATGTTGCTACTTTGTCTCTGCTGGTTGAAACTAAGTGCTCCGGTATCAGAGCACTTAGCAACAACCAGCCCGTGCTCTCCCATCGCTCCGTGCTGTGGCGATGGGAGAGCTCAACCCATGAAGGTCCAGGACCGTCATGGGTCCTAAACGGGATACAACCCATGAAGGTCCTGGACCGTCATGGGTCCTTAAGGGGTTAAGTGAAATCCACCTCAGATTTTCCCTGTCCGTAAGGGGTTAATCGGATATTCAAATCAATAAATTTAACCTTGCATGAGTTCATAGAGGATACCCACTGATTAATTAATTAAATTGGTATCATTCTCAGAAACGAGAAATCTACATGCGTGCGTTGTCTTAAACCATAGAGTAGAAGGGTTAATAGGATTCCTCTCTCTATGTGGAAATGGTGAAAATAATAAAAATGGAGTAAAACAGACCAGCTGGTTACAATTAACACATACAGCACATTTAGGCACAATGAACCAACCAACTATAATAAAATTATGGGTTTAAATGAACTCGTTAGTTGCTGTTACAACAAGTAACATATGCGGTACCTTTCAGTGCTTTGAACCAATGTAATATAATAAAATCACGTGTTTAAATTAACCAGTTAGGTGCTGATATTGACATTGTGGATAATGTATAAAAAGTATCGTTATCAAAATAAACATTATTCAGTGCATATTGTCTAGTATGAGCTCGGATGTTTTCTTTGATTTTAGGTTAGGCCTCGCTGGTACCCAAGGGGTTAATGCAATATACAAGTGATGTCAGTCATATCAATGCACATGTCACACTGACCTTTACCTCTGTATAACAATGGGGTCTTCCTCTACAAAATATACATTCAGTATAAACAAATATATAAAAAAAAAAAATAAAGTTTGAGTCCTTGTGGAACAGAGTGGTGCAAAACACACAGTGAAACAATGCATTACATACCCCTCTGGTCCTCAAGGGGTTAAATATCACAACAGCCAATGATAAAATCTCCCACTTGTAGTCAGTGTTTATGCAACATCACCATGTCCCCAGCAGTGGACCATCTACCAGCCCACACTGGAGCAGCGTGGCACATTACAGTCCATACCCTCAGCTTGGTTTCCTGTGGAGGCCGTCATCCTGCAGTGATTGATATATACACTCACATAAGGGACTGATGCATGGTATTGTCTGTGCAGCTGGGAACACTGTGCATGTCAGGGACCCAGAGGACCACTGCAGCAGTGAGTTTTGCTGTAGCGTCTTTCACAGGAGTGGGCTTTGCTCCTGACCACTCCTGTAAAGCAATCCGTCCCTGATTCGCTGCATGAGGCCGGTCTCCGCCCCTGACTCGCTGCATTCAATTGGTCTCCGCCCCTGACTCGCTGCATTCAATTGGTCTCCACCCCAGAAGTGCTGCATGCGGCTGGTCTCCGCCTTTGACTTGCTGTATGCGGCCGATCTCCGCCCCTGACTCGTTCCTCCCCATGCTGAGGTGGGGTGGCCAGCGATCAAGAAATTAATATATTCTATATAATTATTAAAAAAAATTGTATTTTCATTTCTGTGTTGATAAAGGAGAAATATTAAAGCAGAGACTACACCTCCTAAAAGTAACCTTTCACTAACATTATATGGCCCCTATGAATTTTGTCCTAGTGCCTTTGTTCAGGGGAACATCGTCAGTCAGTCCTGGAAGGCATGTCCTTGGAGGAAACCATGACAGTTGATGGCACCCTTTCCATTCCCAATTGAAGCAGGCAGCGTGCGTGAGTCTGCGCAAGACTACAATGTGAAGTGGGTGGAACTGAACAAAGGCGTCAGGAAAAAACGTATAGGACTATTATTTCATTATTTATGCATTTTAACCCCTAAAGGACCAGCCGGCACTTAAGTACCACAGAGCATTTTTTTTCCTTCTCATTTGATGCAGGGCCCCCCCTAAGGGCATGCCGCTGCGCGGGGAACCCTGAAATCTATGATGGTCTTGGCAAATTATGGGTCCTCATCGCACACCAACCCATGACCTGCCAAGACTGTCATGGGTCCTTAAGGGGTTAAAAAGTGTTCTTCTTTTGATGAAAAACAAACAATTGAGTGCCAGAGGGATGTATAATGCAGTGCACACCACTGTGGCACTCAAAGGGTTAAAGAAGCAGTAAATGTATTAAGGGACAAAAATATTGCAGGCACTTTCTAGCTGAGTAGAACAAGGTTGCTCCTCCTTGCTGGTAAATGCTTTGTTCCAAAGTTATTACCACTCCGACTGTTGTCTTTTATATTAACACTGTTAATGACCAGTGAGCTCCCTCAAAATGTGTTGTGCCCCCATCTGGTCCTTAAAGGGTTATGCTGTTAATAACAGCCCCACCTGGCTGGAGCAAACTCTAGCCAATGAGAGCGCTCCAGTTTACAGACAGAAATCCTCTGTCATTGGAGGAGGCTGGATAGAGGGAGGGGAACAGAGGCAGAGTGACAGACTGCGGTGCAGAGCATTACCCGCAGTCTGTCCAGAAGCAGGTGCAGGGCAGTATTTATTCTTTACATTTCGCCTAATAACGATGTAAAAAAGAAAAAAAGAAAAATGAAGACACTATAACACATATTCACTATATAGCCTACATATTGACTAACTTGTTTAGGGGTGATAGATCCCCTTTAGCTATGGAGGGAACAATAATACTGATCCGTTAGTAAACGAGGGTGTTTTATTTCACAGTAACACAATCCACCTGTGCTTTTCAGGTCACAGAAACTCGTGTTCTGGATTCTGGGAATCTCTCTGCACTGCACATTGATTTGTGCTTCTTGTTCGGAGTTCACAATTCTGGAGCAAGCCAACTACACTCTGGGGACAAATAAAATCCCCCATTGATTTAAGTGAGGCTTTTAAAGGGATAGTAATACCTTAACCCTTTTAGTGCCGGAGGGGTAGCCAATGCATTGCTTTGAAATGGCACACAAAGGGTTAAAAAATATGGAGCTTCTCCTATAATCTGGGCCATGTAACACTTTATTTCCACATGTTCCGTTTGGTAGTTCAAGAGTAATTCAATGCTAAAGGATCCCCCTCCCACCCCTTTTACTTCATATATATGCTGCCTCCCATCAGAATCCGGTCATGTGACCAGACAGATCGCTGTGAGGGACAACATTCATCCATTATAAGGAAAACTCTGACCCCCCCCCCTTGATGAAGGAGGGCAGGATTTTCTTATGCTCAGTGAAGACTGTCCCGCGCTGCGCTCCTGGCTGGAAGAGGCAGCCTGACATGGGTAAAAGGGGAGGGAGGGGAATCCTTTAGCATTGAATTGCTATTAAACTACACAATGGAAAATATGGAAATACAGCATTACATGGCATTTCTTATAGAAGGATCAATCAGAGCTAGATTTTTTTAAAGGTATTACTATCCCTTTAATGCTAGAGAGGTCTCCAATTCATATCACAGCAATGGTAAAGAGCTTTCTAGTATTCAAATGGTTAACCCCTTAACGACCCATGACGTATATGTATGTCATGGGGTGGATGTCCCTAAAAGACCAAGGATGTACATGTGCGTCATGGAATTCAGGGCATCCCGCTGCGCGCCGTTCAGGAAGCCCTGAATCTGATCAAAAAAACAAAGAGGTCAGTGGTCCACACGCTTAGCCGGTCCTTAACCCTTTGAGCGCCAGAGAGGTTTGCAGTGCATTGCAAATCAATGCATTGGCACTCAAAGGGTTAAGGTGTGTGTCTGTCTGTCAGCGGATGCAGAGACAAGAAAGCAGGTTCTGACTGTCATTGATGGTCATTTCCAGAGTCACTTGAGCCCACCACTCTCCTCTGACACTTGATTTATGATTACGAGCCCAGACAGGTTCTCTTTCACTGCCTTCTACATTGGGTACGAAAATAGGATTTTAGTCTTACCTGTTAAATCCTTTTCACTTAGTCCATACAGGTCACTGGTACTCTGGGAGGCGTAAGTCCCCTTTAATAGGCAGGAACAACTATGCAAATGATTTGCAAGGGGCGGAGCCTCCCCTCTTACTTAAGCCACCTTCTGGCCAGAGCCACTTAGATTGATTTGAGACCCTAAAACTGACCTCAGGTAAGCAAAAAGAAAGACTCCTGTGAGCATGCCCGAACGGTCTCCCACTGGATGCCACAGGAGAGCCAAGACTGGTCCCTTGACAGGGTGGGAGACCAGTGACCTGTATGGACTAAGTGAAAAGGATTTAACAGGTAAGACTAAAATCCTATTTTCACTGTCGTCCAATACAGGTCACTGGTACTCTGGGATGTACAAACATTGAGCTGATCCAGAGGCGGGAAGTAAGGCAAGGACCAGGCACAAGGCCCAAGTCACTAGAACTGCTATGACCAGTTAATAACATAGCCCAAACTGTAAGTGTCAACGGACACCAACCAAGGGAACAATCCCTGAACTAACACAGCACACAGAACCAGAGCCAACCGGGCTCAACAGTAAGGAAGCACTAAGGATCACAGAGCGGAAGACCTACACAGGCAAGACTGCCTCCAGGACCTTCCTTCCAAAACTGGCATCAGCCGAAGCCAGTATATCAACTCGATAGTGCTTAGAAAAAGTGTGCACAGAGGACCAAGTGGCCGCTCTGCACAGTTGATCAGCAGAAGCTTGATTCTTGTAGGCCCAAGAGGCCCCAATAGATCTGGTGGAATGGGCAGTCACCCGAAAGGGAACATGCTTATTCCTCAACTTGTAGGCTTCACGGATAGTAGCCTTAATCCAAGAGGCAATGGTAACTTTGGAAGCCGGTCTCCCTGCCCTAGGCCCCTCAGGAATGACGAACAGAGCGTCAGACTTCCTGATAGACTCGGTGCGATGAACATAAAACTTGAGGCAACGCACCACATCCAACAGATGGAGATCTCTTTCCTTGTCAGATGAAGGATTAGGGCAGAAAGAGGGAACCACAATCTCCTGATTGATGTGAAACTCGGACACAACCTTGGGTAAGAATTCCTTGGTAGTGCGAAGCACAGCCTTATCCTTGTGGAACACCAGGTAAGGAGGTTTACAAGACAAGGCCTGTAACTCTGCTACCCGGCGTACTGACACAACAGCCAAAAGGAAGGCCATCTTCCAAGTCACAAGACATAATGGAATGGAAGCCAAGGATTCAAACGGTGGTCGCTGGAGAACTCCCAGCACCAAATTGAGGTCCCACTGGGGAGCAGGACTCTTGAAGGCAGGTCGAACATGAGTCACACCTTGGAAGAAAACTTTCCTGGAAAAACACAGACAAGGCAGAAGTCTGAACTTTGAGGGAACTCAGACTGAGCCCCTTATCCACACCGTCCTGCAAGAAGGCCAGGACAGTGGGAAGATGGAATTCAAGGGATAACTTCTTATCAGAACACCATGTCACAAAAGTTGACCATATGCGATGATAGATCTTGGAAGACACAGGCTTACGAGCACTGAGCATAGTCGACATCACAGAAGGAGAAAATCCTTTCTTTGCTAGAATCGAGGATTCAACCGCCATGCCATCAAATGGAGAGAGTGAACATCCTCCTTCCACAGATACCCCTGAAGAAGTAGGTCCGGACGGGCAGGAAGCGGGATCAGATCCGTCACTGACATGGCCATCAACTCCGGATACCAGGACTGGCGAGGCCAGTTTGGAGCGATCAGGATGACAGGACAGCGTTCTCTCTTCTCTCTTCAACTTCTGGATAACTCTGACCAATAGAGGAAGAGGAGGGAAGATGTAAGCCAGGGGGAAGTCCCAAGGGATCGACAAGGCATCCACTGCTAGAGCAAGGGAGTCCCTCAACCGGGAGCAAAACACCGGAACCTTCCTGTTGTGTCTGGTAGCCATCAGATCCACCACAGGCATCCCCCACCGTTGCGTGAGCATGTGAAACACCTCTGGGTGAAGAGCCCATTCTCCGCTGTCGACGGTGTGACGACTGAGGAAGTCTGCCATGATGTTGTCCACGCCTGGAATATGAACTGCAGAGATGACAGGTACGTGATCTTGTGCCCAAGACAAAATATCCTTGACCTCCCACCAAGCGGAACCGCTTCTTGTGCCGCCTTGCCTGTTGATGTAAGCCACCGCCGTGGCGTTGTCGGACTCCACTCTGATCGGAAGACCGGTCAATTGAGACTCCCAGTGCCTCAGGGCTAGCCGGACAGCTCGAAGTTCCAGAACATTGATGGAGAGCATGGATTCCTCCAGACCCCATTTCCCCTGAGCACTGAAGCGACCCCAGACTGCACCCCAGCCCCGAAGGCTGGCATCCGTGGTGACTGTGGTCCAATGAGGAACTAGAAAGGATCTCCCTTTCAGGAGATGAGAGAGATCTAACCACCAGTGCAGACTCGACTCGACATGAGGAGGAAGAGAAACAGACAGATGTTGATGATCTGGATGATTCTTGCACGTCTGGATCACAAATCTCTGAAGATCCCTGGAGTGGGCCATGGCAAATGGTACTGCTTCGATCGTGGAAATGAACTTCCCCACTAAGGACGACAACTTCGGTACTGGAATTTCGTCCATGTCCAGAATCCCAGCCACTCTGACGGCTATCTGGTGAGCCACGTCCTCTGGAAGAAACACCATGCATTGGCGAGTGTCGAACAGGAGACCCAGGAACAGAAGCCTCTGAGATGGAACCAAGTCCGACTTGTCCAGATTCAGGATCCAGCCATGACGGTTCAGGGTGTGCATGCACATCTGTAATTGCTGATGGAGAAGCTCCGCTGAGGAGGCCTTCAGTAGGAGATCGTCCATGTAGGGGGTCACTCTGATCCCATCCTGATGGAGCACCGCTATCAAGGAGCCCAACACCCTCTGGAAGACCTGAGGGGCTGAAGTCAGCCCAAAGGGGAGCGCTGCAAACTGAAAGTGTCCCCTGTGGCAGGCAATCCTGAGATACCGCCTGCTCTCTGGATGAATAGGGATGTGAAGATAAGCATCTTGAAGGTCCAGGGAGGCAAGAAACTCCCCTGGAGACATTGCTGCAATCACAGAGCGCAGGGACTCCTGGCGGAAGTGGGAAGTCACCACATAGGCATTGAGATCTTTGAGATCCAAAATGGGACGAGCTCCTCCGTCCTTTTTGGCTACCACAAACAGGTTGGAATAAAATCCTGAACCTGTGTCCCCTTGAGGAACCGCCTCCAGGACCTCTTTGTCCAAGAGATCCTGAATAGCGTCGTCGAACAGACGCCTTTTTGTGGGTTCCTGAGAAGGACGAGTAAAATGGAACCGAAAAGGAGGAAGGGAAGAGAAAGGGATCCTGTATCCCTCTGACACCATCTGAAGAACCCATGGGTCCGCCACTGACTCCTCCCAAGTCCGGCGAAAGATGCGGAGACGACCGCCTACAGCCGGATGCGGACCCGGGTTCGGCGAGTCATGCCGAAGCAGTCTTGGAGGTCTTGGCCTTGGGGGCAACTTTGGGCTTCCAGGACTGTGTGGGCTTGGAGGAGGAGCGCGTAGTGGGAGGACCCGTTTGGGCCGAGGAGCGTGTCTCAGTCTGAAAGGAACGAAAGGACCGATTGCGTTTGGCTGGAAACTTCTTCTTAAAAACTGAGGGTAGAAGAGTACTTTTACCGCCAGTAGCCTCACTGATCATTTCTTTGAGTTCAGACCCAAAAAGCAAATTCCCCTGAAAGGGCAAGGAAAGCAAGGCTTTCTTAGAGGCTGTATCAGCAGACCAAATTTTCAGCCAAAGGGCGCGTCTAGCCACCACAGAAGAAGTGGAGGCCCTCGCCATCATGCGCACAGCATCAAAAGCAGCGTCAGCAACATAGTTCTGAGCTTCAGTGATATTAGCAAGTAGCTGCAACTGTTCAGATACTGGCGCATCCTGGCGAACTGCTTCAGTCAGTCGTTCAGTCCAGGCCGCAATGGCTCTATTAACCCATGCCACAGCAAAGGTTGGGCGCATGGCAGTGCCAATGGAGGCAAAAATAGATTTAAGACAAAGCTCTATCTTTTTATCCGTCCAATCCTGCAGGGCAGAGGCATCTGAGACAGCCAAAGCGGTAGATTTGGATAGTCTAGAAACAGGAGCATCCACCTTGGGAGGATGAACCCATTTTGCCAGCTCAGCCTCAGGAAAAGGGTAAAGTTTAGCAAACTTCTTGGAGACAGAGGAAGATCTATCAGGATTCTTCCATGCCTCAGAGACCAGACGGGCAAGAGTAGGGTTAGTTGGGAAACAAACAACTGGCTTAGATGGCTTTTTCTGAAAAACATCAGTAGGATCATAAGTGGATTCCTGAGTCAGAGGAAGGTTGAGCGTATTCAGAACCGCTCTGATCAGACCCTCAGCCGAAACTTCGGGGTCACACTCATAGGGGTCCCCAATGGACCTGTTAGATTCAATAACAGTATGTTCCTCAGCATCAGAATCCTGTAAGAGTTCTTCTTCAGAAGAATCAGTGACATCAGGAGCTCCCTGTGGCTTAGGCAGGGAGGTCCTGATGGTAGAGGGGGTCTGCCAGACCTGGAGAGCCCCCTGAATCTGAGAGGGAAAGAGTTGAAGCGTGGATCTGAGATCCCTAGTGGCAGCTTTAAACTCCCTCACCCAAGATGGCTCAATAGCGTGGCTGGGAAGCCCAGGGTTGCTATCTTGACCAGTACAATTAGGGCATAGATCCCCCACATTATCGCTAGCCAGCCTAATGTGGCAAGAGGAGCAAAACGCCATGGGGGTAGCAGACCCCCCATCCTCCTTAGACTTGGGTCTAGCCCCTAGCTCCAGTGAAGTAGACATGCTCACAGCGTCAATATACCCCACTAATAACACTATCACCCAGAAAAAGTGTAAATGATTAAAGTTTCACCCCAGAAATGTCTAAAATCGGACTTATCTGGCCAGCGAAGGGTTAATCTGTTGAGGAGAGAGAAGGCTCGGTCCCTGCGTAGTGTACTCGCCTAGGAAAAGTACCACAAAATGGCGGCCGTCATGACAGCCAATCAGAAACGAGCGCGAACCAAGCGCTCATGGGAAATGTAGTTTTCCCTTACAAGTACCCCAAACAGTGCCCGAAGCCCCCCTGAACACCCCACATAAATAAAACAC
Organism: Rhinophrynus dorsalis; assembly: GCA_037306005.1. NCBI lineage: Eukaryota > Metazoa > Chordata > Amphibia > Anura > Rhinophrynidae > Rhinophrynus > Rhinophrynus dorsalis. The sequence goes on from CM074718.1 coordinate 674,701,960, forward strand.
ATTTCGGATGATAGAGCAGGAGCCTAGCATTAAAATGAGCCCTCTCTGAAGTTGCTGTGACACGCGGTTCCAGAGATATGTCCCACACTGTGAATTCTCATAGAGAGTAAAGGAGCCCTTGCGTCTGAGCGGGAAAAAGCCGCGCTTAAAGGCGCGGAACACCATTTTTAATAAAGTTTAGGAAAACAATAAAAAGTGCCCAAACAAGCATGAAACACATGAGAAACATAAATAAATGAATACCGAAAGCTCCAAAACCCAGAGAATACCACAGAAATTGCATAAAACAGTAATAATGCAATAGAAACACCCTATGAGTGCTGGAGTGTATTAAAACTCCCAAATACAAGCCCATCAAAGGGACACTGTGGGGACAAGTGGACCTTCAGCACTCAATGGGTGACTCACCTTTCCTGCAGGACTTCTGTCTTCAGGTGACCATGATAAGGTGGGAAAGAACCAGAGGTAAATTTCCCAGTAGGGGAGCTGCTTAACACAAGCTGTCCCCTCTTCAGGGCATAAGGTCCACAGAAAATCCCTGGAAGCTGCACCAGCCACTTTAAAGAGGGCAATTCACAGCCATGGTCACCCTCCTAATGGTGGTATTCCATATTTGAATAAAAATATAATAAAACACTAAGATGCAAAGATGTTCTCTACTTGGTGTGCAAGCACACCAGGAACAAATCAATCTGAGTGGCTCTGGCCAGAAGGTGGCTTAAGTAAGAGGGGAGGCTCCGCCCCTTGCAAATCATTTGCATAGTTGTTCCTGCCTATTAAAGGGGACTTATGCCTCCCAGAGTACCAGTGACCTGTATTGGACGACAGTGAAAACCAGATTCGCCCTAAATATAGGGGGTAGATGCAGTAAGAGGATACAAAGAGCCATTTGCAATATGCTAAATGTGAAGAATTCCAACTGCAGCAAAGAGGGGAAAAAGAGATCAGCATTGTCACTGAACTAAAAGGGGCTTCCCGCTCCTTGAATCCTAGAGAGGTCTTCAATGCAAAGCCCCATTTAAAGGGATAGTAACAAAAAATACTGCACAGTTTATCCTGTTTAATAAAACAAGAATACTCCCACTGCTGAGACATGTTTATTTTAAAAGTTAATGCAGATCAAACCTGAAATCATATTACGTGCAGTACCTCCATGGCCTGCAGTGTTACAGTGGCGCTGTTGCTGAAGCATTCTACGGAAGTTTGTGGGCAACTGACCAGACCAGTCAATAGACCTCTGTAGAAACAGCGCCACCACAAAAATTCAGGCCATAGAAGTACTGAACCAAAAGCAAGTCTGAGCTGAATGTGTCTGAGCCAAACATATCCGCAGTGGGAGTAACTTGTTTTTACGTGACAGGATACACCCCGCCATAAGGACTTTTTTCGATATTAAGAGTTAAGGGGATAGTAATAAATCATATTTAAAAATCTGCATCTTGTAGCCATTAAAAAAATAAACAAAATGCCCCCAGTGCCATCTCTCAACACTTTATGGTTTGAGAGACAATCGTAGTTAAAGTCCCCCCTCCCTCCCCTTTCCCTGGCGTCTGCACTCTAGCTGACTGTAGGGGAATCCGGTCCTGGGACCAGCAGGCGGCTCTTCAGCAGAGCAGAGATAGCGTTATTGGAAAAGAAATCCCAATTTAAAAAAATAAACAAATTTAAAAAAAGAAAAAAATGAATTTGATCACAGGCAATTTGGGTTGATAAAGCAGTCTAAGCACTGTGAAACGCATACCCCCCACAGTTGCCTTTTTTAATAAATTCTCTTATATTGCACAACGGCTTCTTTTATTTTTTATTTTATTTCATTAGGATTGTATTTTATGTTGGGTTGTTATATATTTTGTCATGTATTGAGGATTATATCTGGAGATCCAAGGGATATCGTTACCTGGGACCTGGTCAGTGGAGGACGTCCAGATACAGAAGGTATATACCTAAGCAGAGACAGGTTAAGACCCTGCATGCATGATGATAGATATATACCTGATTGTCAACATATTTTAAATGTGAGTGTATATCTATTGTATATCTATTGCTTATACATTTATCTATCTGATATAACACTGCAGGCGCCCCTTCTTATTTTTCCTTTTTTTCCTGCATATTATATACTTCCACTTCATGGATGTGTCAGTGAAGTAGAGCGGCCTGAAGATACTGCTTGTGGGGGGGGGGGGGGGCAGTCCAAACTAATTCCAGAGGCAAGATAGCTGAACAATAAATAAGTGTTCGTGTCAGTCACTTTTTTTGTAAGTGCATTACTTATTGGTGGTGGTGGTGATCACACTTTGAGGCGTTAATACACTAGGAGTGTCTCTTGGTTTTCTTTATTCTTTGTCTACAGAATTAGACCTTTGTTAAAGGATCCCAAACTCCACACAAGTCTTCTTCAGAAGGAACACTAGAGGGAGACATTTGGGGACTTGATCTCCAGAACTAATCCAGGATTCATTCTGGGGAACCAATCCACAAAGAATTAATTAGGATTTTAGTTATTATTAGAAGGTGCTTGTGTTGCCTTCAATGAATCAACACATAAAAGTGAATTAGTTTCATTTAACTTTAAATATCACATACTCCCAGCAAACATATGTAAATTACTCATTTTTTATATCACTAAATTATAATCCTAAACTTGTCTATTAACCCTTTGAGTGCCAGAGGTGTGCGTGGCTCTTTGAATGGCATACCCCTCTGGCACTCAAAGGGTTAACCCGTGTGATCTCTTATTCAGAGCATTTGTTTGTAATAAGAGTTCACATCAGTTATTTGTGATCAGCGCCCACTGAGCTTATATTCACAAAGGCTGTTATCTGATCTCAGCCCATTAGCAGACAAACACTTTGATTGCTATAGAACTTGGAACCTTACAAAAGGCAGGAATGGCTGCTCCCTCTGAGCATACATAAGACTAGATTTTAGACAATAGGTAACAGACAAAGAAGGTTACATATGCTAGTATGGAGTACAGGGTATTTAGGTTTGTACAACCCCAGCTTGTTCTTAGACGTTGGTGTTCTTTTCATTACCTGTCTGCCATGTGACCCTCGGAGTGCCAGAGAGGGTGTACAATACATTGCACACCTATCAGGCATTCAGTGGGTTAAACTAAGTATGTGTTGTCATCTCCTCATTAGGATCAGTCTTTGGTTCCGCTCTCCCTGCTTTAAAATGACAACGTAACCATTAATATGTACAGCAAGTGCCCACAGCCATCCCCTTCAGTGGGGTTTGGGTACATGTCCGTCCACGTAAAAGTTTCTAGTGATTTTGGGAAGTGTGAACTCTGCCCCCGTTCAGGTCCTTGCTGAGGATTATCTGGCAGCCCAGCCTGGAGTTTTCCTGTAGCATCGGTGCCATGTCAAGCATGTCGTCTTCCCTGCGAGACGAGAAACAAAGGAGCGAGATTTATAATAATGGATGGAAAAACCAGCTTCCAGCACAGACCTCTATGGGGTAAACCAACATCATAGTGGACCCACAAAAATCCCCACTGATTTAGAGCATTTAACCCCTTGAGTGCCAGTGGGGTGGCACTCAAGGGGTTAACCCCATGAATTCTGGGTCTCCAAAGCATTTAAATGAGTGGGGATGTGTATGGGTCACACAAGGCACAGTTGGACTGCCACTTCTCTTTTGCTCATAGGTCCTTAATGTAATGAATGGCTAAATTAGTTAATTCCAGTACTGCAAGGAGATAAACTTTATTTGACATTATACAAGTAGCAATTCTCTAAGGATGTTTAGCACTGACAATTGGAAAACTCTGCTCACCTGCATTTTTCATTTTCCAACCTCTTCTACTGACCCAGAGTTCTGCTGAGACATTGCAGTGCCACCTAACCCTACTACATACACATAACCAGTCAGACAGTCTCTCCAGCCAGACCCTGCTGTACGTCTGCTTAACTCCAGGCAGACCTCTCTGTACTGCTTAACCCAGTGGGACCCTCTGTTTCTTGCAACCCCAGCCTTATCCCTCTGCACCCTATAAGCCCAATCCAGACCCCACTGCACCTCACAACCCCTAGTCGCACCCTACTTGCACCTCTCAACCCCAACCCAGACCATGCTGCATCTAACTATTCCAAATTGTGTTTGTGATAGAGACAAATCACTGCAGCAGAAACAAACTGCACATTAACCCAATGCATTGGATACATCTCTGGAACTCAAAGGGTTATGATACATAGCATAATGCTGTTCAATGGGTTAAACTCCCCAGTTAAAAGAATGATGATTTTTATTTCTTCCCTATGGGACAACCTGTGACCATTCAGCTCCAGCCAAGGCCTGGTTGGAGATGACATGAGTTATATTGTCCAGCAGCTGGGAGCCACATACTGCCTATCCTTGTTGCAGCTGGTTTGTCCCAGGATTGTTCCACTTTGTCTTTATAAATATGCCCTTTAAGGCACAGTAATACTTAACCCTTTGAGTGCCAGAGGGGTACAGAACACATTGCTCTGCACCTTCTGGCACTCAAAGCATTAAAATGTAAATATAATGTTGTAGTGTTTATCCCCCTGAGTAAAACAAGGGGACTCCCACTGGTGAGATGTATTTTATTCAAAAGTTATTACAGCTCAGACTTTTTATTTTTGTTAAGCTGCAATATCTCAATGGCCTGAAATTTTACAGTGGCGCTGTTGCTACACCATCCTATGGACAGCTCTGGTCAGTTCACCATAAACTGAGTTGTAATAATTTTGAATTAAACACCTCTCAGCAGTGGGAGTCCCCTTGTTTTACTTGGGAGAATAAACCCCACAACATATATTTATTTTCATTTAAAGTGTTACTATCACTTTAAGAGATCAAATCCTGCACTCTCTCTCCCTCCCTTTCTTACCTCTCATCGGGCTCTGGGAGTTTATCGAAAAACTCTGTGCTGACGTACACGTGACATGTGGAACAGGCCAGAGAGGATTCACATGCACCTAAGGAGAAGAAATAATGGTCGAAATTGTAAGCTGGGGAACATTTTAATTTTTTTCCTTTCCTTGACAAATTAACCTTTTAACCCTTTGAAATCCAGAAGGGTATTCAAAGGCTTTCAAAGCAATGCATTGCATACCCCTCTGGTCATGAAAAGGTTAAAGCACTGATCACACTTCAATAGGATAGTATCAAGTAATATGGGACAAAATATATATATATTTTGCAGGCTTTATCCCGCAGAGAAGAGCCAGGGTACTCCCACTACTGAGAGATGTTTTATTCAAAAGTTATTTCAGCTCAAACTTGCATTTCTGTGTGCAGTACTGCCCTGGCCTGAAATGTTACAGTGGCGCTGTTGCTACAGGAATCTATGGAGGTTTGTGGTCAACTGACCAGAGCTGTCCATAGCGCCACCATAACATTTCAGGTCATGGAAGTACTGCATCCGAAAACATTATAAACTTGCTGAAAATATAGTAAAATTACCTAAAAACGTTATATTATATACGTCTGTGTGTGTTTTTTTGTTTAATATAATTTTATGTCCCTGACTGAGCTCCCTGGATCTGTGTTTCCAGAGAGTTTTCTGGTCAATCAATCATAAAAGCAAGACAGGGATACAATGTAACACTCTCTATGCAGCACTGAGTACTCTGCATGCATACCTTGTTTACATTATACCTTCTTTTCCCCCCACTGCATCGCTCTCCCTTGCTTTCATAGACCTTGACAGAAAACTCTCTGGCAACAGATCCAAATGTCATGGACATAAAAGTGTAAAAGAAATAGGTGGAGATGAAAAGAATAAGATAGCATTGGAAATTTGACTTCACATATGATGCACCTGCAGAAGTCAAAATAAAGGGTTACTGTTCTTTTAAGAAACTAAAGAAGCTTCTGCAGCAATATATAAATTGGGAGTTATGTATTAAACCCTTAATGCCAAGTGATATGCCAGGATTGGGGTAGAGATTTGTCCTTTGAAGATGGATGACAGCCCTGGCATGACACGGGCGCACTGCGATCATGGCGGGCAGTACAGGAGCAGTCTGATCCAGTCATTCCCTGCTGGTACTGCGCAAGTGATCGCTGCTTAGCCCTGAGTCAGGAGCATCACCCGTAAACTTGTGTAAAGTACTGGTGATGGTCCTGTCATATCAAGTATTTTGTGATTACAACGATCGTGCTGGAGCGCTGTAAGCACTAGTAGGGTCCTTAAGGTAAGATCACTTCCCTGATTGCTAGTCCTTAAGGAGTTAAGCGATCACATGTTCAAGTAGATCCACAAAGGCAATGTATCTAAACATACCACCTCTCACTGTTCTCTGCCTCTCTCCTCCTCACTGTGATTGTGATGCAGAGGGGCATACCTCGAAAGGCTTTAGATGGCTAAAGATGGAGCACTTTTGTTTTAGGTGGTGCTGCTGGGGCATAACTGGTGGGGAGAGCATTTAACATAATTTTTAGGTTATTTTATGACCTACTGACACCTCTTTGTGTAGCTGTATAAATTATTTAAAGTAAGACCAAATTAGTTATTGTATTTACACAGACTAATGTATAAACACATATACTGACGTTTAAACAAAGATTAATGTGAGTTAATTGCTGTGGAGCAATGTGATACACCTATATACACATCATACAGCCTGATCTCCTAAACACAGGGACACCAGGGTGATACGCTTATATACACACCATACAGCCTGATCTCCTAAACATAGGGACACCATGGTGATACACCTATATACACACCATACAGCCTGATCTCCTAAACATAAGGACACCATGGTGATACGCTTATATACAAACCACACAGTCTGATCTCCTAAACACAGGGACACCAGGGTGATACACTTCTATACACACCGCACAGTCTGATCTCCTAAACACAGTGACACCACGGTGATACACTTCTATACACACCGCACAGTCTGATCTCCTAAACACAGGGACACCAGGGTGATACACTTCTATACATACCGCACAGTCTGATCTCCTAAACACAGGGACACCAGGGTGGTACGCTTATATACACACCATACAGCCTGATCTCCTAAACATAGGGACACCAGGGTGATACACTTCTATACACACCACACAGTCTGATTTCCTAAACACAGGGACACCAGGGTGATACACTTATATACACACCACACAGTCTGATCTCCTAAACACAGGGACACCAGGGTGATACACTTATATACACACCATACAGTCTGATCTCCTAAACACGGGGACACCAGAGTGATACACTTATATATACACACCACACAGTCTGATTTCCTAAACCCAGGGACACCAGGGTGATACACTTACATACACAACACACAGTCTGATCTCCTAAACACAGGGACACCAGGGTGATACACTTATATGCACACCACACAGTCTGATCTCCTAAACACAGGGACACCAGGGTGATATACTTATATACACAACACACAGTCTGATCTCCTAAACAAAGGGACACCAGGGTGATACACTTATATGCACACCACACAGTCTGATCTCCTAAACACAGGGACACCAGGGTGATACACTTCTATACACATCACACAGTCTGATCTCCTAAACACAGGGACACCAGGGTGATACCTTCTATACACACCACACAGTCTGGTCTCCTACACACAGGGACACCAGGGTGATACACTTACATACACACCACACAGTCTGATCTCCTAAACACAGGGACACCAGGGTGATCACTTATATACACACCACACAGTCTGATCTCCTAAACACAGGGACACCAGGGTGATACACTTATATACACACCACACAGTCTGATCTCCTAAACACAGGGACACCAGGGTGATCACTTATATACACACCACACAGTCTGATCTCCTAAACACAGGGACACCAGGGTGATACACTTCTATACACACAACACAGTCTGATCTCCTAAACGCAGGGGCACCAGGATGATACACTTATATACACACCCCACATAGTTTGATCTCTTAAAAAGAGGGACATAGGGATTTGCATCTCATAGGCATAGTACCCCTTAAAAAGGGACATTTGACAGGTATGAATGAACACAAATCATCAAAATAATACATAAAAAAATAAAAAGGAGGGGGGTGTTCCCCAATTTTTTAAAAAATATTATTGAACTAAATGAAGGGTTACAACTATAAATGTAGCATCAAGAGAAAGCGCTACTTATCCTTACAAAAAACGGTCTATAGTTTGTGTCTGTGTACTTAGAGGGAAAATATGGTTAACAAACACATAAAAAGCAATCTTAGGAGACCTCTCTAGCATTCAAGGGGTTAAAAATCTCTATTCAAGTGTATGGAAATTTTGGAATTTTTATTTGTCCCCTATGGTGCAGAATAACTGTGACTTATGTATAAAGAAAATAGAATCCAAACCAATTGCACCATAAGAACAGGCTGAGTGAAATAATCAGTACACAGCGGGTACTAAAATCTTGTGTATAATACGCACTTGTATATAATACACAGGTGTAAATTATACCCAAAATTTTAAAGGAAAATGTTAGTACATGTGTAGAATACGCACCCCGTTTCTGTCAACCTCTACCCACAGAAAAAAATCCAAATGCTGGCCTCCCCTCGATCCTTCTCCCCCTTCTCTACCTCCACCTCAATTAAGTTATCTGCAGCCCCCTGATTAGGCAGCAGGGGGCCCCGGCCAGTGGACAGCGTGCTTGCATTTGCCGCCCACTTACTCCACTGATGCTCTCGTCTGCGAGATCCTCTCCCCATTGGAAGATGCCTGAATGCCCTCTCAGGACAGAACCATAGTTTTAATGCTCAGTCTAATCAAGGGGCTCCAGGACTTGTGGGCATAGATATGTGTAGAGGGGGGAAAGTGGAGGGCTTCAGATAACATAATTGAGGTAGAGGTAGTGAAGGAGGGAGAGGGATTGAGGGGAGGCCAGTGGTGTATCATTCGCACCCTTTACTTCACATAGGGTGAAATGTGGTGAAAATGTGAGTTTTATACCCGAGATTTTACAGTCATTCTATAACATAAAGGTGCAATTCTACAGCAAACCAACTGCAGTCATGGGGAACAGTAACTATCCCTAAACTCACTGATTTAACCTTTTGAGTGCTTCGCAATGTGTTGCACACCTTGCTCCCACTCAAAGTGTTAAATGTAGCTTTTAAACACTTGAATGCTAAAAAGGTCTACAATGTACTGTGAATATGAGATAGATAGATAGATAGATAGATAGATAGATAGATAGATAGATAGATAGATAGATAGACAGATAGATAGATGTATATATTCTGTGGGAGAGATGCACTAAGGGGTGATAAAGATGAGATAACTTCAACAGTTATATCACTTCTCCATTTTCTATGTTATTCTACGGAGCCTATGTACTAAGATTTCTTATGTTTTGGGGATATTAATGCATTGCCTCTATATTACAATGTAAGAACTGGAGAAATGATATCACTGGGGAAGTTATCTCCACTTTATCACTGAGTATGTACTTTATATATATATGTGTGTATGTATTTCTATGCATTTGTTTAACCTTTATGAATGCTAGAGAGTTCCCAAACCAGACCTTTTAATTTTAGCTGCATGTTATAGAGGGGCAGGTCTATACAATGTGCTGGATAACGTGTGGGCATGGCAGTGTGTGCAAAGTGGGGGGTGTGGGTACATGCCCTTGGTTGAGCCTAGGGCAGCAGAAAGCCTGATTACATCACAGGTCCCTAGGATTCTAGGATTAAAAGCCCTATTTAAATCAAGTTTTAGGTGTTCCCTATGGTGCAGTTGGTTTGCTCCAGAACTGCACCTCTGTAGCTTCCAGAATACAGGCCATACTGTATACCAAATCATATGACACAGATACGTACCTTCCAGGTCAATGTCATGCCTATGTGCTACGTAAAGAACGCTCTCGCCTACCTTCCCTTTCACAGGGATACGGCGTCCAGACCTGTCCACAAACACAATATCCACCCTATGGAGGAAAAGGAGACTTCTGGGTTAATTACAGACCCTAGTGACAATATACCCCAACCATATAGCATGGAAGACATTTAACTCTTATCCCTGACATTCTTAAAGGGGATCTATCACCTCACATAAAATTAATTCCCAATAATTACCCATCTGGCAACTAGCTGATCAGTAGTGCTAATCACCAGAATTATTACCTCCTTTTAGAGAAATTCTACTGCTCCTGGGACTGACATCCAGGAAACAGCGAAGACATCTTTGCATAGTGACGTCTGTGCACCTGCGCTGTCAGTTACCAAGCAATGCCTCTTATAGCGGACTGGGACTGACAGCGCAAGTGCGCAGACATCAGTATGCAAAGATGTCTGCGCTGTTTCCTGGCTGTCAGTATCGGGAGCAGTAGAATTTCTCTGTAAGGAGGTAATTATACTGGTGACTAGTACTATTGTTCAGCTAGTCACCAGATGGGTAATTCTTGGGATTTAACTTTATGTGGGGTGTTAGTTCCACTTCAAGTGGCCTTACAAACGTAAGAAACAAAGCAATAATAACAATAATGTATACTTTAGTGTGAGATTGTTCCATACTTTTCCTAAATACCCCAGGGCCCATCAATTCCTCATCCTTCTGCCTTTAAGTTCCCTTTAAACCATCCACTGGTGATCTAAAACCAGCCCCAAGGAAGGAAATGTAAATGAGCAGTTGGATTGATCTGAGAAGAGGGGTGGGATTTAACACCATAAGGACCATGCAGTCTGGGGATGGATCACTCTAGAACAGAGTTGTCCAAGTCCAGTCCTCAAGGGCCACCACTGACTGTAGGGATATCTGGTTTTATTTTCATCAGGTGGCTCTGCAGCAGAGCTGAGATCGAGTTAGTGAAAAAGAATTATTTCACTGAAAAAGTCTTCCACGTGTGCTTGGTTTGCAAGCACAGATAGAAGACCATTTCAGTTAAATATTTTTTTTTTTACTAATGTGATCTCGGCTCTGCTGCAGAGCTGTCTGATGAAAATAAAACCAGATATCCCTGCAGTCAGTAGAACAGTGGCTTCAGAGAAAGGGGAGGGAGGGGGGAACTTTGCTTACGGGTTTCTCTCAAACCATAAAGGTTTGAGAGATGACAATGGGGGCAATTTAATTCTTTTTTAAGTAATAATGTAATATTAAAGTATTACTATCCCTTTAATGTCCAATCAGGTATGATGGTCCTGGCATATCACCGCTCCCTAATGGCTTAAGCAGCTGACACTGGGAGAGTAGAAAAATTGAGAGCATAGGCTCTGCCCGTTGCATAGCAACACAAGACGCTTGTTAACCTATTTTTTTTTTTTATTTTAATTTATGTGTATAAGTGATAACAGAACAAACAATAACAACACAGGAGCAATACACTGCTGAACATGCTGGCATTCAAGAGGTTAAATGGGAATTTTTGTTGCTTAAGTTGGTTTGCTACAGTATCGCACCTATGTACACGCTATAGGCCATACTCAATATGACTTAATATTCCAGCAGCACTGTCCCTTTTAATATGCTCAACAATTGCACCTCTTTTATACGGCTGTTAGTTTTCAAATCTGCTGTTTTGGAGCAGAAACGCACAAACATGATTGCACACTATGGGCCATACTCAGAAACATAATCATGTTTGTGCATTTCTTCTCCAAAACAGCAGATTTGAAAACAAATAGCAAATTAAAAGGGATAGTACTGCTGTAATATTACGTCAACGTTGATTATTCATTTTACTTTTTTATAACGAAATGTACCTTTCTAAGTGTCCATAACATTGTATTCTTACTATTATTTTATTTTTTGTATTGTATTGTATATTTTATTTATATAGCGCCAACCAGTGTACTTGGCACTTTACAGTTTACATTTGATACAGAAGGGGTACAATCAGTGCGGTGATTACGTACTTATAAAGACAATCATAAGGGGAACAACAGGTGAGTATACATGAGGATGAAAGGTCCCTGCCCCATAGAGCTTACAATCTAATTTTAAAGTGTCCCTCTCCCTCTCCTTTTCCCTACGTCATGCTACCTTCCCTCAGATCTGAAAGCCGGATGCTTGACCGGACAGATCACACTGAGGGACAATACCGCGTCTATCAATATAGGGAAAACCCTGCCTACCTTGATGAAGTGGGACAGGGTTTTCCCTAGCCTTTCTCGTAATCCGTCCGGACCGGCTCTCTTCTCTGGAGGAAGTCAGAGTGACACAGAGAAGAGGGGCGGGAGGGGGACACTTTTAATTTTTAAAAAATGAAGAATTCAGCATTAATGGGATCGTAATGTTTCACTATTAACGTACAATCAAGTCTTCTTCCTACTTTTTTATAACAATGTGTAGCAGTAAAACCTTATAACACTTTGCTGCTTTACATTTATTCCCTAATAAAGTTCTCCCCCTCCCTCTCCTTTTACTTACCTCAGCGAGCCAGACCGGACAGAACGCGATGTGGGACAATCTTCTTCCAGCAAAAGGAAAATCCTTCATCAAGGGAGCAGGCTTTTCCTTATACTGAAAGAGAGGAAGATTGTCCCTCGCTGCAATCTGTCTGGGTTCCAGAACTGAGGGGAGACTCCTGAGGTAAGTAAAAGGGGCAAAAGGGGGGACACTTTATTAGAGAATTAATGTAAAAATGGAAAAGTGCTATAAGATTTTACTGCTACACATTGTTACAAAAAAGTAGAAAGGAGACTCCATTGTACTTTAATAATGAAACATCACTATCCCTTTAAGGACACTTAGGTGCGTTTTATTCTAAAAAAAAGTATAATGAATAATTGACGATGACTTAATATTCAGACAGTACTATCCCTTTAACTAAATCATGGGGAGAAATAAAAATTCACATACATTTAACCCTTTGAGTGTCATAGGGGTGCCCAACGCACTGCGGAGCAATGCGTTGTGCACCCCTCTGGCACTCAAAGGGTTAAACAGATATTTGAACTCCTTGAAGGTCAGAGAAGTCTCCAACACAATGCGAAGCATCGGAGACTTTGCTACCGATATAACCCCCCCATTTCATCAGATATGATAGATATACCACATTTCCCTATAAATGATTGTAATAATACAGGAACACGCAATGTGTTGGTGACCTCTCGCGCATTCAAGAGTTAAACGTAAAGCCCTATTAAAGGGGCAGTGCCTCTTAGATGAATGAATAAATAAATGAACAATATATACAGCATTGGGGAGCTTATCTGTGACACTCCTACTTGGCTTTATACTCTGGTCCACAAGGGGTTAATCTCAAAGTGACAATCAAAATACAGTGCACTTAACCATCTCAATGCTGGTGCTTCAAGCAATAGATTGTGAAGCAATGCATTGCCCTCCCCCCCCGGCACTAAAGGGTTATGGGAATTTGAAGGAAAACGGTGATATGAGTGAGCCGAAAAGGATTTCAGCAGCTGACATCACCAGAGTTGAAGAAGTTGACAGTATCGCACCCATTTACACGCTATGGGCCCTACTCAATAGGACTTAATATTCCAGAAGTACTGTCCCTTTTAATATGCTCAAGAATTGCACCTCTTTGATAAGGCTGTTTGTTTGGGGCTGCTTTCCTGTATCAGGGCCTGGGCAGCTTGCTATCATCGACAGGAGAATGTAAGGCCATCTCTATACCAATTGAAGCCTAACAGAAGTTGGGGGATACAAGACAACGACCCAAAGCACATTAGTAAATCAGGAAAAGAATGGCTTCAACAGAAGAAAATACGCCTTCTGGAGTGGCCAAGTCAGAGTCATGACCTCAACCCCATTGACATGCTGTGGCATGACCTCAGGAGAGCAATTCACACCAGACATCCCAAGAATACTGCTGAACTGAAAAGGTTTTGAGGAATGGTCCAAATTCCTCCTGACCGTTGTGCAGATATGATCCAAATCTACAGGATATGTTTGCTTTAGGTTATTGCTGCCAAAAGAGGATAAACTAGTTATTAAATCGAAGGGTTCACATAATTTTTCCACCCTGCATGGTGAATGTTTTCATGGTGTGTTCAATAAAGACATGAAAACATATAATTGCATGTGTGTTATTAGCTGAAGAAGACTGTGTTTGTCTATTGTTGTAACTTATGTCAGTTTTGTCCTAGGAGGCACTGCCCATTTAAAGAGGAACTATCACTCAAATGAAAGTGCTCCCCAAATAATTATTCATATAGCGATGATGATACGCATATCAATACTTGTATGATCCTAATTAAGTCCAGCATTACTGAGAAATCCATCTTGTTCAAAGACTCACGAGCAGGCTTCTTGCTGTAACGGCATCATTATGCCTGCACAGTCAGTCCCTTCCTTTACCTTAAGGTACAATGCAACTCCCCTCACCAATCATAGAGGAGGCCGGGAGGGACAGTGCAGGCGCATAGATACAAAGAGGCAAGATGTCTGCGCTGATGCCTGCCTGTGAGTCTCTGGATTTCTCAGTAATGCTGGATCAGGATCATACAAGTATTTGTATGATATTGTTATATAAATAACTAGTTGAAGAGCCCTTTACACGGGCCACAGTGCCACTGCCAGCCGGTCGCTGGGCAGCCATGCACAGTACAGACTGCCTGCGCCGCGGCTGATATGGATCTGGACGCCAGCTCTGTATCAGCCGTGGCGCGGGCAGTCTCTACTGCGTGTGACTGCAGCACACACAGCAGTCTTTACTGCGCATGACTTTGTCCTTACACACGTTTTAGCGAATTATTATATAGGATTATTTGGGGGGCACTTTAATTTGAGTGAAAGTTCTGATTTAAATCATTGAGAATTGTGAGAAAGGTCATATCCTACAGCACATGGGGTTTCCTCCAGCAACTATCCTTTATTTCTTTGTGCATAAGGCTACAAGAATATAACAGAGACAGCTCAATCAGTAACAGGTCCGGACATACGTGTCTTCGGTGTTCTCCATTCTTGTATTATCATCTTCTGATTGGAACACGGCTGAAAGCATAAAAAAATGTATCATGTACTTTAGAGATCGACATGCGTGCGCCAAATATACTCTTATTCTTAAAGGGTATCTACCACCCCTCTACAGGTTTGTCTAAAAAGTTTGTGTATATAGCGACTAGTTTTTATTTATTTTTTTTTTTTAATAGTTATTTTTCTGAAATCAAGCTTGTAAAGATGATCCCGGGTCTTTCTTCCAGACAGACTGCTTGTACAGCTCTGAACCCCAGTCTGTCACTCTTCATCTGCTCCCCTCTCTCGATACAGCCTCTTCCAATTAAGTCGTATCCAGAGAGGGGATGTATGCATGTAAGCTGGAGCGCTCTCATTGGCCAGAGATTTAAAAAAAAATATTATTATTCTATCTAGTTGCTGTATAAATAAACACATATAGGGGTGATAGATCCCCTGTAGGAGTCAGCAATAAAATTAACCAATTACAGGGGACGGTTACTCAAAGTGAAAATGTCAATGTTAATCAGTTAAAGTGGACTTGTCACCCAGCCAAAGACAATTTTAGTTTACAGGTATAGTAATATATTAAAATAAACAGAGCTCTCATTCATCTTCATAGTTTTTGTGCATGTAGAGCGGTATATCAGCAGTATCAGACTTGTAGCTCATGAGGAATTGAATTATAAAGATCCCCCCGTCCCGACCCCTTTCTCATTCTAAGCTGCCTCCCCTCAGATATGGAATCCGGTCACCGGACTGGACAGCTTGTAGGGAGGAACAATATTCATACACTGAGTGTAAGGAAAACCCGGCCCCCCTTTGACGAATCAGGGCAGGTTTTTCCTTATGCTCACAGAGGATTGTCCACTGCTGTGCTCCATCTGAAACCGGCATGGAAAAGCAGTGTTACATAGTTAAAGGGGTGGAAGGGGATCCTTTATAATTCAATTACTCATGAACTTCAAGTCGGATAGTAGTGAAATATTGCTATAAATGGACAAAAAAAAAACTATGAACATGATTTGGAGTTCCTTTTATGTTAATATATTAAATCTGCCTATATGCTGCACTAGCTGTTTTTCTGTAAATTAAATAGTATTTGAGAATTGAATCTTTATGTTTTGGTGGCACAGTATGTTAATTAGTTCTGTTCCAAGCCAAACGTATCGCTCACTCTGCTATTAGACATACCGCCAGTGTGTGGGATCTGACTAGATTCATTCATATCACAGCTACTTTTGGAAGGCAAAATAGATATTCGGAAGCTAATCGCTACCTGCTTAATTATAGCAGGGAGACTTTATAGCGGATGAAAGTTCCGCTTTAAAAATAAGACTGTCAGTGGTTTGTTACATACTGTAAATGCGCACACCATTTAACAAATACTTTGTGGAAGCACCTTTTGCTTTGATTAAAGTCTGTTTGGATGGTATCAACCGAGCACATCTGTATTATTAAAGCAGAACTACCACCCCACCGAAAGTTTTCCCCAAAGAATTACCCATCTGGCGACTAGCTGCTCAATAGTACTAGTCACCATTACTAATACCTCCTTATAGAGAATTCCTACTGCTCCCAAGACTGACAGCCAGGACACAGCGCAGACATCTTTGCATAGTGACGTCTGCGCACCTGCGCTGTCAGTCCCTTCCGTACCTTAAGGTACCAAGCAAAGCCTCTTACAGTGGAATGGGACTGACAACGCAGTCGCGCAGACATCACTATGGAAATATGTCTGCGCTGTTTCCTGGCTGTCAGTCCCGGGAGCAGTAGGAATTCTCTATAAGGAGGTAATTATTCTGGCGACTAGCACTGCTGAGCAGCTAGTCTCCAGATGGGTAATTGTTTGGGGAAAACTTTAGGTCGGGTGGTAGTTCCGCTTTAAATTTTCTCCCGCTATTCTTTGAGGAAGAGTTCAAGCTCAGTCATATTGCGAGGGGATCTCCTGTGCACAGTCCTCTTTAGGTCATTCCACGGATTTCCTTTTGGATTGAGGTCCAGGCTCTGATTGGGCCATTCCAGGACACTGATCTTCCAGTCTGTAAGCCATCTCTTGATTGATTTAGCAGTGGGCTTTGGATCCTTGCCATGTTGAAAGCTGAAATTCTTTTTTAACTGCAGCTTTCTGACAGAGGGCACAAGGTTTTGCACCAAAATATACAGATATTTGGAACTATTCATATTATCCACTGTCTTGACTACCCCTGTGCCTACTAAAGAGAAGCAGCCCCATAGCATGATGCTGCCACCACCATGCTTATAGTAGGTAGTTGGTTGCTAAGCTCTGTCACTATAGATAGTTTGAGAGATAAAAGTTGCTATAGTTACCCCTCCAGTCTCTTTCACAGACGTCAGCATCTGAAATTCTGGTCATTTACCGGCCGGCGGCTCTTCAGCAGAGCCGGAACAGAGCTATCTAGAAAAAAATACTTACTGGAAAGGTCTACAAAGTGTGCTTGCAAACTAGGTACACTTTGTAGACTGTTCAATTGAGCAATATACAACCGGGGCTCACCAAGTAGGAAAAGTAAAAGCGCAATCACACTAGGGCGAAAAAACCCAGAGCCAACTCGAGGCAGGCGTGTGAAATATAGGGGCTCACCCCAGCATGGGCAAGTGCACAACGTTCAGTGATATGGGGGCTCACCCCAAAGGCAAATAGTATGTGCAAACCAGTATGGGATACGTAGAGATATGGAGCAAACTAGTATGGAATGCTTATCAAAATGGGGGCTCACCCTAGTAGACCCAAAACCTGTGCCAAAGGAGTTGGTGTGATAGATGAAAACTAGGCGGTTAAACACAATAGTTGGGTACATAGAGCAAAGGGTAGAAAAAGGGGGGCTCACCCCATAAGAAAGGCAACTGAGACGTTTTTAAACAAGCACTGGTGGGCCTCAAATAAATGGGTCACCCATATATGATGGTAAATGGGAAGTCTGAAGAAACAAATAAAATGGGCTCACCCCAGTTGCATAGCCGGCACCTGTTCGCTGACATATATAAACTAACAGTGTAGGCCAAAACGGGACTCCCAAAATCACAGGAGGCTCACCCCTAATAGCGCCATTAAAGTGCCCAACAATAGCAGGGGCTCACCCCAGATGGGCCCGAACTGTGCACCGGTAAAATGATATGCAAATGGAGCATAAAACAGTAGCGAGGGCTCACCCCAGATGGTGCCAGAACCGAGCACAGCAATATAATAGGCAATTGGTTGTTTTAGCTTAAAACATTAACCATAGGGCCCTAAAAACCCCACCTCGGAACCCGAGACCCCTGAAAAAAGGTCCAGATAACTCCGGATCGAGGACCTCTGTAAAAGATGAAAGCAGAACGAACCAGTGAGGCAGCCAACGCGAATCTCATAAGACGCGAGATCCAAGATGGCCACCGCGGACCGCGATACAAGAAACAGGGAGAGGTAAAGGGGTAAGAATCCAGCCACCTCAATTCCCAGCCCAAAATACATACCCACGGAACACCGCGTTGAAAGTAACACGGCAGCAAGACAAACCATCAAGGGAGCGAGCCCCCAGCATCCAAGCCGGACACCAGGGAGAGCAGGTGGAAACAAGATGGCTGGAACCTGAACTAACAACGCTCTAGCAGTACACAAGGTTAGAACAAACCCCAGACATGAAAATGGTGAGAACAATAAACACCCATTTTAAGAAAAAAAACAGTCCAATGTCATCACAGTATACACTTTCATACTAACAGAAGTAGTACTCTGACCTGTGCTGTAGCTTGTTGGAGCAGCAAAGAAAGAGGAGTGGCTTAGTTGGGTCATACCTTATATTATCTCTGCTTTTCTCTGATTGGTTGTTTCTAAGTAGTCCCTGTGCTGCTATTGGAGTTTTTCAGTAAAGAAAGAAAGCAAAATATGAAGCCTCCTATCATGTAGTAAAATTGATTTCCCCCAAAATTTCTTCCCCCAAAAAATAAATAAAAAAACTGAACATAGGTAAATCCTGCCACATCCACTTGAATTCCTGGGTTGCCTGTGAATTCAGGAATTTCTGGGCATAAATTGGCTGATGATACCCATTCATCAGCAGGAGTGGCAGGTCTTGGGGCAGTACTTGTGGCAGGTCTTGGGGCATTTCTTAAGGCAGCTTTTTGGGAAGTTGCTGGGGCAGCTCTTGGGGCAGTTCCTGGGGCACCTGTTGGAGCAGTGCTCCTTTTTTTTCATTGAATGCCCTGCGTCATCACTACTAGAGCTGCTGTCACACTCCGAAAACTGACTGATGTCGAAATCTGACGCAGTGTCTGCGGCGTCTGAGTCATACGCCAAATAGGAATATGCCTCTTCTAAACTGTACCTCTGCTGCATTGTATACACCTACTCTAAACTAAATAAATTACTAACTTCTATATCTAAATATACCTAAATCTCACCCCAAACGGTCACTATTCCTATGATAAATCTTTTTTTGTATTTTTTTTTTTCCCTTTGCTACTCCTAAACATAAATCTACCCCTAAGCCTTACCCCAACACACGTATTCCCTGAACCTACCCAAACCAACTACCTACATAGTAACATAGTAGATAAGGCTGAAAAAAGACATGCATCCATCAAGTCCAGCCCATGCAAAAAACACCCCTGTTGATCCAGAGGAAGGCAAAAAAAAGCCCTCTTGAGCCATTTCCAATCCCAAGTGTGTGTTTGTGTGTGTGTGTAGGGGGGAATTATTCCTTCCTGACTCCAACTGGAAGTCAAATAGTTTCCCGGATCAATATCCTATTGGCTTTGAAGCCATCTGTCATAATTGTCAATATTGTTCTGTGCTAGATAGGCATCCATCGCGCCCAAAATTGAACTCCATATTGTAGATGAGGCCTAACCAAGGATTTATGGCACTTACACCCAATAGCACTTACTCCTTCTGTGTCATACCTACCTTCCTCTAGACTGTAATCTCTCACCAGCAGGGGGCACTTTGATCCTTCTGTTCCCCACATCTGATTGTACTATTTAATACCTCTGTATGTCTACTCCCTACTGTAAAGCTCTGCGGAATTAGTTGGCGCTATATAAATAAACATTAATAATAATAATAATACAGAGATAGGATAATATTAGCATCCCTTGCTTCTACACCTCTGATCCTTCTGTTCTCCACATCTGATTGTACTATTTAATACCTCTGTATGTCTATTCCCAATTGTACAGCGCTGCGGAATTAGTTGGCTCTCTATAAATAAAGAATAATAATAATATGTAGGCTAGTACTCTATTTGCTCTTGCAGCAGCTGAGTGACTCTGCACACTGCTGTGAAGTCAATTGTCTATCAGTAATCATAAATCTTTCTCTAATGAGGATTTCCCAAGTTGTATCCCATTTAGAGTATATGTAGCAAGTTTGTTTCTACAACCCAAATGCATAACCTTACATTTATCTACATTAAATTACATCTGCCTCTTTTCTGCCCATTCACTTAGTTTATCTAAATCCTTCTGTAGGGAAAAAACATCCAGCTCTGTATGTATTTCCTTACATAGCTTAGTGTCATCAGCAAAGATTGAGATGCTACTTTCAATTCCCACTTCTAGATAATTAATAAACAAATTAAAAAGCATTTGTCCCAGGACTGAACCCTGCGGCACCCCACTTATAACCTTAGACCAATTTGAAAAAGTGCCATTTACAACAACTCTCTGCCATCTATCATTTAAGCAGTTCTCAATCCATGTACAGATAACACCACCCAAACCGAAGCCTTTTAATTTATGCAGTAATCTGTTATGAGGCACTGTATCTACCCTGTCTAAACTAGTTTATAATATAAAAGAGGATTTTAGTCTTACCTGTTACATCCTTTTCTCTTAGTTCATACAGGTTACTGGTAACTCTTGGTAGGCGATCTGCCCCTTTTATTTAGGCAGGAACAATTCTAGACTTGATTGCAGGGGGTGGAGCCTACCTTCCCTCCTTGGCTGCAGCTAGCCAACCAGCTCCAGAAAGATTTGAGACACTAACAATTGACTAGATAGTGGAAGGGAAAGAAGACTCCTGTGAGCATGAACCCGAAGGACCCCCACAGTCTGCCACAGGAGAGCCAAGCATGGTACCTTGACAGAGTGGGAGGCCAGTAACCTGTATGGACTAAGAGAAAAGGATTTAACAGGTAAGACTAAAATCCTCTTTTCTCTGTCGTCCTATACAGGTTACTGGTAACTCTGTGACGTCCAACCATTGAGTTCCCCAGAGGCGGGAAGTAAGGCAAGGACCAGACGCAAGGCCCCCAAAGTCACCAGAGCAGAAATGAATCATAAGATCAGAGATAGCCTAACAACAAGGGAGTGGCAACAGACACTGAACAGGGGTCAAAAGTGAATGAAGCACCAAGAACCGAAGACGATCCTAGATAGTTAAGACTGCCTCCAGGATCTTCCTCCCAAAGCTGGAGTCAGCCGATGCCAGCACATCAACATGGTAATGCTTCGATAAGGTGTGCACAGACGACCAAGTGGAAGCCTTGCACAACTGATCAGTGCAGGCCTGATTCTTGTAAGCCCAAGAAGCCCCAATAGATTGTGTAGAATGAGCCGTGACCCAAAAGGGAACAGGCTTCTTCCTCAGCTCGTAAGCCTTACGAATAGTGTACTTAATCCAGGACGCAATAGTCACCTTGGATGCAGGTCTTCCTGCCCTGGAAGCCTCAGGAATAATGAACAGTGCGTCAGATTCCCTGATAGACTCAGTGAGATGTACATAAAATTTGAGACAAAGCACCACATCTAACAAGTGGAGATCCCTCTCCTTGTCAGAGGTGGGGTAGGGAAGAAAGAAGGCACCACAATCTCCTGATTGATGTGGAACTCTGAAACCACTTTTGGGAAAAGCTCCTGAGAAGTGAGAAGCACCGCCTTCTCCTTGTGAAACACCAAAAAGGGTGGTTTACAGGATAGAGCATGTAACTCCGCGACACATCGAACAGACACGATTGCCAGGAGATAGGCCATTTTCCATGTCAACATGCATAGAGGAATGGTAGCCAAGGACGCAAAGGGAGGGTGCTGAAGAACGGCCAAAGCCAAGTTACGATCTCATGGAGTAGCGGGATACTTAAAGACAGGATGAGTATGAGCAACGCCCTGAAAGAAAACCTTGACATCCGTAAGAATGGCAATCCGCCTCTGAAAGAAAAGAGAGAGAGCAGAAGTCTGAACCTTAAGGGAACTCAAACTGAGGCCCTTGTCCACACCATCCTGCAAGAAGTCCAGGACAGTAGGAAGATCAAATTCCTCAGACAGGTCCCTATCAGCACACTAATATAGAAAGGTCGTCCAGACACGATGGTAGGCTTTAGAAGAAACAGGTTTGCGGGCACTAAGCATAGTAGCCACCGCACCAGAAGAAAAAACCCTTCTTCCTCAATATTGAGGATTCGATTTCCAAGCCGTCAAAGCTAGACGTTGAACATCCTCCTTCCACAGGTAACCCTGTAGAAGAAGATCCGGATGGCAAGGGAGCTGGAATGGCTCCACCACTGACAGATCCAGAAGCTCCAGAAACCAAGCTTGTCGAGGCCAGTACGGAGCAATCAGAATGACTGGGCAGCGTTCCAGTATAATTTTCCGCAACACCCTGTGCAACATGGGGAGGGGAATAAACATGTAAGCCAAAGGAAATAACCAAGGAATGGACATGGCATCCACCGCTATAACTAGAGGATCCTTCCAGCAAGAGTAGAACCTTGTCACCATCAGGTCGATGCAAGGAAGACCCCACTTCTGAACAATGAGGTTGAACACCTCTGGGTTTAGCTGTCACTCGCCACTGTCCACTGTGTGTCGACTGAGGAAGTCCGCCATTACGTTGTCTATGCCAGGAATGTGCACTGCGGATATGGCAGAAATGTGTTCTTCTGCCCAAGACAAAATAGGCATGACCTCTAACCAAGAGGCGAGACATCTTGTTCCGCCCTGCTTGTTTATGTAAGCCATGGCCGGGGCGTTGTCGGACTATACCCAGACTGGGCAGTCTTCCTGCTGGGGTGTCCAATGATGAAGGGCATGAAATATCGCCTGAAGCTCCAACACATTGATGGGAAGGAGAGATTCTTCCGGAGACCACCAACCCTGAGCACTCAGGCGACTCAGGACCGCTCCCCAGCTGGAGAGGCTGGCATCCGTTGTCACCGTGGTCCAGAAGGATACTAGGAAGGACTTGCCCTTCAGCAGATTGGAGAGGTTGAGCCACCAGGACAAACACAGTTCCACATGAAGAAGAAGGGATAATGACGTCTTCAGAAGGTCTGGCTGACCCCTGCACACCTGCATCACAAACCTCTGGAGTTCCCTGGTGTGAGCCATAACAAATGGGACTGCTTCTATGGTGGAGATAAATTTCCCCACTAGAGATGACAGCTTCTTGGCTGGAACTGGATCGCGAGCCAGAACAGCAGAAACCCTGTGAGCGATCTGGTGAGCTACCTCGTCCGTGAGAAACACCATGCTCTGCTGAGTGTCGAAGAGAAGACCCAGCAAGACCAGACACTGGGATGGGACAAGATCTGACTTGTCCATGTTGATGATCCACCCGTGATGGGTGAGAGCATGAATGCAGTCCTGAACCTGCTGATGAAGAAGTTCTGCAGAGGGGGCCTTCAGAATCAGGTCGTCCACGTATGGAGTAACTCTGATGCCATCCCGATGGAGCACGGATACTAAAGCTCCCAGGACACGGTTGAAGACTTGAGGAGCTGTAGTCAGACCAAAGGGAAGAGCTGAAAGCTGAAAGTTCCCTTGGTCACAAGCAAATCTGAGATACTGCTGGCTCTCTGGATGAATAGTGATGTGTAGAAACATGTCCTGAAGATCCAGAGAGGCAAGGAATTCCCCCGGGGACATAGCAGCAATCATTGTCCTTAGGGACTCCTGGTAATAATGGCACTGATCACAAAGGAATTGAAATCCTTCATACCCAAAATGGGACGACAACTGCCGTCCTTCTTGGAGACCACGAAGAGGTTTGAGTAAAAACCAACATATCTGTCCTGAACTGGATCCGGCTCTAGAACATCCTTGTCCAGAAGAGTCTGGGTACCGCCATTGAACAGACGGTGTTTCTCTGTGCCCTGGGGCGTATGAGAAAGAAATAAGTGAAAGGGAGGCAGAGAGATGAAAGGGATCCTGTATCCTTCTGCCATCACCTGTAAAACACATGGGTCCACCACTGAATCCTCCCAGATGCTGTGGTGGTGACGCAGAAGGCCACCGACAGCAGAGTGAGGACCTGGGTTCGGTGAGTCATGCCAAAGAATGCTTGGAAGAGACCTCGGGCTTCCATTGCTGTTTGAGCTTGGAGGAGGCACGTGGAGTTGGGGGAACCGCCTGGTTAGCAGGACGTGTCTCAGTCTGAAAGGAACGAAAAAACTGATTATGCTTCAGAGGTGTTTTCTTCCTGGGGACCAAAGGCAGAAGTGTACTTTTACCCCCTGTGGCCTCACTAATCAGATCCTTAAGATCTGGCACAAACAATGATGTGCCTTGAAAAGGCAAGGAGAGTAAGATTTTCCTGGAAGTGGTATCAGCAGACCAGATCTTGAGCCAAAGAGCTCTTCTGGCAACCACAGACATTGTGGAAACCCTAGCCACCAAACAGATGACATCTAATAAGGCAGCAGAAACATAGTGCTGGGCCTCAGAAATGTCGGCAAGAAGGTTCAACATATCCAAAGTAAGAACACCCTGATGGACAGCCAGGGAGAGTTGTTCAGTCCAGACTGCAGTGGCCCGGTTAACACATGCCGCAGCAAACGCTGGACACATGGCGTTACCTGGAGTGGCAAAGATGGACTTGAGGGAAACCTTAAGTTTGTCAGTCCAGTCTTTCAGAGTGGAGGCATCAGAAACTGGCAAGGCAGTAGACTTGGATAGCCTGGAAATAGGAGCATCCACATTGGGGGGATGAACCCACTGAGCAAGCGCCACCTCAGAAAAGGGGTACAGCTTGGCAAATGTCTTGGAAACAGAATGTTTCTTGTCCGGAGATTTCCACTCATCAGACACAAGGCGGTCAAGAGTGGGGTTAGGTGGAAAACAAGTAAGGGGCTTTTTAGGCTCCTGAAATACATCAGAGGGATCTGAAGAAACCTCCTGAACTAAGGGTAGTCAAGACAGCCCTGATCAGGCCCTCAGCCTAGGCCTCAGATCCATCCTCAAAGGGATCCCCAAAAAACTGAGATGAGCCCACAGCAGAACATTCCTCAACATCTGAACCCACTAACAGTTCCTCCTCAGAGGAATCTGATACGTCAGGTACTCCCTGCGGTTTCGGCAGGAAAGATTTGTCTGAAGAGGGGGTCTGCCATGAATGCAAGACCCCCTGTAACTGGGATGGAAAGTGGTGCAATGTAGACCTGGAAGAGACTCAGGGACATCAGAACATGCTGGGCATAAATGACCTGAGAATTCTCTAGGTAACCCTGAATTACATGAGGAGCAATGCGCAATAGGGGACACAGAGACCCCAGTGTCCTTAGTCTTAGGCCTGGCCCCAAGCTCTAATGGATTAGACATTGTCACAGTGTCAGAAATGTTTATAGTATAAAGAATCACCCAATTACAGTGTGAGAGATTAAAGTTTCACCCCAGAAATCGCTAAAATACACTTAACTGGCAGGCGAAGGGTTAATCTGCAGAGGAGAGAAGGAGAGTCCAAGCCCTGCGTAGGATACTCATTCTGGAAAAGGCACAAATGGCTGCTGCAGCGGAAGCCAATCAGAAACAAGCGCACGAAGCAAGAGCTCATGTGAAAATAGGATTTTAGTCTTACCTGTTAAATCCTTTTCTCTTAATCCATATAGGTTGCTGGTAACTTTGGGTAGGTGACCTGCCCATTTAAGTAAGACAGGAAACTTTCTTGAATAAGAAGTGCTGGGTGGAGCCTACCTTCCCTTTCAACCTGAAGTAGTCAATACTCTCCTGTTAGATCGATGACGTGAACTATTGACTAGATAGCCAAAGGGAAAAGAAGACTCCTGTGAGCGTGAACCCGAAAGTACTCCCACGTTCTGCCACAGGAGAGCCAAGCATGCTCCCTTGACAGGGTGGGAGACCAGTAACCTATATGGACTAAGAGAAAAGGATTTAACAGGTAAGACTAAAATCCTATTTTCTCTGTAGTCCAATATAGGTTACTGGTAACTTTGGGATGTCCAGCCATTGAGTTCTCTAAGGTGGGATGAAAGGCAAGGACCAGGCGCAGTACCCCTAAAGTCACCAGAGCACACATGAGCTAAACAGATCATACACAGCCCTCTAAAAATAAAGTGTCAACGGACACGAAAACTGGTGTAAACTCACCAGAAAATGTAACACAGCACACTGAACTAGAGCCAACAGGGCTCAACAGTTAAGGGTACTAAAGGTACCTAGAAAGACCATAGACAGGCAATACAGCCTCTAGGATCTTTCTGCCAAAAGTGGCATCAGCCAGTGCCAGCACATCAACACGGTAGTGTTTGGAAAAGGTGTGCACTGACAACCAAGCAGCTGCCTTGCACAACTGAACTGCCAAGGCCTGATTCTTGTAAGCCCAAGAGGCTCCAATAGACCTGGTAGAATAAGCCGTAACCCGAAAGGGCACAGGCTTCTTCCTCAATTCGTAATCCTTATGAATGGTGGACTTAATCCAGGAAGCAATGGTGACCTTAGAAGCCGGCTTAACAGCCCTAGGACCCTCAGGAATGACGAACAATGCGTCAGACTGGCAGATGGACTGAGTATGAATCACATAAAACTTAAGGCAGCACACAACATCCAACAAGTGAAGATCCCTTACCTTGTCAGACGTAGGGTCAGGACAAAAAGAAGGCATCATTATCTCCTGGTTAATGTGAAACTCAGAAACCACCTTCTGGAGAAATTACTGAGAAGTGCGGAGAACTGCCTTGTCCTTATGAAAAACCAAAAAGCATGTAACTCCGTGACACGGTGAACAGACACAATCGCCAGGATAAAAGCCATCTTCCAAGTCAGGAGACGTAAAGGAATGGTAGCCAAGGACTCAAAAGGTGGATGCTGGAGAACACTTAAGACCAAATTGAAATCCCACTGAGAAGTGGGACTCTTAAAAGCAGGGCGAGCATGAGCAACACCCTGGAAGAAAACCTTGACATCAGGGCTAATGGCAAGACGTCTCTGAAAGAAAACAGAGAGCACAGAAGTCTGAACCTTCAAGGAACTGAAACGGAGACCCTTATCAACCCCATCCTGCAAAAAAGACAGGACTGTAGGGAAATCAAAGACATGGGAAAGATCCCTATCAGCACACAGGGAGAGAAAGGTAGACCAAACCTGATGGTATGTCTTAGAAGAAACCGGCTTCTGAGCACAAAGCATAGTAGCAATGACCTCAGTAGAAAAGCTCTTCTTCAAAATTGAGGATTCAACCTCCAAGCCGTCAAACCCACATGTTCAACGTCTTCCTCCACAGGTATTCCTGTAGAAGAAGATCTGGACAGTGGGTAAGTTGAAACAGTACCACCACCGACAAATCCAGAAGCTCTGGAAACCAAGACTGGCGAGGCCAGCATGGAGCAATCAGAATGACTGGAGATCGCTCCAGACGAAGCTTCCTCAATACCCTGAAGAGGGGGAAATATGTATGCCAGAAGAAAACTCCATGGACTGGACATAGCATCCACTGCTAGAGCCTGAGCGTCGTTCCAACGGGAGTAGAACAGAGGAACCTTCCTGTTGTGTCGCATCGCCATCATGTCGATCTGAGGAAGAGCCCACTTCTGGACAATGAGATATAACACCTTCTGATTCAGTTCCCATTCTCTGCTTTCGATGGTGTGTCGACTTAAGAAGTCTGCCAGGACATTGTCCACGCCTGGAATGTGAACTGCGGAAATAGCAGGAACATGATCTTCTGCCCAGGCCAAAATAGCCTAGACCTCCAACCATGCTGCAAAACTTCTTGTGCCACCTTGCTTGTTGATGTAAGCCATGGCCGTGGTGTTGTCTAATTGGACTCGAATAGGACAACTCTTCAACTGGACCGTCCAATGCCGGTGAGCATGGAAGATTGCTTGACGCTCCAATACGTTGATGGGAAGGAGACTGTCCTCCGGAGACCACCAGCCCGAAACTTTCAGGTGACCCAAGACCGCACCCCATCCCGACAGACTGGCATCTGTGGTTATAGTCGTCCAGAAGAGAATCAGGAAGACCCTGCCTTTCAGGAGATGCGAGAGGTCGAGCCACCATGACAGACTCAGTTCCACATGTAGGGGGAGAGAGACTCATATCTTCAAGAGATCCGTCTGACCATTGAAGACCTGGATCACAAACCGCCGAAATTCCCTCGCATGAGCCATGGCGAACTGGACTGCTTCCATGATGGAAATTAACTTCCCACCAGAGACGTCAGCTTCGTGGCTTGCACCGGATCCAACTCTAGGACAGTGGACACTTTGCGTGCGATCTCATGAGCTACTTCGTCCTTGAGGAACATCATCCCCTTCACTGTGTCGAAGAGAAGTCCGAAGTAAACAAGACGCTGATATGGAACTAGATCCGACTTGTCTATTTTCAAGATCCACCCGTGATGGGAGAGAACGTGAATGCATTCCTGGACCTGGTGATGCAGAAGCTCTGGAGATGAGGCCTTCAGCAGGAGATCATCCATGTAAGGAGTTACTCGGACCCCGGTTCTGTGCAAGAGCGATATTAAGGCATCTAGGACCCGATTGAAGACCTCTGGAGCAGTAGACAGACCAATGCGAAGAGCAGAAAAGAAAGTGCACTTGCTCACAGGAAAAGCAGAGGTATTGCCGGCTCTCTGGATGAATGGCAATGTGCAGGTATGCATGCTGAAGATCCAGGGAGGCGAGAAACTCTGCAGGAGACATGGCGGCGATCACCGTCTGCAGAGACTTCTGATGATAATGAGACTTGACCACGACGGAATTGAGATTCTTGAGGTCCAGGATAGGACGACATCTGCCATTCTTCTTGTTGACCACAAACAGGTTGGAATAGAAACCGAAACCCTGTTCTGGTTCGGGAACCGGCTACAAAACCTTTGTCCAAAAGGGTCTGAACCGCCCCTGTGAAAAGCCGAAGCTTGTCTGCCGCCGGAGGAGTGTGTGAAAGATGAATCCTGGGAGAAGGAAGAGAGGTAAAGGGGATCCTGTACCCCTCTGTCACGACTTCACGAATCTGCCACGGAGTCGGTCCAGACAGAGTGGTAAAAGAGCAGGCAGCCACCTGCTAATCTGTGGGAACCGGGGTTCAACGAGTCATGCCGAACAAGGTTTGTCAGTCTTGGGCTTAGCCGAGGACTGCGTGGGTCTCCACTGCTGTTTAGGCTTGGAGAAGGCACAAGGTGCCTGGGGAACCGCCATAGTCACTGCGTGCTCCTCAGTCTGAAAGGGACAAAAAATCTGATTCCGGGGGGCCGTGTCTGGACATCCGACATGGCGGACGTGTGAGTGCCGAGCTCCGGAGCCCTTTCAGCTTCTACATCCTGCTTCTATAGCTATCTCATAGTGGCATAAGATATTTTTCATCCTCCCTTTTCTTTCTCCCACCCCGGTTCCTCTATGACGAGAAAAAAAAAGAAAACCCTACTGATAGGTATATATTTCGGATCTACGCCATCGCGGCAGAAGAAGGGCGCGAAACAGCCTCTGGCCTAATCGCCTATACTAACCATGGCTGATGCCGAAAATGTAGAGCAGCATTCCCGCTCATCTGCTGATATTCCCTGGAGTGAGCTCCCTACACGGGAAGATATTGAGCGCTTACTATTTTCAATCAGAGACTCCATTAAGATGGACATCGCTGACCTGCGCACCGATTTGCGTACCTTGGTCTCTCGAATTCAGGACCTTGAAACGGCTCAGGGCTCCCTGTCCGCAGCACATGATTGCCTACAGCAACGCCTGGCCTACAAGGAGGAGACCACTGACCTCCTTCGCAGTCAAGTGGACAACTTGGAGAATCGCTGTCGACGATCGAACATTAGGGTGCGGGGCATACCTGAATCTGTTGCCGCTTCTCACCTTGTACAGACTCTCCAGTAACTCTTTGGGAAACTTATCGATGCTCCAAGTGAAAGCGTTCGCTTTGACCGGGCCCATAGGGCTCTGAGGCCTCGGAACCAACTGGGAGAGCAACCGCGTGATGTGGTGTGTTGCCTACAATCTTTCCCACAGAAGGAACTCATTATGGCGAGGGCCAGGGACTCTGGGCCCCTTCAGTTTGAGGACTCACAAGTCTCCCTCTATCAAGACCTGTCCCCACGCACCTTACAACAGAGGCGCCAGCTCAAGCCGTTGGCGGACGAACTGAGAAATAGACGCATTCCTTACAGATGGGGTTTCCCCTTCACTATGATAGTGACCTTGGAAGGATGCACTCACACCATTCGCAAGGCCGAGGATGTGCAGGACTTTTGCAAACTCCTGGACTTTTCCCCGGTTCCGACGCTGGCGGACCCACTGTGTCCGCCCCCTTCTCGGGATCCACTGCTTCCTAAGAGGGACAGATGGCAGCCCGTGGCCCAGAAGAGGGCCAGATTGTCCCTAGATCTGCCTACTGATGCAGTGGCGTCCTGAGGGACTACCCAGGTTTCATGGGCCTAGGCACTTCATATGTACTGTTATGCAATGGAACTGTTTTGTTTCCTAGGCTTTGTTTATTACAATTGTAGTGCACTTTTAGTTCAGTTGGTTGCTCCCGGAGGTAGTTTGGCCCCCGGTGATGTTCTGTTTGCGGGCTGCTCTCTCCCGGAGCCCTGATTTCAATCATGAGTCTCCCCTTGGCGGGACTCTGTTTGCCCGGGGATACTTACTCTCCTCCATGCTTTTGTTCCTGTATTTTGCAATTGGAGGCCTGAGCCTCTTTGGTGGCTCGGACCTCTCCATTGCTTATGTTTGGCCCGTCTCTCTCTCTCTCTACAGTTTATTTTTTTTCTTTTTTTTTTTTTCCTCTTCTTTCCCCCCTCTTGTCGTCTTCTCTGCTATGATAAGCCTTTGGCAGGATTATATTATAATCAATATTGTGTAGTGGGCTCCAATTTCCACCTCGGCCTATTGTCATACCCCCCTCAACTGCTTGTACCTCTGTTTGTGGCTATTTCTCTCTTCTATATGTGCAGTTCTGTATCCCTGGTCATTGACCGTCTTTCTTGTCCTGGCTATGGCCTGTCTAGCCTGTGTCTTCTCCCCTCTCCTCTTTCTTTTCTTTTCTTGCCCTCTCTCCCTCTTACCTTTCCTTCCTGTCCTGCTTCCTTTCCACTTTTGGAAGCGCAAGTCACTGGCCTGATTTTTTCTGCTGTCTATGCTGGGTCCTTAGCGTGCCCCTCTGCTCCTTATGGCCTATAGGTTTAAGATTATCTCAATTAATGCAAAAGGCCTCAATACGCCGCAGAAAAGATCTCTCCTGTACCGGGAGTGCTCCCGTTTGGGAGGTAAGGTGTGCTTTGTCCAGGAGACTCATTATGCCGCTCCCCGTATGCCCAGGATGACCAGTCGCCCCTACCCGCATCAGTATTATAGCTCAGCTTCTACCAAGCGTAGCGGGGTGGCTATTCTTCTGCACAAATCCTTTCCATTTTCAGTGGAGGACTCCATGTCCGATTCCGAGGGCAGGTTAATCTTTATTAAGGGGAAACTGGGCTCCCAGCTGTGTACTTTTGCTACTCTGTATGCGCCAAACTCCCTGCAGCTCCCATTCCTTTCTTCTACGTTGTCATCTCTTGCTTCCTTTGCTGAAGGTCTACTTATTCTTGGGGGGGACTTCAATACGGTCTTGAACCCTGTCCTAGACTGCTCTCAGGGTTCCTCCTCTCTGCCGGCTTCGCATTACACTAAGCTACAGGAGTTGCTGGCCCGTTACGCTTTCCTTGACCCCTGGCGCCTCTTGCATGCTGCTGATCGCTCTTATTCTTTTTTCTCACCTCCTCACTCTACATACTCTCGGATCGACTTTTTTCTAGTGCATCAGTCGTTTATTCACTATGTTTCCTCGGCTTCTTTACACCCTATTACTTGGTCGGACCATGCGCCAGTTGAGCTGGAAATTTCTCTACCTCTTCGTCTATCTCCCCCGGGGAGTTAAAGACTAGACGAGTCCATTCTCTCTGACCCGGATGCTGTGGCCAAACTCCGTTCCTCCTTGGAGGAATATCTCCGTCTTAATGACCCTTCCTCGGTACCTCCTATGACTTATTGGGAAGCCCTAAAATGTGTGGTGCGTGGAGTGTGCATTCGCATATGTTCTGATAGGGCGAAAAAGGTTAGACGTGATCTGGACGTGCTCCTTATAAGGATAGCTGACTTAGAGCGTGCTCACCAATCTATTGGTACTGATGTTATCTTACAGGATCTTATTGCGCAACGTAAACAGGCTAAATCGCTTCTTTTGTCACCGATTAACAAATCTTATATGCGAATGAAACATTTCACTTACGAGCAGGGAAATAAGTGTGGGAGATGGCTTTCTCGCCAGTTGGCGCCGGTGTCACCTCCTACAGTTGTGAAATATATTCAGACCTCTGTGGGTAATAGGGTGTATGATCTCCCGGCCATTAGTGATACCATTTGGGACTACTACTCGGGCCTCTATACTCTTCGGCCTACTGACGATCCCCACCTCCCTGTCTCGCAACAGAGATATGTGGCTGAGTCTCGCCTTCCTTCTATGATGCCCTCCCAGGCCCTTAGTCTGGAGGAGGACATTTCGGAGCAGGAAATCTCTTCTGCTATGAAGCAGATGCCTCCTGGGAAATACCCGGGTCCTGGTGGCTTACCGGCGACCTTTTATCGTAAGTTTGCAGATCTGCTTGTCGCCCCCATGCAGAGGGCCTTCCATTATTTGCCTGATTCCGTCTCTTCTCATCCGCTCTTCACGGAGGCCCACATATCTGTCATCCCAAATCCGGGGAAGGACCCTGCTTTGTGTTCTAGCTATCGCCCCATTTCCCTTCTTAATGTAGACGCTAAGATTTATGCTAAGGTTCTCGCCAATCGATTGAAACCCTTACTTCCTACTTTGATACATGTTGATCAGGCTGGTTTTGTCCCTGGGAGAGAGGGCTAAGTTACTTACCTCTCCCTCTCTCTTCCTTTCCGTTGACGCTGAGAAAGCGTTTGATAGGGTTGATTGGGGCTTCATCGTGGAGGTGCTAAGGGGTTTTGGTCTGGGGGACCGGTTCATCTCCTATGTCTGCGCCCTTTACACCAACCCTACGGTTAGGGTCAGACTTAGTGGGTGCTTGTCCTCGGCTTTCTCCCTTCGAAACGGTACCAGACAGGGGTGCCCTCTGTCACCTCTAATATTCATTATGGCTATGGAGAAGCTGGCGACTCATGTCCGCTCTTCTTTGGCGATCTCTGGCTTGCCAATGGCTGGTACGGAGCATAAAATTGCCCTGTTCGCTGATGACCTAATCTTTCTCCTAACGGACCCGCTTGCCTCCCTTCCTGGGGTTCTTCAGGAGTTGGAGACCTTTGGTTTAGTTAGCAATTTTAAGGCCAATTTGCAAAAATGCGATATGCTCAATCTCTCTGTCCCGCAACGTCAGGTCTCTGCTATAACCGCTGTCATTCCCTTCCGTTGGTCAGGCCCTTCCATTTCATACTTAGGGATCCGTCTTTCCTCGTCAGTTTCTTCACTGTTCCGTGCCAATTTCCCCCCCCCCACTTTCTCGTTTGGATCGGGAGATGAGGGCGTTGCGCCATTCTTATTTATCATGGTTTGTTCATATTAATGTCTTGAAGTCTGTGTTTCTGCCGAAACTCCTGTATCTTATGCAGTCTGTTCCTATATCTCTCTCTAGAAATTTTTTGAAATCCCTTCAGCATATCTTTACTTCACCTGGAATTATAGACCGGCTAGGATTCGCCTCTCGATTTTGACTAGGTCTCGTGGGCATGGGGGTCTGGGTGCCCTGGATATACTTCTCTATTATCAAGCTATACACTTATCCTTTCTTCTACACTGGTTCCACTCTTCAGCTGACAAACCTTGGATTGCTTTGATGCAAACCTTCTCCCCTGACATACCTTTGACGAACCTTCTGGCTATACCTTCGCAGACCCGTCCGTCTTCTATTCGCTCTTCTACGCTCTTACGTCCTATTTTTGCTACCTGGGACCTTGTTTCTTCTTCTCTCTCTAGTGTCCCTTCTCCTCTACTCTCACTTCTTTCTAACCCGGAATTTGTTCCAGGTCTGCCTCCCTTGGCATTCCTGCATTGGAGATCAGGAGGTCGATTGTTAGTTGCGGACCTGCTTGACGATCATTCCTTGTCCTTTTTTCCCTCCTTGCAATCTAAACTTCACCTCCAATCTCACGATCATTAGGCCTACCAGCAAATTTCCCATTATATCAAGTCGCACCCCCATAAGGACTGTCTACTGCGGGCCTTGACCCTGTTTGAATCTTTATGTAGACCCAGTTCACACATTCCTCGCCCTGCTTCGCATGCTATCTCTAAACTTTACTCTCTTCTAGCTTCTAGAGACCTTCCCTTTGATCGCCATCGCCTTTCTTGGGAAAGGGAGCTTGGCGTCCCTCTAGCTGAAGCGGACTGGCTACCTGCGATCAGGGATGCGTTGGTGTCCTCGCGCAACCTAATGGCAGTGGAGACGAACTACAAAATACTTCTTCTCTGGTACCGCACGCCTGCATTGGAGATGTGGTTTGGCGACAGGTCATATGACCCATATTTGGTGGTTCTGTTCGGCACTCACACCCTACTGGACCACTGTGCTCGCTACGATTAATGACGTTCTCTCCCTGAACCTGCCCTCGGATCCAGCTTTACTCCTCTTTTCTATTGGACTCCGCTCATTCGCTACAACCAAGGCACTTGGAATATTACTTACTCATCTTCTTAATGCGGCTAGGATGTGCATCCCGCTCTGCTGGAGAAGCTCTGCACCACCCACTCTCCAGATGTGGCTCTCTAAGGTGCACGATGTTGTGCTTTATGAGAGACTCTCCTTTTACCGATCTGGTGGGTCAGTTCCTTTCCTTAGAATATGGGGACCCTGGCTTGATTCTCATCCGGTTGTTGCAGATTCTCCTGCACCATGACTTCGGGCTCTTGATATGCCTGTTTCCCACCCACACCACGTTCTTCCTTTCCCTCTCTCCTTCTCTTTCTTGAGTCTTTTTCCCCCTTTCTTCTTTCACATTCTCTTCCATGTCAACTATCCTTCTCACACTGTTTGGTGTATCTGCATCTATGTTGCTGTTTCCTTACCGTAATGGCTGTGAGACCCCGGGTGGCACTGTAACTCTGATTCTACTTCCCCCAGTATTCCTTGCCAGCTTTAATTCTTCCTTGGGAAGATGTCTGGCATTTTATGTTCATGCTGTAATTTTTTTTTTATGTTCATGTCATTGGAATTTGGCATTTACTTTGTACCCACCTGTACTTCTTATTGCCTTTGTTCTGTACCTTTTATTCTCAATAAACATTTATTAAGTCTGGACTGTGGTTTCTTCTTGGGGAGGAAAGGAAACCGGGTGCTCTTCCCCCCCAGTAGCCTCACTGATGATGTCTTTCAGCTCAGGCCCAAACAGAGAGGTTCCCAAGAAAGGCAAGGAAAGAAGAGTCTTCTTGGAGGTAGTGTCAGCAGACCAGATCTTAAGCCAAAGAGCACATCTGGTCATCACAGACATGGTGGAAACTCTTCCTACCAAACGTATGCAATCAAAAATCCCTGCAGACACATAATGCTGGGCTTCAGAAATATTAGCTAAGAGCTGCAACAAGTCAGAAGTTAGAGCGCCTTGACGGACAGCCACTGTTAGCTGCTCAGTCCAAACTGCAATGGCTCTATTCGTCCAAGCGGCCGCAAAAGCAGGGCGCAAGGAAGTACTGACTTTAACACGGCCTCAATCTACCTTTCTGTCCAATCCTTGAGAACAGATGCATCCGCCATCCTTCAAAGGAACTAGAATGTGAAGCAGGATATGAGAACATTCTACAGGATCCTGCAGAGGAGAAACATCAATCACCAGCCTCTGTACAAGTTGCTGAGGATCGTTTAGCAAAGCAGGAAGGCAGCGCCGGTCTTGAAAGACATTGCCATGGATCCTTCAGCAGAGAAGAAACCACCAGCAGAACCTAAAGACTTTGATACTAATCCTTCAGCAGAGCAGGAGACAAGACCAACCATTGCGGAAGCTGATATTTTGGAGAGTTCTGCAGATGAATATGAACTGGCTCCAGAAGTACAGACACCTCAAGACGGTCATGTAGTTATTGAAATTCCGGAGGATCCAACAAAAGAGCAAGAAACTGTGCCCAAGAGCAGTTCACTGTACAACACCGCAAGGATCCTTCGTGTTTTAAGCTATCTGGGGGTCTCATTTACATACTCCAGAATGGTTTCAGTGGACCTGTCCAACACTGAAATCCCTCAGAATGAGTCTTAAAGGAGAAATCAAAAACTCCAGCCCTTGGACATCATGCAATGAAACATCATGAACAGAAGATAATGAGAACATCACAGAAATAAAGATTATGTTAACTGTGACATTTGACTCCATTCAAACATTGTTTTGATTGATCAGCATGACATTGATAGTCCACTCCTAAAGGGCAACAATCAGATATAAGCAAGGTCATATATACTCTATATACATATTTATATTAGAATATATATATATATTTACTAGTGTAAAAGCCCAAATACATGGGCCAAGGTCCTGGTAATATCAACCCTTTGAGTGCCAGAGGGGTACGCAGCGCATTGCTTTCTCCTCTTGTCTCTTTCTACCCCCCTTGCCTCTTTCTGACCTCCCTTGCCTTTCTCCCTCCTCTTTCCCCCCATGCCTTTTTTAAAACCCTTTTGCCCCATGACTTTTTGGCAAACCCTCTTGACCCCCCATGCCTCTTTCTTCACCCCTTTGCTCCTTCCATCACCTTTATGCCCCCCATACCTCTTTTGCCACCCCATGGCTCTTTCAACCGTGAGGTTGCAGGTTCTAGTCTTAGCAAAGTCAGCTCAGCCTTTCACCTTTCTAAGGTAGATAAAATGAGTCCAGGACATACTTGAAAACAAGATACAATCTCAATGTGTTCTTCCTGGTAAAATACTTTCACAAAAAAATATATATATTTCTATCTTATGCCTTTGTTAAATCATTAACACTCATGTGGAGTTTTATTGAAATTACTTTAAATGAAAGACAAGTTTGGAAAATATGAAGCTATTATCAGAGTAATGAATGAGGCCAAAAGGAGAACACATTATTACAAGACCAGGAGGGCAATATAGCACTACATCCTACCAAACATGTGCCTAGAGGGAATCAGCTGCACCACACAGGTGAGACGCACATAGGCCATAGCTTACGTCTGTGCTTGTGCTGTTTCTCTTGTGGAGAGGATTTGCCTGACATTTCGGCGCTGGGCTGTTTGTTGGTAGGACCAGTCTGATGTGGACATGGAAGTTTCCTCTCTGCAAAGGCACACGTGAGTGAAAAACGTGACTTGTAGCACCTCTGAAAGTTCCCTGATATTGCTATCAACTGTCTTGTCCGTCTCCATGGACATGGCATACAGGACCGACTGACAGCGTTATTCCTCGAACCAAGGAAAATATTAAGAGGGGGTTATTAGGATTTCTTGGCTGTTGTAAGTTAAATGGGGGTATTATTTGGAGGCATTACTTCACCTTTAAATGGTAGAGACTCCTCTACTGAATGACAAAGCAATGCATAGGAGATTTTGTATATTTCCGGTTTCTGCGTGCCTGGAAAACACACCCAGAAGCGACAGTAAGGAGGAGTTATTCAAATCACCTCTATACTGCCTGTCCTATTGGGCCAAACATGGGAGCGTGATTTTGCTGCATGGAGATGCAGGGGCTGCAATACACACAAACACACACTCAATATATACACACACATACATACATACATACATATAAACACACACTCATTACACACACACACACTATACAGACAAACTCGTTACACACACAATTATATACATAAACAAATACATGCACACAATATATACATACACACACACACACATACATACATACATACATACACACATATATACACACTCATTACACACAGATGTATGTGTATGAGGAATGGTTTGTTCACAGTTGAGTACAATGGTGTGTGTGTGTCTTCACTTGCACACAAGAAGAATGGTGGGCAGGTACACATTTAGGATTGCACTAGTATAAGTGTATGTATTCACATACCTACCAACATTCCAAATGGCTAAAGGGGGGCAACTTTTGTGTTAGGTGGTATTGCTGGGAGGTTTTCTGGTGAACGGCACATTATTTAGAATTTTTAGGTTATTTCATGAGCTATTTACACCTCTTTGACTAACTGAATAAATGATTTAGAGAAAGGCTATGGTATTTTATTTACACAGTCTAATGTATGAACACATATAGTGAAGTGTAAACAAACATTAACATGAGTTTTATTGCTGTGCAGCAATGTGATACACTTATATAGACACCACACAGTCTGATCTATTAAAAAGAGGGACACCAGGGTGGGAAAGCGGTATAGAGAGAGCTGAGTCTCAAAGAGCAACTGTCCTTCCTAAAGAGGGACACTTGGGAGGTATGGAGACCTAATATCTCCTAAAGAGGGACACTTGGGAGGTATGTACCCCTAATTTCTCCTATGGAGGAACACTTGGGAGGTATGTGCCATTCATATCTCCTAAAGAGGGACACTTGGGATGTATGGACCCCTAATATTTCCTAAAAAGGGACACTTACGAGGCATCTAACCCTAATATCTCCTAAAGAGGGACACTTGGGAGGTATATACCCCTAATATCTCCTAAAGAGGGACACTTGGGAGGTATATACCCCTAATATCTCCTAAAGAGGGACACTTGGGAGGTACATACCCCTAATATCTCCTAAAGAGGGACACTTGGGAGGTACATACCCCTAATATCTCCTAAAGAGGGACACTTGGGAGGTATGTACCCCTAATATCTCCTAAAGAGGGACACTTGGGAGGTATGTACCACAAATATCTCTTAAAGAGGGACACTTGGGTGGTGTGTATTATTTTTTTCTTAGGGGTAACAAGTACTGGACAAATCTGGTATTTCTTTTTACTATACGTGTTTAATGAAACTATCCCTGTGGCTAATGTGCTAAACCAAAGTGGAGCAAACCAGCTGCACAACAGGTGAGAAATAAACTTTTCCAAAGCTCCAATTAATTTAAATGGGACTTTTAACACATTGTTTGCTACAGAGATCTTCCACACATAGAGAAGCAATGCGCTTGAGACCTGTCTAGTATTGAAATGGTTCAAATCCTAATTTAAATCAATGATACTTTTATTTCTTCCCTATGGTGCAGTGAGCCCCTTAATTGCTCTACTTCTCTTTTCTTCATTGGATCCACTGATGATGTCCCAGGCAAGTGTGCGGGGCATACAGGGTGGGGTACAAGGGGCGGAGCCCAGGGGAGGCAAAATTAGGTTTTGCCTAGGGTGGCAAAAATCCTTGCAACAGTCCTGATGACAGATACAATGGATAATTTCAAGAGAGGATTAAATACCCTAAGAATATATGGCTGTTAATTTGTGTATCAGAAGTCCTTACCTAATTAGGCGGGTTATGCACTAAAGATTGATAAGGAGATGACTTCTCCAGTGACATCACTTCTCCACTTCCTATGTTATTCTATGGAGCCAGTGCACTAAGATCTCCAAAACGGATGAAATCTTAGTGCATTGGACTCAATAGCATAACATAGGAATTGGAGAAGTGATATCACTGGAGAAGTCCTCTCCACTTTATCACCTCTTTATCACCGCCTCACTGCATAACCCCAAAGTGTTCTTCTAAGAACAGTCAATTATTTGTATTAACTGTTAGTCTGTTTTTTTCTGTTTATTTATTTTTTAGTCATTAATGTTGCTATCTTAGGTTTTGTTACCACTTGAAATGACTTTAAATCACAGGCCATTTTCAAAGAGATGAAGCACTTACTCCTAATGCCTTGGATTGGATGTACGTTCAGTTTCACATTACAGATAGAATGAGAGTTTGTATTGTTTTGATAAAGAGATGAAAGCTTGATGTTTGACGATTTGGCTCTCTAAGATATGGATCGGCAACCTTAGTTTTATAGTATATTTACCAGGAGAATGCAGTTCTGATTATACTACACTTAAACAGCTGAACTGTTGTTTTCTTTCAAATTTGGAGGCAAACAGCCATTTGTCTGCTGCACCAATAAATATGTGCTGAAGTGAGACTATAATATCACTATGTTCCAGTGCTGTAGATCAGTGGAATAAGCACATATGCTGAAGTGGCACAGTGACATCACAATGGGTTTGTGGTGTGGCTCTTTACAATCAACACATTTTTGCTGAAGTGAGATCATGACATCACAGTAGGTCTGTGATGCATTTTTATGGAATCCTGAATATAAGGCAGTGGCAAGTATCATTCCCAACTTACTTCTCAATACAGTATTCCGAGAGAGCACAATGACTCCTTCAGGTCATTCAGCAGCTAAAGTGAGAGTGATGTGCATTTATTTGTTTCTGTTACTGGTGTCTAATCCAGCACGAGCAAATGACAACACAATACCTGACATCATCTCCAGCATGGAGCAACTACCATCTGAAGAGTCAACCATTGTTTTCGGACTTCGTCTGACATTTTACTCTTTAATTTCCGCAAGCATTATGATTGGTATCATTCTTGTATGCATTATAATTATGTTGTGTAAATCATCTCTTAAAAAGAGAGGGAAGAAGCGGTCAGATATTGAAAACAACGTGGATCATTCAACTGGGCAAGAATCTGAACCAGCATATGAAGACATTTTAGAGGATCCTTCAAAGGAACTAGAATGTGAAGCAGGATATGAGAACATTCTAGAGGATCCTGCAGAGGAGAAACATCAATCACCAGCTTCTGTACTAGTTGCTGAGGATCTTTCAGCAAAGCAGGAAACAGCGCCTGCCTTGAAAGACATTTCCAAGGATCCTTCAGCAGAGAAGAAGCCACCAGGATATGAGAACATTCTAGAGGATCCTGCAGAGGAGAAACATCAATCACCAGCTTCTGTACTAGTTGCTGAGGATCTTTCAGCAAAGCAGGAAACAGCACCTGCCTTGAAAGACATTGCCAAGGATCCTTTAGCAGAGAAGAAGCCACCAGCAGAACCTGAAGACTTTGTTACTAATCCTTCAGCAGAGCAGGAGATAAGACCAACTGTTGCAGAAGCTGATATTTCGGAGAGTTCTTCAGATGAATATGAACTGGCTCCAGAAGTACAGACACCTCAAGACGGTCATGTAGTTATTGAAATTCCAGAGGATCCAACAAAAGAGCAAGAAACTGTGCCCGAGAGCAGTTCATTGTACAACACCGCAAGGATCCTTCGTGTTTTAAGCTATCTGGGGGTCTCATTTACATACTCCAGAATGGATTCAGTGGACCTGTCCAACACTGAAATCCCTCAGAATGAGTCTTAAAGGAGAAATCAAAAACTCCAGCCCCTGGACTTCATACAATGAAACATCATGAATAGAAGACAATGAGAACATCACAGAAATAAAGATTATGTTAACTGTGACATTTGACTCCATTCAAACATTGTTTTGATTGATCAGCATGACATTGATAGTCCAGTCCTAAAGGGCAACAATCAGATATAAGCAAGGTCATATATACTCTATATACATATTTATATTAGAATATATATATACACTAGAGTAAAAGCCCGTGTACATGGGCCAAGGTCCAGGTAATTTTAACCCTTTGAGTGCCAGAGGGGTACACAATGCATTACTTTCTCCTCTTGCCTCTTTCTAACCTCCCTTGCCTTTCTCCCTCCTCTTGCCCCCATGCCTTTTTTTGCCACCCTTTTGCCCCATGCCTCTTTTGCAAACTCTCTTGCCCCTTCCATCACCTTCTTTCCCCCCATAGCTTTTTTGCCCTTCCATGGCTCTTTCACCACTCTCTTGCCCCCATACCTCTTTTGCCGCCCCATGGCTTTTTCACCACCCTCTTGCCATCCTCCATGGCTCTTTCACCACACTTTTGCCCCCCATACCTCTTTTGCCTCCCCATGTCTTTCACCCCCCTCTTGCTCCCCATACCTCTTTTGTCCCCCATGCCCATTTCACCTAAACCTAACGCTAAACCTTACCCTAACCCACGTATACCCTGAACCTATCTAACCCAAGTCAACTACCTATGTAAACTATAATTTATTATATATATTTTTTGTGTTTTTTACTCCTAAACCTAAATCTAACCCTAAAACTTTCCCTAATGCATGACGACTAAACCTACCCAACTACCTAGCTAAACTACCTACCTAACCGTAAAATATGCTAATAAATTATTTTTTAATAAAAATGTAACATTTTTTTTTTAAAAAAGTGTAATAAAAAAAAAAAAAAAAAAAAAGCTAAAGTTGAATGCAGCAAACTAATCAGTAGTAGAGTGATCGGGGGGGAATATATTGATCACTGCAATAACAGTGATCAATGGGGTTAAAGCTGAATTTTTTTTTTTACTTTTAGCAAACTGGATCACAATCTGCATTGCTGAAATATGATGTTTCTCTGTCTCTCTCCACCTCAGCAGTGTGTAAGATGAAGGGAGGCAGAGAGTTGTGACAGGGACAGTATTTACAAATATTGTCCTGTCATTCGGCTTCTGCAACATGTGATTCGCTAATGAAGCAAATCGCATGTTGCTACTTTATCTCTACTGGTTGAAACTAAGTGCTCCGTAACTAGTAACAACCAGCCCGTGCTCTCCCATCGCTCCGTGCGGCGGCGATGGGAAAGCTTAACCCATGAAGGTCCAGGACCGTCTTGGGTCCTATACGGGATACAACCCATGAAGGTCCTGGACCGTCATGGGTCCTTAAGTGGTTAAGCGAAATCCACCTCAGATTTTCCCGGACCGTAAGGGGTTAAATGGATATTCAAATCAATAACTTTAACCTTGCATGAGTTCATAGAGGATACCCACTGATTAATTAATTGAATTGGTATCATTCTCAGAAACGAGAAATCTACATGCGTGCGTTGTCTTAAACCATAAAGTGGAAGGGTTAATAGGATTTCTCTCTCTATGTGGAAATGGTGAAAATAATAAAAATGGAGACCAGCTGGTTACAATTAACACATACAGCACATTTAGGCACAATGAACCAACCAACTATAACAAAATTATGGGTTTACATGAACCCGTTAGTTGCTGTTACAAGTAACATATACGGTACCTTTCGGTGCTTTGAACCAATGTAATATAATAAAAGCATGGGATTAAATTAACCAGTTAGGTGCTGATATTGACATTGTGGATAATGTGTAAAAGTATCGTTATCAAAATAAACATTACTCAGTGCATATTGTAAACTATTGTCTAGTATGAGCTCGGATGTTTTCTTTGATTTTAGGTTAGGCCTCGCTGGTACCCAAGGGGTTAATGCAATATACAAGTGATGTCAGTCATATCAATGCACATGTCACACTGACCTTTACCTCTGTATAACAATGGGGTCTTCCTCTACAAAATATACATTCAGTATAAACAAATATAAAAAAAAAAATAATAAAGTTTGAGTCCTTGTGGAACAGAGTGGTGCAAAACACACAGTGAAACAATGCATTACATACCCCTCTGGTCCTCAAGGGGTTAAATATCACAAGAGCCAATGATAAAATCTCCCACTTGCAGTCAGTGTTTATGCAACATCACCATGTCCCCAGCAGTGGACCATCTACCAGCCCACACTGGAGCAGCGTGGCACATTACAGTCCATACCCTCAGCTTGGTTTCCTGTGGAGGCCGTCATCCTGCAGTGATTGATATATACACTCACACACATAAGGGATTGATGCACGGTATTGTCTGTGCAGCTGGGAACACTGTGCATGTCAGGGACCCAGAGGACCACTGCAGCAGTGAGTTTTGCTGAAGCGTCTTTCACAGGAATGGGCTTTGCACCTGACCACTCCTTTAAAGCAATCCGTCCCTGATTCGCTGCATGAGGCCGGTCTCCGCCCCTGACTCAATGCATTCGATTGGTCTCCGCCCCTGACTCGCTGCATTCAATTGGTCTCCGCCCCAGAAGTGCTGCATGCGGCTGGTCTCCGCCTTTGACTTGCTGCATGCGGCCGATCTCCGCCCCTGACTCGTTCCTCCCCATGCTGAGGTGGGGTGGCCAGCGATCAAGAAATTAATCTATTCTATATAATTATTAAAAAATATATATTTTCATTTCTGTGTTGATAAAGGAGAAATATTAAAGCAGAGACTACACCTCCTAAAAGTAACCTTTCACTAACATTATATGGCCCCTATGAATTTTGTCCTAGTGCCTTTGTTCAGGGGAACATCGTCAGTCAGTCCTGGAAGGCATGTCCTTGGAGGAGGCCATGACAGTTGATGGCACCCTTTCCATTCCCAATTGAAGCAGGCAGCGTGCGTGAGTCTGCGCAAGACTACAATGTGAAGTGGGTGGAACTGAACAAAGGCGTCAGGAAAAAACGTATAGGACTATTATTTCATTATTTATGCATTTTAAACCCTAAAGGACCAGCCGGCACTTAAGTACCACAGAGCATTTTTTTTCCTTCTCATTTGATGCAGGGCCCCCCCTAAGGGCATGCCGCT
This sequence comes from Rhinophrynus dorsalis, assembly GCA_037306005.1. NCBI lineage: Eukaryota > Metazoa > Chordata > Amphibia > Anura > Rhinophrynidae > Rhinophrynus > Rhinophrynus dorsalis. Next base: position 674,746,453 of record CM074718.1, read on the forward strand.
GCGTGGGGAACCCTGAAATCCATGATGGTCTTGGCAAATTATGGGTCCTCATCGTACGCCAACGCATGACCTGCCAAGACTGTCATGGGTCCTTAAGGGGTTAAAAAATTTTCTTCTTTTGGTGAAAAACAAACAATTGAGTGCCAGAGGGATGTATAATGCAGTGCACACCACTGTGGCCCTCAAAGGGTTAAAGAAGCAGTAAATGTATTAAGGGACAAAAATATTGCAGGCACTTTCTAGCTGAGTAGAACAAGGTTGCTCCCCTTTCCTGGTAAATGCTTTGTTCCAAAGTTATTACCACTCCGACTGTTGTCTTTTATATTAACCTATTAATGACCAGTGAGCTCCTTCAAAATGTGTTGTGCACCCATCTGGTCCTTAAAGGGTTATGCTGTTAATAACAGCCCCACCTGGCTGGAGCAAACTCTAGCCAATGAGAGCGCTCCAGTTTACAGACAGAAATCCTCTGTCATTGGTGGAGGCTGGATAGAGGGAGGGGAACAGAGGCAGAGTGACAGACTGTGGTGCAGAGCATTACCCACAGTCTGTCCAGAAGCAGGTGCAGGGCAGTATTTATTCTTTACATTTCGCCTAATAACGATGTAAAAAAAAAAAAAGAAAAATGAAGACACTATAACACATATTCGCTATATAGCCTACATATTAAGACTAACTTGTTTACGGGTGATAGATCCCCTTTAGCTATGGAGGGAACAATAATACTGATCCGTTAGTAAACGAGGGTGTTTTATTTCACAGTAACACAATCCACCTGTGCTTTTCAGGTCACAGAAACTCGTGTTCTGGATTCTGGGAATCTCTCTGCACTGCACATTGATTTGTGCTTCTTGTTCGGAGTTCACAATTCTGGAGCAAGCCAACTACACTCTGGGGACAAATAAAATCCCCCATTGATTTAAGTGAGGCTTTTAAAGGGATAGTAATACCTTAGCCCTTTTAGTGCCGGAGGGGTACCCAATGCATTGCTTTGAAATGGCACACAAAGGGTTAAAATATGGAGCTCCTCCTATAATCTGGGCCATGTAACACTTTATTTCCACATGTTCCGTTTGGTAGTTCAAGAGTAATTCAATGCTAAAGGATCCCCCTCCCACCCCTTTTACTTCATATATATGCTGCCTCCCATCAGAATCCGGTCATGTGACCAGACAGATCGCTGTGAGGGACAACATTCATCCATTATAAGGAAAACTCTGACCCCCTTGATGAAGGAGGGCAGGATTTTCTTATGCACAGTGAAGACTGTCCCGCGCTGCGCTCCTGGCTGGAAGAGGCAGCCTGACATGGGTAAAAGGGGAGGGAGGGGAATCCTTTAGCATTGAATTGCTATTAAACTACAAAATGGGAAATATGGAAATACAGCGTTACATGGCATTTCTTATAGAAGGATCAAACAGAGCTAGATTTTTTAAAGGTATTACTATCCCTTTAATGCTAGAGAGGTCTCCAATTCATATCATAGCAATGGTAAAGATCTCTCTAGTATTCAAATGGTTAACCCCTTAACGACCCATGACGTATATGTATGTCATGGGGTGGATGTCCCTAAAAGACCAAGGATGTACATGTACGTCATGGAATTCAGGGCATCCCGCTGCGCGCCGTTCAGGAAGCCCTGAATCCGATCAAAAAAACAAAGAGGTCAGTGGTCCACACGCGTAGCCGGTCCTTAACCCTTTGAGCGCCAGAGGGGTTTGCAATGCATTGCAAATCAATGCATTGGCATTCAAAGTGTTAAGGTGTGTGTCTGTCTGTCAGCGGATGCAGAGACAAGAAAGCAGGTTCTGACTGTCATTGATGGTCATTTTCCAGAGTCCACCGCTCTCCTCTGACACTTGATTTATGATCACGAGCCCAGACAGGTTCTCTTTTACTGCCTTCTACATTGGGTACGAAAACCAGATTCGCCCTAAATATAGGGGGTAGATGCAGTAAGAGGATACAAAGAGCCATTTGCAATATGCTAAATGTGAAGAATTCCAACTGCAGCAAAGAGGGGAAAAAAAGATCAGCATTGTCACTGAACTAAAAGGGGCTTCTCGCTCCTTTAATCCTAGAGAGGTCTTCAATGCAAAGCCCCATTTAAAGGGATAGTAACCAAAAATACTGCACGGTTTATCCTGTTTAATAAAACAAGAGTACTTCCACTGCTGAGACATGTTTTTTTTAATAGTTAATGCAGATCAAACCTGAAATCATATTACGTGCAGTACCTCCATGGCCTGCAGTGTTACAGTGGCGCTGTTGCTGAAGCATTCTACGGAAGTTTGTGGGCAACTGACCAGACCAGTCAATAGACCTCTGTAGAAACAGCGCCACCACAAAAATTCAGGCCATAGAAGTACTGAACCAAAAGCAAGTCTGAGCTGAATGTGTCTGAGCCAAACATATCCGCAGTGGGAGTAACTTGTTTTTACGTGACAGGATACACCCCGCCATAAGGACTTTTTTCGATATTAAGAGTTAAGGGGATAGTAATAAATCATATTTTAAAATCTGCATCTTGTAGCCATTAAAAAAATAAACAAAATGCCCCCAGTGCCATCTCTCAACACTTTATGGTTTGAGAGATAATCGTAGTTAAAGTCCCCCCTCCCTCCCCTTTCCCTGACGTCTGCGCTCTAGCTGACTGCAGGGGAATCCGGTCCTGGGACCAGCAGGCGGCTCTTCAGCAGAGCTGAGATCACGTTACTGGAAAACAGTAGAGCCGAGATCACGATATAGGAAAAGAAATCCTTCACTCAAACTGTCTTGGTTTGCAAGCACACTTAGAAGACTGTTCCACTGAAGGATTTCTTTTACAGTAACACAATCTTTGCTCTGCTGAAGAGCCACCTGCTGGTCCAAGGACTGGATTCCCCTGCAGTCAGCTAGAGAGCTGATGTCAGGGAAAGGGGAGGGAGAGGGAACGAAATACGAATATCTGTCAAACCATAAAGGGTTGAGAGATGGCTTTGGGGACATTTCATTTATTTTTTAACGGCTAAAAGATGCAGCTTTTTAAATATGATGTATTACTATCCCTTTAATGTCCCTTTTGAAGCATTCAAAATTTTCATTTGTCCCCTATGGTGCAGTTGGTTTGCTCAGGAAATGCACATTTTTAGCAGTACTGTCCAAGCCCACTCATTCCTTCTCTAGTGATTATTATTGAATAATAATAATAATAATATTAATGTCTAGTTTCCAAACCAGAGAGATCTTAGTGCTGAATTGGCACAGATCAGCTGAGGAATTAGAGTCTCTCCCCTTACTACATAAGCCACCAGGGGGAGATACACTTAGGGGCGATTCAGACCAGATAACTTCTTCCTTTCCTATGTTATCCTATGGAGCCTAGGCAATAAGATTTCTCAAGTTGGAGACATGTTAGTGAACAGGCTCCAAATAGGAACTGAAGACTTTATGGCACTAGAGAAGTTATCTCCTCGTTATCACACTCCGGGAGGTTTCTTTTTTTTGCCAAAAGACAGCATGAACGAGTTAAAATATTGACAGCTTTCTTTATAACAGAAGACAAAGAAAAAAAATATACTTACAAATATATAATATAGAAGGCTTTTTGTTTGCACATGGAGGAAATCGGTAACAGTCAGTCTAACTGGCACTTAAATTATTAACCTCTCATAATTAAAGAGTTAAGCGGAGCATTACTTAGATGCTAAAGACCTTCCTAGGATCAATGGTATTGGTGGGCAACCTGAAGCCTTCCAGCTGTTTAGGACTATATTTCCCATCATCCCCAGCCAAGGAATGGCTGGGGATGATGGGAATTTTAACCCTGAACAGCTGGAGGGCCACCGGTTGCCTATCCCTGATCCAAGAGGTTAATGAAGTTTAAGGAACACTAACAGATCCTAGTAATAACAACCCCTGTCTTCTCCTAATCTGGGCAGAAAAATCCTGATATCCACTATGAATCAATGCTGTGAGGACTGGTTCTTCAGAATGAATTCTTAATTAGAACCAGTTATCATTTCCTCAGAGGCAGAAGTAGACCTTTTCAGGAAAAAAAGGAAAAACAAGAAGGGGCGCCTGCAGTGTTATATCAGATAGATAAATGTATAAGCAATAGATATACAATAGATATACACTCACATTTAAAATATGTTGACAATCAGGTATATATCTATCATCATGCATGCAGGGTCTTAACCTGTCTCTGCTTAGGTATATACCTTCTGTATCTGGACGTCCTCCACTGACCAGGTCCCAAGTAACGATATCCCTTGGATCTCTAGATATAATCCTCAATGAATGAGAAAATATATATTAACCCAACATAAAATGCAATACTAATGAAATGAAATAAAAGAAGCCGTTGTGCAATATAAGAGAATTTATTTAAAAAGGCAACTGTGGGGGGGTACGCGTTTCACAGTGCTTAGACTGCTTTATCAACCCAAATTGCCTGTGAACAAGTGCAGTTTTTTATTTATTTATTTATTTTAAATTGGCATTTCTTCACAGGCAATTTGGGTTGATAAAGCAGTCTAAGCACTGTGAAACGCGTCCCCCCCCCAAGTTGCCTTTTTTAATAAATTCTCTTATATTGCAGAATGGCTTTTTTTATTTTTTATTTTATTTCATTAGTATTGCATTTTATGTTGGGTTGTTATATATTTTCTCATTCATTGAGGATTATATCTGGAGATCCAAGGGATATCGTTACCTGGGACCTGGTCAGTGAAGGACGTCCAGATACAGAAGGTATATACCTAAGCAGAGACAGGTTAAGACCCTGCATGCATGATGATAGATATATACCTGATTGTCAACATATTTTAAATGTGAGTGTATATCTATTGTATATCTATTGGTTATACATTTATCTATCTGATATAACACTATAGGCGCCCCGTCTTGTTTTTCCTTTTTTTCCTGCATATTATATACTTCCACTTCATGGATGTGTCAGTGAAGTAGAGCGGCCTGAAGATACTGCTTGTGAGGGGGGCAGTCCAAATTAATTCCAGAGGCAAGATAGCTGAACAATAAATAAGTGTTCGTGTCAGTCACTTTTTTTTGTAAGTGCATTACTTATTGGTGGTGGTGGTGATCACACTTTGAGGCGTTAATACACTAGGGGCGTCTCTCTTGGTTTTCTTTATTCTTTGTCTACAGAATTAGACCTTTGTTATAGGACCCCAAACTCCACCCAAGTCTTCTTCAGAAAGAACACTAGAGGGAGACATTTGGGGACTTGATCTCCAGAACTAATCCAGGATTCATTCTGGGGAACCAATCCACAAAGAATTAATTAGGATTTTAGTTATTATTAGAAGGTGCTTGTGTTGCCTTCAATGAATCAACACGTAAAAGTGAATTAGTTTCATTCAACTTTAAATATCACATACTCCCAGCAAACATATGTAAATTATTCATTTGTTATATCCCTAAAGTATATTCCTAAACTTGCCTATTAACCCTTTGAGTGCCAGTGGGGTGCGTGGCGCATTGAATGGCATACCCCTCTGGCACTCAAAGGGTTAACCTGTGTGATCTCTTATTCAGAGCATTTGTTTGTAATAAGAGTTCACATCAGTTATTTGTGATCAGCGCCCACTGCGCTTATATTCACAAAGGCTGTTATCTGATCTCAGCCCATTAGCAGACAAACACTTTGATTGCTATAGAACTTGGAACCTTACAAAAGGCAGGAATGGCTGCTCCCTCTGAGCATACATAAGACTAGATTTTAGACAATAGGTAACAGACAAAGAAGGTTACACATGCTAGTATGGAGTACAGGGTATTTAGGTTTGTACAACCCCAGCTTGTTCCTAGACGTTGGTGTTCTTTTCATTACCTGTCTGCCATGTGACCCTCGGAGTGCCAGAGAGGGTGTACAATACATTGCACACCTATCAGGCATTCAGTGGGTTAAACTAAGTATGTGTTGTCATCTCCTCATTAGGATCAGTCTTTGGTTCCGCTCTCCCTGCTTTACTCTGACAAGGTAACCATTATTATGTACAGCAAGTGCCCACAGCCATCCCCTTCAGTGGGGTTTGGGTACATGTCCGTCCACGTAAAAGTTTCTAGTGATTTTGGGAAGTGTGAACTCTGCCCCGTTCAGGTCCTTGCTGAGGATTATCTGGCAGCCCAGCCTGGAGTTTTCCTGTAGCATCGGTGCCATGTCAAGCATGTCGTCTTCCCTGCGAGACGAGAAACAAAGGAGCGAGATTTATAATAACGGATTGGAAAATCAGCTTCCGGCACAGACCTCTATGGGGTAAACCAACATCATAGTGGACCCACAAAAATCCCCACTGATTTAGAGGGTTTAAACCCTTGAGTGCCAGTGGGGTAGCACTCAAGGGGTTAACCCCGTGAATTCTGGGTCTCCAAAGCATTTTAAACAGTGGGGATGTGAATGGGTCACACAAGGCACAGTTGGACTGCCACTTCTCTTTTGCTGATAGGTCCTTAATGTAATGAATGGCTAAATTAGTTAATTCCAGTACTGCAAGGAGATAAACTGAATTTGACATTATACAAGTAGCAATTCTCTAAGGGTATTTAGCACTGACAATTGGAAAACTCTGCTCACCTGCATTTTTCATTTTCCAACCTCTTCTACTGACCCAGAGTTCTGCTGAGACATTGCTGTGCCACGTAGCCCTGCTACATACACATAACCAGTCAGTCAATCTCTCCAGCATGATGGAGTCCAGCCAGACCCTGCTGTACGTCTGCTTAACTCCAGGCAGACCTCTCTGTACTGCTTAACCCAGTGGGACCCTCTGTTGCTTGCAACCCCAGCCTTATCCCTCTGCACCCTATAAGCCCAATCCAGACCCCACTGTACCTCACAACCCCTAGTCGCACCCTACTTGCACCTCTCAACCCCAACCCAGACCATTCTGCATCTAACTATTCCAAATTGTGTTTGTGATAGAGACAAATCACTGCAGCAGAAACAAACTGCACACTAACCCAATGCATTGGATACATCTCTGGAACTCAAAGGGTTATGATACATAGCATAATGCTGTTCAAGGGGTTAAACTCCCCAATTAAAAGAATGATGATTTTTATTTGTTCCCTATGGGACAACCTGTGACCATTCAGCTCCAGCCAAGGCCTGGTTGGAGATGACATGAGTTATATTGTCCAGCAGCTGGGAGCTACATACTGCCTATCCTTGGTGCAGCTGGTTTGTCCAAGGATTGTTCCTTTAAGGCACAGTAATACTTAACCCTTTGAGTGCCAGAGGGGTACGGAACGCATTGCTCTGCACCCTCTGGCACTCAAAGCATTAAAATGTAAATATAATGTTGTAGTGTTTATCCCTCTTATTCAAAAGTTATTACAGCTCAGACTTTATTTTTTTTTAGCTGCAATATCTCAATGGCCTGAATATGTACAGTGGCGCTGTTGCTACACCATCCTATGGACAGCTCTGGTCACTTGACCATAAACTGAGTTGTAATAATTTTTGAATAAAACACCTCTCAGCAGTGGGAGTCCCCTTGTTTTACTCAGGAGAATAAACCCCACAACATATATTTATTTTCATTTTAAGTGTTATTATCACTTTAAGAGATCAAATCCTGCACTCTCTCTCCCTCCCTTTCTTACCTCTCATCGGGCTCTGGGAGTTTATCGAAAAACTCTGTGCTGACGTACACGTGACATGTGGAACAGGCCAGAGAGGATTCACAGGCACCTAAGGAGAAGAAATAGTGGTGGAAAATGTAAGTTGGAGAACATTTTAATTTTTTTCCTTTCCTTGACACATTAACCTTTTAACCCTTTGAATTCCAGAAGGGTATTCAAAGGCTTTCAAAACAATGCATTGCATACCCCTCTGGTCATGAAAAGGTTAAAGCAGTCATCACACTTCAATAGGATAGTATCATGTAATATGGGACAATATATATATATATATATATATATATATATATATTTTGCAGGGTTTATCCCGCAGAGAAGAGCCAGGGTACTCCCACTACTGAGAGATGTTTTATTCAAAAGTTATTTCAGCTCAAAATTGCATTTCTGTGTGCAGTACTGCCCTGGCCTGAAATGTTATAGTGGCACTGTTGCTACAGGATACTATGGAGGTTTGTGGTCAACTGACCAGTGATGTCCATAGCGCCACCATAACATTTCAGGTCGTAGAAGTACTGCATCCGAAAACATTATAAACTTACTGAAACTGTAGTATAATTACCAAAAAACATTATATTATATTTTTTAAATATAACTTTACTAGCAATGTGGGACGGCGTTGCCCATCATATTATTTACACAGAGAGACACTGTGTGAAACAGAAATATGCAGTGTTACAGACATGCACTTAAAGAGACAGAGCGTGTCACACACTGTGAAACGCATACATACAGACAGAGACACACACACACATAGGCATATGATGTCATATATGTAGACAGTGTCTGACAGACACAGTGGTGATGTAGATATGCTGATAAGATTTGTAAAAAAATTTTTAATTGCAGCTATTCAGCTTGATGAGTAAGGCCCTGTATCCTTACAGTTGACGTGAGTGAGCTGTGTTACTTGATGGATAAGGCCCTGTATCCTTACAGTTGAAGTGAGTGTGCTGTGTTACTTTATGAATAAGACCCTGTATCCTTACAGCTGAAGTGAGTGAGCTGTGTTACTTGATGAATAAGGCCCTGTGTCCTTACAGGTGAAGTGAGTGTGCTGGGTTACTTGATGAATAAGGCCCTGTATCCTTACAGTTGAAGTGAGTGTGCTGTGTTACTTGATGAATAAGGCCCTGTATCCTTACAGTTGAAGTGAGTGTGCTGTGTTACTTAATGAATAAGGTCCTGTATCCTTACAGTTGAAGTGAGTGTGCTGTGTTACTTTATGAATAAGACCCTGTATCCTTACAGCTGAAGTGAGTGAGCTGTGTTACTTGATGAATAAGGCCCTGTATCCTTACAGTTGAAGTGAGTGTGCTATGTTACTTGATGAATAAGACCCTGTATTCTTACAGTTGAAGTCAGTGTGCTGTGTTACTTGTAGAAGGTCACAGTGAGAAGATGTTTGTGAGTAAAGGAATAATTTAGATTACAGCAGTGGATACTGCAGTACATTTGAAGAGGGTTAAGTGACAGATGCAGTGATAGATAATGTAATAGTGATGTGGGAGTAAAATGGCGAGATTGGGACTATGGATGAATGGCAAGGGGATAGGTGAGTGGGGGTAACAAGGGAGGAGGAGATAAGAGATTGAGGAGAGGAGGTACAGTGAAGTGTTAAAGTAATGAGTGAGGGGGAGAAATGACTATACATAGACAGTGAAGTAGACATGAAATACAGGGCTGTAGGGTTACTGCATTATACAGACCTAGTGTAGCAGTTGGTTGGAGAGAAACACTTTAACTCAGTGTGAGAGAGGTACACAACACATTGCTGTGTAATGAGTTGTATAGTCCTCTGGCAGTGAAAAGGATATGTGACACATGGTGGGCGCTCCTTGCATTAGTGGGCTGTGGTGGTCGGCTGGGACAGAACCGGATTATAAGTCCATGGGCCGTAGGCAAGGGATCAATACAGGGACCCCTAACAGATAATTGGCTTCAAAACAGGAAGGCTCATAGACTAAGGAAAGTGGTGGAATTTGGTGGAAAAGTAACAGCAGCACAGGGAACAATACCCATTTATTTAAATGGGCGTTTTAATGTCTTCAACGCTAGAAAGGTCAGCAAAGCATTGTATTTGTTCTGTATGGTACAGATAAATTGTTCCTCTTTGTGTTAGTACATCAGCCTCACAGATCACAGTGCACAGTCAGCTGCTGCAAGAGCCAAAAGTATAAATGGGTTTAGATTAATGGGGTAAGAGTATAACTGTATGGGCCTTATGTATCAAGATCAAGGGTGCAACTCAAAAAAACTGACACCATAGGGTTGAATTGAAAATTCAGGAAAATCGTGTTGACATAAATGGTGCTTTAACCCCTTGAATGCTACAATGGTCCCAAACGCGTTGCTTTGGCAATGTGTTTGCATTGTGTGTAGCATTCATGTAATTAATAGTCTCATTGAAATCAATGGACATTTTCACAGAAATCAGTTTAACCCTGTGGGCCACTTGTAAGGAAGGAGTGGGCTGCACAATACCCAAAAGTGGAAGCTTTCCAAACAGATATTAACCCTTTGAGTGACAGAAGTATGCAGAGCAATGTGCTGCATATCATCTCTGGTACTCCAAGGGTTAATGGGCTTAACCCTCTGAGTGCCAGAGAGGTATCCAAGCATTGCAACAGCACTCAAAGGGTTAAATTGAAACAAAGTGAGTCCATCAGCCCCAGTTCTTAGCATGGAAACTGAAGATCTGTGTGTTCTAACCTATTCCCCAGCTGACTCTGAGTGTCCCAGTGTGTTTTTGAAAGAAGTGATCAATGTGTGGCTCCCCAGCAAAATGGGAGCTGCTGGTTGGTGGGTTATAGTATTGTGCCATGAGTTGTTTACAGTAGGAGTCGTAAGTCGAGAAAAGTGATGTAGCAGTAGGTGAGTTGTGGAGGAGAGGGCTAACCCTCTGACTGCCAGAGAGGTACGCAACGCATTGCAATGTATGCGTACCCCTCTGACACTCAAAGGGTTAAGGTAGGCTGAGCAGATCTCACCTTTAACCGGAGACACATAGGAAATAACCATTTTGCAGTATTTCACTGAAATGAAAGCAGTCCTGCAATGTGCATTTTTCCTATGCGTCCCCGGTTAAAGGTGAGGTCTGGTCAGCCTAGGTTAAGACTGATGTTGGGGGGCAGGCTAACTGTTCCTTACAGCTGCCCCTGGGTGTGTGTGGCAGGGGATGCATGTTTTCTCTCTTGTATATATATATATATATATATACACACTACCAATGTGGGACGGTGTTGGGCGCATGTGTGTGAAATGTAGACACACTGATAAACACAGACACATGCAACACACAGGCAGACACATACACACAGTGAGCGGCAGAGACATGCACACACATACTGGAGATGCACACAAATATATAACAGAGATGTACACACACACGCACGCACGCAACATATATGCGCAGAAACACATGCATGCATGAGTTGTGCACCCCTCTGGCACTCAAATGGTTAAGGTATAGAGAGGCATGTCAGAGATAAATAGCAGTGGGAAGTGTATTCATAGCTGGAACTTTGACTTGTGGAGTCCCTGGAAGAGAGTCATGTGGTGGTGATGTGGAGAGACAAATGGGGCAATCTGGGTTAAAAGTGGGCGGGGCTTAATCATGAGTAGGGGCGGGGCTTAACATAAATGTGGAAAAGTGTTAGTAATAGGCTGGGGAAGAAGGAGAAGTGGGAGGGAAATGCAAGTTTACAGTGTGAGGGGTTTGAACACACTCCCTGAGGGCTAAAACGTGATACACAACCCTGTAGCAGTCAGTGGGTTAAGTGTGAATCTGATGGCTGTCTGTCCTGTGTCTTGCATGGCAAATGATGACAGTGAAGAAATAATTGAGCAATTAGGACCTACCTTAACCCATTGAGTGCCATTTTGTTCCTCCGTGGCTGTACTACAGGCCCTGCTGAGGCCACTGGGAGTCAGGGTGAGTGACTGTGTGGTGTGTGTGTCAGCCATATTTCTTTCTGGCTTTGTGTGTGTTTGGTGGTGTGTGAGTGGGACATGTGTGTGGTTGTCTGTGTTGTAGGAGCAAGTGGCAGCCATTTTGTTTTTTTCTGACTTTGATAGTGGTGGGCGGGCTGCATAGTGGGGGCAGGCCAACTCCCTGCATGATTTTCACACCAATAGCAGTGGCCTTCGGCCACTGCAACTGGTGTGAAAATCACGCCCCCATTGAATCACCCAATGGGAACAGTAACCCCTCCTTATTGCCACCCCTGAGTGTGTGTGTCTCCTGAGGAGACATAAATTATGCTATGAGCCTTTCTCTTTTATTTATATAGATGTCCCTGACTGAGCTCCCTGGATCTGTGTTTCCAGAGAGTTTTCTGGTCAATCAATCATAAAAGCAAGACAGGGATACAATGTGACACTCTCTATGCAGCACTGAGTACTCTGCATGCATACCTTGTTTACATTATACTGTCTTTTCCCCCCACTGCATCGCTCTCCCTTACTTTCCCAGACCTTGACAGAAAACTCTCTGGCAACAGATCCAAATGTCATGGACATAAAAGTGTAAAAGAAATAGGTGGAGATGAAAAGAATAAGATAGCATTGGAAATTTGACTTCACATATGATGCACCTGCAGAAGTCAAAATAAAGGGTTACTGTTCTTTTAAGAAACTAAAGAAGCTTCTGCAGCAATATATAAATTGGGAGTTATGTATTAAACCCTTAATGCCAAGTGATATGCCAGGATTGGGGTATAGATTTGTGCTTTGAAGATGGATGACAGCCCTGGCATGACACGGGCGCACTGCGATCATGGCGCGTAGTACAGGAGCAGTCTGATCCAGTCATTCCCTGCTGGTACTGCGCAAGTGATCGCTGCTTAGCCCTGAGTCAGGAGCATCACCCGTAAACTTGTGTAAAGTACTGGTGATGGTCTTGTCATGTCAAGTATTTTGTGATTACAACGATCGTGCTGGAGCGCTGTAAGCACTAGTAGGGTCCTTAAGGTAAGATCACTTCCCTGATTGCTAGTCCTTAAGGAGTTAAGCGATCACATGTCCAAGTAGATCCACAAAGGCAATGTATCTAAACATACCACCTCTCACTGTTCTCTGTCTCTCTCCTCCTCACTGTGATTGTGATGCAGAGGGGCATACCTCGAAAGGCTTCGGATGGCTAAAGATGGAGCACTTTTGTTTTAGGTGGTGCTGCTGGGGTATAACTGGTGGGGAGAGCATTTAACATAATTTTTAGGTTATTTTATGACCTACTGACACCTCTTTGTGTAGCTGTATAAATTATTTAAAGTAAGACCAAATTAGTTATTGTATTTACACAGACTAATGTATAAACACATATACTGACGTTTAAACAAACATTAATGTGAGTTTAATTGCTGTGGAGCAATGTGATACACCTATATACACACCACACAGTCTGATCTCCTAAACACAGGGACACCAGGGTGATACACTTATATACACACACACACCACACAGTCTGATCGCCTAAACACAGGGACACCAGGATGATACACTTATATACACACCACACAGTCTGATCTCCTAAACACGGGGACACCAGAGTAATACACTTATATACACACCACACAGTCTGATCTCCTAAACACAGGGACACCAGGGTGATACACTTATATACACACACCACACAGTCTGATCTCCTAAACACAGGGACACCAGGGTGATACACTTCTATACACACCACACAGTCTGATCTCCTAAACACAGGGACACCAGAGTGATACACTTCTATACACACCACACAGTGTGATCTCCTAAACACAGGGACACCAGGGTGATACACTTCTATACACACCCCACAGTCTGATCTCCTAAACACAGGGACACCAGGATGATAAACATATATACACACCACACAGTCTGATCTCCTAAACACAGGGACACCAGGGTGATACACTTATATACATATCACACAGTCTGATCTCCTAAACACAGGGACACCAGGATGATAAACATATATACACACCACACAGTCTGATCTCCTAAACACAGGGACACCAGGGTGATACACTTATATACATATCACACAGACTGATCTCCTAAACACAGGGACACCAGGGTGATACACTTATATACACACCACACAGTCTGATCTCCTAAACACAGGGACGCCAGGGTGATACACTTATATACACACCACACAGTCTGATCTCCTAAACACAGGGACACTAGGGTCATACACTTATATATACACACCACACAGTCTGATCTCCTAAACACTGGGACACCGGGGTGATACACTTATATACACACCACACAGTCTGATATCCTAAACACAGGGACACCAGGGTGATACACTTATATACACACCACACAGTCTGATCTCCTAAACACAGGGACACCAGGGTGATACACTTATATACACACCACACAGTCTGATCTCCTAAACATAGGGACACCAGGGTGATACACTTCTATACACACACACCACACAGCCTGATCTCCTAAAAAGAGGGACATAGGGATTTGCATCTCAGAGGGATAGTACCCCTTAAAAAGGGACATTTGGGAGGTATGAACACAAATCATCAAAGTAATACATAAAAAAAAAAAATAAAAAAAAAAAAGGAGGGGGGGGTTCCCAATTTTTTTTAATTATTATCGAACTAAATGAAGGATTACAACTATAAATGTAGCATAAAGAGAAAGCACTACTTATCCTTACAAAAAAACAGTCTATAATTTGTGTCTGTGTACTTAATGAATTGGAGGGAAAATATGGATAACAAACACATAAAAAGGAATCTTAGGAGACCTCTCTAGCATTGAAGGGGTTAAAAATCTCTATTCAAGTGCATGGAAATTTTGGAATTTTTATTTGTCCCCTATGGTGCAGAATAACTGTGACTTATGTATAAAGAAAATAGAATCCAAACCAATTGCACCATAAGAACAGGCTGAGTGAAATAATCAGTACACAGCGGGTACTAAAATCTTGTGTATAATACGCACTTGTATATAATATACACAGGTGTAAATTATACCCAAAATTTTAAAGGAAAATGTTAGTACATGTGTAGAATACGCACCCCCTTTCTGTCAACCTCTACCCACAAAAAAAAATCCATATGCTGGCCTCCCCTCGATCCCTCTCCCCCTTCTCTACCTCCACCTCAATTAAGTTATCTGCAGCCCCCTGATTAGGCAGCAGGGGGCCCCGGCCAGTGGACAGCATGCTTGCATTTGCCGCCCACTTTCTCCACTGATGCTCTCATCTGTGAGATCCTCTCCCCATTGGAAGATGCCTGAATGCCCTCTTAGGACAGAACCATAGTTTTAATGCTCAGTCTAATCAAGGGGCTCCAGGACTTGTGGGCATAGATATGTGTAGAGGGGGGAAGTGGAGGGCTTCAGGTAAGGTAATTGAGGTAGAGGTAGTGAAGGAGGGAGAGGGACTGAGGGGAGGCTAGTGGTGTATCATTCGCACCCCTTACTTCACATAAGGTGAAAATGTGAGTTTTATATCCGAGATTTTATAGTCATTCTATAACACAGAGGTGCAATTCTACAGCAAACCAGCTGTAGTCATGGGGAACAGTAACTATGCCTAAACTCACTGATTTAACCCTTTGAGTGCTTCGCAATATGTTGCACACCTTGCTCCCACTCAAAGTATTAAATGTAGCTTTTAAAAACACTTGAATGCTAAAAAGATCTACAATCGGGGCCGGATTTACATCTCAGGCACCCCTAGGCACAATACCGTCTGGTGCCCCTAGCCCCGCCTTTGCCCCTCCCCTAATCACTACTCTCACTTAGTCACACCCCTCCATTAACCACACCCTCTTGTGATCACACCCAATTATATGGCCACATAGATAGTGCATCTTTTTGGGGTATGCTCACATGAAAACCTTTTATTAGACCAATTTTTATTTTACATAAATAAAAAAAAAAAAAAAAAAGTTGTTTAACTACTTAGGCAAGTAGCATATTTGTCAATCTAGAAATGCTGTGGATATCACCCATATGACACCCAATCCAATGGATCGAGATGCATGTATCCACAGTAAACAAATAAGAAAAAAGTAAGGACAATTGCTTCCATATAAAAGTGCAACAAAAATATACAATTACTAATATACTCATGTTAATGAAGTGTGAGGTGAACTATAAACAAGAACAAATATGTAGTGAAAAATGCTGAAGAGCACAGGTAAGTAGCAGCAAGGTTCAAGCAACAGAGCCCTCTCTAAGAACCAGCCAGCCATCCCAACGCTTATCACCTATCACAGGCTTAAAGGGTTAGTAATACTTCATTTTATCTTTATTTTATTTTGTAGGCATTAAAAAAACATGAAGAACGATATAAGTCTTATCTCTGAAACCTTTATGGTTTGAGAGATATTCACAAGCAAAGTTTCCCCTCCTGCCCCTTTTACCTAGTGTAAGCCATCTCTTCTCAGATGTGAATCTGGTTATAAGACCAGACAGATAACACAAAGGGACAATCTTCTTCCTATGAGAATAATGAAAGCCCTGACCCCCTTGACAAGTTTTTCAGGTTTTTCCCTTATCTTATTTGAAGATTGTCCCTCTCTGCAGTCTACCTGGGCACCTCCCTTCTGATCTGGCTGAACAGTGTTACATCAGTAAAAGTGGCAGGAGGGGGATACTTTGTCATTGAATTACTCTTGAACTACAACTCTGACAGAATTGAAATAACACTCTCCAAAGTCCAAATACTATGATGATTAATTAGAGCTACTTTTATTATGAAACATTACAATCCCTTTAAGCTTGCTTCTACTTACCTCTGCTAAGTATTTATCTTCTGCATTTTTCACTGCATGTGTTTGTTCTTGTTTATATTTCACCTCACACTTCTTTATCATTATGATAAATACATTAGTAATTCTATATTTGTTGTTCTACTTTTATGCAGTCTGCAGAAGCAATTGTCCTTACTTTTTGTTTACTGTGGGTACATGCAACTCTCCAGTCACTGGATTGGATTAGCATATGGGAATACAAACATCCAATTTATGTACATTTATTGTTGGATTAATTACATTTGTATGCCATATGGATTGATAGCCACAGTATTTCTATGTTCTTTCCAGCATCCTTCTCTATTGCTGTTTTTAATTTTACCCAATCTTGATTTTTTTGGTGAAACTATTATAGTGTGCTGATCAAGACTACATTCAGCATCAGCACATCTGCATCACAAATAATAATTGTGGGCAACACATACCAGCCTGATGTGACACTTGAGGCTGTTGGGTAGGCTACAGCGTGCTGTTCCTGCCACCCATCCAGAAACAAGTGGCCTGTGCTGTGCTGCTGCCTGTCCCTCCTCTGAGCCGAACTACTGAGGTGCTCCACTTACTCAGTGAGCCAACAGCCGCCAGATATAGAGTTTATGTCGCTTCCCTTTGGCTTCTATATCTACTTTTGCGTAGCTTGCGCGGCTTCCACTACATGCATGCATCGGTAGCTTTGTGATGTCAGAGGAGGTCCTGAGGTGACCAATGAGGCCTGAGGCAGCGGCATGTAGGCGCAGCAGTGGCTCACATGGAGCGGCCCCAGAGGCATAGGCACAGCCGCAGGTATATACAACAAGGTAACAAACAAGATCGGAAAGGAAGGAACACTACAATCTGTGCACAAGTTGTAACAAGCGCCCTTGAGGGAGACTGGTGAGCATAGGCGCAGAGCATAATTATCAATTTAAGTGGGCACAGCATTACTATGCACCATGGGGTGGAATTGTGTGGGCATAACAATGGCATTGCCAGACGCCCCTGAAAATCTGGCGCCCTAGGCAAGTGCCTTGTCTGCCTATTGACAAATCTGGCCCTGTCTACAATGTACTGTGAATATGAGACAGATAGACAGACAGACAGATGGATAGATAGATATTTATATATATTCTGTGGGAGAGATGCACTAAGGGGTGATAAAGAGGAGATAACTTCTCCAGTTATATCTCCAATTTCTGTGTTATTCTAGGGAGCCTATGCACTAAGATTTCTTATGTTTTGGGGATATTAATGCATTGCCTCTATATTACAATGTAAGAACTGGAGAAATGATATCACTGGGGAAGTTATCTCCACTTTATCACTGTGTATGTACTTTATATATATATATATATATATATATATATATATATATATATATATATATATATATGTGTGTGTATTTCTATGCATTTGTTTAACTTTTATGAATGCTAGAGAGTTCCCAAACCAGACCTTTTAATTTTAGCTGCATGTTATAGAGGGGCAGGTCTGTACAATGTTCTGGATAACGTGTGGGCATGGCAGTGTGTGCAAAGTAAGGGTGTTGGTACATGCCCTTGGTTGAGCCTAGGGCAGCAGAAAGCCTGAATACATCACAGGTCCCTAGGATTCTAGGATTAAAAGCCCTATTTAAATCAAGTTTTAGGTGTTCCCTATGGTGCAGTTGGTTTGTTCCAGAACTGCACCTCTGTAACTTCCAGAATACAGGCCATACTGTATACCAAATCATATGACACAGATACGTACCTTCCAGGTCAATGTCATGCCTATGTGCTACGTATAGGACGCTCTCGCCTACCTTCCCTTTCACAGGGATACGGTGTCCAGACCTGTCCACAAACACAATATCCACCCTATGGAGGAAAAGGAGACTTCTGGGTTAATTACAGACCCTAGTGACAATATACCCCAACCATATAGCATGGAAGACATTTAACTCTTATCCCTGACATTCTTAAAGGGGATCTATCACCCCACATAAAATTAATTCCCAATAATTACCCATCTGGCAACTAGCTGATCAGTAGTGCTAGTCACCAGAATTATTACCTCTTATAGCGGACTGGGACTGACAGCGCAGGTGCGCAGACGTCACTATGCAAAGATGTCTGCGCTGTTTCCTGGCTGTCAGTATCGGGAGCAGTAGAATTTCTCTGTAAGGAGGTAATTATACTGGTGACTAGTACTATTGTTCAGCAAGTCACCAGATGGGTAATTCTTGGGATTTAACTTTATGTGGGGTGGTAGTTCCACTTCAATTGGCCTTACAAACGTAAGAAACAAAGCAATAATAACAATAATGTACAGTTTAGTTTGGGATTGTTCCATACTTTTCCTAAATACTCCAGGACCCATCAATTCCTCATCCTTCTGCCTTTAAAGTTCCCTTTAAACCATCCACTGGTGATCTAAAACCAGCCCCACTGAAGGAAATGTAAATGAGCAGTTGGATTGATCTGAGAAGAGGGGTGGGATTTAACACCATAAGGACCACGCAGTCTGGGGATGGATCACTCTAGAACAGAGTTGTCCAAGTCCAGTCCTCAAGGGCCACCACTGACTGCAGGGATATCTGGTTTTATTTTCATCAGGTGGCTCTGCAGCAGAGCTGAGATCGCGTTAGTGAAAAGAATTATTTCACTGAAAAAGTCTTCCACGTGTGCTTGGTTTGCAAGCACAGATAGAAGACCATTTCAGTTAAATATTTTTTTTTTACTAATGTGATCTCGGCTCTGCTGCAGAGCTGTCTGATGAAAATAAAACCAGATATCCCTGCAGTCAGTAGAACAGTGGCTTCAGAGAAAGGGGAGGGAGGGGGGAACTTTGCTTACCTTTATGGTTTGAGAGATGACAATGGGGGCAATTTAATTCTTTTTTAAAGAGCTACAGTATGGGGATTAGTAATATTTAAGTATTACTATCCCTTTAATGTCCAATCAGGTATGATGGTCCTGGCATATCACCACTCCCTAATTACAATCTAATTTTAATGTGTCCCTCTCCCTCTCCTTTTCCCTACGTCATGCTACCTTCCCTCAGATCTGAAAGCCGGATGCTTGACCAGACAGATCACATTGAGGGACAATTCTGCGTCTATCAATATAGGGAAAACCCTGCCTACCTTGATGAAGTGGGACAGGGTTTTCCCTAGCCTTTCTCGTAATCCGTCCGGACCGGCTCTCTTCTCTGGAGGAAGTCAGCGTGACATAGAGAAGAGGGGCGGGAGAGGGACACTTTAAAAAAAGAAACAAAAAATTAAGAATTCAGCATTAATGGGATCGTAATGTTTCGTTATAAAACATGTGTAGCAGTAAAACCTTATAACACTTTGCTGCTTTACATTTATTCTCTAATAAAGTTCCCCCCCTCCCGCCACTTTTACTTACCTCAGCGAGCCAGACCGGACAGAACGCGATGTGGGACAATCTTCTTCCAGCAAAAGGAAAATCCTGTCCTCCTTCATCAAGGGAGCAGGCTTTTCCTTATACTGAAAGAGAGGAAGATTGTCCCTCGCTGCAATCTGTCTGGATTCCAGAACTGAGGGGAGACTCCTGAGGTAAGTAAAAGGGGCAAAAGGGGGGACACTTTATTAGAGAATTAATGTAAAAATGGCAAAGTGTTTTATAAGATTTTTCTGCTACACACTGTTGCAAAAAAGTAGAAAGGAGACTCGATTGTACTTTAATAATGAAACATTACTATCCCTTTAAGGACACTAAAAAAGGTGCGTCTCGTTCTAAAAAAGTATCCTATATAATAATTTGCTAAAATGTGCGTAATGCCGCAGTCGTGCACAGTACAGACTGCTGCAGTGCTGCGTCCCGCTCTGTATCTGCCAGTGGCACTGTGGCCCCTGTAAGGGGCTCCTCAACTAGTAATGAATAATTGACGATGACTTAATATTCAGACAGTACTATCCCTTTAACTAAATCATGGGGCGAAATAAAAATTCACATACATTTAACCCTTGGAGTGTCAGAGGGGTGCCCAACGCACTGCGGAGCAATGCGTTGTGCACCCCTCTGGCATCGAAAGGGTTAAACAGATATTTGAACTCCTTGAAGGTCAGAGAAGTCTCCAACACAATGCAAAGCATCGGAGACTTTGCTACCGATATAACCCCCCCATTTCATCAGATATGATAGATATACCACATTTCCCTATAAATGATTGTAATAATACAGGAACACGCAATGTGTTGGAGACCTCTCACGCATTCAAGAGTTAAAAGTAAAGCCCTATTAAAGGGGCAGTGCCTCTTAGATGAATAAATAAATGAACCATATATACAGCATTGGGAAGCTTATCCGTGACACTCCTACTTGGTTTTATACTCTGGTCCACAAGGGGTTAATCTCAAAGTGACAATCAAAATCCAGTGCACTTAACCATCTTAATGCTGGTGCTTCAAGCAATAGATTGTGAAGCAATGCATTGCCCCCCCCCCCCGGCACTAAAGGGTTATGGGAATTTGAAGGAGCACGGTGATATGAGTGAGCCGAAAAGGATTTCAGCAGCTGACATCACCAGAGTTGAAGAAGTTGACAGTATCGCACCCATTTACACGCTATGGGCCCTACTCAATAGGACTTAATATTCCAGAAGTACTGTCCCTTTTAATATGCTCAATAATTGCACCTCTTTGATAAGGCTGTTTGTTTGGGGCTGCTTTGCTGTATCAGGGCCTGGGCAGTTTGCTATCATCGACAGGAGAATGTAAGGACATCTCTGCACCAATTGAAGCCTAACAGAAGTTGGGCGATACAAGACAACGACCCAAAGCACATTAGTAAATCAGGAAAAGAATGGCTTCAACAGAAGAAAATACGCCTTCTGGAGTGGCCAAGTCAGAGTCATGACCTCAACCCCATTGACATGCTGTGGCATGACCTCAGGAGAGCAATTCACACCAGACATCCCAAGAATACTGCTGAACTGAAAAGGTTTTGAGGAATGGTCCAAATTCCTCCTGACCGTTGTGCAGATATGATCCAAATCTACAGGATATGTTTGCTTTAGGTTATTGCTGCCAAAAGAGGGTAAACTAGTTATTAAATCGAAGGGTTCACATAATTTTTCCACCCTGCATGGTGAATGTTTTCATGGTGTGTTCAGTAAAGACATGAAAACATATAATTGTATGTGTGTTATTAGCTGAAGAAGACTGTGTTTGTCTATTGTTGTAACTTATCTAGTTTTGTCCTAGGAGGCACTGCCCATTTAAAGAGGAACTATCACTCAAATGAAAGTGCTCCCCAAATAATTATTCATATAGCGATGATGATATGCATATCAGTACTTGTATGATCCTAATTAAGTCCAGCATTACTGAGAAATCCATCTTGTTCAGAGACTCACGAGCAGGCTTCTTGCTGTAACGGCATCGTTATGCCTGCACAGTCAGTCCCTTCCTGTACCTTAAGGTACAATGCAACTCCCCTCACCAATCATAGAGGAGGCCGGGAGGGACAGTGCAGACGCACAGATGCCAAAGAGGCAAGATGTCTGCGCTGATGCCTGCCTGTGAGTCTCTGGATTTCTCAGTAATGCTGGATCAGGATCATACAAGTATTTGTATGCATATCGTTACATAAATAACTAGTTGAAGAGCCCTTTACACGGGCCACAGTGCCACTGCCAGCCGGTCGCTGGGCAGCCATGTGCAGTACAGACTGCCTGCGCCGCGGCTGATACGGATCTGGATGCCAGCTCTGTATCAGCCGTGGCGCGGGCAGTCTCTACTGCGTGTGACTGCAGCACACACAGCAGTCTTTACTGCGCATGACTTTGTCGTTACACACGTTTTAGCGAATTATTATATAGGATTATTTGGGGGGCACTTTAATTTGAGCGAAAGTTCGGATTTAAATCATTGAGAATTGTGAGAAAGGTCATATCCTACAGCACATGGGGTTTCCTCCAGCAACTATCCTTTATTTCTTTGTGCATAAGGCTACAAGAATATAACAGAGACAGCTCAATCAGTAACAGGTCCGGACGTACGTGTCTTCGGTGTTCTCCATTCTTGTATTATCATCTTCTGATTGGAACGCGGCTGAAAGCATAAAAAATGTATCATGTACTTCAGAGATCGACATGCGTGCGCCAAATATACTCTTATTGTTAAAGGGTATCTACCACCCCTCTACAGGTTTGTT
The DNA here is from genome assembly GCA_037306005.1 of Rhinophrynus dorsalis. Taxonomy (NCBI): domain Eukaryota; kingdom Metazoa; phylum Chordata; class Amphibia; order Anura; family Rhinophrynidae; genus Rhinophrynus; species Rhinophrynus dorsalis. The sequence goes on from CM074718.1 coordinate 674,769,005, forward strand.
TAAGAAGTTTGTGTATATAGCGACTAGATGGAAAAACGTTTTTATTTATTTATTTTTTTTAATAGTTATTTTTCAGAAATTAAGCTTGTAAAGATGATCCCGGGTCTTTCTTCCAGACAGACTGCTGGTACAGCTCTGAACCCCAGTCTGTCACTCTTCATCTGCTCCCCTCTCTCGATACAGCCTCTTGCAATGAAGTCGTATCCAGAGAGGGGATGTATGCATGTAAGCTGGAGCGCTCTCATTGGCCAGAGATTAAAAAAATGAAAACATTATTCTATCTATATAAAGAAACACATATAGGGGTGATAGATCCCCTGTAGGAGTCAGCAATAAAATTAACCAATTACAGGGGATGGTTACTCAAAGTGAAAATGTCAATGTTAAGCAGTTAAAGTGGACTTGTCACCCAGCCAAAGACAATTTTAGTTTACAGGTATAGTAATATATTAAAATAAACAGAGCTCTCATTCATCTTCATAGTTATTGTGCATGTAGAGGGGTATTTCAGCAGTATCAGACTTGTAGCTCATGAGTAATTGAATTATAAAGATCCCCCCGTCCCGACCCCTTTCTCATTCTAAGCTGCCTCCCCTCAGATATGGAATCCGGTCACTGGACTGGACAGCTTGTAGGGAGGAACAATATTCATACACTGAGTGTAAGGAAAACCCGGCCCCACTTTGACGAATCAGGGCAGGTTTTTCCTTATGCTCACAGAGGATTGTCCACTGCTGTGCTCCATCTGAAACCGGCATGGAAAAGCAGTGTTACATAGTTAAAGGGGTGGAAGGGGATCCTTTATAATTCAATTACTCATGAACTTCAAGTCGGATAGTAGTGAAATATTGCTAAAAATGGACAAAAAAAAAAAAACTATGAACATGATTTGGAGTTCCTTTTATGTTAATATATTAAATCTGCCTATATGCTGCACTAGCTGTTTTTCTGTAAAATAAATAGTATTTGAGAATTGAATCTTTATGTTTTGGTGGCACAGTATGTTAATTAGTTCTGTTCCAAGCCAAACGTATCGCTCACTCTGCTATTAGACATACCGCCAGTGTGTGGGATCTGACTAGACTCATTCATATCACAGCTACTTTTGGAAGGCAAAATAGATATTCAGAAACTAATCGCTACCTGCTTAATTATAGCAGGGAGACTTTATAGCGGATGAAAGTTCCGCTTTAAAAATAAGACTGTCAGTGGTTTGTTACATACTGTAAATGTGCACACCATTTAACAAATACTTTGTGGAAGCACGTTTTGCTTTGATTAAAGTCTGTTTGGATGGTATCAACCAAGGACATCTGTATTTTTAACGCGGAACTACCACCCCACCGAAAGTTTTCCCCAAAGAATTACCCATCTGGCGACTAGCTGCTCAATAGTACTAGTCACCATTATTAATACCTCCTTATAGAGAATTCCTACTGCTCCCAAGACTGACAGCCAGGACACAGCGCAGACATCTTTGCATAGTGACGTCTGCGCACCTGCGCTGTCAGTCCCTTCCGTACATTAAGGTACCAAGCAAAGCCTCTTACAGTGGACTGGGACTGACAACGCAGTCGCACAGACATCACTATGGAAATATGTCTGCGCTGTTTCCTGGCTGTCAGTCCCGGGAGCAGTAGGAATTCTCTATAAGGAGGTAATTATTCTGGAGACTAGCACTGCTGAGCAGCTAGTCGCCAGATGGGTAATTGTTTGGGGAAAACTTTAGGTCGGGTGGTAGTTCCGCTTTAAATTTTCTCCCGCTATTCTTTGAGGAAGAGTTCAAGCTCAGTCATATTGCGAGGGGATCTCCTGTGCACAGTCCTCTTTAGGTCATTCCATGGATTTCCTTTTGGATTGAGGTCCAGGCTCTGATTGGGCCATTCCAGGACACTGATCTTCCAGTCTGTAAGCCATCCCTTGACTGATTTAGCAGTGGGCTTTGGATCCTTGCCATGTTGAAAGCTGAAATTCTTCTTTAACTGCAGCTTTCTGACAGAGGGCACAAGGTTTTGCACCAAAATATACGGATATTTGGAACTATTCATATTACCCACTGTCTTGACTACCCCTGTGCCTGCTAAAGAGAAGCCGCCCCATAACATGATGCTTCCACCACCATGCTTATAGTAGGTAGTTGGTTGCTGAGCTCTGTCACTATAGATAGTTTGAGAGATAAAAGTTGCTATAGTTACCCCTCCAGTCTCTTTCACAGACGTCAGCATCTGAAATTCTGGTCATTTACTGGCCGGTGGGTCTTCAGCAGAGCCGGAACAGAGCTATCTAGAAAAAAATACTTCACTGGAACGGTCTACAAAGTGTGACTGCAAACTAGGTTCACTTTGTAGACTGTTCAATTGAAGTATTTCTTTCTAGATAATGTTACTTTGGCACTGCTGAAGAGCCGCCGGCCAGTCCCGGGACCAGGATCTTCTTCTGTCAGCTAGAGGCTGACGTCTGTGAAAGAGACGGGAGGGGGTAACTTTATCACCTCATATCTCTCAAACCATAAAGGTCTGAGAGATCGGACTGGCATCAATTGATTTCTTTTTTTAATATCTACAATATTAAACAATGCTTAAATTAACCATTGCTATCCCTTTAATATGGAAAAAATACATTGCTAGGATTACCCTGCTCAGTAAAAGAAGGGAACGCCCTCTCTGAGAGAGGTTTTATTCAAAAGTTATTTTTGCTCAGGCTTGCCTTTTTGGGTGTAGTACTTCCACAGCCAGAAATGTTACAGTGGTGCTGTTGCTGTAGCATTCTATGGACAAATCTGTTCAGTTGATAATAAACCTGCACAGGATTCTGTAATAACAGCACCGCTGTAAAGGTTCAGGCCATAGAGGCATTGCACCCAAAAAAATGCAGGTCTGAGTTGTAATAACTTTTAAATGAACCATCACTCAGATGTGGGAGTACCCTTGCTTTACTCAGCATGATAAACACTGTAATATATATTTTGTCATATTAGGTGTCACTGTCCCTTTATCTCACATGCAGAAAATTAGGTAAATTCTAGATATGACCTTAGGGGTCCTTGAGAACAGGTTTGCGAACCACTGCTATAGGGTGTTTTCAGCTGGAAAAAAACAATAAAAGGAGGACTCCCACATTTGATTCAAATCTTATTGCAGAGCACACTTTTTAACCCCTTGAGGACCAGAGGGAATTGTAGGTATTACAAAGCAAGGCATTGTACACCCCATTGGTCCTCAAAGGATTAACATTAAACTATAATTTTCTAATGCGGTCACTAGGTGGTGCTGTTTTATCACTTACTATGAGAAAGCCATGGTCTAGGACTCAAGGTGGGGGGATTACGCACTGAGGCTTGATCAAGAGGAGATAAAGTGGAGAGGACTTCTCTAATGAGCTCACTTCTCCAGTTCCTGTGCTATTCTATAGACCCTATTCACCAAAATCTCCAGAGCTGGATAAATCTTAGTGCATAGGATCCATAGAATAACATTGGACTTGGAGAAGTGATATCACCGGAGAAGTCATCTCTGCTTTATCACATCTTTATCACTCCTTAGTGCATAACCCCCAAACTCAGCCATAGGATACATGATAAAAAATAGCATTCCACCAGTGGGAGCCCCCTTGTTTTACTCAGAAGGAAAAACTTTATAAGATATTTTTCATAAGAAAAAAAAAAAACAAGACTTGTATGGTCCTGGCTTATTTTGCTGGCTGCTAAGCAGGAAAGCAGCTTAAGGTTATAGTTATCAAGCTAAGAATGGACAATCGTAGGTAAACCAACAGCACTATAGAGGACAAACATAAATTCCCAAATTCCAAAATAATTAAAATGGTGCATTTAACCCCATTAGATGCTAGTGAAGTTTCTAATTTAGGGGTCTTCATCGAGCAGCTTGTGAGTGGCTCTCTCTCCAGACCAATCAGGTATTAGGCTATTTGGCCTGCAAGAGATAGGTCCAGTGCTTAAAGTTTGCTCCCCATTTGGATTCAGCCACTCTGGGCAAAGCTTTCGACTGTGGTACCCATCAGTGGCCAATCAGAGAGCTGATAGTAAGGCAGATAGAGGCCTCACAGAATGTTCACGGTTTTCTTGCCCCACTGCCATAATAGTTGCTTACGGATTATTCCATAAGCTTTGTAAAGACAACTTACATAGTAAATAATATGGGAAATATGTGGTGTCAAAGTGGGTAAGAGCCAAAATGTTACTCCATATTCACTCACACATTGCTAGCTTTCTGTTATATTTATTGTTTTAATAAACCACTCTAATAACTGTAAAGGGATGGTAATGTCCCAGAAATTTTTTTAGCATTGAGTAGTGCTTAAAAACTTGAACTGGATGCAAAAAAACGTATCTCTCAAAACGCTATGGTTTGAGAGACATCTGCATTCAAAGTTTGAAGTTTACAGCTGACGACAGGAGATACGTGACGGCCGACACGGAGGATCTTCAGCAGAGCCGCAATCGCTTTTTTTTTTTTTAAACAATGATTTCAATGGAATGGTCTACGAAGTGTGCTTGCAAACCAGGCACAGTTTGTAGACAATGAGTGGAAGACCTTTCTAGCATTGAAGGGGTTAAAAGAAACATTTAAATCAATGGGAATTTTTATGTATCCCCTATGGGACAGTTGGATTGCCCCAAAATCATTCCTTTTTTTGTTGAAAAAACAGAAACAGAACAGCGCAACGAGAGGATCTAAGTGTAGCAGTTTTTTTATTTTTAAACTTCAAAATAATTAAATCATTAAATACATATAAAAGAGCAAATAAGCAAAACAACTTTCTACAGCAGTGGAGTAGACTATATTGAGGATGTAAATCGTTATGTAACTGAGGTAGGGGTACACATAATAAAAGAGCTGGCTGTGGGATATATCACAGTATACACGCAGAATAGTTGTACAATTATACTGTCTATTGACGTCTTAAATTACAACAATGTATCTCTGTGATGATATGAGGAGCAATGACGCTACTGCAGCTAATGGCTATTAGTGTAGAAACTAGAACTCACTACAAACAAGTTGACATTAACGGGTACAGAAATGCCAAAAGTGGACATCTAAAGAGATGGCTGCCTAATGTCCCGTACAGTCAGTTCCAATGGGTGAAATAAAACTGCTTGAGAAACGAGGTATATCAAGAACAAGCAGCGCATTTAAGAAAACAACGACACTGGAGGAGGTGCTTCTAAAGATCCACCGTTCATCCACAGCCAAGGAAGAAGTCCAACCACTTATTCAATAAAAGATACTTTATTCTTCCATTTTTAAAAACATCATATGTCCAAGACCACAAAGCGCCTGACGCGTTTCGTGAATATATCACTTAAACTTAGACTGTCATGTAATTGTGTCTTGACTTCTTATATACCTGTACTAAAACATTTAAACAAATAACTTAGGCAATCAACCAATCACCAATTGATAAAATACAAACTATCCAATGGGAGGATTCAACAAATATATCACTACTGCCGGAAATCAATCCTTATTTTAAAGGGATAGAGACATAGTTCCATAATATTTAATGACGTCCGCCATGGGCTAGGATAAACATCACCTCTTATAAATAAATAATTAAAGTTTATTACTAATTATGGTGTTTATGAACTGCTGGCAATAGCGGAAAGGAAAATGATGTTAATGTTCCCTTGTGAAGGATTCTCAAATACAGCCTAGTACTGTACCTCAGCATAGAACAACAAGTACCTTTTATTACTAGATACAATACATCAGCGCCAGTTATACAAAAAGTCATTAACTCACATTGGAAAATCTTGAAGGTTGATAAACTTCTCAATAAAATCATACTGAAGAGAACAAAATTTGTCTTTAACCCCTTAACGACTGGCCGCGCAAGCATGCGGCGGTCACTAAACGAACACGGAACATTTTTATTTATTTTTTTACGATTGGACTCAGGGATCGCACGGGGAGCCCTGAAATCCATGACGGTCATAGTACGTCATGAGCCGTTCAGGCACTTTTTACCCATGACGTACCATGACCGTCAAGGGTCGTTAAGGGGTTAAAAAAGCAAAGGATCTAAAACAAAAGCTTGTGCCTTCCATGTTGAGAAAGAAGAACAGAGAAGCATCATTTGGATTGGTGATGAGATGAAGAGGATAGGAAAGAAGAGAAGGGGAGTCTCATAGGGTAATAATGTAATGTCAAATAAACCCACAACCAGTCCCTATATTGGGGTACTCAAACAGGGGTAGGTCTGAGCAATATACAACCGGGGCTCACCAAGTAGGAAAAGTAAAAGCGCAATCACACTAGGACGAAAAAACCCAGAGCCAACTAGAGGCAGGCGTGTGAAATATAGGGGCTCACCCCAGTATGGGCAAGTGCACAACGTTCAGTGATATGGGGGCTCACCCCAAAGGCAAATAGTATGTGCAAACCAGTATGGGATACGTAGAAATATGGAGCAAACTAGTATGGAATGCTTATCAAAATGGGGGCTCACCCTAGTAGACCCAAAACTCGTGCCAAAGGAGTTGGTGTGATAGATGAAAACTAGGTGGTTAAACACAATAGTTGGGTACATAGAGCAAAGGGTAGAAAAAGGGGGGCTCACCCCATAAGACAGGCAACTGAGACGTTTTTAAACAAGCACTGGTGGGCCTCAAATAAATGGGTCACCCATATATGATGGGAAATGGGAAGTCTGAAGAAACAAATAAAATGGGCTCACCCCAGTTGCATAGCCGGCACCTGCCCGCTGACATACATAAACTAACAGTGTAGGCCAAAACGGGACTCCCAAAATCACAGGAGGCTCACCCCTAATAGCGCCATTAAAGCACCCAACAGTAGCGGGGGCTCACCCCAGATGGGGCCCGAACTGTGCACCGGTAAAATGATATGCAAATGGAGCATAAAACAGTAGCGGGGGCTCACCCCAGAAGGTGCCGGAACCAAGCACGGCAATATAATAGGCAATTGGATGTTTTAGCTTAAAACATTAACCAGAGGGCCCTAAAAACCCCACCTCGGAACCCGAGACCCCTGGAAAAAGGTCCAGATAACTCCGGATCGAGGACCTCTGTAAAAGATGAAAGCAGAACGAACCAGTGAGGCAGCCAATGCGAATCTCATAAGACGCGAGATCCAAGATAGCCACCGCGCCTACAGCAGCCAAATGGTCTGCGGACCGCGATACAAGAAACAGGGAAAGGTAAAGGGGTAAGAATCCAGCCACCTCAATTCCCAGCCCAAAATACAGTCCCACGGAACAACGCGTTGAAAGTAACACGGCAGCAAGACAAACCATCAAGGGAGCGAGCCCCCAGCATCCAAGCCGGACACCAGGGAGGGCAGGTGGAAACAAGATGGTTGGAACCTGAACTAACAACGCTCTAGCAGTACACAAGGTTAGAACAAACCCCAGACATGAAAATGGTGAGAACAATAAACACCCGTTTTAAGAAAAAAAAAGTCCAGTGTCATCACAGTATACACTTTCATACTAACAGAAGTAGTACTCTGACCTGTGCTGTAGCTTGTTGGAGCAGCAAAGAAAGAGGAGTGGCTTAGTTGGGTCATACCTTATATTATCTCTGCTTTTCTCTGATTGGTTGTTTCTAAGTAGTCCCTGTGCTGCTATTGGAGTTTTTCAGTAAAGAAAGAAAGCAAAATATGAAGCCTCCTGTCATGTAGTAAAATTGGTTTGAGACACGATTTCCCCCCAAATTTCTTCCCAAAAAAAATAAATAAAAAAACTGAACATAGGTAAATCCTGCCACATCCACTTCAATTCCTGGGTTGCCTGTGAATTCAGGAATTTCTGGGTATAAATTGGCTGATGATACCCAGTGGCAGGTCTTGGGGCAGTACTTGTGGCAGGTCTTGGGGCATTTCTTAAGGCAGCGCTTTGGGAAATTGCTGGGGCAGCTCTTGGGGCAGTTCCTGGGGCACCTGTTGGAGCAGTGCTCCCTTTTTTTCATTGAATGCCCTGCGTCATCACTACTAGAGCTGCTGTCACACTCCGAAAACTGACTGATGTCGAAATCTGACGCAGTGTCTGCGGCGTCTGAGTCATACGCCAAATAGGAATACGCCTCTTCTAAACTGTACCTCTGCTGCATTGTATACACCTACTCTAAACTAAATAAATTACTAACTTCTATATCTAAATATACCTAAATCTCACCCCAAACGGTCACTATTCCTATGATAAATATTTGTTTGTATTTTTTTTTTCCCTACGCTACTCCTAAGCGTAAATCTATCCCTAAGCCTTACCCCAACACACGTATTCCCTGAACCTACCCAAACCAACTACCTACATAGTAACATAGTAGATAAGGCTGAAAAAAGACATGCATCCATCAAGTCCAGCCCATGCAAAAAACACCCCTGTTGATCCAGAGGAAGGCAAAAAAAGCCCTCTTGAGCCATTTCGGAAGTCAAATAGTTTCCCGGATCAATATCCTGTTTGGCTTTGAAGCCATCTGTCATAATTGTCAATATTGTTCTGTGCTAGATAGGCATCCATTGCGCTGAGAAAATTGAACTAACCAAGGATTTATGGCACTTACATCCAATAGTACTAACTCCTTCTGTGTTATACCTACCTTCCTCTAGACTGTAATCTCTCACCAGCAGGGGGCACTCTGATCCTTCTGTTCCCCACATCTGATTGTACTATTTAATACCTCTGTATGTCTACTCCCTACTGTAAAGCTCTGCGGAATTAGTTGGTGCTATATAAATAAACATTAATAATAATAATAATAATAATAATACAGAGATAGGATAATATTAGCATCCCTTGCTTCTACACCTCTGATCCTTCTGTTCTCCACACCTGATTGTACTATTTAATACCTCTGTATGTCTATTCCCAATTGTACAGCTCTGCGGAATTAGTTGGCGCTATATAAATAAAGAATAATAATAATATGCAGGCTAGTACTCTATTTGCTCTTGCAGCAGCTGAGTGACTCTGCACACTGCTGTGAAGTCAATTGTCTATCAGTAATCCTAAATCTTTCTCTAATGAGGATTTCCCAAGTTGTATCCCATTTATAGTATATGTAGCAAGTTTGTTTCTACAACCCAAATGCATAACCTTACATTTATCTACATTAAATGACATCTGCCTCTTTTCTGTCCATTCACTTAGTTTATCTAAATCCTTCTGTAGGGAAAAAACATCCAGCTCTGTATGTATTTCCTTACATAGCTTAGTGTCATCAGCAAAGATTGAGATGCTACTTTCAATTCCCACTTCTAGATAATTAATAAACAAATTAAAAAGCATTTGTCCCAGGACTGAACCCTGCGGCACCCCACTTATAACCTTAGACCAATTTGAAAAAGTGCCATTTACAACAACTCTCTGCCATCTATCATTTAAGCAGTTCTCAATCCATGTACAGATAACACCACCCAAATTGAAGCCTTTTAATTTATGCAGTAATCTGTTATGAGGCACTGTATCTACCCTGTCTAAACTAGCTTATAATATAAAAGAGGATTTTAGTCTTACCTGTTACATCCTTTTCTCTTAGTCCATACAGGTTACTGGTAACTCTTGGTAGGCGATCTGCCCCTTTTATTTAGGCAGGAACAATTCTAGAATTGATTGCAGGGGGTGGAGCCTACCTTCCCTCCTTGGCTGCAGCTAGCCAACCAGCTCCAGAAAGATTTGAGACACTAACAATTGACTAGATAGTGGAAGGGAAAGAAGACTCCTGTGAGCATGAACCCGAAGGACCCCCACAGTCTGCCACAGGAGAGCCAAGCATGGTCCCTTGACAGAGTGGGAGGCCAGTAACCTGTATGGACTAAGAGAAAAGGATTTAACAGGTAAGACTAAAATCTTCTTTTCTCTGTCGTCCAATACAGGTTACTGGTAACTCTGGGACGTCCAACCATTGAGTTCCCCAGAGGCGGGAAGTAAGGCAAGGACCAGGCGCAAGGCCCCCAAAGTCACCAGAGCAGAAATGAATCATAAGATCAGAGATAGCCTAACAACAAGGGAGTGGCAACAGACACTGAACAGGGGTCAAAAGTGAATGAAGCACCAAGAACCGAAGACGATCCTAGATAGTCAAGACTGCCTCCAGGATCTTCCTCCCAAAGCTGGAGTCAGCCGATGCCAGCACATCAACATGGTAATGCTTCGATAAGGTGTGCACAGATGCCCAAGTGGAAGCCTTGCACAACTGATCAGTGCAGGCCTGATTCTTGTAAGCCCAAGAAGCCCCAATAGATTGTGTAGAATGAGCCGTGACCCGAAAGGGAACAGGCTTCTTCCTCATCTCGTAAGTCTTACGAATAGTGGACTTGATCCAGGACGCAATAGTCACCTTGGATGCAGGTCTTCCTGCCCTGGGAGCCTCAGGAATAACGAACAGCGCGTCAGATTCCCTGATAGACTCAGTGAGATGTACATAAAACTTGAGACAAAGCACCACATCTAACAAGTGGAGATCCCTCTCCTTGTCAGAGGTGGGGTCAGGGTAGAAAGAAGGCACCACAATCTCCTGATTGATGTGGAACTCTGAAACCACTTTTGGGAAAAGCTCCTGAGAAGTGCGAAGCACTGCCTTCTCCTTGTGAAACACCAAAAAGGGTGGTTTACAGGATAGAGCATGTAACTCCGCGACACATCGAACAGACACGATTGCCAGGAGATAGGCCATTTTCCATGTCAACATGCATAAAGGAATGGTAGCCAAGGACGCAAAGGGAGGGTGCTAAAGAACGGCCAAAGCCAAGTTAAGATCTCATGGAGTAGCGGGATACTTAAAGACAGGATGAGTATGAGCAACGCCCTGAAAGAAAACCTTGACATCCGTAAGAATGGCAATCCGCCTCTGAAAGAAAAGAGAGAGAGCAGAAGTCTGAACCTTAAGGGAACTCAAACTGAGGCCCTTGTCCACACCATCCTGCAAGAAGTCCAGGACAGTAGGAAGATCAAATTCCTGAGACAGGTCCCTATCAGCACACCAATATAGAAAGGTCGCCCAGACACGATGGTAGGCTTTAGAAGAAACAGGTTTGCGGGCATTAAGCATAGTAGCCACCGCACCAGAAGAAAAAACCCTTCTTCCTCAATATTGAGGATTCAATTTCCAAGCTGACGATGAACATCCTCCTTCAACAGGTAACCCTGTAGAAGAAGATCCAGATGGCAAGGGAGCTGGAATGGCTCTGCCACTGACAGATCCAGAAGCTCCAGAAACCAAGCTTGTTGAGGACAGTACGGAGCAATCAGAATGACTGGGCAGCGTTCCAGTCTCATTTTCCGCAACACCCAGTGCAACATGGGGAGGGGAAGAAAGATGTAAGCCAAAGGAAATAACCAAGGAATGGACATGGCATCCACCGCTATAACTAGAGGATCCTTCCAGCAAGAGTAGAACCTTGTCACCATCAGGTCGATGCAAGGAAGACCCCACTTCTGAACAATGAGGTTGAACACCTCTGGGTTTAGCTCTCACTCGCCACTGTCCACTGTGTGTCAACTGAGAAAGTCCACCATTACATTGTCTATGCCAGGAATGTGCACTGCGGATATGGCAGAAATGTGTTCTTCTGCCCAGGACAAAATAGGCATGACCTCTAACCAAGAGGCGAGACATCTTGTTCCGCCCTGCTTGTTTATGTAAGCCATGGCCGGGGCGTTGTCAGACTATACCCAGACTGGGCAGTCTTCCTGCTGGGGTGTCCAATGATGAAGGGCATGAAATATCGCCTGAAGCTCCAACACATTGATGGGAAGGAGAGATTCCTCCGGAGACCAACAACCCTGAGCACTCAGTCGACTCAGGACCGCTCCCCAGCTGGAGAGGCTGGCATCCGTTGTCACTGTGGTCCAGAAGGATACTAGGAAGGACTTGTCCTTCAGCAGATTGGAGAGGTTGAGCAACCAGGACAAACACAGTTCCACATTACGAGGAAGGGATATTGACGTCTTCAGAAGGTCCGGCTGACCCCTGCACACCTGGATCACAAACCTCTGGAGTTCCCTGGTGTGAGCCATAACAAATGGGACTGCTTCTATGGTGGAGATGAATTTCCCCACTAGAGATGACAGCTTCTTGGCTGGAACTGGATCGTGAGCCAGAACAGCAGAAACCCTGTGAGCGATCTGGTGAGCTACCTCATCCGTGAGAAACACCATGCTCTGCTGAGTGTCGAAGAGAAGACCCAGCAAGACCAGACGCTGGGATGGGACAAGATCTGACTTGTCCATGTTGATGATCCACCCGTGATGGGTGAGAGCATGAATGCAGTCCTGAACCTGCTGATGAAGAAGTTCTGCAGAGGGGGCCTTCAGAATCAGGTTGTCCACGTATGGAGTAACTCTGATGCCATCCCGATGGAGCACGGATACTAAAGCTCCCAGGACACGGTTGAAGACTTGAGGAGCTGTAGTCAGACCAAAGGGAAGAGCTGAAAACTGAAAGTACCCTTGGTCGCAAGCAAATCTGAGATACTGCTGGCTCTCTGGATGAATGGTGATGTGTAGAAACATGTCCTGAAGATCCAGAGAGGCAAGGAATTCCCCCGGGGACATAGCGGCAATCACCATCCTTAGGGACTCCTGGTAATAATGGCACTGATCACAAAGGAATTGAAATCCTTCAAACCCAAAATGTGACGACAACCGCTGTCCTTCTTGGAGACCACAAAGTTGTTTGAGTAAAAACCCACATATCTGTCCTGAACTGGATCCGGCTCTAGAACATCCTTGTCCAGAAGGGTCTGGGTAGCACCATTGAACAGACAGTGTTTCTCTGTGCCCTGGGGCGTACGAGAAGGAAAAAAGTGAAAGAGAGGCAGAGAGATGAAAGGGATCCTGTATCCTTCCGCCATCACCTGTAAAATACATGGGTCCACCACAGAATCCTCCCAGATGCTGTGGTAGTGACGCAGACGGCCACCCACAGCAGAGTGAGGACCTGGGTTCAGTGAGTCATGCCAAAGAATGCTTGGAAGAGACCTTGGGCTTCCATTGCTGTTTGGGCTTGGAGGAGGCACGCGGAGTTGAGGGAACCGCCTGGTTCGCAGGACGTGTCTCAGTCTGAAAGGAACGAAAAAACTGATTATGCTTGAGAGGTGTTTTCTTCCTGGGGACCAAAGGCAGAAGTGTACTTTTACCCCCTGTGGCCTCACTAATCAGATCCTTAAGATCTGGCACAAACAATAATGTGCCTTGAAAAGGCAAGGAGAGCAATATTTTCCTGGAAGTGGTGTCAGCAGACCAGATCTTGAGCCAAAGAGCTCTTCTGGCAACCACAGACATGGTGGAAACCCTAGCCACCAAACAGATGGCATCTAATAAGGCAGCAGAAACATAGTGCTGGGCCTCAGAAATGTCGGCAAGAAGGTTCAACATATCCAAAGTAAGAGCACCCTGACGGACAGCCAGGGTGAGTTGTTCAGTCCAGACTGCAATGGCCCGGTTAACGCATGCCGCAGCAAACACTGGACAGATGGCGTTACCTGGAGTGGCAAAGATGGACTTGAGGGAAACCTCAAGTTTGTCAGTCCAGTCTTTCAGAGTGGAGGCATCAGAAACTGGCAAGGCAGTAGACTTGGATAGCCTGGAAATAGGAGCATCCACATTGGGGGGATGAATCCACTGAGCAAGTGCCACCTCAGAAAAGGGGTACAGCTTGGCAAATGCCCTGGAAACAGAAGGTTTCCTGTCCGGAGATTTCCACTCATCAGACACAAGGCGGTCAAGAGTGGGGTTAGGTGGAAAACAAGTAAGGGGCTTTTTAGGCTCCTGAAATACATCAGAGGGATCTGATGAAACCTCCTGAACTAGGGGAATGTTTAGGGTAGTCAAGACAGCCCTGATCAGGCCCTCAGCCTAGGCCTCAGATCCAGCCTCAAAGGGATCCCCAAAAAACTGTGAGGAGCCCACAGCAGAACATTCCTCAACATCTGAATCCACTAACAGTTCCTCCTCAGAGGAATCTGATTAGTCAGGTACTCCCTGCGGTTTCGGCAGGAAAGATTTGTCTGAAGAGGGGGTCTGCCATGAATGCAAGACCCCCTGTAACTGGGATGGAAAGTGGTGCAATGTAGACCTGGAAGAGACTCAGGGACATCAGAACATGCTGGGCATAAATGACCTGAGAATTCTCTAGGCAACCCTGAATGACATGAGGAGCAATGTGCAACAGGGGACACAGAGACCCCAGCGTCCTTAGTCTTAGGCCTGGCCCCAAGCTCCAATGGATTAGACATTGTCACAGTGTCAGAAATGTTTATAGTATAAAGAATCACCCAATTACAGTGTGAGAGATTAAAGTTTCACCCCAGAAATCGCTAAAATACACTTATCTGGCAGGCGAAGGGTTAATCTGCAGAGGAGAGAAGGAGAGTCCAAGCCCTGCGTAGGATACTCATTCTGGAAAAGGCACAAATGGCTGCTGCAGCGGGAGCCAATCAGAAACGAGCACACGAAGCAAGAGCTCATGTGAAAATAGGATTTTAGTCTTACCTGTTAAATCCTTTTCTCTTACTCCATATAGGTTGCTGGTAACTTTGGGTAGGTGACCTGCCCATTTAAGTAAGACAGGAAACTTTCTTGAATAAGAAGTGCTGGGTGGAGCCTACCTTCCCTTTCAACCTGAAGTAGTCAATACTCTCCTGTTAGATCGATGACGTGAACTATTGACTAGATAGCCAAAGGGAAAAGAAGACTCCTGTGAGCGTGAACCCGAAAGTACTCCCACGTTCTGCCACAGGAGAGCCAAGCATGCTCCCTTGACAGGGTGGGAGACCAGTAACCTATATGGACTAAGAGAAAAGGATTTAACAGGTAAGACTAAAATCCTATTTTCTCTGTAGTCCAATATAGGTTACTGGTAACTGGTAACACAGCCCTCTAAAAATAAAGTGTCAACGGACATGAAAACTGGTGTAAACACACCAGAAAATGTAACACAGCACACTGAACTAGAGCCAACAGGGCTCAAGAGGTAAGGGTACTAAAGGTACCTAGAAAGACCCTAGACAGGCAATACAGCCTCTAGGATCTTTCTGCCAAAAGTGGCATCAGCCAATGCCAGCACATCAACACGGTAGTGTTTGGAAAAGGTGTGCACTGACAACCAAGAAGCTGCCTTGCACAACTGAACTGCCAAGGCCTGATTCTTGTAAGCCCAAGAGGCTCCAATAGACCTGGTAGAATGAGCCGTAACCCGAAAGGGCACAGGCTTCTTCCTCAATTCATAAGCCTTATGAATGGTGGACTTAATCCAGGAAGCAATGGTGACCTTAGAAGCCGGCTTAACAGCCCTAGGACCCTCAGGAATGACGAACAATGCGTCAGACTGGCAGATGGACTGAGTACGATACACATAAAACTTAAGGCAGCACACAACATCCAACAAGTGACGATCCCTTTCCTTGTCAGATGTAGGGTCAGGACAAAAATAAGGCATCATTATCTCCTGGTTACTGTGAAACTCAGAAACCACCTTCTGGAAAAATTACTGAGAAGTGCGGAGAACTGCCTTGTCCTTATGAAAAACCAAAAAGCATGTAACTCTGTGACACGGCGAACAGACACAATCGCCAGGATAAAAGCCATCTTCCAAGTCAGGAGACATAAAGGAATGGTAGCCAAGGACTCAAAAGGTGGATGCTGGAGAACACTTAAGACCAAATTGAGATCCCACTGAGAAGTGGGACTCTTAAAAGCAGGGCGAGCATGAGCAACACCCTGAAAGAAAACCTTGACATCAGGGCTAATGGCAAGACGTCTCTGAAAGAAAACAGAGAGCACAGAAGTCTGAACCTTCAAGGAACTGAAACGGAGACCCTTATCAACCCCATCCTGCAAAAAAGACAGGACTGTAGGGAAATCAAAGACATGGGAAAGATCCCTATCAGCACACAGGGAGAGAAAGGTAGACCAAACCTGATGGTATGTCTTAGAAGAAACCGGCTTCTGAGCACAAAGCATAGTAGCAATGACCTCAGTAGAAAAGCTCTTCTTCAAAATTGAGGATTCAACCTCCAAGCCGTCAAACCCACATGTTCAACGTCTTCCTTCCACAGGTATCCCTGTAGAAGAAGATCTGGACAGTGGGTAAGTTGAAACAGTACCACCACCGACAAATCCAGAAGCGCTGGAAACCAAGACTGGCGAGGCCAGTATGGAGCAATCAGAATGACTGGAGATCGCTCCAGACGAAGCTTCCTCAATACCCTGAAGAGGGGGAAATATGTATGCCAGAAGAAAACTCCATGGACTGGACATGGCATCCACTGCTAGAGCTGAGGGTCGTTCCAACAGGAGTAGAACAGAGGAACCTTCCTGTTGTGTCGCATCGCCATCATGTCGATCTGAGGAAGAGCCCACTTCTGGACAATGAGATATAACACCTTCTGATTCAGTTCCCATTCTCCGCTTTCGATGGTGTGTCGACTTAAGAAGTCTGCCAGGACATTGTCCACGCCTGGAATGTGAACTGCGGAAATAGCAGGAACATGATCTTCTGCCCAGGCCAAAATAGCCTAGACCTCCAACCATGCTGCGAAACGTCTTGTGCCACCTTGCTTGATGATGTAAGCCCTGGCCGTGGTGTTGTCTAATTGGACTCGAATAGGACAACTCTTCAACTGGACCGTCCAATGCCAGAGAGCATGGAAGATTGCTTGAAGCTCCAATACGTTGATGGGAAGGAGACTCTCCTCCGGAGACCACCGGCCCGAAACTTTCAGGTGACCTAAGACCGCACCCCATCCCGACAGACTGGCATCTGTGGTTACAGTAGTCCAGAAGAGAATCAGGAAGGCCCTGCCTTTCAGGAGATGCGAGAGGTCGAGCCACCATGACAGACTCAGTTCCACACGTAGGGGAAGAGAGACTGATATCTTCAAGAGATCCGTCTGACCATTGCAGACCTGGATCACAAACCGCCGAAATTCCCTCGCATGAGCCATGGTGAACAGGACTGCTTCCATGATGGAAATTAACTTCCCACCAGAGACGTCAGCTTCGTGGCTGGCACCGGATCCAACTCTAGGACAGTGGATACTTTGCGTGCGATCTCATGAGCTACTTCGTCCTTGAGGAACACCATCCCCTTCACTGTGTCCGAAGTAAACGAGACGCTGATATGGAACCAGATCCGACTTGTCTATGTTCAAGATCCACCCGTAATGGGAGAGAATGTGAATGCATTCCTGGACCTGGTGATGCAGAAGCTCTGGCTTTCAGCAGGAGTTCGTCCATGTAAGAAGTAACTCGGACCCCGGTTCTGTGCAAGAGCGATATTAAGGCATCTAGGACCCGATTGAAGACCTCTGGAGCAGTAGACAGACCAAAGGGAAGAGCAGAAAACAAAGCGCACTTGCTCGCAGGAAAACCAGAGTTATTGCCGGCTCTCTGGATGTGCAGAGTATGCAGGTATGCATGCTGAAGATCCAGGGAGGTGAGAAACTCTGCAGGAGACATGGCGGCGATCACCGTCTGCAAAGAGTCCTGATGATAATGAGACTTGACCACGACAGAATTGAGATTCTTGAGGTCCAGGATAGGACGACATCTGCCATTCTTCTTGTTGACCACAAACAGGTTGGAATAGAAACCGAAACCCTGTTCTGGTTCGGGAACCGGCTACAAAACCTCTTTGTCCAAAAGGGTCTGAACCGCCCCGCTGAAAAGCCGAAGCTTGTCTGCCGCCGGAGGAGTGTGTGAAAGATGAATCCTGGGCGAAGGAAGAGAGGTAAAGGGGATCCTGTACCCCTCTGTCATGACTTCATGAATCTGCCACGGAGTCGGTCCAGACGGAGTGGTAAAAGCGCAGGCATTCACCTGCTGATCTGTGGGAACCGGGGTTCAACGAGTCATGCCGAACAAGGTTTGGCAGTCTCGGGCTTAGCCGAGGACTTCATGGGACTCCACTGCTGTTTAGGCTTGGAGAAGGCACAAGGTGCCTGGGGAACCGCCAGAGTCACTGCGTGCTCCTGAGTCTGAAAGGGACAAAAAATCTGATTCCGGGGGGGGGCGTGTCTGGACGTCCGACATGGCGGACGTGTGAGTGCTGAGCTCCGGAGCCCTTTCAGCTTCTACATCCTGCTTCTATAGCTATCTCATAGCGCCAGAAGACATTTTTCATCCTCCCTTTTCTTTCTCCCACCCCGGTTCCTCTATGACGGGAAAAAAAAAGAAAACCCTACCGATAGGTACATATTTCGGATCTACGCCATCGCGGCAGAAGAAGGGCGCGAAACAGCCTCTGGCCTTATCGCCTATACTAACCATGGCTGATGCCGAAAATGTAGAGCAGCATTCCCGCTCATCTGCTGATATTCCCTGGAGTGAGCTCCCTACACGGGAAGATATTGAGCGCTAACTATTTTCAATCAGAGACTCCATTAAGATGGACATCGCTGACCTGCGCACCGATTTGCGTACCTTGATCTCTCGAATTCAGGACCTTGAAACGGCTCAGGACTCCCTGTCCGCAGCACATGATTGCCTACAGCAACGCCTGGCCTACCAGGAGGAGACCATTGACCTCCTTCGCAGTCAAGTAGACGACTTGGAGAACCGCTGTCGACGATCGAACATTAGGGTGCGGGGCCTACCTGAATCTGTTGCCGCTTCTCACCTTGTACAGACTCTCCAGGAACTGTTTGGGAAACTTATCGATGCTCCAAGTGAAAGCGTTCGCTTTGACCGGGCCCATAGGGCTCTGAGGTCTCGGAACCAACTGGAGAGCGACCGCGTGATGTGGTGTGTTCCCTACAATCTTTCCCACAGAAGGAACTCATTATGGCGAGGGCCAGGGACTCTGGGCCCCTTCAGTTTGAGGACTCACAAGTCTCCCTCTATCAAGACCTGTCCCCACGCACCTTACAACAGAGGCGCCAGCTCAAGCCGTTGGCGGACGAACTGAGAAATAGACGCATTCCTTACAGATGGGGTTTCCCCTTCGCTATGATAGTGACCTTGGACGGACGCACTCACACCATTCGCAAGGCCGAGGATGTGCAGGACTTTTGCAAACTCCTGGACTTTTCCCCGGTTCCGACGCTGGCGGACCCACTGTGTCCGCCCCCTTCTCGGGATCTACCGCTTCCTAAGAGGGACAGATGGCAGCCCGTGGCCCAGAAGAGGGCCAGATTGTCCCTAGATCTGCCTACTGATGCAGTGGCGTCCTGAGGGACTACCCAGGTTTCATGGGCCTAGGCACTTCATATGTACTGTTATGCAATGGAACTGTTTTGTTTCCTAGGCTTTGTTTATTACAATTGTAGTGTTTGGTATGCACCTTTATCTCTATGGCTCCGGCTGAGGGCACCCTGCACTTTTAGTTCAGTTGGTTGCTCACGGGGGTAGTTTGGCCCCCGGTGATGTTCTGTTTGCGGGCTGCTCTCTCCCGGAGCCCTGATTTCAATCATGAGTCTCCCCTTGGCGGGACTCTGTTTGCCCGGGGACACTTACTCTCCTCCATGCTTTTGTTCCTGTATTTTGCAATTGGAGGCCTGAGCCTCTTTGGTGGCTCGGACCTCTCCATTGCTTATGTTTGGCCCGTCTCTCTCTCTCTCTCTCTCTACAGTTTATTTTTTTTCTTTTTTTTTTTTTCTTCTTTCCCCCCCTCTTGTCGTCTTCTCTGCTATGATAAGCCTTTGGCAGGATTATATTATAATCAATATTGTGTAGTGGGCTCCAATTTCCACCTCGGTCTATTGTCAGACCCCCCTCAACTGCTTGTATCTCTGTTTGTGGCTATTTCTCTCTTCTATATGTGCAGTTCTGTATCCCTGGTCATTGACCGTCTTTCTTGTCCAGGCTATGGCCTGTCTAGCCTGTGTCTTCTCCCCTCTCCTCTTTCTTTTCTTTTCTTGCCCTCTCTCCCTCTTACCTTTCCTTCCTGTCCTGCATCCTTTCCCCTTTTGGAAGCGCAAGTCACTGGCCTGACTTTTTCTGCTGCCTATGCTGGGTCCTTAGCGTGCCCCTCTGCTCCTTATGGCCTATAGGTTTAAGGTTATCTCAATTAATGCAAAAGGCCTCAATACGCCACAGAAAAGATCTCTCCTGTACCGGGCATGCTCCCGTTTGGGAGGTAAGGTTTGCTTTGTCCAGGAGACTCATTATGCCGCTCCCCGTATGCCCAGGATGACCAGTCACCTCTACCCGCATCAGTATTGTAGCTCAGCTTCTACCAAGCGTAGCGGGGTGGCTATTCTTCTGCACAAATCCTTTCCATTTTCAGTGGAGGACTCCATGTCCGATTCCGAGGGCAGGTTCATCTTTATTAAGGGAAACTGGGCTCCCAGCTGTGTACTTTTGCTACTCTGTATGCGCCAAACTCCCTGCAGCTCCCATTTCTTTCTTCTACATTGTCATCTCTTGCTTCCTTTGCTGAAGGTCTACTTATTCTTGGGGGGGACTTCAATACGGTCTTGAACCCTGTCCTAGACTGCTCTCAGGGTTCCTCCTCTCTGCTGGCTTCGCATTACACTAAGCTACAGGAGTTGCTGGCCCGTTACGCTTTCCTTGACCCCTGGCGCCTCTTGCATGCTGCTGATCGCTCTTATTCTTTTTTCTCACCTCCTCACTTTACATACTCTCGGATCGACTTTTTTCTAGTGCATCAGTCTTTTATTCACTATGTTTCCTCGGCTTCTTTACACCCTATTACTTGGTAGGACCATGCGCCAGTTGAGCTGGAAATTTCTCTACCTCTTCGTCTATCTCCCCCGGGGAGTTGGAGACTAGACGAGTCCATTCTCTCTGACCCGGATGCTGTGGCCAAACTCCGTTCCTCCTTGGAGGAATATCTCCGTCTTAATGACCCTTCCTCGGTACCTCCTATGACTTATTGGGAAGCCCTAAAATGTGTGCTGCATGGAGTGTGCATTCGCATACGTTCTGATGACGTGCTCCTTATACGGATAGCTGACTTAGAGTGTGCTCACCAATCTGCTGGTACTGATGTTATCTTACAGGATCTTATTGCGCAACGTAAACAGGCTAAATCGCTTCTTTTGTCACTGATTAACAAATCTTATATGCGAATGAAACATTTCACTTACGAGCAGGGAAATAAGTGTGGGAGATGGCTTTCTCGCCAGTTGGCGCCGGTGTCACCTCCTACAGTTGTGAAATATATTCAGACCTCTGTGGGTAATAGGGTGTATGATCTCCCGGCCATTAACAATACCTTCGGAACTACTACTCGGGCCTCTATAATCTGCGGCCTACTGACGATCCCCACCTCCCTGTTTCGCAACAGAGATATGTGGCTGAGTCTCGCCTTCCTTCTATGACGCCCTCCCAGGCCCTTAGTCTGGAGGAGGACATTTCGGAGCAGGAAATCTCTTCTGCTATCAAGCAGATGCCTCCTGGGAAATGCCCGGGTCCTGATGGCTTACCGGCGACCTTTTATCGTAAGTTTGCGGATCTGCTTGTCGCCCCCATGCAGAGGGCCTTCCATTCTTTGCCTGATTCCGTCTCTTCTCATCCGCTCTTCACAGAGGCCCACATATCTGTCATCCCAAAGCCGGGGAAGGACCCTGCTTTGTGTTCTAGCTATCGCCCCATTTCCCTTCTTAATGTAGACGCTAAGATTTATGCTAAGGGTCTCGCCAATCGATTGAAACCCTTACTTCCTACTTTGATGCATGTTGATCAGACTGGTTTTGTCCCTAGGAGAGAGGCCAGAGACAACACCATCCGTCTCATCTCACTGGTGGAGAGGGCTAAGTTACTTACCTCTCCCTCTCTCTTCCTTTCTGTTGACGCTGAGAAAGCGTTTGATAGGGTTGATTGGGGCTTCATCGTGGAGGTGCTAAGGGGTTTTGGTCTGGGGGACCGGTTCATCTCCTATGTCTGCGCCCTTTACACCAACCCTACGGCTAGGGTCAGACTTAGTGGGTGCTTGTCCTCGGCTTTCTCCCTTCGAAACGGTACCAGACAGGGGTGCCCTCTGTCACCTCTAATATTCATTATGGTTATGGAGAAGCTGGCGACTCATGTCCGCTCTTCTTTGGCGATCTCTGGCTTGCCAATGGCTGGTAGGGAGCATAAAATTGCCCTGTTCGCTGATGACCTAATCTTTCTCCTAACGGACCCCCTTGCCTCCCTTCCTGGGGTTCTTCAGGAGTTGGAGACCTTTGGTTTAGTTAGCAATTTTAAGGCCAATTTGCAAAAATGCGATATGCTCAAACTCTCTGTCCCGCAACGTCAGGTCTCTGCTATAACCGCTGTCATTCCCTTCCGTTGGTCAGGCCCTTCCATTTCATACTTAGGGATCCGTCTTACCTCGTCAGTTTCTTCACTGTTCCGTGCCAATTCCCCCCCCCCCACTTTCTCGTTTGGATCAGGAGATGAGGGCGTTGCGCCATTCTTATTTATCATGGTTTGTTCATATTAATGTCTTGAAGTCTGTGTTTCTGCCGAAACTCCTGTATCTTATGCAGTCTGTTCCTATATCTCTCTCTAGAACTTTTTTGAAATCCCTTCAGCATATCTTTACTTCACCTGGAATTATAGACCGGCTAGGATTCGCCTCTCGATTTTGACTAGGTCTCGCGGGCATGGGGGTCTGGGTGCCCTGGATATACTTCTCTATTATCAAGCTATACACTTATCCTCTCTTCTACACTGGTTCCACTCTTCAGCTGACAAACCTTGGATTGCTTTGATGCAAACCTTCTCCCCTGACATACCTTTGATGAACCTTCTGGCTATACCTTCGCAGACCCGTCCGTCTTCTATTCGCTCTTCTACGCTCTTACATCCTATTTTTGCTACCTGGGACCTTGTTTCTTCTTCTCTCTCTAGTGTCCCTTCTCCTCTACTCTCACTTCTTTCTAACCCAGAATTTGTCCGGGTCTGCCTCCCTTGGCATTCCTGCATTGGAGATCAGGGGGTCGATTGTTAGTTGTGGACCTGCTTGAGAATCATTCCTTGTCCTTTTTTCCCTCCTTGCAATCTAAACTTCACCTCCAATCTCACGATCATTGGGCCTACCGGCAAATATCCCATTATATCAAGTCGCACCCCCATAAGGACTGTCTACTGCGGGCCTTGACCGTGTTTGAATCTTTATGTAGACCCAGTTAAACATTCCTCGCCCTGCTTCGCATGCTATCTCTAAACTGTACTCTCTTCTAGAGACCTTCCCTTTGATCTCTATCGCCTTTCTTGGGAAAGGGAGCTTGGTGTCTCTCTAGCTGAAGCAGATTGGCTACCTGCGATCAGGGATGCGTTGGTGTACTCGCACAACCTAATGGCGGTGGAGACGAACTACAAAATACTTCTTCTCTGGTACCGCATGCCTGCATTGCTGCATACCTATTATCCCGCTGTTCCGCCGACATGTTGGAGATGTGGTTTGGCGACAGGTCATATGGCCCATATTTGGTGGTTCTGTTCGGCACTCACGCCCTACTGGACCGCTGTTCTCGCTACGATTAATGACGTTCTCTCCCTGAACCTGCCCTCGGATCCGGCTTTACTCCTCTTTTCTATTGGACTCCGCTCATTCGCTACAACCAAGGCACTTGGAATATTACTTACTTATCTTCTTAATGTGGCTAGGATGTGCATCCTGCTCTGCTGGAGAAGCTCTGCACCACCCACTCTCCAGATGTGGCTCTCTAAGGTGCACGATGTCGTGCTTTATGAGAGACTCTCCTTTTACCGATCTGGTGGGTCAGTTCCTGTCCTTAGCATATGGGGACCCTGGCTTGATTCTCATCCGGTTGTTGCAGATCCTCCTGCACCATGACTTCGGGCTCTTGATATGCCTGTTTCTCCCCAACACCACCTTCTTCCTTCCCCACTCTCCTTCTCTTTCTTGAGTCTTTTTCCCCCTTTCTTCTTTCACATTCTCTTCCATGTCAACTATCCTTCTCACGCTGTTTGGTGTATCTGTATCTATGTTGCTGTTTCCTTACCGTAATGGCTGTGAGACCCCGGGTGGCACTGTTACTCTGATTCTACTTCCCCCAGTATTCCTTGCCAGCTTTAATTCTTCCTTGGGAAGATGTCTGGCATTTTATGTTCATGCTGGAAACTGACATGTCATTGGAATTTGGCATTTACTTTGTACCCACCTGTACTTCTTATTGCCTTTGTTCTGTACCTTTTATTCTCAATAAACGTTTATTAAAAAAAAAAAAAATCTAATTCTATCTGGACTGTGGCTTCTTCTTGGGGAGGAAAGGAAACCGGGTGCTCTTCCCCCCAGTAGCCTCACTGATGATGTCTTTCAGCTCAGGCCCAAACAGAGAGGTTCCCAAGAAAGGCAAGGAAAGAAGAGTCTTCTTGAAGGTAGTGTCAGCAGACCAGATCTTAAGCCAAAGAGTACGTCTGGTCATCACAGACATGGTGGTAACTCTTCCTACCAAACGTATGCAATCAAAAATCCCTGCAGACACATAATGCTGGGCTTCAGAAATATTAGCTAAGAGCCGCAACAAGTCAGAAGTTGGAGCGCCGTGACTTACAGCCACTGTTAGCTGCTCAGTCCAAACTGCAATGGCTCTATTTGCCCAAGCGGCCGCAAAAGCAGTACTGACTTCAACACGGCCTCAATCTACCTATCTGTCCAATCCTTGAGAACAGATGCATCCGCCATCCTTCAAAGGAACTAGAATGTGAAGTAGGATATGAGAACATTCTAGAGGATCCTGCAGAGGAGAAACATCACCAGCCTCTGTACAAGTTGCTGAGGATCTTTCAGCAAAGCAGGAAGCAGCGCCTGCATTGAAAGACATTGCCAAGGATCCTTCAGCAGAGAAGAAACCACCAGCAGAACCTAAAGACTTTGATACTAATCCTTCAGCAGAGCAGGAGACAAGACCAACCATTGCGGAAGCTGATATTTTGGAGAGTTCTGCAGATGAATATGAACTGGCTCCAGAAGTACAGACACCTCAAGACGGTCATGTAGTTATTGAATTTCCAGACGATCCAACAAAAGAGCAAGAAACTGTGCCCAAGAGCAGTTCATTGTACAACACCGCAAGGATCGTTCGTGTTTTAAGCTATCTGGGGGTCTAATTTACATACTCCAGAATGGATTCAGTGGACCTGTCCAACATTGAAATCCCTCAGAATGAGTCTTAAAGGAGAAATCAAAAACTCCAGACCTTGGACATCATGCAATAAAACATCATGAACAGAAGACAATGAGAACATCACAGAAATAAAGATTATATTAACTGTGACATTTGACTGCATTCAAACATTGTTTTGATTGATCAGCATGACATTGATAGTCCAGCCCTAAAGGGCAACAATCAGATATAACCAAGGCAATATATACTCTATATACATATTTATATTAGAATATATATATATATATTTACTAGTGTAAAAGCCCAAATACATGGGCCAAGGTCCTGGTAATGTCAACCCTTTGAGTGCCAGAGGGGTACGCAGTGCATTGCTTTCTCCTCTTGTCTCTTTCTACCCGCTCTTGCCTCTTTCTGACCTCCCTTGCCTTTCTCCCTCCTCTTTCCCCCCATGCCTTTTTTAAAACCCTTTTGACCCATGAATTTTTGGCAAACCCTCTTGACGCCCCATGCCTCTTTCTTCACCCCTTTGCTCCTTCCATCACCTTTTTGCCCCCCATACCTCTTTTGCCACCCCATGGCTCTTTCAACCATGAGGTTGCAGGTTCTAGTCTTAGCAAAGTCAGCTCAGCCTTTCACCTTTCTAAGGTAGATAAAATGAGTCCAGGACATACTTGAAAACAAGATACAATCTCAATGTGTTCTTCCTGGTAAAATACTTTCACAAAAATATATATATATTTCTATCTTATGCCTTTGTTAAATCATTAACACTCATGTGGAGTTTTATTGAAATTACTTTAAATGAAAGACAAGTTTGGAAAATATGAAGCTATTATCAGAGTAATGAATGAGGCCAAAAGGAGAACACATTATTACAAGACCAGGAGGGCAATATAGCACTACATCCTACCAAACATGTGCCTAGAGGGAATCAGCTGCACCACACAGGTGAGACGCACATAGGCCATAGCTTACGTCTGTGCTTGTGCTGTTTCTCTTGTGGAGAGGATTTGCCTGACATTTCGGCGCTGCGCTGTTTGTTGGTAGGACCAGTCTGATGTGGACATGGAAGTTTCCTCTCTGCAAAGGCACACGAGTGAAAAACGTCACTTGTAGCACCTCTCAAAGTTCCTGGATATTGCTATCAACTGTCTTGTCCGTCTCCATGGACATGGCATACAGGACCGATTGACAGTGTTATTCCTCGAACCAAGGAAAATATTAAGAGGGGGTTATTAGGATTTCTTGGCTGTTGTAAGTTAAATGGGGGTATTATTTGGAGGCATTACCTCACCTTTAAATGGTAGAGACTTCTCTACTGAATGACAAAGCAATGCATAGGAGATTTTGTATATTTCCGGTTTTAATATAGTGAAGACGGAAGTGCGGAATCTATATAAATATAAAAGAAGACTTCTGTGTGCCTGGCAAACACACCCAGGGGCGACAGTAAGGAGGAGTTATTCAAATCACCTCTATACTGCCTGTCCTATTGGGCCAACCATGGGGGCGTGATTTTGCTGCATGGAGATGCAGGGGCTGCAATACACACAAACACACACTCAATATATACACACACACATACATATACATATATATATATATATATATATATATAAACACACTCATTACACACACACACTATACAAAGTCGTTACACACACAATTATATACATAAACAAATACATACACACAATATATACATACACACACACACACATATACATACACACATATATACACACTCATTACACACAGATGTATGTGTATGAGGAATGGTTTGTTCACAGTTGAGTACAACGGTTTGTGTGTGTCTTCACTTGCACACAAGAAGAATGGTGGGCAGGTACACATTTAGGATTGCACTAGTATAAGTGTATGTATTCACATACCTACCAACATTCCAAATGGCTAAAGGGGGGCAACTTTTGTATTAGGTGGTATTGCTGGGAGGTTTTCTGGTGAATGGCACATTATTTAGAATTTTTAGGTTATTTCATGAGCTATTTACACCTCTTTGACTAACTGAATAAATGATTTAGAGAAAAGCTATGGTATTTTATTTACACAGTCTAATGTATGAACACATATAGTGAAGTGTAAACAAACATTAATGTGAGTTTTATTGCTGTGCAGCAATGTGATACACTTATATAGACACCACACAGTCTGATCTATTAAAAAGAGGGACACCAGGGTGGAAAAGCGGTACAGAGAGAGCTGAGTCTCAAAGAGCAACTGTCCTTCCTAAAGAGGGACACTTGGGAGGTATGGAGACCTAATATCTCCTAAAGAGGGACACTGGGAGGTATGGAGACCTAATATCTCCTAAAGAGGGACACTTGGGAGGAATGTACCCCTAATTTCTCCTAAGGAGGATCACTTGGGAGGTATGTGCCACTAATATCTCCTAAAGAGGGACACTTGGGATGTATGGACCCCTAATATCTCCTAAAGAGGGACACTTAGGAGGCATCTAACCCTAATATCTCCTAAAGAGGGACACTTGGGAGGTATATACCCCTAATATCTCCTAAAGAGGGACACTTGGGAGGTATGGACCCCTAATATTGCCTAAAGAGGACAGTTGGGAGGTAAATACCCCTAATATCTCCTAAAGAGGGACACTTGGGAGGTATGGACCCTAATATCTTCTAAAGAGGAACACTTGGGAGGTATGGACCCTAATTTCTCCTACAGAGGGACACATTGGAGGTATGGACCCCTAATATCTCCTAAAGAGGGACAATTGGGAGGTATGTACACCTAATATCTCCTAAAGAGGGACACTTGGGAGGTATGTACCACAAATATCTCTTAAAGGGATAGTAATACCTAAAATGTAAAAAAAAATATGTTGTAGGGTTTATCCCCCTGAGTAAAATAAAAGTACTCCCACTGCTGAAAGATGTTTCATTCAAAAGTTATTAATTTTCAAAGTTGAATTTTTTAGGTGCAATATCACAGTGGCCTGAAATTGTACAGTGGCGCTGTTGCTACATGATCCTATGGACAGCTCTGGTCTCGGGACCATAAATCTCCATAGGATGGTGTAGCAACAGCGCCACTGTAAAATTTCAGGCCACTGTGACATTGCACCTAAAAAATTCAACTTTGAAAATTAATAACTTTTGAATGAAACATCTTTCAGCAGTGGGAGTACTCTTGTTTTACTCAGGGGGATAAACCCTACAACATATTTTTTTTACATTTTAGGTATTACTATCCCTTTAAAGAGGGACACTTGTGTGGTGTGTATTATTTTTTTCTTAGGGGTAACAAGTACTGGATAAATCTGGTATTTCTTTTTACTATACATGTTTAATGAAACTATTCCTGTGGCTAATGTGCTAAACCAAAGTGGAGCAAACCAGCTGCACAACAGGTGAGAAATAAACTTTTCCAAAGCTCCAATTAATTTAAATGGGACTTTTAACACATTGTTTGCTACAGAGATCTTCAACACATAGAGAAGCAATGCGCTTGAGACCTGTCTAGTATTGAAATGGTTCAAATCCCAATTTAAATCAATGATACTTTTATTTCTCCCCTATGGTGCAGTGAGCCCCTTAATTGCTCTACTTCTCTTTTCTTCATTGGATCCACTGATGATGTCCCAGGCAAGTGGGCGGGGCATACAGGGTGGGGTACAAGGGGCGGAGCCCAGGGGAGGCAAAATTAGGTTTTGCCTAGGGTGGCAAAAATCCTTGCAACAGTCCTGATGACAGATACAATGGATAATTTCAAGAGAGGATTAAATACCCTAAGAATATATGGCTGTTAATTTGTGTATCAGAAGTCCTTACCTAATTAGGCGGGTTATGCACTAAAGATTGATAAGGAGATAACTTCTCCAGTGACATCACTTCTCCACTTCCTATGTTATTCTATGGAGCCAGTGCACTAAGATCTCCAAAACGGATGAAATCTTAGTGCATTGGACTCAATAGAATAACATAGGAATTGGAGAAGTGATATCACTGGAGAAGTCCTCTCCACTTTATCACCTCTTTATCACCGCCTCACTGCATAACCCCAAAGTGTTCTTCTAAGAACAGTCAATTATTTTTATTAACTGTTAAATAGTCTGTTTTTTTCTGTTTATTTATTTTTTAGTCATTAATGTTGCTATCTTAGGGTTTGTTACCACTTGAAATGACTTTAAATCACAGGCCATTTTCAAAGAGATGAAGCACTTACTCCTAATGCCTTGGATTGGATGTACGTTCAGTTTCACATTACAGATAGAATAAGAGATTGTATTGTTTTGATAAACAGATGAAAGCTTGATGTTTGACGATTTGTCCCTCTAAGATATGGATGGGCAACCTTAGTTTTATAGTATATTTACCAGGAGAATGCAGTTCTGATTATACTACACTTAAACAGCTGAACTGTTGTTTTCTTTCAAATTTGGAGGCAAACAGCCATTTGTCTGCTGCACCAATAAATATGTGCTGAAGTGAGACTATAATATCACTGTGTTCCAGTGATATAGATCAGTAGAATAAGCACATATGCTGAAGTGACACAGTGACATCACAATGGGTTTGTGGTGTGGCTCTTTACAATCAACACATTTTTGCTGAAGTGAGATCATGACATCACAGTAGGTCTGTGATGCATTCTTATGGAATCCTGAATATAAGGCAGTGGCAAGTATCATTCCCAACTTACTTCTCAATACAGAACTCTGAGAGAGCACAATGACGCCTTCAGGTCATTCAGCAGCTAAAGGGAGAGTGATGTGCATTTATTTGTTTCTGTTACTGGTGTCTAATCCAGCACGAGCAAATGACAACACAATACCTGACATCATCTCCAGCATGGAGCAACTACCATCTGAAGAGTCAACCATTGTTTTCGGACTTCGTCTGACATTTTACTCTTTAATTTCCGCAAGCATTATGATTGGTATCATTCTTGTATGCATTATAATTATGTTGTGTAAATCATCTCTTAAAAAGAGAGGGAAGAAGCGGTCAGATATTGAAAACAACGTGGATCATTCAACTGGGCAAGAATCTGAACCAGCATATGAAGACATTTTAGAGGATCCTTCAAAGGAACTAGAATGTGAAGCAGGATATGAGAACATTCTAGAGGATCCTGCAGAGGAGAAACATCAATCACCAGCTTCTGTACTAGTTGCTGAGGATCTTTCAGCAAAGCAGGAAACAGCACCTGCCTTGAAAGACATTTCCAAGGATCCTTCAGCAGAGAAGAAGCCACCAGGATATGAGAACATTCTAGAGGATCCTGCAGAGGAGAAACATCAATCACCAGCTTCTGTACTAGTTGCTGAGGATCTTTCAGCAAAGCAGGAAGCAGCACCTGCCTTGAAAGACATTGCCAAGGATCCTTTAGCAGAGAAGAAGCCACCAGCAGAACCTGAAGACTTTGTTACTAATCCTTCAGCAGAGCAGGAGATAAGACCAACTGTTGCAGAAGCTGATATTTCGGAGAGTTCTGCAGATGAATATGAACTGGCTCCAGAAGTACAGACACCTCAAGACGGTCATGTAGTTATTGAAATTCCAGAGGATCCAACAAAAGAGCAAGAAACTGTGCCCGAGAGCAGTTCATTGTACAACACTGCAAGGATCCTTCGTGTTTTAAGCTATCTGGGGGTCTCATTTACATACTCCAGAATGGATTCAGTGGACCTGTCCAACACTGAAATCCCTCAGAATGAGTCTTAAAGGAGAAATCAAAAACTCCAGCCCCTGGACTTCATGTAATGAAACATCATGAATAGAAGACAATGAGAACATCACAGAAATAAAGATTATGTTAACTGTGACATTTGACTCCATTCAAACATTGTTTTGATTGATCAGCATGACATTGATAGTCCAGTCCTAAAGGGCAACAATCAGATATAAGCAAGGTCATATATACTCTATATACATATTTATATTAGAATATATATATATACACTAGAGTAAAAGCCCGTGTACATGGGCCAAGGTCCAGGTAATTTTAACCCTTTGAGTGCCAGAGGGGTACACAATGCATTACTTTCTCCTCTTGTCTCTTTCTACCCCCCTTGCCTCTTTCTAACCTCCCTTGCCTTTCTCCCTCCTCTTGCCCCCATGCCTTTTTTGCCACCCTTTTGCCCCATGCCTCTTTTGCAAACTCTCTTGCCCCTTCCATCACCTTCTTTCCCCCCATAGCTTTTTTGCCCTTCCATGGCTCTTTCACCACTCTCTTGCCCCCATACCTCTTTTGCCGCCCCATGGCTTTTTCACCACCCTCTTGCCATCCTCCATGGCTCTTTCACCACACTTTTGCCCCCCATACCTCTTTTGCCTCCCCATGTCTTTCACCCCCCTCTTGCTCCCCATACCTCTTTTGTCCTCCATGCCCATTTCACCTAAACCTAACGCTAAACCTTACCCTAACCCACGTATACCCTGAACCTATCTAACCCAAGTCAACTACCTATGTAAACTATAATTTATTATATATATTTTTTGTGTTTTTTACTCCTAAACCTAAATCTAACCCTAAAACTTTCCCTAATGCATGACGACTAAACCTACCCAACTACCTAGCTAAACTATCTACCTAACCGTAAAATATGCTAATAAATTATTTTTTTATTTAACAAAAATTTTACATTTTTTTTTAAAAAAAGTATAAAAAAAAAAAAAAAAGCTAAAGTTGAATGCAGCAAACTAATCAGTAGTAGAGTGATCGGGGGGGAATATATTGATCACTGCAATAACAGTGATCAATGGGGTTAAAGCTGAATTTTTTTTTTAACTTTTAGCAAACTGGATCACAATCTGCATTGCTGAAATATGATGTTTCTCTGTCTCTCTCCACCTCAGCAGTGTGTAAGATGAAGGGAGGCAGAGAGTTGTGACAGGGACAGTATTTACAAATATTGTCCTGTCATTCGGCTTCTGCAACATGTGATTCGCTAATGAAGCAAATCGCATGTTGCTACTTTATCTCTACTGGTTGAAACTAAGTGCTCCGTAACTAGTAACAACCAGCCCGTGCTCTCCCATCGCTCCGTGCGGCGGCGATGGGAAAGCTTAACCCATGAAGGTCCAGGACCGTCTTGGGTCCTATACGGGATACAACCCATGAAGGTCCTGGACCGTCATGGGTCCTTAAGTGGTTAAGTGAAATACACCTCATATTTTCCCGGTCCGTAAGGAGTTAAATGGATATTCAAATCAATAACTTTAACCTTGCATGAGTTCATAGAGGATACCCACTGATTAATTAATTAAATTGGTATCATTCTCAGAAACGAGAAATCTACATGCGTGCGTTGTCTTAAACCATAGAGTAGAAGGGTTAATAGGATTTCTCTCTCTATGTGGAAATGGTGAAAAGAATAAAAATGAAGACCAGCTGGTTACAATTAACACATACAGCACATTTAGGCACAATGAACCAACCAACTATAACAAAATTATGGGTTTACATGAACCCGTTAGTTGCTGTTACAAGTAACATATACGGTACCTTTCAGTGCTTTGAACCAATGTAATATAATAAAAGCATGGGATTAAATTAACCAGTTAGGTGCTGATATTGACATTGTGGATAATGTGTAAAAGTATCGTTATCAAAATAAACATTACTCAGTGCATATTGTAAACTATTGTCTAGTATGAGCTCGGATGTTTTCTTTGATTTTAGGTTAGGCCTCGCTGGTACCCAAGGGGTTAATGCAATATACAAGTGATGTCAGTCATATCAATGCACATGACACACTGACCTCTGTATAACAATGGGGTCATCCTCTACAAAATATACATTCAGTATAAACAAATATAAAAAAAAAATAAATAAAGTTTGAGTCCTTGTGGAACAGAGTGGTGCAAAACACACAGTGAAACAATGCATTACACACCTCTCTGGTCCTCAAGGGGTTAAATATCACAAGAGCCAATGATAAAATCTCCCACTTGCAGTCAGTGTTTATGCAACATCGCCATGTCCCCAGCAGTGGACCATCTACCAGCCCACACTGGAGCAGCGTGGCACATTACAGTCCATACCCTCAGCTTGGTTTCCTGTGGAGGCCGTCATCCTGCAGTGATTGATATATACACACACACATAAGGGACTGATGCATGGTATTGTCTGTGCAGCTGGGAACACTGTGCATGTCAGGGACCCAGAGGACCACTGCAGCAGTGAGTTTTGCTGAAGCGTCTTTCACAGGAATGGGCTTTGCACCTGACCACTCCTGTAAAGCAATCCGTCCCTGATTCGCTGCATGAGGCCGGTCTCCGCCCCTGACTCAATGCATTCGATTGGTCTCCGCCCCTGACTCGCTGCATTTAATTGGTCTCCGCCCCAGAAGTGCTGCATGCGGCTGGTCTCCGCCTTTGACTTGCTGTATGCGGCCGATCTCCGCCCCTGACTCGTTCCTCCCCATGCTGAGGTGGGGTGGCCAGCGATCAAGAAATTAATATATTCTATATAATTATTAAAAAAAATATATTTTCATTTCTGTGTTGATAAAGGAGAAATATTAAAGCAGAGACTACACCTCCTAAAAGTAACCTTTCACTAACATTATATGGCCCCTATGAATTTTGTCCTAGTGCCTTTGTTCAGGGGAACATCGTCAGTCAGTCCTGGAAGGCAAGTCCTTGGAGGAGGCCATGACAGTTGATGGCACCCTTTCCATTCCCAATTGAAGCAGGCAGAGTGCGTGAGTCTGCGCAAGACTACAATGCGAAGTGGGTGGAACTGAACAAAGGCGTCAGGAAAAAACGTATAGGACTATTATTTCATTATTTATGCATTTTAAACCCTAAAGGACCAGCCGGCACTTAAGTACCACAGAGCATTTTTTTTCCTTCTCATTTGATGCAGGGCCCCCCCTAAGGGCATGCCGCTGCGCGGGGAACCCTGAAATCCATGATGGTCTTGGCAAATTATGGGTCCTCATCGCACGCCAACCCATGACCTGCCAAGACTGTCATGGGTCCTTAAGGGGTTAAAAAATGTTCTTCTTTAGGTGAAAAACAAACAATTGAGTGCCAGAGGGATGTATAATGCAGTGCACACCACTGTGGCCCTCAAAAGGTTAAAGAAGCAGTAAATGTATTAAGGGACAAAAATATTGCAGGCACTTTCTAGCTGAGTAGAACAAGGTTGCTCCTCCTTGCTGGTAAATGCTTTGTTCCAAAGTTATTACCACTCCGACTGTTGTCTTTTATATTAACACTGTTAATGACCAGTGAGCTCCTTCAAAATGTGTTGTGCCCCCATCTGGTCCTTAAAGGGTTATGCTGTTAATAACAGCCCCACCTGGCTGGAGCAAACTCTAGCCAATGAGAGCGCTCCAGTTTACAGACAGAAATCCTCTGTCATTGGAGGAGGCTGGATAGAGGGAGGGGAACAGAGGCAGAGTGACAGACTGCGGTGCAGAGCATTACCCGCAGTCTGTCCAGAAGCAGGTGCAGGGCAGTATTTTTAAAAGAAAAAAAGAAAAATGAAGACACTATAACACATATTCACTATATAGCCTACATATTGACTAACTTGTTTAGGGGTGATAGATCCCCTTTAGCTATGGAGGGAACAATAATACTGATCCGTTAGTAAACAAGGGTGTTTTATTTCACAGTAACACAATCCACCTGTGCTTTTCAGGTCACAGAAACTCGTGTTCTGGATTCTGGGAATCTCTCTGCACTGCACATTGATTTGTGCTTCTTGTTCGGAGTTCACAATTCTGGAGCAAGCCAACTACACTCTGGGGACAAATAAAATCCCCCATTGATTTAAGTGAGGCTTTTAAAGGGATAGTAATACCTTAACCCTTTTAGTGCCGGAGGGGTACCCAATGCATTGCTTTGAAATGGCACACAAAGGGTTAAAAAAAATATGGAGCTTCTCCTATAATCTGGGCCATGTAACACTTTATTTCCACATGTTCCGTTTGGTAGTTCAAGAGTAATTCAATGCTAAAGGATCCCCCTCCCACCCCTTTTACTTCATATATATGCTGCCTCCCATCAGAATCCGGTCATGTGACCAGACAGATCGCTGTGAGGGACAACATTCATCCATTATAAGGAAAACTCTGACCCCCTTGATGAAGGAGGGCAGGATTTTCTTATGCTCAGTGAAGACTGTCCCGCGCTGAGCTCCTGGCTGGAAGAGGCAGCCTGACATGGGTAAAAGGGGAGGGAGGGGAATCCTTTAGCATTGAATTGCTATTAAACTACACAATGGAAAATATGGAAATACAGCGTTACATGGCATTTCTTATAGAAGGATCAAACAGAGCTAGATTTTTTAAAGGTATTACTATCCCTTTAATGCTAGAGAGGTCTCCAATTCATATCATAGCAATGGTAAAGATCTCTCTAGTATTCAAATGGTTAACCCCTTAACGACCCATGACGTATATGTATGTCATGGGGTGGATGTCCCTAAAAGACCAAGGATGTACACGTACGTCATGGAATTCAGGGCATCCCGCTGCGCGCCGTTCAGGAAGCCCTGAATCCGATCAAAAAAACAAAGAGGTCAGTGGTCCACACGCGTAGCCGGTCCTTAACCCTTTGAGCGCCAGAGGGGTTTGCAATGCATTGCAAATCAATGCATTGGCATTCAAAGTGTTAAGGTGTGTGTCTGTCTGTCAGCGGATGCAGAGACAAGAAAGCAGGTTCTGACTGTCATTGATGGTCATTTCCAGAGTCACTTGAGCCCACCGCTCTCCTCTGACACTTGATTTATGATCACGAGCCCAGACAGGTTCTCTTTCACTGCCTTCTACATTGGGTACGAAAACCAGATTCGCCCTAAATATAGGGGGTAGATGCAGTAAGAGGATACAAAGAGCCATTTGCAATATGCTAAATGTGAAGAATTCCAACTGCAGCAAAGAGGGGAAAAACAGATCAGCATTGTCACTGAACTAAAAGGGGCTTCCCGCTCCTTGAATCCTAGAGAGGTCTTCAATGCAAAGCCCCATTTAAAGGGATAGTAACAAAAAATACTGCACGGTTTATCCTGTTTAATAAAACAAGAGTACTTCCACTGCTGAGACATGTTTTTTTTAATAGTTAATGCAGATCAAACCTGAAATCATATTACGTGCAGTACCTACATGGCCTGCAGTGTTACAGTGGCGCTGTTGCTGAAGCATTCTACGGAAGTTTGTAGGCAACTGACCAGACCAGTCAATAGACCTCTGTAGAAACAGCGCCACCACAAAAATTCAGGCCATAGAAGTACTGAACCAAAAGCAAGTCTGAGCTGAATGTGTCTGAGCCAAACATATCCGCAGTGGGAGTAACTTGTTTTTGCGTGACAGGATACACCCCGCCATAAGGACTTTTTTCGATATTAAGAGTTAAGGGGATAGTAATAAATCATATTTTAAAATCTGCATCTTGTAGCCATTAAAAAAATAAACAAAATGCCCCCAGTGCCATCTCTCAACACTTTATGGTTTGAGAGAAAAATCGTAGTTAAATTCCCCCCTCCCTCCCCTTTCCCTGGCGTCTGCGCTCTAGCTGACTGCAGGGGAATCCGGTCCTGGGACCAGCAGGCGGCTCTTCAGCAGAGCAGAGATAGCGTTACTGGAAAACAGTAGAGCCGAGATCACGATATAGGAAAAGAAATCCTTCACTCAAACTGTCTTGGTTTGCAAGCACACTTAGAAGACTGTTCCACTGAAGGATTTCTTTTACAGTAACACAATCTCTGCTCTGCTGAAGAGCCACCTGCTGGTCCAAGGACTGGATTTCCCTGCAGTCAGCTAGAGAGCTGATGTCAGGGAAAGGGGAGGGAGAGGGAACGAAATACGATTATCTCTCAAACCATAAAGGGTTGAGAGATGGCATTGGGGGCATTTCATTTATTTTTTTTAAATATGATGTATTACTATCCCTTTAATGTCCCTTTTGAAGCATTAAAAATTTTCATTTGTCCCCTATGGTGCAGTTGGTTTGCTCAGGAATTGCACATTTTTAGCAGTATTGTCCAAGCCCACTCATTCCTTCTCTAGTGATTATTATTGAATAATAATAATAATAATAATATTAATGTCTAGTTTCCAAACCAGAGAGATCTTAGTGCTGAATTGGCACAGATCAGTTGAGGAATTAGAGTCTCTCCCCTTACTACATAAGCCACCAGGGGGAGATACACTTAGGGGCGATTCAGACCAGATAACTTCTTCCTTTCCTATGTTATCCTATGGAGCCTAGGCAATAAGATTTCTCAAGTTGGAGACATGTTAGTGAATAGGGTCCAAATAGGAACTGGAGACTTTATGGCACTAGAGAAGATATCTCCTCGTTATCACACTCCCGGAGGTTTCTTTTTTTTGCCAAAAGACAGCATGAACGAGTTAAAATATTGACAGCTTCCTTTATAACAGAAGACAAAGAAAAAAAATATACTTATAAATATATAATATAGAAGGCTTTTTGTTTGCACATGGAGGAAATCGGTAACAGTCAGTCTAACTGGCACTTAAATTATTAACCTCTCATAATTAAAGAGTTAAGCGGAGCATTACTTAGATGCTAAAGGCCTTCCTAGGATCAATGGTATTGGTGGGCAACCTGAAGCCTTCCAGCTGTTTAGGACTATATTTCCCATCATCCCCAGCCAAGGAATGGCTGGGGATGATGGGAATTTTAACCCTGAACAGCTGGAGGGCCACCGGTTGCCTATCCCTGATCCAAGAGGTTAATGTAGTTTAAGGAACACTAACAGATCCTAGTAATAACAACCCCTGTCTTCTCCTAATCTGGGCAGAAAAATCCTGATATCCACTATGAATCAATGCTGTGTGGACTGGTTCTTCAGAATGAATTCTTAATTAGAACCAGTTATCATTTCCTCAGAGGCAGAAGTAGACCTTTTCAGGAAAAAAAGGAAAAACAAGAAGGGGCGCCTGCAGTGTTATATCAGATAGATAAATGTATAAGCAATAGATATACAATAGATATACACTCAAATTTAAAATATGTTGACAATCAGGTATATATCTATCATCATGCATGCAGGGTCTTAACCTGTCTCTGCTTAGGTATATACCTTCTGTATCTGGACGTCCTTCACTGACCAGGTCCCAGGTAACGATATCCCTTGGATCTCTAGATATAATCCTCAATGAATGAGAAAATATATAACAACCCAACATAAAATGCAATACTAATGAAATAAAAAATAAAAGAAGCTGTTCTGCAATATAAGAGAATTTATTTAAAAAGGCAACTGTGGGGGTACGCATTTCACAGTGCTTAGACTGCTTTATCAACCCAAATTGCCTGCGAACAAGTGCAGTTTTTTATTTATTTATTTATCTTAAATTGGCATTTCTATACAGGCAATTTGGGTTGATAAAGTAGTCTAAGCACTGTGAAACGCGTACCCCCCACAGTTGCCTTTTTTAATAAATTCTCTTATATTGCAGAATGGCTTCTTTTATTTTTTATTTTATTTCATTAGTATTGCATTTTATGTTGGGTTATTATATATTTTCTCATTCATTGAGGATTATATCTAGAGATCCAAGGGATATCGTTACCTGGGACCTGGTCAGTGAAGGACGTCCAGATACAGAAGGTATATACCTAAGCAGAGACAGGTTAAGACCCTGCATGCATGATGATAGGTATATACCTGATTGTCAACATATTTTAAATGTGAGTGTATATCTATTGTATATCTATTGGTTATACATTTATCTATCTGATATAACACTATAGGCGCCCCGTCTTGTTTTTCCTTTTTTTCCTGCATATTATTCTATATTCTATATATTCCACTTCATGGATGTGTCAGTGAAGTAGAGCGGCCTGAAGATACCGCTTGTGTGGGGGGGGGGGGGCAGTCCAAACTAATTCCAGAGGCAAGATAGCTGAACAATAAATAAGTGCTCGTGTCAGTCACTTTTTTTTGTAAGTGCATTACTTATTGGTGGTGGTGGTGATCACACTTTGAGGCGTTAATACACTAGGGGCGTCTCTCTTGGTTTTCTTTATTCTTTGTCTACAGAATTAGACCCTTGTTATAGGACCCCAAACTCCACCCAAGTCTTCTTCAGAAAGAACACTAGAGGGAGACATTTGGGGACTTGATCTCCAGAACTAATCCAGGATTCATTCTGGGGAACCAATCCACAAAGAATTCATTAGGATTTTAGTTATTATTAGAAGGTGCTTGTGTTGCCTTCAATGAATCAACACGTAAAAGTGAATTAGTTTCATTCAACTTTAAATATCACATACTCCCAGCAAACATATGTAAATTATTCATTTGTTATATCCCTAAAGTATATTCCTAAACTTGCCTATTAACCCTTTGAGTGCCAGTGGGGTGCGTGGCGCATTGAATGGCATACCCCTCTGGCACTCAAAGGGTTAACCTGTGTGATCTCTTATTCAGAGCATTTGTTTGTAATAAGAGTTCACATCAGTTATTTGTGATCAGCGCCCACTGCGCTTATATTCACAAAGGCTGTTATCTGATCTCAGCCCATTAGCAGACAAACACTTTGATTGCTATAGAACTTGGAACCTTACAAAAGGCAGGAATGGCTGCTCCCTCTGAGCATACATAAGACTAGATTTTAGACAATAGGTAACAGACAAAGAAGGTTACACATGCTAGTATGGAGTACAGGGTATTTAGGTTTGTACAACCCCAGCTTGTTCTTAGACGTTGGTGTTCTTTTCATTACCTGTCTGCCATGTGACCCTCGGAGTGCCAGAGAGGGTGTACAATACATTGCACACCTATCAGGCATTCAGTGGGTTAAACTAAGTATGTGTTGTCATCTCCTCATTAGGATCAGTCTTTGGTTCCGCTCTCCCTGCTTTAAAATAACAACGTAAGCATTAATATGTACAGCAAGTGCCCACAGCCATCCCCTTCAGTGGGGTTTGGGTACATGTCCGTCCACGTAAAAGTTTCTAGTGATTTTGGGAAGTGTGAACTCTGCCCCGTTCAGGTCCTTGCTGAGGATTATCTGGCAGCCCAGCCTGGAGTTTTCCTGTAGCATCGGTGCCATGTCAAGCATGTCGTCTTCCCTGCGAGACGAGAAACAAAGGAGCGAGATTTATAATAATGGATGGAAAAATCAGCTTCCGGCACAGACCTCTATGGGGTAAACCAACATCATAGTGGGCCCACAAAAATCCCCACTGATTTAGAGCATTTAACCCCTTGAGTGCCAGTGGGGTAGCACTCAAGGGGTTAACCCCATGAATTCTGGGTCTCCAAAGCATTTTAAACAGTGGGGATGTGTATAGGTCACACAAGGCACAGTTGGACTGCCACTTCTCTTATGCTCATAGGTCCTTAATGTAATGAATGGCTAAATTAGTTAATTCCAGTACTGCAAGGAGATAAACTGAATTTGACATTATACAAGTAGCAATTCTCTAAGGATGTTTAGCACTGACAATTGGAAAACTCTGCTCACCTGCATTTTTCATTTTCCAACCTCTTCTACTGACCCAGAGTTCTGCTGAGACATTGCTGTGCCACCTAACCCTACTCCATACACATAACCAGTCAGACAGTCTTTCCAGCCAGACCCTGCTGTACGTCTGCTTAACTCCAGGCAGACCTCTCTGTACTGCTTAACCCAGTGGGACCCTCTGTTTCTTGCAACCCCAGCCTTATCCCTCTGCACCCTATAAGCCGAATCCAGACCCCACTGTACATCACAACCCCTAGTCGCACCCTACTTGCACCTCTCAACCCCAACCCAGACCATGCTGCATCTAACTATTCCAAATTGTGTTTGTGATAGAGACAAATCACTGCAGCAGAAACAAACTGCACATTAACCCAATGCATTGGATACATCTCTGGAACTCAAAGGGTTATGATACATATGCATAATGCTGTTCAAGGGGTTAAACTCTCCAATTAAAAGAATGATGATTTTTATTTGTTCCCTATGGGACAACCTGTGACCATTCAGCTCCAGCCAAGGCCTGGTTGGAGATGACATGAGTTATATTGTCCAGCAGCTGGGAGCTACATACTGCCTATCCTTGGTGCAGCTGGTGTGTCCAAGGATTGTTCCTTTAAGGCATAGTAATACTTAACCCTTTGAGTGCCAGAGGGGTACGGAACGCATTGCTCTGCACCCTCTGGCACTCAAAGCATTAAAATGTAAATATAATGTTGTAGTATTTATCCCTCTTATTCAAAAGTTATTACAGCTCAGACTTTATTTTTTTTTAGCTGCAATATCTCAATGGCCTGAAATTGTACAGTGGCGCTGTTGCTACACCATCCTATGGACAGCTCTGGTCACTTGACCATAAACTGAGTTGTAATAATTTTTGAATAAAACACCTCTCAGCAGTGGGAGTCCCCTTGTTTTACTCAGGAGAATAAACCTCACAACATATATTTATTTTCATTTTAAGTGTTACTATCTCTTTAAGAGATCAAATCCTGCACTCTCTCTCCCTCCCTTTCTTACCTCTCATCGGGCTCTGGGAGTTTATCGAAAAACTCTGTGCTGACGTACACGTGACATGTGGAACAGGCCAGAGAGGATTCACAGGCACCTAAGGAGAAGAAATAGTGGTGGAAAATGTAAGTTGGAGAACATTTTAATTTTTTTCCTTTCCTTGACACATTAACCTTTTAACCCTTTGAATTACAAAACAATGCATTGCATACCCCTCTGGTCATGAAAAGGTTAAAGCAGTCATCACACTTCAATAGGATAGTATCATGTAATATGGGACAATATATATATATATATTTTGCAGGGTTTATCCCGCAGAGAAGAGCCAGGGTACTCCCACTACTGAGAGATGTTTTATTCAAAAGTTATTTCAGCTCAAAATTGCATTTCTGTGTGCAGTACTGCCCTGGCCTGAAATGTTATAGTGGCACTGTTGCTACAGGATACTATGGAGGTTTGTGGTCAACTGACCAGTGATGTCCATAGCGCCACCATAACATTTCAGGTCGTAGAAGTACTGCATCCGAAAACATTATAAACTTACTGAAACTGTAGTATAATTACCAAAAAACATTATATTATATATGTGTGTGTGTTTTTTTTTTTTTTTTTAAATATAACTTTATTAGCAATGTGGGACGGCGTTGCCCATCATATTATTTACACAGAGAGACACTGTGTGAAACAGAAATATGCAGTGTTACAGACATGCACTTAAAGAGACAGAGCGTGTCACACACTGTGAAACGCATACATACAGACAGAGACACAC
Source organism: Rhinophrynus dorsalis (assembly GCA_037306005.1). Classification (NCBI taxonomy): domain Eukaryota; kingdom Metazoa; phylum Chordata; class Amphibia; order Anura; family Rhinophrynidae; genus Rhinophrynus; species Rhinophrynus dorsalis. Next base: position 674,811,240 of record CM074718.1, read on the forward strand.
ACACATAGGCATATGATGTCATATATGTAGACAGTGTCTGACAGACACAGTGGTGATGTAGATATGCTGATAAGATTTGTAAAAAATGTTTTAATTGCAGCTATTCAGCTTGATGAGTAAGGCCCTGTATCCTTACAGTTGACGTGAGTGAGCTGTGTTACTTGATGGATAAGGCCCTGTATCCTTACAGTTGAAGTGAGTGTGCTGTGTTACTTTATGAATAAGACCCTGTATCCTTACAGCTGAAGTGAGCTGTGTTACTTGATGAATAAGGCCCTGTGTCCTTACAGGTGAAGTGAGTGTGCTGGGTTACTTGATGAATAAGGCCCTGTATCCTTACAGTTGAAGTGAGTGTGCTGTGTTACTTGATGAATAAGGCCCTGTATCCTTACAGTTGAAGTGAGTGTGCTGTGTTACTTAATGAATAAGGTCCTGTATCCTTACAGTTGAAGTGAGTGTGCTGTGTTACTTTATGAATAAGACCCTGTATCCTTACAGCTGAAGTGAGTGAGCTGTGTTACTTGATGAATAAGGCCCTGTATCCTTACAGTTGAAGTGAGTGTGCTATGTTACTTGATGAATAAGACCCTGTATCCTTACAGTTGAAGTCAGTGTGCTGTGTTACTTGTAGAAGGTCACAGTGAGAAGATGTTTGTGAGTAAAGGAATAATTTAGATTACAGCAGTGGATACTGCAGTACATTTGAAGAGGGTTAAGTGACAGATGCAGTGATAGATAATGTAATAGTGATGTGGGAGTAAAATGGCGAGATTGGGACTATGGATGAATGGCAAGGGGATAGGTGAGTGGGGGTGACAAGGGAGGAGGAGATAAGAGATTGAGGAGAGGAGGTACAGTGAAGTGTTAAAGTAATGAGTGAGGGGGAGAAATGACTATACATAGACAGTGAAGTAGACATGAAATACAGGGCTGTAGGGTTACTGCATTATACAGACCTAGTGTAGCAGTTGGTTGGAGGGAAACACTTTAACTCAGTGTGAGAGAGGTACACAACACATTGCTGTGTAATGAGTTGTATAGTCCTCTGGCAGTGAAAAGGATATGTGACACATGGTGGGCGCTCCTTGCATTAGTGGGCTGTGGTGGTCGGCTGGGACAGAACCGGATTATAAGTCCATGGGCCGTAGGCAAGGGATCAATACAGGGACCCCTAACAGATAATTGGCTTCAAAACAGGAAGGCTCATAGACTAAGGAAAGTGGTGGAATTTGGTGGAAAAGTAACAGCAGCACAGGGAACAATACCCATTTATTTAAATGGGCGTTTTAATGTCTTCAACGCTAGAAAGGTCAGCAAAGCATTGTATTTGTTCTGTATGGTACAGATAAATTGTTCCTCTTTGTGTTAGTACATCAGCCTCACAGATCACAGTGCACAGTCAGCTGCTGCAAGAGCCAAAAGTATAAATGGGTTTAGATTAATGGGGTAAGAGTATAACTGTATGGGCCTTATGTATCAAGATCAAGGGTGCAACTCAAAAAAACTGACACCATAGGGTTGAATTGAAAATTCAGGAAAATCGTGTTGACATAAATGGTGCTTTAACCCCTTGAATGCTACAATGGTCCCAAACGCGTTGCTTTGGCAATGTGTTTGCATTGTGTGTAGCATTCATGTAATTAATAGTCTCATTGAAATCAATGGACATTTTCACAGAAATCAGTTTAACCCTGTGGGCCACTTGTAAGGAAGGAGTGGGCTGCACAATACCCAAAAGTGGAAGCTTTCCAAACAGATATTAACCCTTTGAGTGACAGAAGTATGCAGAGCAATGTGCTGCATATCATCTCTGGTACTCCAAGGGTTAATGGGCTTAACCCTCTGAGTGCCAGAGAGGTATCCAAGCATTGCAACAGCACTCAAAGGGTTAAATTGAAACAAAGTGAGTCCATCAGCCCCAGTTCTTAGCATGGAAACTGAAGATCTGTGTGTTCTAACCTATTCCCCAGCTGACTCTGAGTGTCCCAGTGTGTTTTTGAAAGAAGTGATCAATGTGTGGCTCCCCAGCAAAATGGGAGCTGCTGGTTGGTGGGTTATAGTATTGTGCCATGAGTTGTTTACAGTAGGAGTCGTAAGTCGAGAAAAGTGATGTAGCAGTAGGTGAGTTGTGGAGGAGAGGGCTAACCCTCTGACTGCCAGAGAGGTACGCAACGCATTGCAATGTATGCGTACCCCTCTGACACTCAAAGGGTTAAGGTAGGCTGAGCAGATCTCACCTTTAACCGGAGACACATAGGAAATAACCATTTTGCAGTATTTCACTGAAATGAAAGCAGTCCTGCAATGTGCATTTTTCCTATGCGTCCCCGGTTAAAGGTGAGGTCTGGTCAGCCTAGGTTAAGACTGATGTTGGGGGGCAGGCTAACTGTTCCTTACAGCTGCCCCTGGGTGTGTGTGGCAGGGGATGCATGTTTTCTCTCTTGTATATATATATATATATATATATATATATATATATATACACACTACCAATGTGGGACGGTGTTGGGCGCATGTGTGTGAAATGTAGACACACTGATAAACACAGACACATGCAACACACAGGCAGACACATACACACAGTGAGCGGCAGAGACATGCACACACATACTGGAGATGCACACAAATATATAACAGAGATGTACACACACACGCACGCATGCAACATATATGCGCAGAAACACATGCATGCATGAGTTGTGCACCCCTCTGGCACTCAAATGGTTAAGGTATAGAGAGGCATGTCAGAGATAAATAGCAGTGGGAAGTGTATTCATAGCTGGAACTTTGACTTGTGGAGTCCCTGGAAGAGAGTCATGTGGTGGTGATGTGGAGAGACAAATGGGGCAATCTGGGTTAAAAGTGGGCGGGGCTTAATCATGAGTAGGGGCGGGGCTTAACATAAATGTGGAAAAGTGTTAGTAATAGGCTGGGGAAGAAGGAGAAGTGGGAGGGAAATGAAAGTTTACAGTGTGAGGGGTTTGAACACACTCCCTGAGGGCTAAAACGTGATACACAACCCTGTAGCAGTCAGTGGGTTAAGTGTGAATCTGATGGCTGTCTGTCCTGTGTCTTGCATGGCAAATGATGACAGTGAAGAAATAATTGAGCAATTAGGACCTACCTTAACCCATTGAGTGCCATTTTGTTCCTCCGTGGCTGTACTACAGGCCCTGCTGAGGCCACTGGGAGTCAGGGTGAGTGACTGTGTGGTGTGTATGTCAGCCATATTTCTTTCTGGCTTTGTGTGTGTTTGGTGGTGTGTGAGTGGGACATGTGTGTGGTTGTCTGTGTTGTAGGAGCAAGTGGCAGCCATTTTGTTTTTTTCTGACTTTGATAGTGGTGGGCGGGCTGCATAGTGGGGGCAGGCCAACTCCCTGCATGATTTTCACACCAATAGCAGTGGCCTTCGGCCACTGCAACTGGTGTGAAAATCACGCCCCCATTGAATCACCCAATGGGAACAGTAACCCCTCCTTATTGCCACCCCTGGGTGTGTGTGTGTCTCCTGAGGAGACATAAATTATGCTATGAGCCTTTCTCTTTTATTTATATAGATGTCCCTGACTGAGCTCCCTGGATCTGTGTTTCCAGAGAGTTTTCTGGTCAGTCAATCATAAAAGCAAGACAGGGATACAATGTAACACTCTCTATGCAGCACTGAGTACTCTGCATGCATACCTTGTTTACATTATACTGTCTTTTCCCCCCACTGCATCGCTCTCCCTTACTTTCCCAGACCTTGACAGAAAACTCTCTGGCAACAGATCCAAATGTCATGGACATAAAAGTGTAAAAGAAATAGGTGGAGATGAAAAGAATAAGATAGCATTGGAAATTTGACTTCACATATGATGCACCTGCAGAAGTCAAAATAAAGGGTTACTGTTCTTTTAAGAAACTAAAGAAGCTTCTGCAGCAATATATAAATTGGGAGTTATGTATTAAACCCTTAATGCCAAGTGATATGCCAGGATTGGGGTATAGATTTGTGCTTTGAAGATGGATGACAGCCCTGGCATGACACGGGCGCACTGCGATCATGGCGCGTAGTACAGGAGCAGTCTGATCCAGTCATTCCCTGCTGGTACTGCGCAAGTGATCGCTGCTTAGCCCTGAGTCAGGAGCATCACCCGTAAACTTGTGTAAAGTACTGGTGATGGTCCTGTCATATCAAGTATTTTGTGATTACAATGATCGTGCTGGAGCGCTGTAAGCACTAGTAGGGTCCTTAAGGTAAGATCACTTCCCTGATTGCTAGTCCTTAAGGAGTTAAGCGATCACATGTTCAAGTAGATCCACAAAGGCAATGTATCTAAACATACCACCTCTCACTGTTCTCTGCCTCTCTCCTCCTCACTGTGATTGTGATGCAGAGGGGCATACCTCGAAAGGCTTCGGATGGCAAAAGATGGAGCATTTTGTTTTAGGTGGTGCTGCTGGGGCATAACTGGTGGGGAGAGCATTTAACATAATTTTTAGGTTATTTTATGACCTACTGACACCTCTTTGTGTAGCTGTATAAATTATTTAAAGCAAGACCAAATTAGTTACTGTATTTACACAGACTAATGTATAAACACATATACTGACGTTTAAACAAACATTAATGTGAGTTTAATTGCTGTGGAGCAATGTGATACACCTATATACACACCACACAGTCTGATCTCCTAAACACAGGGACACCAGGGTGATACACTTATATACACACACACACCACAGAGTCTGATCGCCTAAACACAGGGACACCAGAGTAATACACTTATATACACACCACACAGTCTGATCTCCTAAACACAGGGACACCAGGGTGATACACTTATATACACACACCACACAGTCTGATCTCCTAAACACAGGGACACCAGGGTGATACACTTCTATACACACCACACAGTCTGATCTCCTAAACACAGGGACACCAGAGTGATACACTTCTATACACACCACACAGTGTGATCTCCTAAACACAGGGACACCAGGGTGATACACTTCTATACACACCCCACAGTCTGATCTCCTAAACACAGGGACACCAGGATGATAAACATATATACACACCACACAGTCTGATCTCCTAAACACAGGGACACCAGGGTGATACACTTATATACATATCACACAGACTGATCTCCTAAACACAGGGACACCAGGGTGATACACTTCTATACACACCACACAGTCTGATCTCCTAAACACAGGTACACCAGGGTGATACACTTATATACACACCACACAGTCTGATCTCCTAAACATAGGGACACCAGGGTGATACACTTCTATACACACACACCACACAGCCTGATCTCCTAAAAAGAGGGACATAGGGATTTGCATCTCAGAGGGATAGTACCCCTTAAAAAGGGACATTTGGGAGGTATGAACACAAATCATCAAAGTAATACATAAAAAAAAAAAAATAAAAAAAAAAAAAGGAGGGGGGGTTTCCCAATTTTTTTTAATTATTATCGAACTAAATGAAGGGTTACAACTATAAATGTAGCATAAAGAGAAAGCACTACTTATCCTTACAAAAAAACAGTCTATAATTTGTGTCTGTGTACTTAATGAATTGGAGGGAAAATATGGATAACAAACACATAAAAAGGAATCTTAGGAGACCTCTCTAGCATTGAAGGGGTTAAAAATCTCTATTCAAGTGCATGGAAATTTTGGAATTTTTATTTGTCCCCTATGGTGCAGAATAACTGTGACTTATGTATAAAGAAAATAGAATCCAAACCAATTGCACCATAAGAACAGGCTGAGTGAAATAATCAGTACACAGCGGGTACTAAAATCTTGTGTATAATACGCACTTGTATATAATATACACAGGTGTAAATTATACCCAAAATTTTAAAGGAAAATGTTAGTACATGTGTAGAATACGCACCCCCTTTCTGTCAACCTCTACCCACAAAAAAAAAATCCATATGCTGGCCTCCCCTCGATCCCTCTCCCCCTTCTCTACCTCCACCTCAATTAAGTTATCTGCAGCCCCCTGATTAGGCAGCAGGGGGCCCCGGCCAGTGGACAGCGTGCTTGCATTTGCCGCCCACTTTCTCCACTGATGCTCTCATCTGTGAGATCCTCTCCCCATTGGAAGATGCCTGAATGCCCTCTCAGGACAGAACCATAGTTTTAATGCTCAGTCTAATCAAGGGGCTCCAGGACTTGTGGGCATAGATATGTGTAGAGGGGGGAAGTGGAGGGCTTCAGGTAAGGTAATTGAGGTAGAGGTAGTGAAGGAGGGAGAGGGACTGAGGGGAGGCTAGTGGTGTATCATTCGCACCCCTTACTTCACATAAGGTGAAAATGTGAGTTTTATATCCGAGATTTTATAGTCATTCTATAACACAGAGGTGCAATTCTACAGCAAACCAACTGTAGTCATGGGGAACAGTAACTATGCCTAAACTCACTGATTTAACCCTTTGAGTGCTTCGCAATATGTTGCACACCTTGCTCCCACTCAAAGTATTAAATGTAGCTTTTAAAAACACTTGAATGCTAAAAAGATCTACAATCGGGGTCGGATTTACATCTCAGGCACCCCTAGGCACAATACCGTCTGGTGCCCCTAGCCCCGCCTTTGCCCCTCCCCTAATCACTACTCTCACTTAGTCACACCCCTCCATTAACCACACCCTCTTGTGATCACACCCAATTATATGGCCACATAGATAGTGCATCTTTTTGGGGTATGCTCACATGAAAACCTTTTATTAGACCAATTTTTATTTTACATAAATAAAAAAAAAAAAAAAAAAGTTGTTTAACTACTTAGGCAAGTAGCATATTTGTCAATCTAGAAATGCTGTGGATATCACCCATATGACACCCAATCCAATGGATCGAGATGCATGTATCCACAGTAAACAAATAAGAAAAAAGTAAGGACAATTGCTTCCATATAAAAGTGCAACAAAAATATACAATTACTAATATACTCATGTTAATGAAGCGTGAGGTGAACTATAAACAAGAACAAATATGTAGTGAAAAATGCTGAAGAGCACAGGTAAGTAGCAGCAAGGTTCAAGCAACAGAGCCCTCTCTAAGAACCAGCCAGCCATCCCAACGCTTATCACCTATCACAGGCTTAAAGGGTTAGTAATACTTCATTTTATCTTTATTTTATTTTGTAGGCATTAAAAAAACATGAAGAACGATATAAGTCTTATCTCTGAAACCTTTATGGTTTGAGAGATATTCACAAGCAAAGTTTCCCCTCCTGCCCCTTTTACCTAGTGTAAGCCATCTCTTCTCAGATGTGAATCTGGTTATAAGACCAGACAGATAACACAAAGGGACAGTCTTCTTCCTATGAGAATAATGAAAGCCCTGACCCCCTTGACAAGTTTTTCAGGTTTTTCCCTTATCTTATTTGAAGATTGTCCCTCTCTGCAGTCTACCTGGGCACCTCCCTTCTGATCTGGCTGAACAGTGTTACATCAGTAAAAGTGGCAGGAGGGGGATACTTTGTCATTGAATTACTCTTGAACTACAACTCTGACAGAATTGAAATAACACTCTCCAAAGTCCAAATACTATGATGATTAATTAGAGCTACTTTTATTATGAAACATTACAATCCCTTTAAGCTTGCTTCTACTTACCTCTGCTAAGTATTTATCTTCTGCATTTTTCACTGCATGTGTTTGTTCTTGTTTATATTTCACCTCACACTTCTTTATCATTATGATAAATACATTAGTAATTCTATATTTGTTGTTCTACTTTTATGCAGTCTGCAGAAGCAATTGTCCTTACTTTTTGTTTACTGTGGGTACATGCAACTCTCCAGTCATTGGATTGGATTAGCATATGGGAATACAAACATCCAATTTATGTACATTTATTGTTGGATTAATTACATTTGCATGCCATATGGATTGATAGCCACAGTATTTCTATGTTCTTTCCAGCATCCTTCTCTATTGCTGTTTTTAATTTTACCCAATCTTGATTTTTTTGGTGAAACTATTATAGTGTGCTGATCAAGACTACATTCAGCATCAGCACATCTGCATCACAAATAATAATTGTGGGCAACACATACCAGCCTGATGTGACACTTGAGGCTGTTGGGTAGGCTACAGCGTGCTGTTCCTGCCACCCATCCAGAAACAAGTGGCCTGTGCTGTGCTGCTGCCTGTCCCTCCTCTGAGCCGAACTACTGAGGTGCTCCACTTACTCAGTGAGCCAACAGCCGCCAGATATAGAGTTTATGTCGCTTCCCTTTGGCTTCTATATCTACTTTTTCGTAGCTTGCGCGGCTTCCACTACATGCATGCATCGGTAGCTTTGTGATGTCAGAGGAGGTCCCGAGGTGACCAATGAGGCCTGAGGCAGCGGCATGTAGGCGCAGCAGTGGCTCACATGGAGCGGCCCCAGAGGCATAGGCACAGCCGCAGGTATATACAACAAGGTAACAAACAAGATCGGAAAGGAAGGAACACTACAATCTGTGCACAAGTTGTAACAAGCGCCCTTGAGGGAGACTGGTGAGCATAGGCGCAGAGCATAATTATCAATTTAAGTGGGCACAGCATTACTATGCACCATGGGGTGGAATTGTGTGGGCATGACAATGGCATTGCCAGGCGCCCCTGAAAATCTGGCGCCCTAGGCAAGTGCCTTGTCTGCCTATTGACAAATCCGGCCCTGTCTACAATGTACTGTGAATATGAGACAGATAGACAGACAGACAGATGGATAGATAGATATTTATATATATTCTGTGGGAGAGATGCACTAAGGGGTGATAAAGAGGAGATAACTTCTCCAGTTATATCTCCAATTTCTGTGTTATTCTAGGGAGCCTATGCACTAAGATTTCTTATGTTTTGGGGATATTAATGCATTGCCTCTATATTACAATGTAAGAACTGGAGAAATGATATCACTGGGGAAGTTATCTCCACTTTATCACTGTGTATGTACTTTATATATATATATATATATATATATATATATATATATGTGTATTTCTATGCATTTGTTTAACCTTTATGAATGCTAGAGAGTTCCCAAACCAGACCTTTTAATTTTAGCTGCATGTTATAGAGGGGCAGGTCTGTACAATGTTCTGGATAACGTGTGGGCATGGCAGTGTGTGCAAAGTAAGGGTGTTGGTACATGCCCTTGGTTGAGCCTAGGGCAGCAGAAAGCCTGAATACATCACAGGTCCCTAGGATTCTAGGATTAAAAGCCCTATTTAAATCAAGTTTTAGGTGTTCCCTATGGTGCAGTTGGTTTGTTCCAGAACTGCACCTCTGTAACTTCCAGAATACAGGCCATACTGTATATCAAATCATATGACACAGATACGTACCTTCCAGGTCAATGTCATGCGTATGTGCTACGTATAGGACGCTCTCGCCTACCTTCCCTTTCACAGGGATACGGCGTCCAGACCTGTCCACAAACACAATATCCACCCTATGGAGGAAAAGGAGACTTCTGGGTTAATTACAGACCCTAGTGACAATATACCCCAACCATATGTCATGGAAGACATTTAACTCTTATCCCTGACATTCTTAAAGGGGATCTATCACCCCACATAAAATTAATTCCCAATAATTACCCATCTGGCAACTAGCTGATCAGTAGTGCTAGTCACCAGAATTATTACCTCTTATAGCGGACTGGGACTGACAGCGCAGGTGCGCAGACATCACTATGCAAAGATGTCTGCGCTGTTTCCTGGCTGTCAGTATCGGGAGCAGTAGAATTTCTCTGTAAGGAGGTAATTATTCTGGTGACTAGTACTATTGTTCAGCAAGTCACCAGATGGGTAATTCTTGGGATTTAACTTTATGTGGGGTGGTAGTTCCACTTCAATTGGCCTTACAAACGTAAGAAACAAAGCAATAATAACAATAATGTACAGTTTAGTTTGGGATTGTTCCATACTTTTCCTAAATACCCCAGGGCCCATCAATTCCTCATCCTTCTGCCTTTAAAGTTCCCTTTAAACCATCCACTGGTGATCTAAAACCAGCCCCACTGAAGGAAATGTAAATGAGCAGTTGGATCGATCTCAGAAGAGGGGTGGGATTTAACACCATAAGGACCACGCAGTCTGGGGATGGATCACTCTAGAACAGAGTTGTCCAAGTCCAGTCCTCAAGGGCCACCACTGACTGCAGGGATATCTGGTTTTATTTTCATCAGGTGGCTCTGCAGCAGAGCTGAGATCGCGTTAGTGAAAAGAATTATTTCACTGAAAAAGTCTTCCACGTGTGCTTGGTTTGCAAGCACAGATAGAAGACCATTTCAGTTAAATATTTTTTTTTTACTAATGTGATCTCGGCTCTGCTGCAGAGCTGTCTGATGAAAATAAAACCAGATATCCCTGCAGTCAGTAGAACAGTGGCTTCAGAGAAAGGGGAGGGAGGGGGGAACTTTGCTTACCTTTATGGTTTGAGAGATGACAATGGGGGCAATTTAATTCTTTTTTAAAGAGCTACAGTATGGGGATTAGTAATATTTAAGTATTACTATCCCTTTAATGTCCAATCAGGTATGATGGTCCTGGCATATCACCACTCCCTAATTACAATCTAATTTTAATGTGTCCCTCTCCCTCCCCTTTTCCCTACGTCACGCTACCTTCCCTCAGATCTGAAAGCCGGATGCTTGACCAGACAGATCACATTGAGGGACAATACCGCGTCTATCAATATAGGGAAAACCCTGCCTACCTTGATGAAGTGGGACAGGGTTTTCCCTAGCCTTTCTCGTAATCCGTCCGGACCGGCTCTCTTCTCTGGAGGAAGTCAGCGTGACATAGAGAAGAGGGGAGGGAGAGGGACACTTTAAAAAAAGAAACAAAAAATTAAGAATTCAGCATTAATGGGATCGTAATGTTTCGTTATAAAACATGTGTAGCAGTAAAACCTTATAACACTTTGCTGCTTTACATTTATTCTCTAATAAAGTTCCCCCCCTCCCGCCACTTTTACTTACCTCAGCGAGCCAGACCGGACAGAACGCGATGTGGGACAATCTTCTTCCAGCAAAAGGAAAATCCTGTCCTCCTTATCAAGGGAGCAGGCTTTTCCTTATACTGAAAGAGAGGAAGATTGTCCCTCACTGCAATCTGTCTGGATTCCAGAACTGAGGGGAGACTCCTGAGGTAAGTAAAAGGGGCAAAAGGGGGGACACTTTATTAGAGAATTAATGTAAAAATGGCAAAGTGTTTTATAAGATTTTTCTGCTACACATTGTTGCAAAAAAGTAGAAAGGAGACTCGATTGTACTTTAATAATGAAACATTACTATCCCTTTAAGGACACTAAAAAAGGTGCGTCTCGTTCTAAAAAAGTATCCTATATAATAATTTGCTAAAATGTGCGTAACGCCGCAGTCGTGCACAGTACAGACTGCTGCAGTGCTGCGTCCCGCTCTGTATCAGCCGCGGCACGGGCAGTCTCTACTGCACATGACTGCCCCGCGACCGGCTGCCAGTGGCACTGTGGCCCCTGTAAGGGGCTCCTCAACTAGTAATGAATAATTGACGATGACTTAATATTCAGACAGTACTATCCCTTTAACTAAATCATGGGGTGAAATAAAAATTCACATACATTTAACCCTTGGAGTGTCAGAGGGGTGCCCATCGCACTGCGGAGCAATGCGTTGTGCACCCCTCTGGCATTCAAAGGGTTAAACAGATATTTGAACTCCTTGAAGGTCAGAGAAGTCTCCAACACAATGCGAAGCATCGGAGACTTTGCTACCGTTAGACACCCCCATTTCATCAGATATGATAGATATACCACATTTCCCTATAAATGATTGTAATAATACAGGAACACACAATGTGTTGGAGACCTCTCACGCATTCAAGAGTTAAAAGTAAAGCCCTATTAAAGGGGCAGTGCCTCTTAGATGAATAAATAAATGAACCATATATACAGCATTGGGAAGCTTATCCGTGACACTCCTACTTGGTTTTATACTCTGGTCCACAAGGGGTTAATCTCAAAGTGACAATCAAAATCCAGTGCACTTAACCATCTTAATGCTGGTGCTTCAAGCAATAGATTGTGAAGCAATGCATTGCCCTCCCCCCCCGGCACTAAAGGGTTATGGGAATTTGAAGGAGCACAGTGATATGAGTGAGCCGAAAAGGATTTCAGCAGCTGACATCACCAGAGTTGAAGAAGTTGACAGTATCGCACCCATTTACACGCTATGGGCCCTACTCAACAAGACTTAATATTCCAGCAGTACTGTCCCTTTTAATATGCTCAATAATTGCACCTCTTTGATAAGGCTGTTTGTTTGGGGCTGCTTTGCTGTATCAGGGCCTGGGCAGCTTGCTATCATCGACAGGAGAATGTAAGGACATCTCTGTACCAACTGAAGCCTAACAGAAGTTGGGCGATAGAAGACAACGACCCAAAGCACATTAGTAAATCAGGAAAAGAATGGCTTCAACAGAAGAAAATACGCCTTCTGGAGTGGCCAAGTCAGAGTCATGACCTCAACCCCATTGACATGCTGTGGCATGACCTCAGGAGAGCAATTCACACCAGACATCCCAAGAATACTGCTGAACTGAAAAGGTTTTGAGGAATGGTCCAAATTCCTCCTGACTGTTGTGCAGATATGATCCAAAACTACAGGATATGTTTGCTTTAGGTTATTGCTGCCAAAAGAGGGTAAACTAGTTATTAAATCGAAGGGTTCACATAATTTTTCCACCCTGCAGTGTGAATGTTTTCATGGTGTGTTCAATAAAGACATGAAAACATATAATTGTATGTGTGTTATTAGCTGAAGAAGACTGTGTTTGTCCATTGTTGTAACTTATCTCAGTTTTGTCCTAGGAGGCACTGCCCATTTAAAGAGGAACTATCACTCAAATGAAAGTGCTCCCCAAATAATTATTCATATAGCGATGATGATATGCATATCAATACTTGTATGATCCTAATTAAGTCCAGCATTACTGAGAAATCCATCTTGTTCAGAGACTCACGAGCAGGCTTCTTGCTGTAACGGCATCATTATGCCTGCGCAGTCAGTCCCTTCCTTTACCTTAAGGTACAATGCAACTCCCCTCACCAATCATAGAGGAGGCCGGGAGGGACAGTGCAGGCGCATAGACACAAAGAGGCAAGATGTCTGTGCTGATGCCTGCCTGTGAGTCTCTGGATTTCTCAGTAATGCTGGATGAGGATCATACAAGTATTTGTATGATATTGTTATATAAATAACTAGTTGAAGAGCCCTTTACACGGGCCACAGTGCCACTGCCAGCCGGTCGCTGGGCAGCCATGTGCAGTAGAGACTGCCCACGCCACGGATGATACAGATCTGGACGCCAGCTCTGTATCAGCCGTGGTGCGGGCAGTCTCTACTGCGTGTGACTGCAGCACACACAGCAGTCTTTACTGCGCATGACTTTGTCCTTTCACACGTTTTAGCGAATTATTATATAGGATTATTTGGGGGGCACTTTAATTTGAGTGAAAGTTCTGATTTAAATCATTGAGACTTGTGAGAAAGGTCATATCCTACAGCACATGTGGTTTCCTCCAGCAACTATCCTTTATTTCTTTATGCATAAGGCTACAAGAATATAACAGAGACAGCTCAATCAGTAACAGGTCCGGACATACGTGTCTTCAGTGTTCTCCATTCTTGTATTATCATCTGCTGATTGGAACACGGCTGAAAGCATAAAAAAATGTATCATGTACCTTAGAGATCGACATGCGTGCGCCAAATATACTCTTATTGTTAAAGGGTATCTACCACCCCTCTACAGGTTTGTTTAAGAAGTTTGTGTATATAGCGACTAGATGGAAAAATGTTTTTATTTATTTATTTTTTTTTATTAGTTATTTTTCAGAAATTAAGCTTGTAAAGATGATCCCGGGTCTTTCTTCCAGACAGACTGCTGGTACAGCTCTGAACCCCAGTCTGTCACTCTTCATCTGCTCCCCTCTCTCGATACAGCCTCTTCCAATGAAGTCGTATCCAGAGAGGGGATGTATGCATGTAAGCTGGAGCGCTCTCATTGGCCAGAGATTAAAAAAAAATATTATTATTCTATCTAGTTGCTGTATAAACAAACACATATAGGGGTGATAGATCCCCTGTAGGAGTCAGCAATAAAATTAACCAATTACAGGGGATGGTTACTCAAAGTGAAAATGTCAATGTTAAGCAGTTAAAGTGGACTTGTCACCCAGCCAAAGACAATTTTAGTTTACAGGTATAGTAATATATTAAAATAAACAGAGCTCTCATTCATCTTCATAGTTTTTGTGCATGTAGAGGGGTATTTCAGTAGTATCAGACTTGTGGCTCATGAGTAATTGAATTATAAAGATCCCCCCGTCCCGACCCCTTTCTCATTCTAAGCTGCCTCCCTCAGATATGGAATCCGGTCACCGGACTGGACAGCTTGTAGGGAGGAACAATATTCATACACTGAGTGTAAGGAAAACCCGGCCCCACTTTGACGAATCAGGGCAGGTTTTTCCTTATGCTCACAGAGGATTGTCCACTGCTGTGCTCCATCTGAAACCGGCATGGAAAAGCAGCGTTACATAGTTAAAGGGGTGGAAGGGGATCCTTTATAATTCAATTACTCATGAACTTCAAGTCGGATAGTAGTGAAATATTGCTATAAATGGACAAAAAAAAAACTATGAACATGATTTGGAGCTCCTTTTATGTTAATATATTAAATCTGCCTATATGCTGCACTAGCTGTTTATCTGTAAAATAAATAGTATTTGAGAATTGAATCTTTATGTTTTGGTGGCACAGTATGTTAATTAGTTCTGTTCCAGGCCAAAAGTATCGCTCACTCTGCTATTAGACATACCCCCAGTGTATGGGATCTGACTAGACTCATTCATATCACTGTGTGTGTTCTGCCTAGATTCATTCGTATCACAGTGCTGGGCTCTGTCTAGATTCATTCATATCACAGTGTGTGACCTCTGTCTAGATTCATTCATATCACAATGTGTGGGCTCTGTCTAGATTCATTCATAGCACAGTGTGTGAGCTCTGCCTAGATTAATTGATAGCACAGTGTGTGGGTTCTGTCTAGATTTATTCATATCACAGTGTGTGGGCTCTGTTGAGATTCATTCATACCACAGTGTGCGGGCTCTGCCTAGATTAATTCATAGTACAGTGTGTGAGCTCTATCTAGATTCATTCACAGCACAGTGTGAGGCCTCTACCTAGATTCATTCACATCACATTGTGGGCTCTGCCTAGATTCATTCATAGTACAGTGTGTGGGCTCTGTCTAGATTCATTCACAGCACAGTGTGAGGCCTCTGCCTAGATTCATTCATAGCACAGTGGTGGGCTCTGCCTAGATTCATTCATAGCACATGTGTGGGCTCTGCCGAGATTCATTCATATTACAGTGCATGAGCTCTGCCTAGATTCATTCATATCACAGTGTGTGAGTTCTGCCTAGATTCATTCATATCACAGTGTGTGAGTTCTGCCTAGATTCATTCATATCACAGTGTGTGAGTTCTGCCTAGATTCATTCATAGCACAGTGTGTGGGCTCTGCCTAGATTCATTCATAGCACAGTGTGTGGGCTCTGCCTAGATTCATTCATAGCACAGTGTGTGGGCTCTGCCTAGATTCATTCATATCACAGTGTGTGGGCTCTGCCTAGATTCATTCACAGCACAATGTGTAGTAATATCGGCCCACCACATAAACAAATTAGCCAGACTAGGCCGCCAACAAATCAAGGTTGTTTGTCAAAAATCTCTATATATTACAAACAAATGGCAAGCATAACGCATATAGACATTAACGCATCTTTAACCCTTTCAGTGCTAGAGGGCTACCTCTAAAGAAATCTAGCACTGAAGGAGACCGGAACCCAGGCTACAGCGCAGACATCTTGCCTGCACTGTCTGTCACTGACTTCACTGTGTAGACTGCAGTGCACCATATGGTTACCGGAAGGGACTGACAGCGCACGCATTCAGACTGCGCTAACCTGGCCGTCAGTCTCCTACAATGATGGATTTCTTTACATCGGGCTACTTTTGGAAGGCAAAATATATAATCAGAAACTAATCGCTACCTGCTTAATTATAGCAGGGCGACTTTATAGCGGATGAAAGTTCCGCTTTAAAAATAAGACTGTCAGTGGTTTGTTACATACTGTAAATGCGCACACCATTTAACAAATACTTTGTGGAAGCACCTTTTGCTTTGATTAAAGTCTGTTTGGATGGTATCAACCGAGCACATCTGTATTATTAAAGCAGAACTACCACCCCACCGAAAGTTTTCCCCAAAGAATTACCCATCTGGCGACTAGCTGCTCAATAGTACTAGTCACCATTATTAATACCTCCTTATAGAGAATTCCTACTGCTCCCAAGACTGACAGCCAGGACACAGCGCAGACATCTTTGCATAGTGACGTCTGCGCACCTGCGCTGTCAGTCCCTTCCGTACCTTAAGGTACCAAGCAAAGCCTCTTACAGTGGAATGGGACTGACAACGCAGTCGCGCAGACATCACTATGGAAATATGTCTGCGCTGTTTCCTGGCTGTCAGTCCCGGGAGCAGTAGGAATTCTCTATAAGGAGGTAATTATTCTGGAGACTAGCACTGCTGAGCAGCTAGTCTCCAGATGGGTAATTGTTTGGGGAAAACTTTAGGTCGGGTGGTGGTTCCGCTTTAAATTTTCTCCCGCTATTCTTTGAGGAAGAGTTCAAGCTCAGTCATATTGCGAGGGGATCTCCTGTGCACAGTCCTCTTTAGGTCATTCCACGGATTTCCTTTTGGATTGAGGTCCAGGCTCTGATTGGGCCATTCCAGGACACTGATCTTCCAGTCTGTAAGCCATCCCTTGACTGATTTAGCAGTGGGCTTTGGATCCTTGCCATGTTGAAAGCTGAAATTCTTCTTTAACTGCAGCTTTCTGACAGAGGGCACAAGGTTTTGCACCACAATATACGGATATTTGGAACTATTCATATTACCCACTGTCTTGAGTACCCCTGTGCCTGCTAAAGAGAAGCAGCCCCATAGCATGATGCTGCCACCACCATGCTTATAGTAGGTAGTTGGTTGCTGAACTCCGTCTCGGATATATCAACAATGTAATGTCATCAATTTTGTAGAGACATCCTGATCTTTGCAATGTCCTGATGGTCAAACAAAGGACGCACTGTGATATTCTTACCGGGGTTTTGAATAGTTTATCCAAGACCTTGAATATCACACAAGAAATCTGTTTAGCTGTTCGCAAAACCTTCACTTTTACTATTTTTAATTAAAAAGGCAAAAATCACCCCACCTTTAAATTTAAAATATATTTATACAGAGAGAATATGACCCCTCACTCTCTGTGCGTTAAAATGTAAGTACTGTCTCCTGGATGGGAAATGCCTACACACTCTTATCTGTATCGCTATGCAGCAGCTGCTTCGATATAGTGATTCATAGAGCCACTTCATGAAATGCCAAGTATATTGTATCAGTTGTCTCAATTATTTGAAATTGCCCTCTGCTGGTTTCTCTTTGAAATGACAGTTAATTTGATTTCACTGCAGTGATTGATTTAAATACTTTTCAGCAGTTAGGAGATATAGAGATCACAAGTCCCTTGAGCCTGTTATAAGAGACAGGCACTAACATTACCTCACCAGTCAGGTACACTTATTACTCAATCACTGAGTTCTACAGTAATTTATATTTGATGCCCTTATACCAGGACTGAGAAGGGCAGTTTGGAAAAAAAGTACCTAGACCCTGTTGTAAGAAACAGGCACTAATGTTACCTCCCCAGTCAGGTTTCCCTGCCAGCTACACCTTCCCTGAGTCGCATGAGAAAAGTCAAAAGAATGTTTGAGAGAGAAACCATTGGAGATAGATAGTCTGGTGTGATGTGTGGATGGCACTGAGTAACCGCCCATCTATATCACCCTACACTTTTCACCTCTAACAATACTATAACATCAGTGTTGTTATATGCTGTTTACACAGATTATAACTGTCATATCGATCTCACTTATTACTGCCACAAACATTGCCCTTGTCGGTCATATTCCTATCACACTGTCTTTATGTCCCATTAACTGTACAGGGAATTCTTTTAGTAAAACACATCTGTTCTATAGGGGGAATATGAGAATTAGACATTGGCCATACATAAAATGTCTAGCAGATAAATAATCTCCTTAAGAGCCAAAGGGGCACCCTGGGAACTGCTCAACTATGCGTCACATTCTCCTCTGGCACATAAGGGGAGGCACGAGTACAAGTGCTTAAATGGATAGTAATGTTTCACAAAAACAGCAGCTCCAATTAATCTTCATAGTATTTGTGCCATGGAGAGTGGTATTTCAATACTGTCAGAGTTGTAGTTCAAGAGTAATTGAATGATAAACTACCCCCCTCCCATCCCTTTTACTGATATAACACTGCTCACAACAGATGTGGAATCTGGTTGCTTGATCAGACAGATAACAGCAAGGGACAATCTTCTTACTGTCAGAACAATGAAAACCCTGCCCCTTTGACAGCTTTTTCCCTTATGCTAACTGAAAATTGTCCCTCTCTGCAATCTACCTGGGCATCACCTTGCTGCTCTGAGCTGAGCAGTGTTACACTAGGTAAAAGGGGAAGGAGAGGGATACTTAATCATTGAATTACTCTTGAACTACAACTCAGACAGAATTGAAATAACACTCTCCATGGCCCAAATACTATGATGAATAATTAGAGCTGCTTTTATTAAGAAACATTACTATCCCTTTAAGTAATGGTCATATCAATCCTATGGTTAATCTGGACATATTCTTTTTTGTCATTTACTGCGATGGCGACATTAAAATAGTGAAGCTTATGGTCTTATTATTCAAATTGTTCATGACAAAGTGAATAACTGTCTGTTAGATAAGACTTCTAAATTAGACATGTCCTTTCTAAATAGGAATCCTAATGTTAATACATTTTCTATTTAAGAAAAAAGTGATTTATTGCTTGGG
The DNA here is from genome assembly GCA_037306005.1 of Rhinophrynus dorsalis. Lineage (NCBI taxonomy): Eukaryota > Metazoa > Chordata > Amphibia > Anura > Rhinophrynidae > Rhinophrynus > Rhinophrynus dorsalis. Next base: position 674,830,265 of record CM074718.1, read on the forward strand.
AAAATTGTATTTATTTTATTATGATTATGGAAAAAATAAAAAAATCACTTAATGAAGGAGTGGAAGGTGAAACCATCATTTAACCCTTTCAGTGCCAAGGGGGTACACAATGCATTGCAAAAACAATGTGCTGTGTTCCCCTCTGGCACTGAAAGGGTTAACCTTGTCGGTGTCTTAGATTGAAGCATGTATATCCATTTGGCTTTGCTTTTTAATAGCAAATTATCAAGATCTGCTCTTCTCTCTGATAGATAAAAATATTTGGATTCCAGTTATGTCACCATTATGGGATCATTAACATGTTTAGATTCCGGTGTTTCCCTTTGGTTTCTGATATTGCCTTGATGTTTCAGGATTCTAGTTCTAAGTTGTCTCTTCATTTTGCCTATGTAGATTTTTGTACAGCTACAGGTCATCTTATGTACCACCTCGTTATTTTTACAGTTTATGAAATCTCTAATTTTGTATTTGTTTGGATTTTCTTGATTACCAAATGTAATTGCTTTGATCACACAGCAGCTTGCTCGGCAACTGCCACACTGGTATGATCCTTTTAGATTTTAGCGTAGCCACCTAGTCTCTTTCTCGCGCTTGTAATGGCTATGTACTACTAGGTGTTCCCCTAACATCATCATCATCACTAATAATAAAAGGCCAGATCTATGTTTATCCGATGCAGTCATGCGCAGCAGAGACTGCCCGAATGTGGTCATGTGCAGCAGAGACTGCCCAAATGTGTTCATGTATAGCAGAGACTGCCCGAATGCGTTCATGCGCAGCAGAGACTGCCCGAATGCGGTCATGCGCACCAGAGACTGCCCGAATGCGGTCATGCGCACCAGAGACTGCCCGAATGCGGTCATGCGCACCAGAGACTGCCCGAATGCGGTCATGCGCACCAGAGACTGCCCGAATGCGGTCATGCGCACCAGAGACTGCCCGAATGCGGTCATGCGCACCAGAGACTGCCCGAATGCGGTCATGCGCACCAGAGACTGCCCGAATGCGGTCATGCGCACCAGAGACTGCCCGAATGCGGTCATGCGCACCAGAGACTGCCCGAATGCGGTCATGAGCACCAGAGACTGCCCGAATGCGGTCATGTGCACCAGAGACTGCCCGAATGCGGTCATGCGCACCAGAGACTGCCCGAATGCGGTCATGCGCACCAGAGACTGCCCGAATGCGGTCATGCGCACCAGAGACTGCCCGAATGCGGTCATGCGCACCAGAGACTGCCCGAATGCGGTCATGCGCACCAGAGACTGCCCGAATGCGGTCATGCGCAGCAGAGACTGCCCGAATGCGGTCATGCGCACCAGAGACTGCCCGAATGCGGTCATGCGCAGCAGAGACTGCCCGAATGCGGTCATGCGCACCAGAGACTGCCCGAATGCGGTCATGCGCAGCAGAGACTGCCCGAATGCGGTCATGCGCAGCAGAGACTGCCCAAATGCGGTCATGTGCAGCAGAGACTGCCCGAATGTGGTCATGCACAGCAGAGACTGCCCGAATGCAGGCTTTGTCCGCTGCAGTCATGCGCAGTAGACACTACCCGAACACACAGACTTTGGATCATGTGCACGGGCTTTTACACTAGTATGTAATATCTGGATAAGGGTTTAGTACTTCTTTTAAAATCGTCATCCAGAGGCAACTGATACAATAAATTTCGCATTTAATGAAGTGGCTCTACGATTCATACATTGAAGCAGTGTGTAGGCATTTCCCCTCCAGTACTTATATGTTAACATACAGAGAGTGAGGGGTCATATTCTCTCTCTGTATAAAAATATTTTAAATTAACGTTGAGGCGATTTTTCTTCCTTTTTAATTACAAAGAGTAAAAGTTACGTTTTAGTGAACAGCTAAAATGAATACTATTTGAGATGGCTAATTTATCTTCCACATGTTCAGTGGATACCCTGTGTGATATTCAAGATCTTGGATACACTAATCAAGAGCCCGGCAGGAATATCACAGTGCTTCTCTTGTTTTTTGTTTGTCTATATGTGATTAGGATCTGCAGCAAAATCTACTACCTTGTTAATACCAGACTTAATACCACCATTTCATATAATGTAAAAACTAGGGTATAATACACAGGTGTAAGTTATACCCAAATTTTAGGGGGAAAAAAAGTGCTTATGTATAATACGCACCCTTGTTTCCCTACCTCTACCCACCAAAAATAAAATTAGTTTCTTGCCAGCTGCCCTCCTCCCTCCACTTCAATATGATCCCATCTTCACCTCCCCCTCTAGTCTACCCCCCCAGAGGCATCTGGGATAGCGGAGCAGAGGGAAGCATGCCTGCATTTGACATCTACTTCCTGCATCTCCCTGTGAGGACCTGTATTAATTCAAGATAATGGTAGTGCCCTTTGAGGGCCTGAAGGTCCTTGCAGGGCACTAGAGTAGGACGTTCAGGTCCTCAAAAGGGCACTACTATTATGTTCAATTAACACAAGTCCTAACAGGGGAGATGTGGGAAGCGGGTGGCAAATGCAAGCATGCCGCCCAGAGTGCATATGTCACAGATGTCTCTAGAAGGGTTGTGGAAGGTGGGATCATATTGTGGTGGAGGGAGGGAGGGGGAGAGTAGATATGACAATATATATATATTTTTATCTCATGTATAATATTCACACCCCCCCACTTCACATAAGTTGAAAAGGGACATAATTGTACTATATGCGAGATTTTACCGTATCTACAATGTCCTGATGGTGCCATATTTCCTCCACTTTTTAAAGGGATAGTAAAGTCCCATACAAAGTATGTTCTAAATTGTAGCTGTGCTAAAAAAACATTTAATGTGCTTAATCCATTCTCTCAAACTAGGGTTGCACCGATACTGATACTGGTATCGGTGCCGATACCAGCATTTGCGCGAGTACTTGTACTCGCGCAAATGCGGCCGATGCCAGCACCGATACCCTGTGTCAGGGTCGGTGCTGCAGTGAGGGAGCCCGGGGAGCTGCTCACAATGCTCCCCGGTTGCCTCTCTCCCTCATGTAGTGTCTGAGCGTTGCCGCGGGTTACCATGGCAACGCTCTGACGCTGACTTCTGCCGGGGCTCGCGAGAGAACAGTGAGCACCCGGCAGAGGAGAGTAAGGGAGGCTAGATGGGACATTTGAGCGGGTGGTGAGAGGCAAAGAGGGGTGCCAAGAGGGAGAAAAAGGGACTAAGAAAAAGGGGAGAAAAAAAAAAAAAAGGCAAAAGGAGTAAAGATCAGGAGACAAAAGGAGGGGAACTAAGGAAAGGCAAAAAGGAGGGGGGATCAGGAGAGAGCAAGAGAGGCAAAAGAGTGGGATCAAGAGTCAAGGAGGGGGACAAAGGGGGATCAAAAGGGAGAGAAAAAGCCAAGGCAAAAGGAGGGAGCTCAAGAGGGGGAGAATGAAGTAAAAGGTAGGAATCAAGAGGGGGAGAAAGAGGCAAAAGGGGAGAATCAAGAGGTGGTGTGTGTGTGTATATTTTATTTATATATATATATATATATATATATATATATATATATATATATATATATATATATATATATATAATATAATATTTCAAGTACTCACCAATACTTTTTTTGAGGTCATTTGCCAGTTTTCCAAGTACCTAAAGCATATATATTATATATATATATATATATATAATATATGCGCTTTAAGTATCTGGAAAACTGGCAAATGACCGCAAAAAAAAGTATCGGTAATTGGTATCGGCGAGTACTTGAAAAAAGTATCGGTACTTGTACTCGGTCTTAAAAAAGTGGTATCGGTGCATCTCTATCTCAAACAGTTATGGTTTGAGAGAAATAAGAAAATAAAGTCCTCCGCTCCCTCCACCTTTCTGCCTGATGAGCTGTAAAGCTGTCAGAGGCAGAATCCGGTCGCCCGACTGTAGGTGGCTCTTCAGGAGCGCTGTCATCTAGATATCTAATTATTTCATCTGTGTGGTCTACAACATGTTCCTGGCTTGCAAGCACACGTTGTGAACCATTCCGATGAAGTAATACTTAGATATCTAGATGACAGCGCTCCTGAAGAGCCGCTGTCTGGTCCCGGAAGCAGGATTTCATGATGTCCGCTGTACAGCGGACACATGAGAGGGGGAGGGAGCGGAGGTCTTTATTTTATTACATCTCTCAAACCATAATGGTTTGAGAGAAAGGATTAACCCCTTAACGACCGGGGAATCCGGCCGCAGACGCGACTCAACGACCACGGAGCAAAAATTTTTTTTTGCTCCGTTGCGTTCCGGACTCCCCGAACGGCGTGCAGCCGCGGGGGGAGCCCGGAACTCGATGACGGTCATAGTACGTCATCGGTCGTTAAGTCAAATCGACCCTTGACGTACTATGACCGTAAAGGGTCGTTAAGGGGTTAAGCACATTAATTTTTTTTTTTTTAGTGCAGCTACGATTTAGAACATACTTTTTATGGGAGTTTACTATCCCTTTAAATGTGGTCTTCACAGTGTTCCATAAGATACGTAATGCCTTTAACATTATTTTATATCCCACTGACCAGTTGTTGTCAACAGTAAGATCCTGTAGACCAGTGGTTCTCAACTCCTGTTCTCAGGACCCACTAACAGGCCAGGATTTGATGATTTCCTTGTTAGATCACAGGTGAGTTAATCAATGTGAATGAGCCTCTGATCACCACACCTGTGCTCTAGCAGAGAAATCCCTATGTCCTGGCCTGTTAGTGGGTCCTGAGGACAGGAGTTGAGAACCACTGCTGTAGACCATTTGTGAGCTCCTGGTGGACCAAGACTACCTCTGAAGTATGCAACCAAGAGACCTTCAAGGATATCCTACAGGGACAGCTGATTTTATTTAAAGGGATAGTAATGTTTCACAAAAACAGCAGCTCCAATTAATCTTCATAGTATCTGAGCCATAGACAGTGTATTTCAATACTGTCAGAGTTGTAGTTCAAGAGTAATTGAATGATAAAATGTCCCCCTCCCACCCCTTTTACCTAGTGTAAGCCACCTCCCCTCAGATGTGGAATCTGGTCTTAAGACCAGACAGCTCACAGCAAGGGACACTCTTCTTACTGTGAGAACAATGAAAACCCTGCCCCCCTTGACAGGTTTTTTCCTTATGCTAACTGAACATTGTCCCTCTCTGCAACCCATCTGGACACCATGCTGCTGCTCTGAGCTGAGAAATGTTTACATCAGTAAAAGGGGTGGGAGGGGGATACGTTATCATTCAATTTCTCTTGAACTACAGCTCTGACAGTACAGAAATAACACTCTCCAAGGCCCAAATACTATGAAGATTAATTGGGGCTGCTTTTATTGTGAAACATTACTATCCCTTTAATGCTAATCAGAATCATGTCAGTTGATATCAGGTGAAGGCAAACTACCTGGGCACATGATTTGAAATGTGATTGATGAAAAAATTTAAAGTCCCACTTGTAAAAAAGTGTTATGCAATAAAGACATGGTGTGGATGTCTTATTCCAGAATTACATTTCTATAGCTTCATGAATGAGACCAAAAAGAGACACTTATTTCAGAGGGAAAGTTCCCCATTAATGCCTTACACCATTATACTCTTCCTGCAGGGCATTACACCATTACACACTACCTGCAGGGCATTACACCATTACACATTACCTGCAGGGCATTACACCATTACAAAATGAAGTCACCTGGTACAGCTATTGTAAGCCACCTAGGGGTGTATAAACACTTTATACTGTCACTGAACACAGACTCCCAAGCCCAGGGACAATTTAAAGTGTTAGTAATGTCTAAAAAAAAAATTTTGCATTTAGAAGAGCTTAAAAAGCTGATCTAAATGCAAAAAAAGTATCTCTCAAACCGCTATGGTTTAAGAGATACGGGCGTTTAAAGTTTGATTTCTCCTACTGACAGCTGTAAAGCTGTCAGCAGGAGATCCGTGTCGGTAGACACGCTGGCGCTTGAGAAGTGCCGAGAACTCGTTACTTACACGGAATCCCTTCATCGGAATGGTCTAAAACGTGTGCCTAGTGTTCAGGCACAAGTTTTACACCATTCCAATGAAGGGATTCCGTGTAAGTAATGAGATCTCTGCACTTCTCAAGCGCCACCGTGTCGACCGACACGGATCTCATGCTGACAGCCATAGCGGTTTCAGAGATACTTTTTTTTGCATTTAGATCAGATTTTTAAGCTCTTCTAAATGCAAAAAAATTTTTTTTTTACATTACTAACACTGGTGGGGCCTGGCAATGTATAAAATAGTGGGCCCCATTGACCTCTTCGATGCTACAGAGGTCTTTATCGCGAACTCTCTAGCATTCAAGGAGTTAAGTAATAACTACACTGGTTTCCCCTTGAGCTAAAAAGAAGTACTCCAGCTGATGATAACTAAACACAACTTTGAATTCACACTAAATCAGCTTCATAAAATAATGAATACAACATTGGTTCACTCAATGCAAAGTGCTTACACCTACCATAGTTTGAGAAAATAATATACTTCCACATCTGTTTGTATATAATGCTGAGTTTTCACACCCAGCTTCACATAATGGAGTAGACAGTATAGTGTGTACCAGATCACAGGGTAGAGGGACTGTGATGTATGAGAATCAGAGTTTCTGATTGGCTGGGGGGGATCTCTTCAGTGAGTCCTGACAGCTGCACACTTTGCTCTATTGTTACAACAGCCTGGCCCACACCTGCCTTACTCCCTCACCTGTGGTCTGGAACATTCTGCTTCCCTCCTCTTCATTTGTTGCTACCAGCTTCCATGGAGTGGCCTGGCCGAGCCCTGCAGGTGTCTGAGACAACCCTGAGGAAGTGATCATCGGGAACGTCCGGGAGCCAATCCCACCAGCCCTTAAGCTAGAGTTAACTCCTCTTCTAAGAAGAAAGGCAGCCATCAGTCTGCAGGATACAGAGCCCAGTTGGGCACTTCCAGCTCAGTGCCTTCCAATAAGACGCTATGATTGTATCCCAAAGCATGAAAAACTGCTCTTCATTTATGAGATATCTAGGTAATTGTTGAAAGGAGTCCAGTACATCGAAGAAAATAAAGAAATCTTTAGAATGCACACAATGTCCCAACAGTGATCTGCAGGAGAGGACAGACAGGACATTAATAGAGATATCCGAGAAGGGCCTAGCTAAGGCATACTAGTTTTCCTTAGCCCCGCCCATGGCCACCCCCCATGCCTCACATGATCCTGACCCAGTCCCGTCCACTATTTCCTGGCACAGAAGATACCCTTGGCCTATAACCCTTTGAGTGCCACAGGGGTACCCAATCTGTAAATGGGGGTATATGCAAGGACACTGAGGTTGCTCTGGCCACACCCAAAATACAGAATGTGGGTGTGGCCAGCACAGCTGCAGCACCACCCACAAAATGTGGAGCTCTGGGCAGTTTCCTATATGTATGTGTTACATGTTGCTGCTTCCTTGTCATATCCTCAGGGACTCATACAAGTCCCCATCTATAGGATTTCTGTGCTTCACAAAAGTAAGTTAATTAAATGACAGTCTCTGATGAAATGGTTAGTAACACTTAAAGGGATAGTAATGGTTAATTTAAACATTGTTTAATATTGTAGATATTAAAAATAGAGGCACTGCACCCAAAAAATGCAGGTCTGAGTTGTAATAACTTTTAAATAAACCATCTCTCTCAGATGTGGGACTACCCTTGTTTTACTCAGCATGATAAACACTGTAATATATATTTTGTCATATTAGGTGTCACTGTCCCTTTATCTCACGTGCAGAAAATTAGGTAAATTCTAGATATGACGTTAGGGGTCCTTGAGGACAGGTTTGCGAACCACTGCTATAGGGTGTTTTCAGCTGGAAAAAAACAATAAAAGGAGGACTCCCACATTTGATTCAAATCTTATTACAGAACACACTTTTTAACCCCTTGAGGACCAGAGGGTATGGTAGGTATTACAAAGCAATTCATTGTACACCCCTTTGGTCCTCAATGGACTAACATTAAACTACAATTTTCTATTGTGGTCACTAGGTGGTGCTGTTTTATCACTTACTATGAGAAAGCCATGGTCTACGATTCAAGGTGGGGGGGTTATGCACTGAGGCTTGATCAAGAGGAGATAAAGTGGAGAGGACTTCTCTAATGAGATCACTTCTCCAGTTCCTGTGCTATTCTATAGACCCTATTCACCAAAATCTCCAGAGTTGGATAAATCTTAGTGCATAGGATCCATAGAATAACATAGGACTTGGAGAAGTGATATCACTGGAGAAGTCATCTCTGCTTTATCACATATTTATCACTCCTTAGTGCATAACCCCCAAACTCAGCCATAGGATACATTATAAAAAATTAGGGCTTCAACAACTAATCGATGAAATCGATAAAAATCGATTAGTTGTGCAGGGGGAGCTGGGAAGAAGTGTGGGGACTTGGCTACGTCTGCTTTTATGACGATCTGGACAGCAGAGCCAATTCTCGGCATCCTGCTACTAGGGGCTGTTATCCCCGCGACCCAAGCTACAAGGGGATACCATTATTGCCAGAAATGGCGCTCCCACTCCGGATTTCGCACAGATCGAGCCGGGGCTGCACCGCATGTGCCGGCGCCCCCGGCTGTGATGTGGATGGACCGCGAGGGTGCCAAGTGCCTCACTGATGCTGCTTTGCGGAGGAAGCTATTACCCAAGTCGGATGCCTCGGGCATTGGAGGCGGAGAGCTTCACATTAGACACATCATAATATGGGCCTGAGGCCTGTGGTGGCTCTGCTGGTGCCTGAAGAGGATCGCGGTCACGAAGGTGCCTGTGGAGCAGCTGGGAAGATAGCGGGGCCTCCTCCCGCCTTGTTGGTGCATACACACACTGGTCCCTACAGGTGCCACAGACTTAACACTTCAAGGGATTATCTGCTTAACCCTTTGAGTGCCAGTGGTACGCAATGCATTGCAAAGCTATGCGTTGAGTACCACTCTGGCACTCAAAGGGTTACAGGTACTCATACTTCTAAACTGTGAGCTGTCCTGCTGTGACCCTTGGAGTGTTTTGCTGCTTCCCCCACACTATGGCCTGGGGTTTTTTTTGTATGGGCTGGGGGTACTGAATGGCCTAGGGGTTTATTGTATGGGCTGGGGGTACTGAATCGCCTAGGGGTTTATTGTATGGCTGGGGGTACTGGATGGGCTGGGGTTACTTACTGGATGATCTGGGGGATACTGGATGGCTGAGGGTACTTACTGGAATATCTGGGGGGTACTGGATGGGCTGGATGGCTGGGGTTACTGGATGGTCTGGGGGGTACTGGATGGGCTGGAGGTACTGGATTGCTGGGGGGTACTGGATGGGCTGGATGGCTGGAGTTACTGGATGGGCTGGGGGGTACTGGACAGTAAAATAATAACAATGACGCATGTTAATGTAAATTTTGAGTTTTTTATTCTGCTGTTTGTTTTTAACACTCAGTTTGTTCATTAAATCACTTTAAATAATGAAAAATTAGAATATTGTTTTTTTTATCCGATTACTCGAACAAATAATCGGTCAACTAATCGATTATCAAAATAATCATTAGTTGCAGTCCTATAAAAAAAATAGCATTCCACCAGCAGGAGCCCCCTTGTTTTACTCAGTAGGAAAAATATATTTTTCATAAGAAAAAAAAAAACAAACAAAACAACAAGACTTGTATGGTCCTGGCTTATTTTGCTGGCTGCTAAGCAGGAAAGCAGCTTAAGGTTATAGTTATCAAGCTAAGAATGGACAATCCTAGGAAAACCAACAGCACTATAGAGGACAAACATAAATTCCCAAATTCCAAAATAATTAAAATGGTGCATGTAACCCCCTTAGATGATAGTGAAGTCTCTAATTCAGGGGTCTCCATTGAGCAGCTTGTGAGTGGCTCTCTCCAGACCAATCAGGTATCAGGCTATCTGGCCTGCCAGAGATATGTCCAGTGGTTAAAGTTTGCTCCCCATTTGGCTTCAGCCACTCTGGTCAAAGCTTTCGACTGTGGTACCCATCAGTGGCCAGTCAGAGAGCTGATAGTAAGGCAGATAGAGGCCTCACAGAATGTTCACGGTTTTCCTGCCCCACTGCCATAATAGTTGCTTACGGATTATTCCATAAGCTTTGTAAAGACAACTTACATAGTAAATAATATGGGAAATATGTGGTGTCAAAGTGGGTAAGAGCCAAAATGTTTCTCCATATTCACTCTCACATTGCTAGCTTTGTGTTATATTTATTGTTTTAATAAACCACTGTAAGAACTGTAAAGGGATGGTAATGTCCCAGAATTTTTTTTAGCATTGAGTAGTGCTTAAAAACTTGAACTGAAAGCAAAAAAACGTATCTCTCAAAATGCTATGGTTTGAGAGACATCTGCATTCAAAGTTTGACATTTACAGCTGACGACAGGAGATACGCGTCGGCCAACACGGAGGATCTTCAGCAGAGCCGCAATCGCTTTTTTTTTTTTTTTTAAACAATGATTTCAATGGAATGGTCTACGAAGTGTGCTTGCAAACCAGGCACAGTTTGTAGACAATGAGTGGAAGACCTTTCTAGCATTGAAGGGGTTAAAAGAAACATTTAAATCAATGGGAATTTTTATGCATCCCCTATGGGACAGTTGGATTGCCCCAAAATCATTCCTTTTTTCTGTTGAAAAAACAGAAACAGAACAGCGCAACGAGAGGATCTAAGTGTAGCAGCTTTTTTATTTTTATACTTCAAAATAATTAAATCATTAAATACATATAAAAGAGCAAATAAGCAAAACAACTTTCTACAGCAATGGAGTAGACTATATTGAGGATGTAAATCGTTATGTAACTGAGGTAGGGGTACACATAATAAAAGAGCTGGCTGTGGGATATATCACAGTATACACTCAGAATAGTTGTACAATTATACTGTCTATTGATGTCTTAAATGACAACAATGTATCTCTGTGATGATATGAGCAACAATGACGCTACTGCAGCTAATGGCTATTAGTGTAGAAACTAGAACTCACTACAAACAAGTTGACATTAACGGGTACAGAAATGCCAAAAGTGGACATCTAAAGAGACGGCTGCCTAATGTCCCGTACAGTCAGTTCCAATGGGTGAAATAAAACTGCTTGAGAAACGATGTATATCAAGAACAAGCAGCGCATTTAAGTAAAAGACTACACTGGAGGAGGTGCTTCAACTGATCCACCATTCATCCACAGCCAAGGAAGAAGTCCAACCACTTATTCAATAAAAGATACTTTATTCATCCATTTTTAAAAACATCATATGTCCAAGACCACAAAGTGCCTGACGCGTTTCGTGAATATATCACTTAAACTTAGACTGTCATGTAATTGTGTCTTGACTTCTTATATACCTACACTAAAACATTTAAACAAATAATTTAGGCAATTAACTAGAGATGCACCGATACCAAATTTTTAAGACCGAGTACAAGTACCGATACTTTTTTCAAGTACTCACCGATACCAATTACCGATACCTTTTTTTTGCGGTCATTTGCCAGTTTTCTAAGTACCTACATGTTTTAGGTACTTGGAATATATATATATATATATATATATATATATATATATATATATATATATATATATATACACACACACACACCACCTCTTGACTCTCCCTTTTTTACTCTTTCTCCCACCTTTTGCTTCATTCTACCCCCTTGAGCCCCCTTCCTCCCACTCCTCCTTGACTCACCCTTTTGCCTCTTCTTGGCCCCCCTCCTTTGGTCTCCTGATCCCCCCCTCCCTTTGCCTCTTTCTCCCTCTTCACCCCACTCTCTGCCTTTTAACACCCGCTGCCCCATCTTGCCTCCCTTACCCTCCTCTGCCGGGTGCTCTCTGTTCTCTCGCGAGCCCCGGCAGAGGTCAGCGTCAGAGCGTTGCCATGGTAACCCGCGGCAATGCTCCGACGCTGCAGGAGTGAGAGAGGTGACCGGGGAGCATTGTGAGCTCCCCAGGCTCCCTCTCTGGAGCACCGACCCTGACACAGGGTATCGGTGCTGGCATCGGCCGCATTTGCGCGAGTACAAGTACTCGCGCAAATGCTGGTATCGGCACCGATACCAGTATCGGTATCGGTGCAACCCTACAATTAACCAATCACCAAATGATAAAATACAAACTATCCAATGGGAGGATTCAACAAATATATCACTCCTTCTACTATAGAGGTAAGTTAACCCTGTGCCCTGCCAAAAATCAATCCTTATTTTTAAGGGACAGTTACATACCTACATAATATTTAATGACATCCACCATGGGCTAGGTTAAACATCACCACTTCACTTGGGTTAACTCCTCTGAACTCCAACAGCTGCTCACATTGGTCACCAGGTGCCCTGTAGAACGATCACCTCGGTAGACCCCAAAATGAAGACGAGAAGGCAGTGCAAATAGACCAATCTGGTACTTAGAGTGCTAAATCTTAGATTTGGAATATAAACAATATTAATACTCACAGAGTTGATTACACAAGTGTCCTTTAAGCACTGGTTTTGCATACAGGGAAAATCTGCTTATCCCTGCTCAAGCAACCAGGTTTTCAATTAGCAGTTTGGCAGACGATCTCCACAAAGTTGAGCCTCAATGGAGGAGCAACGATATTCACAGGATTAATCCCGGGATTTGATTCAAAATATTGAAGGTATTTAGTCTAAAGGTATTTACACATGCTGAATGTATTATATTTATTTAAAAATCTATATTTAAAATCTGTAATGTAATCATACACTTAAAAATATATATCATCTACAATTAAACCAATGCTCATCACAATGTAATGCGTTTCGTAACGTATGACCGTTACTTTCTCAAACTAATATGAGCTTAATAAATTAATAATCCAATAATTTGGATTGTGGACAACTATCACCCCTCTTGTGGGAAATTATAGATGTGGACATGACAGGTGCACAACTTGCGAACATACTAAACATGTATCACGGTGCCCGTGATCTTCTCCGTGGCATTACCTGACTTCTCCAGTGGTGCTTGGCAGCATTCTGCTCGCTGCCTGGTTTCCTGTTTGCATTGTGTGGCACTACAGCGAGCTACCTATTTTGTAGTCACTGCCTAATTGACTGATCTATTCTCCACCTCTCCTAGAGGCCTTATATGCAGCCTCCAACATTGCTTCAGTGCCCTTTCGTGGTGTATCTGAGCATTGCTTGTATTCCTCGTTGTGACCCTTTCTTGGCTGGTGAATCCGATCTGTGTATGACCCTTGGCTCCGTCTGACTACTCGATTTATGCCTGAACCCCTTGCCTTGTCTGACTACACGTTCAATGCTCAATCTCTGGCTCCATCTGACTACCCGATCCGTGTATAAGCCCTGGCCTGGCTGACTACCTTCTCCGTGCTAAGTACTCTGGCTTTGTCTGACTACCCGTTACGTGCTTGACCTTGGCTTTGTCTGACTCCACTTTCACGATACCTGGCTCCCTCCCCATGCAGGTCCAGAGGCCTGGTCATTGCAACCGAACTACTCCGTATGTCCGTTTGGCCTTGTATCGCTCTGGTCTATCTAGGACTACTAACCCTAGAGTACTAGGGAGAGACTGACTGCTTACCACCCTCTTACATCTCAGGTGGTACCCAGAACTGTAGGCTAGGTTCCCTGCTGTGTTCCTGGTTCCACGCCTGACCCCGGGGAAGGTTGGTGAAATGCTGAATTGCTATTCATTATATATATCTTTCAGTAAAGTGGTGTTGATTTTATCTGTACCTGACAGAGTCTTTATTTTGTCTAGTTACCGTGACAGTATGGAAGTAAAATGTTTATATCTAAGAATAAAATGAATGACAGTAACCCCATCAAACATGTTGTTATTAATTGTTGTACTAGATATGTAGTATACCTGTTAGAATGCGGCTGTGGTGGCCAATATGTGGGCCGGACCACGAGGACACTCAAGGAAAGATTTAGAGAACACTGCATGAACATCTTGAAAGGAAATATGACCCATCCAGTGTCCACACATTGCATGCAGTGAGATGCCTATAAAAATAAGGGGATACAATGCATTACAGTAACAGGAATTGATCATACTGCCCCACAAATTAGGGGTGGCAACAGATTCAGAATCTTAGCCCAGAGAGAGAGTTTCTGGATATTCAAACTGGAAACAGTGCACCCAGGTGGCTTGAATAGTGATCTAGATTTGTGGTGCTTTGGTTGAATTATAATAAGTTTTTTTATCCCTTTAAGAATTAAGGTGTAGCCCATTTATCTTTACCAATAGGAACACATGTAAGAGTCATAATGTTCTAGTCGTTAGTATAATACACCATTCTACTCCATAACGGGTTAATTTTAAAAAAGGTGATCAGCCTCTTTAAGACTCATTGTGTATTCTCTTTATGTTCTGTGGTGGAAGTTTTTTCCTAATAAGAATAGTGACTTTCTTGGATTAATAATGTTGCTAATATCTTTAAACCACAAGGAACAATCTTTTTTGTTTTATTATTTTTTAAAACACTTTTTTAGGTATATATGATCTTTTATGTATTCTACTGAATAATGGATAATGTTTGTCCTGTCCATCCATACCACCTGTGTTTCATGGGAAAATAAATATATGCATAATTTTGATGTTCTAAATGGTCAACAATTGTGATAAATATTTCCTTTTGAAACACATTAGATGGACACACAGTTCTATTTTGGATGTAATATCAGACAGACAATATTATACCATTCAGTCATATTACCAATCAGGGCTCAAAATTTCCACTCGCCACTAGTGAGTGAAAATTTAGCCCTGGCGAGTAGAAATTCAGCCCTGGTGGGTATGTTATGGCTTGCAGTGGCGAGTAGAAATTCAGCCCTGGTGGGTATGTTATGGCTTGCAGTGGTGAGTAGAAATTCAGCCCTGGTGGGTATGTTATGGCTTGCAGTGGTGAGTAGAATTCAGCCCTGGTGGGAATGTTATGGCTTGCAGTGGCGAGTAGAAATTCAGCCCTGGTGGGTATGTTATGGCTTGCAGTGGTGAGTAGAAATTCAGCCCTGGTGGGTATGTTATGGCTTGCAGTGGTGAGTAGAAATTCAGCCCTGGTGGGTATGTTATGGCGTGCAGTGGCGAGTAGAAATTCAGCCCTGGTGGGTATGTTATGGCGTGCAGTGGCGAGTAGAAATTCAGCCCTGGTGGGTATGCTATGGCTTGCAGTGGTGAGTAGAAATTCAGCCCTGGTGGGTATGTTATGTCTTGCAGTGGTGAGTAGAAATTCAGCCCTGGTGGGTATGTTATGTCTTGCAGTGGTAAGTAGAAATTCAGCCCTGGTGGGTATGTTATGGCTTGCAGTGGTGAGTAGAAATTCAGCCCTGGTGGGTATGTTATGGCGTGCAGTGGCGAGTAACTTTTCAGAACTGGCTAGTAGCAAAGGACTTCACATTTTAAGCCCTGTTACCAATTACAGTTTGACTTAAGTATTTTGATAACTGGAGACGGAGTCTCCTCTTGTCTCTAGGAAGGTATTAGGCATTATGTTAGGATTTGCAATTGAAAGAACCTTCTCTATTTTTCTTTTTTCTCCGTCTGGGATATTTTTGGCAACAATATATCTCTGAATACAAAAGCAATCAGATAGATGGCTCGAAACATGGCTCGAGAGTTATCACTCTCCTGCCCTGTTCTGAGCTGACTGGTTCACGATGCTTTTAAATAGGGGGGTTCTTTCCCGAGCCCCGGTTTCACCTATGCACCTCAGCCTGATGAAGGAGCTAAGTGTTCCGAAATGCACTGCATAGTGGTGTATTTATTTTGAACTCGTACAACAGTTTTTATTTAGATGTTTATATTTTAACACCTTAAGTCTGCTGATTATTTGTATCCCGGTACTGTTAACTGCCAGTGGACCGACAGCGGACAAGAGTCTTATCGGATTGCGGAGGAACAAAGGACGCTGTAACTCGGAGCCTTGGGGAATACGGATTTGATGTGCTTTCGAACAAGTATATAGGCGGGGATATGGGGGGTATATATAGCCATTAGCCTTAGTAGCGGCATTGCTCCTTGTATCATCATACAGATAGATTGTTGTAATTTAAGATGTCAATAGAAGGTATAAATATAGTCTACTTCACTGCTGTATAAAGTTTTTTTTGCTCTTTTATATGTTTTTAATGATTTATTTATTTTGAAGTTTAAAAATAAAAAAGCTCCTACACTTAGATCCTCTTGTTGTGCCGTTCTATTTCTGTTTTTTCTGCATGTATTACCTGAGAGGATTCCGGGGTGAGAACGGCAGCACAGAGGACTCTGCAAACTTGTGGTTCACCAGCCATGACACTTCAGACGCAGACTTACTAATCCTACTGTTGTTATCTACTTTTTTCATGGACTGGTACTAATAACCATTCAAATCAACACATGCATTGACTGGTATTAATATCCATTTAAGTCATCTTAACCATTTACTTTTTTACATTATTATTTTTTCCTATGATCATCTACAGGGATTGGTAAATGATTTATTCCACAGACAAACTTATGGTGATTTTTACACATCATCCAAATATCTAATGATTGTGTACTATCTGCAGAAACTGTTGTGATTATTATTGTTTTTATCATTGTATTATTACAATTTTTAATTTATAATTTTATAATTCTTTAATTTTCCTTTTTATTTTATCATTACGGGGTCTCCATCTGAGTTTGTATTTATATTATTATCTATTAATAACTGTTACTCCACCTGGTAAGTGCTATTTGTGCGGTTTATATATATATATATTTTATTTTTTGCCTTTTTTCTGTTGGACATAAGGCCCAATGTTCTCTCTTTGATAAATATGGTCTGTATGTCCCCAAAATTGTGCTATATTTGCTTTGATAATATGGCCTTAATTAGTTCTGTTTATAAAACTGAAATACAAAAGTCAGACACTCATTACGGATGGATAAGGGCATGTACAAGTGAGTGACAGTGACAGCAAATATGAGCAGGTTCATGTGAGTGAAACTCAGTAAAAGTTGATAACAGCAGGTACAGGTGAATGACGCAGCAATAGGGGACAACAGTAGCTATAAGTGTGTGGAACATAGTATTGTGGGTAAGAGCAGGTACAGTTGACTGACACACAATACTAGTGAATAGGAGCAGGCACAGGTGAGTGGCACTCAGGTAAAGGTTAGGGACATGCAATAACAACAGCTATCAGCAGGTACATAGGAATGACTGTAATAGCAAATAACATTTGAGTGATATCCAGTCCTACTATTTACATACACATCTAGGTTGCAGTGTAAATAAGCTGGATGACCCTGGCTTAATGTTTGCACTGAGCCTCTAGATTTCTGATGGCAGCTTTGACTAGTGGATAAGAGCAGGTACAAGTGAGTGACAAATCAGTAATAGAGGATACCAGGTGAGTGAGAGTTAGTAATACAGGATAAGAGCAAGTACAAGTGACACTCAGTAATAGATAAGAGCAGGTACAGGTGATTGACAATCAGCGTACTTCTGAAGTGTTCCTCTTTGAGCCCCAAATCCCTCTGTCCCACCCTGGTGTCCCTGTGTTTAGGAGATCAGACTGTGTGGTGTGTATATAAGTGTATCACCCTGGTGTCCCTGTGTTTAGGAGATCAGACTGTGTGGTGTGTATAGAAGTGTATCACCCTGGTGTCCCTGTGTTTAGGAGATCAGACTGTGTGGTGTGTATAGAAGTGTATCACCCTGGTGTCCCTGTGTTTAGGAGATCAGACTGTGTGGTGTGTATATAAGTGTATCACCCTGGTGTCCCTGTGTTTAGGAGATCAGACTATGTGGTGTGTATATAAGTGTATCACCCTGGTGTCCCTGGGTGTAGGAGATCAGACTGTGGGGTGTGTATATATATATATATATATATATATATATATATATATATATATACTAGCAACATGGGACGGCGTTGCCCGTCATGTTATGACCATTGGGCGCACGTGTTTGAAATGCAGACACACTGATAAACACAGACATATGCAGCATACAGGCAGACACATACCATACATCCCAAGTGTCCCTCTTTAGGAGGGACAGTCCCTCTTTGAGGGCCAAATCCCTCTGTCCCTCTTTCCCACCCTGTTGTCCCTCTTTTTAGGAGGTCAGACTGTGTGCAGGGCCGGCTCCACCTTAGGCGAGGTAGGCGCCGGCCTAGGGCGCACACGTACTGGGGGCGGGGGCATGCAGCGGAGAAGAGGTGCGCCCACACACACCACACCAGGAACCACAACACAGTCAGGTCTATGTTGCTACAGCGCTCCCTCATCTGGTCGGATCTTTAGTAATGCAGAGCGCGCTGGGAGTCATGATCTCCCGCCGCGCTCTGCATTACTGAAGAGAAGACTGCGCGGGAGATACAGGTATGTGATGGGGGGCAAGTTGGAGCTGAGGGGGCATAGTGGAGCTGAGGGGGCAAGTTGGAGCAGATGTGGGGCAAAGTGGAGATGATGGGGGCAAGTTGGAGCTGTTAGGGGAAAGCTGGAGCTGGTGAGGGCAAGTTGGAGATGATGGGGGCAAGTTGGAGCTGATGAGGGTCAAAGTGGAGCTGATGAGGGTCAAAGTGGAGCTGATGAGGGTCAAAGTGGAGCTGAGGGGGGGCAAGTGGAGCTGAGGGGGTCAAAGTGGAGCTGAGGGGGTCAAAGTGGAGCTGGGGGGGCAAGTTGGAGCGGATGGGGGGGCAAGTTGGAGCGGATGGGGGCATAGTGGAGCTGGTGGGGGCAAGTTGGAGCGGATGGGGGGCAAAGTGGAGCTGATGGGGGTAAGTTGGAGAGGATGGGGGGCAAAGTGGAGCTGATGGGGGTAAGTTGGAGCTGAGGGGGCAAAGTGGAGCTGGTGGGGGCACGTTGGAGCTGATGGGGGCAAGTTGGAGTTGATAGGGGCAAAGTGGAACTGGTGGGCCAAAGTGAAGCTGATAAGGGGCAAGTTGGAGCTGGTGGGGGGCATCTCTTACAGGCATCTCCAGAACAGGGGCAGAGTGGCTCAGGGGGCAGAGAGAGGACAATCATGAAAAGAGGTTGGGTATAAGTAGGCAGGGTATAAAGGGGTGGGACACAAGGGGCGGAGCGAAATGGGTGGCAAAATTAGGTTTTGCCTAGGGTGGCAAAAATCCTTGCACCAGCCCTGACTGTGTGGTGTGTATTACTTTGCTCTACAGCAATAAAGCAATAAACTTCAGTATATGTGTTTATATATTAGTCTGTGCAAATTAAATACTTTGGTCTTGAACTAAATCATTTATTCAGTTACATAAATAGCCAGTAATAGGTCATGAAATAACCTAAAAATTCTTACTAATGCCCCGCCCACCAGCCACACCCCCAATAATATCACCTAAAACTAACGTGTCCCTCTTTGGCCCTGTGAAATGTTGGGAGGTATGCACATACACACAGTGAGCGGCAGAGACATGCAAAACACATGTACACACAGACACACTGGAGATGCACACATGGACACACATATGTAACAGAGATGTACACACACAGACACGCAACATATATGAGCAGAAACACATGTGCTCATGAGTTGTGTACCCCTCTGGCACTCAAAGGGTTAAGGTATAGAGAGGCATGTCAGAGTTAAATAGCAGTGGGAAGTGTGTTCATACCTGGGAACACTGACTTGTGAAGTCCCTAGAGGGGACTGATGTGGTGCTGATGTGGAGAGACAAATGGGGCAATCTGGGTTAAAAGTGGGTGAGGCTTAATCACGAGTATGGGGCGGGGCTTAATCACGAGTAGGGGCGGGGCTTAACATAAATGTGAAAAAGTGTTAGTAATAGGCTGGGGAAGGAGGAGAAGTGGGAGGGGAATGCAAGTTTACAGTGTGAGGGGTTTTAACACACTCCATGAGGGGTAAAACTTGATACAGAACCCTGTGGCAGTCAGTGGGTTAAGTGTGAATCTGATGGCTGTCTGTCCTGTGTCTTGCATGGCAAATGGTGACAGTGAAGAAGTAATTCAGCAATGAGGGCCTACCTTAACCCTTTGAGTGCCATTTTGTTCCCCTGGTGATGCAGCACCGTTCAGTGGCTTTACTACAGGTCCTGCTGAGGCCACTGGGAGTCAAGGTGAGTGACTGTGTGTCAGCCATCTTTCTTTCTGGCTTTGTGTGTGTGTATGGGTGTTTGGTGATGTGTGAGTGGGGCATGAGTGTGTAATACCTGTGAACTTTTACTTGTGGAGTCCCTCATGTGGTGCTGATGTGGAGAGAGCAATGGGGCAATCTGGGTTAAAAGGGGGCGGGGCTTAATCGCGAGTAGGGGCGGGGCTTAACATAAATATGGAAAAGTGTTAGTAATAGGCTGGGGAAGGAGGAGAAGTGGGAGAGAAATGCAAGTTTACAGTGTGAGGGGTTTGAACACACTCCCTGAGGGGTAAAACTTGATACACAACCCTGTGGCAGTCAGTGGGTTAAGTGTGAATCTGATGGCTGTCTGTCCTGTGTCTTGCATGGCAAATGATGACAGTGAAGAAATAATTGAGCAATGAGGACCTACCTTAACCCTTTGAGTGCAATTTTGTTCCTCTGGTGCTGCAGTACAGGTCCTGCTGAGGCCTCTGGGAGTCAGGGTGAGTGACTGTGTGTGTGTGTCAGCCATATGTATTTCTGGCTTTGTGTGTGTATGTGGTGTTGTGTGTGTGAGTGGGGGCATGTCTGTTTGGTGCTGTGTAAGTGGGGCATGTGTGTGTGTGGTGCTGTGTGAGTGGGGCATGTGTGTGTGTTTGTGTGGTGCTGTGTGTGTGGTGGTCTGTGTGTGTGAGTGGGGCATGTGTGTTTGTCTGTGGTGTAGGAGCAAGTGGCGGCCATATTGTTTTTTTCTGACTTTGATAGTGGTGGGCGGGCTGCATAGTGGGGGCGGGCCAACTCCCTGCGTGATTGAATCACCCAATAGGAGTAGTAACTCCTGCTTTATGCCTCCCCTGGGTGTGTTTTGGCAGGCACAAAGTCTTCTTTTATAGATATATATATATATATATATATATATATATATATATATATATATACATATATATATGTGTATCACCCTGGTGTCCCTGTGTTTAGGAGATCAGACTGTGGTGTGTATATAAGTGTATCACCCTGGTGTCCCTGTGTTTAGGAGATCAGACTGTGGTGTGTATATAAGTGCATCACCCTGGTGTCCCTGTGTTTAGGAGATCAGACTGTGTGGTGTGTATAGAAGTGTATCACCCTGGTGTCCCTGTGTTTAGGAGATCAGACTGTGTGGTGTGTATAGAAGTGTATCACCCTGGTGTCCCTGTGTTTAGGAGATCAGACTGTGTGGTGTGTATATATAAGTGTATCAGCCTGGTGTCCCTGTGTTTAGGAGATCAGACTGTGTGGTGTGTATATATAAGTGTATCACCCTGGTGTCCTTGTGTTTAGGAGATCAGACTGTGTGGTGTGTATATAAGTGTATCACCCTGGTGTCCCTGTGTTTAGGAGATCAGACTGTGTGGTGTGTATAGAAGTGTATCGCCCTGGTGCCCCTGTGTTTAAGAGATCAAACTGTGTGGAGTGTATAGAAACGTATCACTCTGGTGTCCCTGTGTTTAGGAGATCAGACTGTGTGGTGTGTATATAAGTGTATCACCCTGGTGTCCCTGTGTTTAGGAGATCAGACTGTGTGTTGTGTATATATAAGTGTATCACCCTGGTGTCCCTGTGTTTAGGAGATCAGACTGTGTGGTATGTATAGAAGTGTATCACCCTGGTGTCCCTGTGTTTAGGACATCAGACTGTGTGGTGTGTATAGAAGTGTATCACCCTGGTGTCCCTGTGTTTAGGACATCAGACTGTGTGGTGTGTATAGAAGTGTATCACCCTGGTGTCCCTTTGTTTAGGAGATCAGACTGTGATGTGTATATAAGTGTATCATCTTGGTGTCCCTGTGTTTAGGAGATCAGACTGTGTGGTGTGTATATAAGTGTAACACATCGTTCCTCAGCAATAAAACTCACTTTAATGTTTGTTTAGCCCCTTGAGTGCCAGAGGTATATGTGTTTATAAATTAGTGTGTGCAACCAAAACACCTTGGTTTTGCTGTAAATTATTTATTCAGTTAAACAAAAAGGCGTCAATAGGTCATGAAATAATCTAACATGTCTCAATAATGCCCCTGCCGCCGCACTGCAACATCACCAAAAACAAGTGTCATTCTTTGGCCTTTTGAAATGTTGGGATGTATGAATTAGTAATACACATACCTGGGAACTCTCCAGATTTGCCCGGAGACTCCGGTTCTGACAGAGCTTTACCGGGTCTCCGGGGCAGAGGCTGATTCCTCCGGATGTGGAGAGTTTCTATTGAAACTCTGCCACATCTGCTTTTTCTCCTGTTGTGCCTCCGTCCCCAGCCTTCTGCGTGTCACATTTAACCCTCTGAGTACCAGAGTGGTACGGAATGCATTGCTTTGCAATGCATTCCGTACCACTCTGGCACTCAAAGTGTTAAAGGGGAACTACCACCCCGCAATAACTAAAGCTTCACTGATTGCTCATCTGGCGACTAGCTGCTTAGTAGCGCTAGTCACCAGAAATATTACCTGGTTCAGCAGATATCGGCGTTTTACCGATGGTGACAGGAGCAGGAAGCACGGACGTCTCTTCACAATGACGTCCGTGCGCCTGCGCTGTCAGTCCCTTTTGCACCATGCGGTGCAAAAGGGGCTGACATCGCAGGCGCACGGACATCACTGTGAAGAGACGTCCGTGCTTCCTGCTCCTGTCACCATCGGTAAAACGCCGATATCTGCTGAACCAGGTTATATTTCTGGCGACTAGCGCTACTAAGCAGCTAGTCGCCAGATGAGCAATCAGTGAAGCTTAAGTTATTGCGGGGTGGTAGTTCCCCTTTAAATCCCCCCCAACACTCAAGTTAAGCCCTGTCCCTTTTTGACGCGATTAGCGTCATTTTTGTTACACCCTGCTGAACAGAGGACTACCCTCCAGGTAGCCCTCAACTGAAAGTTCCCAGGTATGGTAATACAGGATAAGAGTAAGTAGAGGTAATTCAATAACAGATAGGTATCATTGAGTGAACTCAGCTATAGAAGATAGATGTAGGTACAAGTGAGTAAACTCAGTAACAGAGAATACTAGTGAGTGTCACTCAGTAATATTGGATAACAGTTGATACAGGAAAGGGATAGTCCTGCGGTACGAGTACATGTGATAGACCAGGGTGTATATCATGTGTGTCCCCGGATTCTGTTGAACTAAAAAAAGCCATAATCGCCAACATGCTGATAGGATTTGTAGTCCAACCACAACTCAAGAGGCATGCTGGTCCACCCAATAATCAACAGAATCCAAATATGTTATTCTCACCTGAATTCACCGTACTAATACTTCCGGTTGTATATCTTACCAGAACCAAGCAGACAGCCTCAATCTTACTTGCTCTTCCTGGGATGAGGCCACGCCCACCCCTTCTATCACAAAGATCAGGACTCTCGCTCCTTAGTCTAAGACATCTATGGTTTCTAGTCCTCCGTGTTCCCCTTGCTGTCTTGTCATTGGGCAGTACAAGCCCAATTCCCGCCTTTCCTCCTCGTCGCCGGAAGTGACGCGCGGAGCAGCCGTGCGATGACATCTTGACGGAGTTAGGTGTCCGGCGGTGAGAGGGAATAAGCCGGGACCTTGAGGTTCTTTCCTCCCGCAGGCTCGGGGGATGTTGCAGGCCGCCGGTGCACGGCTGGGGCCCGGAGAGTGAACGTGTCCAGTGCTGGTGAGTGGTTATACAGCGTGCGGTAGGCCGCGGACTCCCCCCACAAAAGCAGGCCTAGAGCTACGAGCCCCCTACTCGTAGCGGCGCCTGGTGTGGCCTCTTCTATGAACTGTGCCCTGTCTGAGGGACGGGAATCCCAATATGCAGCGCTTGCATTTTAGTGGGGTGCGAAGGATGGGCTGTAGTTCAGCAGCCGCCTGTGGGACCAGATGTTGATGAGGATGATGGGAGTTACAGTATCTTGAGTAACTAGGCGATGCAAATCATTGAGTTACGGCAAATAATTTTATATTTTGGTGGGAATGGATCTGGATTCGTATATTTCTGAGGGACTGCCTTAAAAATTAACTTTCTGAAGAGAGAGGACCGTGTAACACGTTGCACACTTCTCTGGCCCTCAAGGGTTAAAGAGACCCTATTATCTAAAATGTTATACGTTATCTCCTTAGCGATCACGTACGTTATCTAGAATATGTGTAAAAATCTTTGTTCCGTAGGATAGTCCAAATAAACGTGCCTTCTAACAAATGTAAAACCATCCTATTCTGGGAGCATTTACTTAATTTTGCGTTATTTGTAGTGAGGTGAGAGAGCCAGTTTTTCTTTTTAAATTTATCTATCAGTTTTTACTACTCTTGTCTTCCAAAAAGCTCTCATCTTCTTAGCCCTCGACTAATGTGTGTGTGTGTGTGTGTGCTTCAAAAACGTAAGACACATTTTAGGGATTGTAGCACACAGGATCCTTTCACTTTTAAAACCACTGTTTAGGTATATGTGCAGGATTCTCTGTAACATCACCTAGATTGCCATGGTTCTTGTAACCCTGGAAAAGGCTGGAATGGCTGCTCCAAGAAAGCATATGTAAGAGATTACATCTCAAAAACAGTGTATGTTTAGAGCTAGCTTTGAAATACATCACATGGTATGCAACATGAGTTAAGTTTTAAGCGAGTTTCTTCAAAGGGTTTAAGCAGACTTGTATTTGGAGGAGCTATATCTGTAGAGCTGTGTCTCTTCAGTCACTATCATGGGAGTAGTGGACTAGTATTAATTTGATAACCCACTCCTGGTTGAATACACTTAAAAATGCATTTTATGAAGTGGGATGTGTGTAAAGAAAAAAAACTAGAGCAGTTTGGTGATAAACCAAATGCACCATGTGTAGCAAACATACATTCCAAATTATTTAAAATGTATAACATAATTGAGTCTAAAAAGACATGTCCAAGTTCAGCCCACGTCATATCACCACTGTTGATCAAGACAAAAAACCCTATTGAAGTCTTTTCCAATTTAATCCTCAGCTGGGGAAAAAAATAATTCCTGAATTCAAATGGTTTCACATGATAAACACCTGCATCTATCTTCATCACTGAAACTGCCATAATTATCAATATTGATCTAAGCTAGGAAAGTGTCCTCCCCTCTTGGTTTTTTGTTTTAATAATCTACAGCATCTTGAGGCAGATAATTCCATGACTTTACTGGCAATACTGTGTGTTAAAAACAAAATAATTAAATCCCTTCCTTTGGTGCATTAGATGTCCTCAGCACTGCAAAGCAATGGGGTTTGTTTAATAATGAGCAGTTGCATTGCTCCAGTTTAATGTGTGTCACAATATTTATTTCTGCTTAACTCCTGGATGGGCTACTCAAGAGCCTCAGTCTGTTGTACAGTCCTCTTTCAGCAGGTATGACATGGCTAATGCAGGATTTTGATATTTCACTGCAAGCTAAATAGTTCATTCCATTTCTCTGCTGTGCAACTCAAAGCACTTAGATTGGAAATGTTAATGGGGAAAGGTGTATTTATATCTTAATTTCTCAGCTTCTTGAGTAGCATTAGTGGAGTGTGTGTTTTTTTTTTTTTCTTTTCTCAATCTCCCAGTAATTTCCCTTTTCTGATTGTTTATAAAGCCTTTATTTTAGGTAACCTTCTAGCAGCTTCCTTTTGCTCAATAAACAGGCAGTTGATGGTTTTGACAGAGCCCAACTGACTCCCTGTTAGCTGATGTGTATCAGTGAAGACCAAAAATGTTGTTGTTTGCATGGGGTGTTTCTTACTACTGTTGCATTTTTATATATTATAGTGGGACACATAATGGTATCTAAGAGGTTCAAAAAAGCAGTCAAAAATGGTGAAATTTATGTAATGTGGCAGTTATGAAGCATAACCCCTTCCCTAAAATTTTAAATGAAAATGGATTATTCCATATGAAATGTAAATTACCTATATAATTTCAATGAAAAACTTTTGTACTTTTAACAAGAGTTGCTCCACTTTGTCTTTAACCATTTGATTGCAAGATAGGCATGCAAAGCTTAGCAAAGTGTTGCATGGCCCTATGGCACTCAAATCATATGGTTATAAGCCCCATGTATCTGTAAGTGGTACGGATAATTATTAGGAAAAGGTGTTGTTAAACACTTAGAGCAGAAACAGTCAACTGTTGTAACTCCTGCAATTGGGGCCTGCAACTCCCATCATCCTTAGCAAGGTGTTAGCTGGTTTGATGATAGGTGTGGTATTAATGTGTATAGCTGTATTAAGTAATCCTCCCTTTAGATGCTATAAACTGCACAGTATGAAGAAAAAAATATTTTCTACCCTGCTCCTTGTGCCACCTACAATGCAGGTTTTTAAGGACTGTGTTAACTGGTGGATTGATCTTTCTGTCTAATTCATCTGTGCTCAGGAAGGGAGATCCTTTAAAGCTGCAATGTTGGGGCACAACTCTATCCATTTCACTTAAAATTTGGGAACACTGTTCCTTGTGTGTGTATCTAAAGGCAAAGTGAGGCGAATGGTGGAGCAAATCAGTTGCACTACATGAGACAAATGTCCTAAACTTCCCTCTGCTTTCAGATGATCTTATAACCCTACATTTTTCTAGGTTTCATGCATATGTTTTCAAGGGGTAAACATCCCAATTTAAATCATGCTGTAGGAAGACCTAGAAAAGTTGTTCTCAATCTCCCTGCTCAGTTCACCCCTAATAAGCAATCTGGAATTTTCATGGCACCCTTAACATTTTGTAATTTGTCAAGTATTTAATGACCGGTACAATATATGCATATGTAATTATATATATTTTTTGGTCTTCTAACTAAGTTTATAGAAGCTTACTGAAATGTGCAGTTTGTGCCTGCCTTTATGGCAAAGGGGCACCCTAAGTGGATGTTGTGGTTCATACAAGTGACATGGCACACTGACTCCACTGTATTATGTATTCTCTCTTGAGTCCCAGAGGGGTATGCATTGCTTTTCAATAAAATCAATAAAAAACCTCTTATACTTGGTACTTTTGAGATTCTAATGCTGTTATGGGACTATATTTGGCACTCTTCTGCTTCTTGAGGGGGTAAATTAATCAGTTTAGCAAGGTGTGGCTCTTTTGAAGTTGAATTGTAAATGATAATCTTTAGTCTTCCAACTGAATTACTGTTAATCTGGGGAACATTATAACCAAATATAAAATGTTAGATGCGTCATATGCCTTTTCGTATCCGTATGTGTTGTAGATGTCTCACATTCATTGGTTAAACATTCTGTTTAAATCAATGGACTCTTCCTTATAGTGCACATGATCTGCACTTTCCTTATGAATGTAGGACTCTGCTTGTGTGCTTCTGTGTTTATCTAGGCAGTTTCCTCTAGCAATGATGCCTGTCATTTACAAAGGAAGGAAACTGCTATTCAGCTCAGGAGAGACCTGTCAAAAGGTTGTTTGCCCTAGCTAGGTTTGTAGTGAGAGGAGTAGTTCTTATAACCTGAGGGGTGTGGTTTTTTTTTAAATACAAAAAAAATAAAAAATAAAAAAAAATTTAATTTGGAAATGTGATGGCAAAAAAAGACTAGGGAAAAATGACATTTTCCGCTTTTATGAACTGTGCATTTTATTTTATTCAATTGGTAAAATGGTAAAACTAGCCTAAAACAGCCAAAAATAACTATATTGAACCATATACTTCCAGAAAGTAGATATTACACTGCATCATGTGAGGGGGTCGCTTGCCTTTCTACACCTCAAAGTCATATAATGGTTAAAATGTAAAACTAAGTTTCAAGAGGTTAGTGGGGCCACGTAGAAGTAATTATCTCTTTAGTGCGTTTATATATTTTTGCATGGGTCCACATAGGATTGCTGTGATATGCCTGTTGGGAACTACAGACCTATACACCTCACTTTTGGTCCTTGCCAACATTATACATGCTCTTGCTCTATAGTAATCCAAGTATGGAAAAATCCTGGCAGCCAGGATTCTTAACCCTTAGAGTGCCAGAGGGGTATGCAACGCATTGCTTTGCAATACGTTGCATACCCCTCTGGCAATCAAAGGGTTAAAGTTTTACTACTTGCTCCTAAATGTTGAAAGTTTTTTTACAAACCTCTATACACATGCTCTCCTTCAGTGTGTCACTTAACTCTCCTAGCTAGCTGTTACACTTCTATTAAATTGGTTCATCCATTTAGTAGTTCTTTGATTTATCTGTACTGAACTTTCAGTAAAACTCAATCTTTGGTGTTAAATCTCTCATGTTAAAGCTAAAGTCCCTTTAGAAATAGGTGAAGAGTAGGATGCTTTATATTGGTTGCTTTAAGTGGCATTTACCACAGATGTACACCTTTTTGCCTCCGTTTAACATCACATGCACTGCAATGTATCGCCTCTCAAAATAGGACACCAAGCAGATTAGCTAATTGAACTGTTCCTGCTTCAGACTGAGATGGCTGCAATGAAAATCACATTGTTAATGTTTTATAAGGGAAATACTGTCTCTTCAACCATGCTTTACCCCAGGGAAGCTTTCCTATCACACTGGCAGTGATGTGCTGCTATCTCAGAAGCCTCTGATCAAGTGTACTTATTTCAGGAAACAAAGTGCCGACCGGTAACCTTATGTCTCATCTCTCATTCCCACAATGGCCTAATGCAGTATCTTGTCTGTTAATAAGTTGATTCGGTTTAGCTAGACCAGTGGTTCAGTCCTCTCCATTATTGCCAAAGGAAAAATCAGTATTATGCACTTTGCCAACAGAGTGCATTCATACTTAATAGTGGCATTATAGGACCAGATACCCTTTTAAACAGGATCACAGGGGTCCTTGATAAAGGCGCAAAAGTGGCTTGTGAGGCTGAGTGATGTCTTCAGTGTACATTTAAGCAAGAATTCAAAGTGGGAGGCGCCTGGAAGTGACAGGCTTCTTTTTGAAAGCAACTGGAAGTTCCACAGGTGATATGCATAAGCAAAAGAACATATTTCCAGGCCATGGAGCCTGGAACAGACCTATGTAAGTGAATATTTATATTATTGCTATGATGTTTGCCACTGTTTCAAGTAGTTATAGCTGCACATAGAACATATCCTCTTCCAAAGGAGGTCAGAGTGAAAAGCCAAAAACTTCCTCCAAAGCTAGAACCTCAAAGCAGGAAAAGTCAGTACAGAAACGCAAAGTTTGTGCTAATGCAACAAAAAGTATCCCCAACAGATGCCTCCAAGCTTTGTGTAGATTAAATGGGAAGGGATTTCATTGACTGCCACCTTAATCATGCAAATATAGATTATATACTTTTTTTTGGGGGGGGGGGCTGAATAGAAACATCAATGCATTAGTGCAAGAACCTGTGAGGGGGGAAAAAGTCTAGTTTCAGACCCAGATGAGGGTCCATCCAACCTGCCAGATGAGGAAGAAGAGGGCAGTTTTTTTTTTTTTGTGAAGGGGGAGCTAATTGAAGTCGGGCAATTTTTAGCCTGGAAAAAAATTGGAAGGCCTACACAGAGCAATTAGGAAAACTTCAGCACTGAATGAGACTTCAGAAGACTTGAACACAATGGGTACAGCATTTGTAGGGCGCAAGAAAGCTACACCTGTCTTTCCAGTTCACATCTCCAAGATATCAAGACAGCGTGGGACCAGAGGGATAAGAGAATCAATTTCCAGGAGGTTCCAAAAAAAACCCTCCCATTCTCAGAAGATACAACAGCTTGGTTGTCTCAACAAAAGGTTGGTGCGGCTGCTGCCCAGATCTCCCACAGAACTACTAGTCTGTTGGAAGTGGACCAACATTGAGAGACCCAATGGATTAAAAAAAAAAGCAAAAAACAAAACTGATCAACATCGCAGAGAGGGAGAGAGAGAGCTTGCTTCCATTAAGGAGGCTGTGAATTTTTATGTGATGCCTCACTGGATACAATAAAGCTTCTAGCAAAGGCCATGGCTTTATCAGTAATTGCTAGTAGAGCTCTATAGATTAAGGTTTGGGAGGCAGATGCATCATCCAAAACATACTTGTCTCTCTATCATTCCTAGGGTTTGTTGCTTGGATACCTTTTGCAGATCCTCAGGAAGCAAGACTCTTTTCCTCTGTGTCCATTACACGGCATACGGTGGGGCAATTGGCTCCGCCTCCCAGCTGGTAGGACCAGTAGAAACTATAAAGTTAAACTTCTGCTCTCTCTCTGCAGCTTTTTTTGGTCCTACCTAAGCTGGGGGATGGAGGCAATGCCTCTCCCCTTATTCTTCAAACCTTTTTTGTTTTCTGGCACTTATATGCCCTGCCTAATAGCGGCACATATCGCTCACCTGGGCCCCGCATGTATGCTGTGGCCGGGTGCCATCTGGAGACATGGGCAAAGGTCCGGTGGAAGGAACCAGCGATTGGCTCTTGTTCCGTTTCCTTCAGCGCAAACAGAAGCGGAGTTTTGGCGCCTGGCTTTGACTGATCCTGCTGCGTCCCCAAACAGCCGGACGTCTGTGTGCATTCCAGGATGGAACACAGAAGCAGTAGTCGCTTGCCAGCATGGAGCTCCATTAAAGCAGCCTACTTGCTTATTGTACTGTAAATTGTATTCTGTGCTGCTAGTTATCATAGACTTAGGGCATCCCCTTGATATCTAACGCTATGTCTGCAACTAAGGATGTTAAGGGTGATAAGCAGAAGGGTGAAGCCTCCAAGGCAGAAAATTCTGTCTGGAAGCCTAAGCCTTGTTCAGGTTGTGAAAACAGTATTTCACTCGGTGACCCTGCCAAGCTGTGTACTGACTGCCTGAGATGTGCAACTGGAAGTGAAGTCCCTGCACAATTTTCTGATTTCTTAGCATGGATGAAATCCTCCATGCAAGAAACCTTTTCATCTGTGCAAGAAGCCTCTCGTAAAAGACACCACTTCTCTGATCCAGATGAGGGTCCATCCCACCGTCTGGAGGAAGACAGTATTCTGGATATTGAATCTGAAGGATCTTCAGCTGAGGAGGGGGAAATTGTTGAGGAAACAGGTAGTTTTCCTATAGATAAGGTTTATTCCCTGATTAAATCCATGTTTAAAAAAACCTTAGGTCTCGCTGAGGTACAGAAAGAACTTAATGTTATGGATACGGCCTTCATTTGTTACAAGAATTCAAATCCTCTTCTGCCAGTCCATAGTTCCATTTAAGAAATAATCCAACAGGAATGGAAGCAAGGAGAAAAAAAAATGCCACTTCAAAGCGCTTCCAGCGCATGTATCCCTTTGCAGAGGAAGACACAGCAAATTGGACTACCCCTCCAAGAGTTGACACAGACGGCTAGGAGAACTGCCCTCCTCCTTGAAGATGGAAATTCATTGAAAGATGCCATGGATAAGAGTTGATAGTGCCCTCTACAATTGGTCAAAACCTCAAAACGGCCACCGCTATGGCTTCAGTTTTTCGCACCTTACGTATGTGGGTTTCACACGTAGAAGAAAAACTTGAGTCCTCCGTTTCAAGAGCTCGTATACTAAAAGAGATGGGTACAATCAAGGACGCGCTCAATTATTCCTGCGATTCCTCCCTGGACAACATTAGGCTATTGGCAAAAGCCTCATCCTTATCAGTAACAGCACGCAGAGCCTTGTGAATCAAATCATGGAAGGCAGATGCAGCATCCAAGAACAGGCTTGTTTCTCTCCCTTTTTCCAGGTCAAAAGTTATTTGGTGATCAGTTGGAGGATATCTTCAACAAATCCT
This sequence comes from Rhinophrynus dorsalis, assembly GCA_037306005.1. Classification (NCBI taxonomy): domain Eukaryota; kingdom Metazoa; phylum Chordata; class Amphibia; order Anura; family Rhinophrynidae; genus Rhinophrynus; species Rhinophrynus dorsalis. The sequence goes on from CM074718.1 coordinate 674,861,972, forward strand.
TGGCGGGGAAAAGTTCCTTTTCTGCCTCAAGAGAAGCATGGCAGAAGATCACCAGCACGAAATGCTCAATTTCTACGCTGGTCCTTTCGTGAAGCAAAAAGATCCAGGCCTGGTAAATCTTATGAAAACAGGAGAAGGGGAGGACTCCAGCCTTCTTGGGGAGGAATCTGAAAGGATTTCTAGCAAAAGCCTCAATACCACCAATGAAGCCAGGAGTGCCCTTCCATCACCTCCAGTGGGGGGCAGACTGAATCAGAGCCCATGAATGGTGAAAATGCTCCAATCAGACAAATGGGTGATGGAAATTGTGAGGGGAAGGTTACACTCTAGAATTTCAACATGTCCCTCCAGGTACTTGTTTCAGAACATCACGAATCAGGAACAGATTTAGATGAAGCAGGTCCTGCAAGAGCTCCTTCTTCAAGTCATAGAAGTACCAGCAACTCAGATTTCACAGGTTTTATTCAATATGTTTGCTGTCTTCAGACCTTCTGGAAAGCTTCGTCCCATCTTAGACCTAAAAGAATTTAATCGCTACCTAAAACTGCAGCATTTCAAGATGGAGACAGTAATGTCAGCAATCAAGTTAATTGAACCTCGTGTATTCCTGTCTTGGATAGATTTAAAGGATGCTTACCACCACATCCTAATCAGACCATCTCGCCGACGGTTCTTAAGGTTTCACATCTTCAAGAACCATTATCAGTTCAGAGCACTTCCATTTGGTCTAGCCTCAGCCCCGCGAGTGTTCACAAAGGTACTATCAGTGGCGATGGCAGAATTACGAAGCACCCACCAGATAACGGTTCTGCCCTACCTGGGCGATGTCCTCTTCATCAGCAATTCATTCCAGTGGGCCCAAGAAAACTGTCATCTGCAAAGAAGTATTACAGGATCTTGGCTGGTTAATAAACACAAAGAAAAGCAGTCTCATCCCATCTCAATCTTCAATTCCTGGGAATCAACTTCGACACCAGGCTGAACCTGGCAACTCTATAGAACGTCAAGATCGCATCTTAAAATAAGTAAAAATGTTCCAAAGACAACCAGTCCACTCGGTAAGGGCCTTTTCCCAGTTACTAGGTCATCTATCTTCAGCACAGCAGATTCTTCCTTGGGGCAGATCCCATTCCAGACTCGCTCTGCAAAATTTCCTACTGTATTATCGGAAGGATCCTTCCAACTTTAATTTATGGATACCGGTGTTCCCTTCCCCAAGACAAGAATTAAGATGGTGGATCCAAAAATGGAAACTGGAAAAAAGGTCGCCAGAAGTTGGAACACATGTGGCAGATCCTCACCACGGATGCAAGCCTGCAAAGGTGTGTGGGGGGGTGGTATTTGGAACAAACGATCAGTCCAGGGCACATGGTCACCTCAGGAGTCCAGGCGTCATATCAATGTATTGGAACTCCTGGCACTCTGGAAATCATTGCAGCACTTCCATGAGGATCTGACCAGGCAGGCAGTTCTGGTCCGCTCAGACAACATGGCAGCAATCCAGTATCTCTTGAACCAGGGAGGGACCAGGAGCATACAGCTGAATCGCCCATCTCTCAAAATAATATCCTGGGCAGAGAAACACCTAATGACATTAACAGCATCTTACCTATCAGGACACCTGAATGTGCAGGCAGACTACCTCAGCAGAACAAAGCTGGATCAAGGAGAATGGGGTCTCAATGTCAGTCTTCCAGTCTGACAAAACTCTTGAACACCTTCAATAGACCTGATGACCTTGGCCCAAAACAGGCAGTGCCAGGCCTACATCTCCAGGTGGTCTGAGCCTCAAGCAGTGGGACAAGATGCTCTTCGCATTCCCTGGGGCTTCGGTCTGGCATACATCTTCTCTCCCATTCCAATCATGGAGGAAGTAATCAGAAAGATAAGATAAGAGAACAATCAAACTTCATCCTCGTAGCCCCAAATTGGCAGAGGAAAATGTGGTATGTGGACCTTCTACAGCTGTCAATCGGACCCCCAATACCTCTTCCGGACATACCAGACCTGCTAATCCAGGGACCCATATGTCATCCAAATCCAGCCTTCTTCCATCTAGTGGCATGGAGACTGAAAGGGAATCTTTAACCGTACAAGGTCTTGCAGTTCCTGTGATAGACACTATCCTGAAAGTTAGATGCCCATCTTCCACCAAAATCTATTATAGGATATGGGCTATCTTCCATAAGTGGTGCTCTTCGCAGGGTCTCAACAGACGATCCATCTCCCCCCTACCCCCCCGGATCCTGGATTTTCTGCAGTCTGGTTTCAACAAGGGATTAAAACCAGCATCTTTAAAAGTCCATTTGTTGGCAATATCAGCAGTTATGGCCACTCCTTATGTGGACAATTTTTTCTTTTAAAAAAATTCATGACAGCAGTCTCTAAGATCAAGCCTACAATTCGTGAGACTGTCCCCCCCCCCGGACCTAAATTTAGTCTTAACACAACTATCATCTCAGTTACATCGGCTAGAAGAGTGGGAGAACTTCAGGCCTTAATGTCTGTTCCCCCCCTATCTAGTGGTTCTCTGTACTTGCAGTTCATTTCGTTCAAAGGTTGTGTCTCAAATCCATATGAATCAGGAAATAGTCCTTCCTTCTTTTTGTCCAAATCCTAGTCAGGAGCTAGAAAAACACCTTCAGAATTTTTAATCTTGTAAAATGCTTACATATCTATCTCAAAATACTCGTAAATCAGAGTCACTTTTTGTTCATCATTGCGGGAAATTTAAGGTCTGTGTGGCATCCAAGCCCTCCCATTTCTCATTGGATTAGAGAATGTATACAACTAGCATATGAATCGGCAGATATTCCGCCTCCTCAGGGTATCAAGGCTCACTCAACTAGGGCGGTTTCCACCTCCTGGGCTCAGAAGGCAGCAGCCTCCCCTGAGGAAATCTGCAAGGCTGCCACTTGGTCCTCCGTGTCAACCTTTGCCAAGCATTACAGACTAGACCTTGCTTCAGCAGATGCCAAGTTTGGCCGAAAGGTGCTGGAGGCAGCCTTGCCTCAATAGCTCTTCTCTGTACCCTCCCTCATGTGACTTGGTACTGCTCTGGTAAGTGCCACCATATGTCGTGTAATGGACACAGAGGAAAAGGTGAAATTTACTCACAGATATTTGTTTTTCCTCTGTGTCCTTCCACGGCAACCCACCCTACGTATTGGTATCAGTATCGTTCTCAATTTTATCTGGGGATATTATGGCCATTTATCAAATGATGAATACTAGCTTGGTCAAAAGTATAACTGCAGAGGGAGAGCGGAAGTTTAACTTTATAGTTTATATTGGTCCTACCAGCTGGGAGGTGGATCCAATTGCCACACCGTATGCTGTCGAAGGACACAGAGGAAAAACAAATATCGGTGAGTAAATTTCACCTTTTTCTTGCAGGAAATAATTTTTCCTTCAAATTGTAGAACAGTCATATTGGCAGCTCTGTGTGCAGAACACTACATCATCAAAAGATATAATGCGGCAATATCCAAAAGTAAACGTACCATCAGACAGCTCTAGAGATCCTCTGTGTTATCTGAATCTCTGGTTATGCAGACATTAGTATTTTGGGCCTCTGACATTAGTGTCCATAGAAGAAGAAAAGGGTTTGTGTGTTTTTTTTTTTTTTGTTTTTTTTTTTTTTTGTCAAAACCAAAGCCGGCAAGGATAGGTGAATTACAGGCTTTATATGTATTCTGCCTTATCTAGTATACCACAACACTAGGTGGTACCAAGACCCAGGGCATGTTTCAGATCAAATTAAGTTATGGTATTACATCTGTCTTTCTTCATAAATCCCAAAAGTCAAAGGGAAATGAGCTGCATAATTTGGATCTTGTGAGATGGTTTTTTTTTTTTTTTTTTTTTTTTTTTTTTTTTTTTTTTTTTTTTTTTGTTTAATGTGGGACAAAACAGCAAAGCTAATGCAGCATCAAAACCTTCCACTGTCAGGTGGATGAGGCTGTATTGACACTCGACCAGGGCAATAATCTACCTCTTGGGCACAGAAGGCAGTTGCTAAGCACTCCAGGAGGTGATTCATGACTAATGATAGGATCTTATCTTTTCTTAGGTCTGCCTGTGTACTGCTAGACATTTGGCTTTCTCTGCAAAAGCATAATCCTCTTCGGGCCATTGTCAGGTCACTGCAGGATGAAGGCCTCATCAGCAAGCCTCCAGCAACTTTGGTCCTGTACTTTTTGTTGCCACTGTACCAATAAATTTGATTTAATCTACCTATCTTGTCTTTGTTGGTCTCGCTTGTTTAGAGTGGAATCCATTCCAAAACTAGTTTAGTCAATCTACAGTCAGGTCTACTCTTGGTCCTCTGCTTTACTGACTAATTCACGTGCACATTTTTTGGTCTTTTTATGTTTGTATGGTTATGGCATTTTTGTCCATGTTTCACAGCCATACACTTAAGGTAGAGTGGTAAATTTTGTCTTAAACGCAGTACTACTAAGTAGGGGTGCACCGAAATTTCGGTGGCCGAAATGTTTCGGCCGAAAATGGCCTTTTCGGCAAAAAGCCAAAATAAAAAAAATGGCCGAAAATCCTTGGCACTGGATTAGATGTTGTCAGCCCGCATCATCTCGCGCCCCTGCGGGCCGTGATGACATACAGACAGAGAAGAGGGCAGAGGCACCGGAAGAGAAGCGCTTGCTGCCAGCAGACTGATCGTTACTGTCTGGCAGCAAGCGCTTCTCTTCCGGTGCCTCTGCCCTCTTCTCTGTATGTATGTCATCACGGCCCGCAGGGGCGAGTGATGATGCGGGCGGGCAGGAGGGAACTCAGAGCCAGCCAGCCGCAGGGGACCGGGAGAAAGAGAGGTACAAAGGGGGAGAAAGAGATGCACAAGTGGGAGAAAGAGAGGTACATGGGGGAGAAAGAGAGGCACAAGGGGGAGAAAGAGAGGCACAAGGGGGAGAAAGAGAGGCACAAGGGGGAGAAAGAGAGGCACAAGGGGGAGAAAGAGAGGCACATGGGGGAGAAAGAGAGGCACATGGGGGAGAAAGTGAGGCACAAGGGGGAGAAAAGTACATGAGGGAGAAAGAGAGGCACATGGGGGGAGAAAGAGAGGTGCATAGACCCCATAGTAAAATAATAACAATGATGCATGTTAACTGTGTAAAGTTTTTTATTCTACTGTTTGTTTTTAACACTCAGTTTGTTCATTAAATAATGAAAAATTAGCATATTGTTTTTTTTTATCCGATTAATCGAAAAAATAATCGGCCAACTAATCGATTATCAAAATAATCGTTAGTTGCAGCCCTAGTAATCCTAGTAATGAGCAGCCGCGCTACGTCACAACGTAGCTAGCGCGGGCTGCTTAAATTAACAGACACAAAAAAAACAGCTAGGTGGTAAGCTGTTACCACAGTGCTCCCCTGCTGCTGCTTTTGGACATTTTCCGTGCCGAGAGTGACAGGAGACCCTGAGTGGCTGCTGTTGATGCCCAGCCTGCATTCCTCTGCTGGACCATAGAAGAGGTATTGGTAATACACATCCAAAATACCAAAAATGTTTAGAAGAACTAAAAGCTATAGAAAAAATAAATAATAATAATAAAAAGCCACACTAGATGTAAAAGGATAATTTTATAAAAAACCTTTTTCAAAGTCAAGGTTTAAATACATTCATAATGCATATTTTAAAACCCTATCTCTGACTTTGAACCAGTTTTGACAAAATTATCTTGTAAAACTTGTTTTTGTTTGTAAAATAGAAACATCTTGGCCATTGCTGGGCAGTCATAAGAATCTCATTTCTCCACTACCAGAAATGAGATTCTTATGTTTGCCCAACCCTGGCCAAAATATTTTTTTTTCCTTTTTACAAACAAAAACATAATAGGCTAAGTTTATGAAAACTTTTTAAAAGTCAGGTTTACGGTTTTAAAATATGCATTAAAGTCATTTTCGGTTTCGGTTTTCGGCCAAGTGCATCCTGACGTTTCGGTTCAAAATTTTCATTTCGGTGCACCCCTACTACTAAGTTTTCCAGATACTTGCCATCCCAATTGTCAGTTTCCGTCTTACATTTCCTGTTTCAAGGTAAACATACTCTTCCACTTTTATGAATCTCCTATGTTTTTGTCTCCTCTTCCCCCCACCCCTTGGTATGGTAGATTTGTGAAACGTGTCTTGGGTTTTGTTATTCCTCTTAAATTTTTGCTTTTCTGTTGTAGCTCTACAATCTGTTCCACTGTAACTTGTACTCTGCATATGGTCCACTTTACTGAAACCACTTGTGAAATTTGCATGCTGTCAAATATTGTGTCCATTCTTCTTGATGGCACTTTTATGAAGACCTTTCAGATGTCTGGTAATGGTCTTATTGGTCGGTAGTGTGTGTGAGTGTGTGTTTCCATGTTTCGGGCACTCTTCCAAGTAGTAGGTATTTTAAAGTTTCGCTAGGGCTTTGAATAAGGGTTGACCTCCAGCTTTCAACATTAAGTGTCTCATTTCACTAGACTAATGTATGTAGCCCTTTACAATTTAAGGGTTTGGACAATAGTGCCAAGTGACGAAGTGGTGTCCCTGCTCAAGCTTAGTCTAATGTGGTGATGGGAGACCTAAAGAAAACATAAGTGCGCAAAATAGATGTTCTTTGGGTTATGAATGGAACATGGGGAAGCGAAGTTAGCAGCGCTTAAAGGAAGGGGGGGGAGAGAACAAGGTGACTTGATCTTTTGGAGACTGGAAGACTTTGAGGGTAAAGTAATGCAATGATTCCTTTTTATGGAAAGTTGATTGATATAAGGTGATTAAAGTGGAGGTCATGTCTTTTCCAATTCCTATGTTCAATGGAGTGAATGCACTAATTCTTGTGCAGATTTGGGGATCTCAGAGCCATTGCACTGCAGAATAATATAGAAATTGGGGGAATATTACTGGAGAAGTTATCGCCAGTGTATTATGTCAATATCTCACGTTCGTGCCTAACCCCCATTCAATAGCTGCTCTGTGAAAGGGGGCTATGAATTGAAGGATTCCTGTACAGATACAAGGCTATATGGAGGATGAGAGGAAATTGGGTGTTAACATTAACACATTGGGTGTTATGCTCTAAGGCATGGTAAAGAGGTGATAAAGCAGAGAATATTTCTCCATTGGTACCACTTCTCAAGTTCCTCTGTTCTATGGAGCCAGTGCACTAAGATTTCTCCAAGTTCGGCCATTATCACCTGTTTATCACGCTTCAGTGCATAATCTGCATTGTGCTGAAGACACCTACAGCATATATGCTTTAAAAGTACCTATACACAGACAACTCCACACCAGTCCTTTAAAGCACACATCCATTCATGTAGGGGTATCCCTAAAACATCATCACAGTGACTGTTCCATTGAGTAATGTCTGTATTTAGGCAACTCCTTATGTCAGTGGACTTTAAGAGTATTTGATGAGATGTAGAACCTAAGGGCCGCAGTCAGGGCTAAATATGTGCAGTTCTGGAGTGAGCCAACTGCACCACAGGGGGAAAGTACAGTTATTTTAAATGGGGCTTTTTATTATAAACAATTGATTGCTAGATGTGTTCTCCTTTTGCATGAATAACTTATTTATGATGCATTAATGGGGATAGTAACACTTTATATGAAAATAATATATTGTTGGCTTTATTCTCCGGAGTAAAATAATGGTACTCACTGCTTAGGTGTTTTATTCAAAAGTAATTTGTAGATTAAAGTATAATTATTAATAATATATATATTTTTCCTCTGTCTGATCCACGTCATACTGTGGCCAATTGGCTCCACCTCCTAGCTGGTAGGACCAATCAAAAAAAGATAGTGTGTGATCATCCTCTCCTCTGCAGTTATTTAGTCCTATCCAAGCTGGGGGATGGAGGCATTGCTCCCTCTCCCTCGAAATCGTTTTTATTTTGCACTATGGGGCCTGGCTCACATACCGGTTTCCTCTGCCCTGCACCGGGCTATGGCAAGAAAATGTGATCCGGAGACTATGCAGGGATCTAGAGCGGTGATGCGCTAGCTCTATCCCTTCTTTAAACTGCCTTACTTCACCCCACGTCCGGATGAACGCCGGAGGAGGGGAAGCAGCCGGGAACCGGAAGTGACACGTGCGTTCCACTCTTGGAAAGCAAAAGGTTGCCTGGCGTCTTCCTCCTAGTGCAAGCGGAGGCTATATCAGCAGACAGGCAGGAGAGTCTCCAGGAGGATCGTGTGTGTGTTGTGTGTGTGTGTGGTGTTTTTTTTTTTTTTTTTTGTGTGTGTGCATCAATGCCATATCTTTCTGCATAATATGTTTCTAGATTAAAACTATTTTGTGTGTGTATGTATATGTATGTGTGTGTATATATAATATAAAATATTTTGCATATTCTTTGCTGCTATACATTGATGTTATTGAGCATAAGATACTTTTGATGTCTGATACTAGGGAGGCTAAAGGAGACAGTCAGTCTGCAGAGCCCTCTAAGGAAGAAAAGGCTACTGCAAAAACAAAATCCTGTGCAGGCTCTGAGCAGAGATTGCCCCTCTCTGACGTTATAAAATTATGCCCTGAATGCCTAAAGCGTGGTTCTGGCAGTGAAGTCCCTGCCCAGTTTCAATAATTTTTGAGCTGGATGAAGGTCTCCATGCAGGAGACCTTCTCATCAATGCAGGACGCCGCTACAAAACGACCCAGAGTTTCAGACCAAGATGAAGGGCAATCCCGTCTTCAGGAAAATGAGGAAGACTATTGTAGAGATGGAGTTTGCAGGGTGAAATTGTAGAAGATACTGGAAGATTATAAAGTAGATCCGCTAGTGAAAGCTATGAGGAAATCTTTAGGCCTTACTGAAGTCCAGAAAGACCTCACTGTTAGATATGGCCTTTACTGGATATAAGAAGACCTGCGCAGTCATTCTGGTACATAGTTCTATACAAGAGACCGCACAAAGGGAGTGGAAACACTGTGAGGGGGGGAAAGATGTTCCACTTCAAAACTGTTCCAACGAAGGTACCCTTTGCAGAAGAGAATACAGCAAGCTGGACCACACCACCTAAGTTCATTGCGGCTATATCGCAGACAGCAAGGAGGACAACTTTACTTCTGGAAGACAGTACAACCCTGCAGGGGACACCATGGGTAAAAGGGCAGATACAGCAGTTCCTAAGCAGTTTACATCCATTGGTCAGAATTTAAAGACTGCTACAGCCATGGCATCAGTGTTCTGCGTTCTGCGTATTTGGCTATCCAAAACTGAAGATAAGTTACTCATCCGTCTCCAGATCACGGATCCTAAAAGGACTCCGTGAACTACTCCTGTGATGCATCTTTAGACAACATCAGACTTCTCGCAAAATCTTCCGCTTTATCTGTAACAGCGAGAAGGGCACTTTGGATCAGATCCTGGGATGTAGGTCCGGCTTCCAGGAACAGACTTCTCATTACCTTTCGAAGGATCCAAATTATTCGGAGACCAGTTAGAGGACATTGTTTAAAAAAAAAAAAAAAAAAAAAAAAAAAAAAACCTCAGCAGGAAAGAGCCCCTTTTTGCCGCAAGACAGACGTAGCAGAGGACCTCCACCTACAACAAAGAGGTCAGTCCTTTCGTGAAGCCAAAAGATACAGACCTGGTAAAGGCTACCGCCAGCGAAAGCGAAGGGGTGCTCAGCCTTCTAGAGGTGGAATCTGAAAGGAATTCCAGAGGAAGTCTCTGTTCCACCAATGAAGTCAGAGGTCCCCTTCCTTCACTTCCAGTAGGGGGCAGGCTGGAGCAGTTCAATCAGTCCTGGGTATCCATCCACCCCAACTCGTGGATTATGGAAATAGTGAAGGAAGGTATGTTATACAATTTCAAACTGCTCCTACAGTTCCAAGATTCAGAACATCGCAGGAACAGATCCAAGGTAAACCAGATGAGACAAGTTCTTCAGTCCCTCATCCTGAACAAGGTAATAGATGAGTTCCCAATAACACATTTCGGGGCCTTTATTCAGTTCTTTTGTTATAAAGCCTTCTGGGGAACTTCGTCTTAACCTGGACCTAAAGGATCTCAACCAGTTCCTACGAATACGACACGTCAAGATGGAGACAGTGCTGTCAGCTATAAAACTGATTCAGCCGCAAGACTCTCTCTGCCGCATAGACCTAAAAGACTATCACATACTGATCAGACCCACTGGCCGCTAGTACCTAAGATTTCATACTTTCAAGCACCATTATCGGTTCTGAACACTTCCATTCGGTCTAGCCACGGCACCCTGAGTATTCACCAAGCTCCTGGCTGTAGCCATGGCCAAGTTAAGAAGTATGCATCAGATCAAAATCGTGCCCTATCTAGCTAACATCTTGCTCATAGGGCCCTAGTATCAGATGGCAAACAGCAACACAGCCATCTGCAGACACCTCCTACAAAATCTGGGCTGTTTAACAAACTAAGAAATAAGCATACTTTGTCCTTCCCAACAGCTGCAGTTCCTGGGTGTGCTCTCAAACACTTGTTCCAAGGACAGGGTTGCACTGTTGTGACAACACACGCATCAGGGAGCAGGTGACTTTATTTCTAGCAAGGCAGTCTCATACGGCCAAATCCTTCTCCAAAATCCTGGGCCATCTTTCTGCTACACAGCAGGTTATTCCATGGGCCAGAACACATACCCAGCAGACCCAGTACAAATTCCTCCAGTTTTACAGGGAAAAACCCATCGAACCTGTACATGCGAGTTCCAGTATTGGCCTTCACCAGAAGGAAGTTATCCTGGTGGACTCAGAAGACTCTTGCACATCAGATCATAGAACCATCTCGACAAGTACTCGCCACGGATGCCAGTCGTCAGGGATAGTGAGGGGTCTGGAACCAGAGGTCTGTACAGGGCACATGGTCCGATCAGGAATCCAGATTTCACATAAATATACTGGAGCTGTTAGCCATCTGGAAGATGCTGCTACACTTCAGCGTGACCTGGCCGGGCGAGCAGTCCTCATATGGTTGGACAGTGTCACAGCTGTACAATACCTCTTAAATCCGGGAGGGGAACGAAGAGTCTTCAACTCAACAGTCTAGTGATAAAGATCCTGCTCTGGGCAGAAAAACATCTGTTAGCCTTAACAGGCTCTCGCCTATCAGGCCACCTGAACATCCAGGCAGACATCCTTAGCCGGACAAAGCTAAATCCGGGAGAATGGAGCCTCAACAGACAGATATTCCTATCCCTAACACAGACCCTGGGATCCCTGTCTATAGATCTCATGGCCACTACCCAGAACAGGCAGTGTCAGATATACCTATCCAGGTGGGCAGAAAAACAGTCGGGACAAGACGCCCTAAGCATTTCTTGGACGTTCAGACTAGCTTACATCTCTCCGCCCATTCCTCTCCTGGTAGAGGTCATCTGAAAAGACAAGGCAAATGTCCTCCTCATAACCCCCAAATGGCCGAGAAAGTTGTGGTATGCGGACCTACTGCAGCTATCTGTCTGTCCTCCAATCCCTCTTCCAGACATTCCATACTTGCTGAATCAAGGGCCAATATTACATCCCAATCCAGCCGCCTTCCAGCTCAGGGCCTGGAGGCTGAACGGGAATCTCTAACTCACCAAGGTCTCTCCGTCATAAACCCCATCTTGAGAGGCAGGCGTCCTTCCACTACGAAGATCTGTTATAGGGTCTGGTCCACATTCCATCTCTGGTGCACCCCTCAGGGTCTAAGTATCCTGGACTTCTTACAGTCAGGTTTCCAAAAAGGACTAAGGCTGGCATCCTTTAAAAAAGCACCTCTCAGCTCTTCCAGCTGTACTCGCCACCCCATTTGCTGAGAATTTTCTGATAAAGAAATGCATGACAGCTGTAACGAAGATGAAGCCCACTATACGTGATACGGTTCCTTCCTGTGACCTTAACCTGGTTTTACAACAGCTTGCTTCTCACCCCTTCTTTGAACCATTGGATACTATTTCCATGAAGCACCTCTCTAAAAATAGTGCTTCTTACTGCAGTTACTTCAGCCCACAGAGTTGGGGAACTTCAGGCTCTGATGGCCACTGCCCCCCCCTTGCCTGATCTTTCATCAAGTGGTGCTGCGTCCGAACCCTGCATTCCGTTATAAGGTTATATCCCAGTTCCATTTAAACCAGGAAATTGTATTTCCTTCGTTCTGCCCGAACCCAACTGGGGAGCTGGAGAAGCGCCTCCATAAGCTCGATCTTGTACAATGTCTCCATATTTATCTCAGGCGTGCTCAACTTATTTGTAAAACGGATACCTTGTTTGTCCATAATTTTGGGAAATTTTAAAGGCTGTGCAGCATCAAAGCCCTCTGTTTCCTGTTGGATACATGGTTGTATTATCCTTATGAATCTGCAGACAAGGAACCCCACCTTGGGGATCAAAGGCCACTCAACCAGAGCCATCTCTACCTCTTGGGCACAGAAAGCAGCATCTTCTCCTGAAGAGATCTGTAAGACTGCAACCTGGTCCTCTGTATCAACCTTTGTGAAGCACTACAGACAGGTGCTGAAGGCAGCCATATCCTAGCAATTTCTCTTTGGGAGCCCTCCCTATGTACTCTGGGTACTGCTCTGGTAAGTCCCACAGTATGCCGTGGATCAGACAGAAGAAAAGGTGAAACTTACTCACCGATGTTTTGTTTTTCCTCTGTGTCCTTCCACGGCAACCCACCTGGTTATGCTTGGTATATGTATTTTCCAGATGGATACCTTTTGGCACATACTATACTTATATGTACTTGCTTGTGGTCATAAAATTAAATTATCTAACATCTTTTCTTGCAGCTTGAACAAAAGTATAACTGCAGAGGAGAGGATGATCACACACGTTATAATTTTTTTTTTTTTTTGATTGGTCCTACCAGCTGGGAGGCGGAGCCAGTTGCCCACAGTATGCCGTGGAAGGACACAGAGGGAAAACAAATATTTGAGTAAACTTCACTTTTTTGTGTGTGCAGTATCTTGGTGGCCTGAAATGTCAGTGCGCTGTTGCTGCATCATCCTATGGTCTGGTCAATCGACCATAAAACTTCAGAGGATAGTGCTCCACTCTAAAAAAAACAAAAAAACAAAAAAAAAAAAAAAAAACAAAACTCTACTTTGAGCTGCAATAGCCTTTTGAATAAAACTCCTCTTGGCTGTATGAATACTCTTGTTATACTCTGGTGGATAAACATCCTATATAATTCGCTAGAAGGTTTGTCAGAAGCAGTCATGAGCAGTAGAGACTGCCCGAACACATGGAATGCTGGGAGTTCTATTCTGGGAGCATTCTGTGCTTTCGGGCAGTCTCTACAGTGCATGACTGCATCGGCGGCAGCACCGGCCTCTTAACCCTTTGAGTGCAATGCATTGCGTACCCCTCTGGTACTCAAAGGCTTTACATCACCCATCCCATTTAATGCAAAATATCTTATTTAATCTATCCAATTTTTTTTGTCATGTATCTGACAGTTTTTCATGTATTTCTAGGCCCTTTGCAAGTTTGATGGGGTATGAACAGTAATGACAGTAGGGCAGGTGTAGACAATCTTTGGCACTCAGGTTTTTGGGTACTACAACTCCTGTTTTCCTCAACCAACCCAGTGGCTGGGGAGGATGGGAGTGATGGATTCCAACAGCTACTTTGCAAAAGTTGCCTGCTCCAGCAGTACGACTTTAAATGTTTCCCATTTGTGTTTTAAGATTATTTTAAACCTCTCATTTTTTCCCCATCTTTCCAGTGCACGTTTGGGTTTGCTGCTGATTTAACAAGCCAACAAAGAAGTCTTCCAGCTTGTGCTCCATGATCTGAGACTTGGGGAGAGTTGATAGGTTTGACATGAAGATGGAGGCAGTTGGGAAAAGTGAAGAACTTTTAGATACTGAAGTGCCTCCTCAAATCACCCAGCAGAAAGTGGACAGTCAGGCTGAAGAGGGCTCGCTAGATATAGAGGCTCCTTCTCTGAAGGATGGTGCTCAAGATGTCCCAGACTCTTCCGGACTCTCTTCAATGCCTTGTTTGCTGATGGAACTGAGACGAGACTCTTCAGAGTCTCAGCTAGCCTCTACTGAAAGTGACAAACCAACAGCAGGCCGCGTATACGAGAGTGACTCTTCAAACCACTGCATGCTTTCACCTTCTTCCAGCGGACACTTGGCTGATTCTGATACACTGTCTTCCGCAGAAGAAAACGAGCCACGGAACCCAGAAGCAATAACAGAAGGCAGTGATGCCGCGGTACAAGGAGTCTCAGTGGCCCGTAAATCCAGAAGGTCCCGGTCGGAAAGTGAAACGTCAACCATGGCTGCCAAGAAGAATCGTCAGTCCAGCGATAAACAGAATGGCAGAGTTACCAAGATCAAAGGTCACAGAAGCCAAAAGCACAAGGAAAGAATCCGACTCTTGAGACAGAAGAGAGAAGCAGCCGCACGTAAGAAGTACAACCTATTGCAAGATAGCAGTACGAGCGACAGCGACCTCACCTGTGACTCCAGCACGAGCTCATCAGATGAGGATGAAGAGGTTTCAGGGAGCAGTAAGACAATCACAGCGGAGATACCAGGTAAATCACTCCCTATTGTTAGAGCAGCTCTGACACATGCATGTTTATCCATCAGCTGTAATAAGTATGTGGCCTTATGCAGAAATAGGAGCAATTCTAGAACAAACCAAATCCTCTATTGTGTAAGGACCAACATTTGAAATTTTTTTTTTTTTTTTTTTTTTTTTTTTTTTTTTTTTTTTAATATAAAGGGGCAGTAAACATGTGGAACTTTGTAGGACTTTCTCTGCTGAGTCAAATGAAGGACTTTCAATGCCATGAGATTCTTCAGTAAAAATCACTAAACTTTACTTTTTATTACGTGTGAAAATATATATCCTCCTATATTATAATTCTCTAAGGATGTTTGTAAGAAGCAGTCATGCTCAGTACAGACTGCCTACGCCGCAGCCCAGACCGCTTTGTACCAGGAAGGTGCACAAAGAGGACTATGGTCTGAATTCAGAGCACCCCGCTCCATATCAGTGCGGCGCGGGCAGTCAGTACTGTACACAACTGCAGTGCCTCCAGTGTTGGCCCGTGTACACACACACACACACACACACACACCACCCCCTTCTAAAAATAGATTTTAAGTTCATGACTGGTGTCTATTGCAGTCATGTGGTGCTGTGGGTATTGCTTTCTGAAGAGCAGTGTCTGTGACACTAGCTTTCCATACATGGCAGTAACAGTCCCATTTGGAAACAGAACGTTTTGAGAAAAGGTTAAACCCTGTAACACGTTTGGTGTACAGCATCATTCCTGATTTGGGAGAACCCTTGTTTTATTCAGCAGGAAAAACGTATGAAAACCCTCCAAGGGACCAGAAGTAAAGTGTGTGTGGTGTGTGGTGTGTGGTGTGTGTGTGTCAAGGTCCGGGTAATGTTAACCCCTCTGGCACTCAAAGGGTTGAGGCTGCTACCTCATTTCTCCACACAATGAAGTCTTGCGTGGCCTCACTCACACGATGCAATAATGCGCAGTAGATACTGCCCGAACGCATCGTGACAAACATCCTAAGGAATTATTATATAGGATATTAATTTTTTTTTATATATATAATTTTTTTTTTTTTTTTTTTTCTTTGAGTTAACTATCCCTTTTAAATGGAACTTTTCTGACCTTGAATATTTGAGTCCTCCTAAGCAATGAGAAAAGTTAGACTTCTGTTGCTCATGCATTGATCCTCTCCTGCTTTCAGTACAAAGCCCTCTGTCTTGAATCCATTCATGAAATATGAACCACCCTGGTGCCAACCTCCATTGTCATGGAGTGGTTTAACCCCCCCACTCCCCCCAACCCCCCACTCCATGTCGTTGTGCATTAATAATTTCATATTCATACTGTTTAAATACTCTTTCTTACAGATTTTATGACTTGGCTTTCTATCTGTGCTAACAGTATATAGATATGTTCTCAGAAGGGATGAACCAATTAGTAGGCTTGTGTTAATATCTCAAAACACAACTTGATTTTTGTCTCTTCCCAACGCTCATGTATTGCAGACTTCCATGTTGTCTTGTAGATGGTCGTTCATTTATTCTGTTCAAATTGTTTACTAGACTTGTAGGCTTTGAAGAGAAGTTTGTTGTAGGTGGGCACCCCCAATTCAAACAAAAAAAACAAAACAAAAAAAACAGGTTGTATATACTTAAACTAGTTGAACAGCTCGTTACACGGGCCAGTGTCACTGCCACCCGGTCGCGGGGCAGTCTCTACTGCGCATGACCGCAGCATGCGCTGCAGTGTGTACTGCGCATGTCGCGCATTACACACGATTTAGCGAATTATTATATAAGATACCCTATACTACTTGCTAATATCTGTAGAGATTGCTTATTTGAGGCTAAATTCTTAGTCCTCTTAGTGATTGTCCAGTATTTTGGAATACATGAACAGTGGGTTCTAGTTGCAGTCAATGTCTGATATTAGACCTCCTCAATACAAGCTTCACAAGTTCTCTGAGCAAAATAACTTGTGTTTTAAATAAGCATGATTTGTACTATAGGGCTCTAATACGAACAGTTACTGTGCACATGTTGGGTGAAAGGACATGTTTACTTATGATACGGTGAAATAGCACACTTTTTTAATTCACCAGCTGTAGAATCTGCTCAAACCTCGGTCACAGGTCCTAGTCCCTTTCTGATCAACTTGGCCTTTCACCCTTCTGAGCTAGATAGAGTCCAGGACATACTTGAAAACAAGAGATCACCTTTAATGTATTCTTTCTGGTAAAATACATTCATTTAACCCCTTAACGACCCTTTACGGTCATAGTATGTCAAGGGTCGATCCGACTGAACGACCCATGACGTACTATGACCGTCATGGAGTTCTGGGCTCCCCCACGGCTGCACGCCATTCGGGGAGTCCGGAACCGGAAAACAAAAAAAAAAAATGCTCCCCAGACATTGTCGTGATGCTGATTTCCCCCCCCCCCTGTCATTAAGGGGTTAATTAAAAAGTGTTCCTTTCATGTGTAGCAACATAGATGATGAGGCATGAAAAGACATGCATTCTTAAAGTTCAGTCCATGCCAAATCACCCCTGTTGATCCAGAGTAAGGCATTGAAACTCCCATTGAAACGATTTCCAATTAATCCCCAATTTGGGTAAAAAGAAAAAAAAAATTCCTTCCAAATGGAAAACCATTCCCTGGATCAACAACCTGTCTGCATTGAAGCCATCTGTCATAGTTCTCAGTATTGTTCTGTACTAGATAGATATTCATTAGAGCCAAAGAACTCATTGGCTTTACCACCCAAAAAAAAAATAAAAAAAAAATCCTGCTTTTTGTACAAGTCTTAATGGATGACCTCATGTTCTTAGCTCAGCTCTTTGCTTAAATAACTAGTTTTATAGTTCTTTGTATTGACCTTGAATGTATTTGTAAAAGGTAATCCTATCACCCCTTAGATGTCTCTTCTCTAATGTAAACAACCCCAGTTTGGCTAGTCTCTAACTCAGATCCTCCAAAACCTCGATCAGTTTTGTTGCACGTCTATACTTTTTCCAGTTCAATATTGTCTTTTATTAAAAAAGCAGAGAAATCCCTAGCCTGTTAGTGGGTCCTGAGGACAGGTGTTGAGAACCACTGTTTTAAAGGGACAGTAATGTCCCATAAAAAAATGCTTAGTTTTATTGGAAAATAATTACTTCAATGGAATGGTCTACAAAGTGTGCCTGTTTGCAAGCACACTTTGTAGACCATTCCAATGAAGTAGGGTTTTTTTTTTTTTTTTTTTTTAAATTATTATTTTAAATAACACTATTGGCTCTGCTGAAGAGCCTGCTCAAGTTGCACAAATCTCCTGCTGTCAGCTTTACAGCTGACATCCCATCAGGAGAAGGGGAGGCAGGGGGGAACTTTGAATGCCTATATCTCTCAAACTATAGAGGTTTGAGAGAGAGATGATTTATGGCATATAGTTTAATTTTTTTTTTTTTTTTTTTGTATAAAAAAAAAACTCAAAGCTTTTTTTTTTTTTTTTTTTATATATATCTGACATTACTGTCCCTTTAACCCCTTAGGGACCCTTGACGTACCAGGACCGTCAAGGGTAAATTTGCTCGAACGACCCTTGACGGTCCTGGTACGTCACGTACTTTTTACTTACAGCGCTCTACCGGGAGCACTGTAAGTAAAAATAGGGCATGAAATAGACCGCTCCAAGATCGGAGCGATCTGTTTCAAGCCCCATAGTGACGCGCCGATACACGTGACAGGTCACGTGTACCGGCTCGTCAAAGTGCCCCTATGCGGACGTTATGGGACGGAAATGTCCCATAACCTCCGGTCCTTAAGGGGTTAAAACAGTGGTTCTCAACTCCGGTCTTCGGGACCCACTAACAGGCCAGGACTTAGGGATTTCTCTGCTAGAGCACAGGTGTGGTGATCAGAGGCTCATTCACATTGATTAACTCACCTGTGCTCTAACAAGGAAATCATGTGATCAGAGGCTCATTCACATTGATTAACTCACCTGTGCTCTAACAAGGAAATCATGTGATCAGAGGCTCATTCACACTGATTAACTCACCTGTGATCTAACAAGGAAATCATCATATCCTGGCCTGTTAGTGGGTCTGAGGACTGGAGTTGAGAACCACTGCTTTAAAAACTAATGCCCACAACTGTAATCTGCATTCTAGATGTGGCCTTTCCAAGGATTTATTTATAGGAAGAATTCTATTCGCATCTGTCTTCTTTATGCGGGATCGCTGCTGCAAAAGCAAATAGATGATAGTACCCTATCAGTTCTCTTGCATCTTTCTCTAACGAGGATCCCCCATGTTTCCCATTTAGTGTATCTGAAGCATGTTTGTTTCTGCAGCCCAAATGCATAACCTTAAGTTTATCTACATAAATGACATCTGCCACTTTTCTGCCCATTCACTTAGTTTATCTAAACCCTTCTGTAGAGAAAAAAAAACAGCTGTGTTTTTTCTTACTCTGCTTGGTGTCATCAGCAAAGCTTGAGATGCTACTTTCAATTCCCACTTCTAAATCATTAATAAACAACTCAAAAAACACTGGGCCTAGGACTGAACATTGTTGCACTCCACTTATAAATTGAACCTTTTTAAGTTGATCTAACGTAACAACTGTGCCGTCTATCACTTAACCAGTTATTACTGTGACCACTAGGTGGTGCTTATTCACTGGTCCCTATAGAAGATTTGTGTAACCGTAAAAATCCATGAACAATGAAGTAGTTGATCTGTAATTTGTGAATAAAGAATCTTAACCCCTTCGTGTCCTGTGACGTACCCGGACCGTCACGCTGGTCCTGCACTTAAGGATCAGTGACGGTCCTGGTACGTCACGTACTTTTACTCACCGCGCTCCTGCAGGAGCGCTGTGAGTAATACCGGGGACTGAAGGTGGTCGCTCCAAGACCGGAGTGATCTCTCTGTCCTTCGTTCGACATGCCGCCCCACGTGATGAGTCACGCTGGTCCTTAAGGGGTTAAGCAAGTGGGATAGCATTATTTTCCTTAGCAGGAAAAGCTATAAATATTTCATATGGGGAAAATACTGTTCCTTTAATGGATCAGCTTAATAGCTCTTCATGAACTATAGAGTCTTTTGAAACTGGATTTGTAAACTCTGTGCTTATAAGCAATCAGTTTAAAACCTCCAAGTACAACAAACTGTATTCTATGGTAAATGAGCACTGCTCTGGCCTTGTTGTAGGGGTGGGATTGTAGTCTTAAAGCTGTACAAATAATTCTGATCCTGTCCACGTAGCTGGCTTTTTGCTTTAACTGGCCTGCATCTACGTTACAAGTGACATAGGAACACATTTTAACCATGTGGGTGCTAGAGCGTTCTCTACTGCAGTGCAAACATTTAGCATTAGTGGGTTAGTTATACAAATTGGTACTGTATCTGGTGATTATATATCCATTTTATATAAACTGGATTTACTGTCCCTTTAATGGAAGTAGAATTCTCTGTAGCTAGCCTGTTCCTCTGTTCTCACCCCTTTTCACTAGTGTCTCCTTGCTTTGTATTCTGAAGGCTGACTAGTGTATTGGTGAGTGTAGAAGTGTCAGAGGTGGTGCTTGGACACGTTATTCAGGTAAACTGGAGCATCTCGGCAGTGGACAATGTAAAAGAGGTGCAGTTCTGGGTCCAATCAACTGCACCACCATAAGGTAACAACAAACCCCATTGATTTTAAACTTGATCTTTAAGGCACTGAATGCTAGAGGGTTCTCCGATTCGTTGTGACTGGTGACAGTGGCATTGCAAGTGGTTTATTAATGGGATTTATTAATGGGATAGTGACACTTTGCTTTTTTTTTTTTTTTTTTTTAATACCCCATGGCCAAGTATGCAGTATTTGAGGAGAGGGCAGCTTCCTATTAACATGCTTATTCCACGTCATCTGTAAAGCCATTGGTTACTTCTGATTTCTACATTTCTTTCCAGATTCTATGTGCTGTGTAAACTATCTGTTTATTATAATGCTATTGTCTGGGGATCAGTTTGGCATTTGATTTAAGGCTGTATTAACACTCGCTCTCTCGCACACTTACACTCTTCTGGAGAATAAAAACCGCTCCACAGGAAAAAAAAAAATCCAGTTGAACTCTCTTTAAAAGGGGCTTTTATCCTTCAAATTCAATCATTTGAGCCCCCCCTTTTCTCCTTGAGCAGTGGGTGACCAAACCACTGCCTCTTCAGCTGCTAATGAACAGTGTTCCCTCCAAAGGTGAGCAACCCAGCACTTAGAGTTAAAAGTAAAGCTCGACTGGACCACGTGATGGTTTTGTTCCAGTGCAGCCATTAATAAACGACCCTGTTTAACGCTCAGTGCAGAGTCATGTTTAGGGTGAACACTACTGCTGGACTACAACTCCCAGCATTCTAAGCTGTCAAACAGCTAGTTGAGATAAGCAGCCCAACAGCACTAAAAAGGCGCAGGTGCCTATCCCTTCCCTAGAGGTGCTTAGGAGTGTGGCATGCCTGGCTTATTCAGCTCTTCCTTTGTATGTGAGGTGTAAGGGTTAGATTCAGTAAACTAAGAAAGGGCAGTCCTGGAGCAGACACATGCCTTTTTTTTTTGTACTTTTAACCCCTTGAATGCCAAGCCTCCCAAGCATTGCTCCATAATGCATTGGAGCCCTGACACTCAGGGAATTAAGCCTCATTTTAAATCTGTTGTGTTTGGGGATTTTTCAATTCAGTTGTGTAATTGGTGTGATCTTGAATTATTCCTCTTTAGATTATGCAGTAGAATACTAATCTGGATCAAACTGCACCCCAGCATAGGCATTACATTGCAACTGCCCCAGGCACTTGCTGACAAGTCAAAGGAATGTAAGTCCTTTCCCTTTCAATAGGTTGTCCTAAATGTGGAGGACCAGCATGCATTGGTGTTGGAGAGCGAGCCGTGGAGGGCTTTTCTTCACCAACCTGGAACCATTTCTTATGTTGTATTTAAAAGTGCTTGTGTTTCACAGGGAGTGGAAGGAGGATAGGATTTTCAGCCCCAAGTTGTACACCCTTTTTACTTCACTGCTGTTACACCTTAACCCTTTGAGTGCCTGGGGTATGCAACACTTTGAAATGCATTGTGTACACCTCTGGCACTCAAGGGTTAACCTCTTGATGCTAAAGAAGTCTCCAACCCACTGCAGTGTGCTACAGACCTCTCGAACATCTAAGGCCTTAAAGGGGATAGTATTGTTTCACAATAAAAGCAGCTCTAATTAATAATCATAGTATTTGGACTTTGGAGAGTGTTGTAGCAATTCTGTCAGAGTTGTAGTTTGAGTAATTCAATGACAAATTATCCCCCTCCTGCCCCTTTTACTGATGTAACACTGCTCACCTCAGATCAGCAGGGAGTGTCCAGGTAGATTGAAGAGAGGGACAATCTCACAGTAAAAAATATTGACCCTTAATGGTAGCTGTCTGGTCTATGGACTGGATTCCACATCTGAGGGGAGGGGCTTACACTAGGTAAAAGGGGCAGGAGGAGGATACTTTATCATTCAATTACTCTTGAACTGCAACGCTCACAGTAATGAAATAACACTCTCCATTGCTCAAATACTATGAAGATTAATTGGGGCTGCTATTCTTGTGAAACATTACTATCCCTTTAATCTGCTTTTTGGACTCTTACTTAGAATTCTAAAGGAGAATGAGCACCACCTCCTAATAACCACAAATGCATTGTATATCCTTCTCATAGTGGTTGTTCATGCTCTTGTAGAAAGGGAGACTCCTGCAATCTGCCTGCTTCAGTTTCACATGACTGTTTTTTGCAGTCTTCATGTAAGACATCCAGGAATGATCTGAATGTTCTCTTGAAAAGACACAAATACATAGAGGGTTCTCCTTTAAAATGGGCCTGTCAACAAGATAAGTTTAGCTAATTTTAAAGTGGACCTGTCACCATGCTTCAAGTTTGTATTTTTGAAAACTTAATTAAAAGCTGTGTAATGGCCACCAAAAGACTAGCTAATGTACAGTTCAGAAGATAATCATACTTGTTACTATATGTAAACTGCAGAACCTATACTCTTTGATGTGCCATTTTCCATATGCCAGTGAAGCACTGTGCAGCACCAGGATCCTCTTTCTTTCCTTAGAAATAAGTGTAAATCCTAACTAATCATGTGCTGGACTTTTGGCTAATATAACGGGCACTTTTGAATTAAGTGTTCATGTATGCCTTGGGGGGTGACAGATCCACTTCATGAGGTGTGGGTCTGTGGTGGACTTGAATCACTCACATTTGGGTGTCTTGTACAGCATAACCTACAAAATCTTCATATTTATTCTCCCCTTCCCTCTTCTCCACTAGAGAAAGCAAATAATAATTATATTGATATACTGTGTCTCTCATGCTCAACTTTACAAGAAAGCTCAAACACCATAAAATAACACATTTTATGTACTTATAGCTCTTGCATTCCATGGACTCTGTGCACTTTCATTATAGAAGGAGTATGTCACTATTTGAAGGCATTTACATACAAGATACAACATTTACTTTTATAAGACTGTAGCAATGGGCAAATGTGACAATTTGTATTACCTTTTTAGTCTGAAAGGGTTACAAATGCTGGATGCTGAAGATGTCCCCAACTCAAGGCATGGAGACCTATTAATAAGGACTTGATGTTCTCTATTGTGCAGTTGAGTTGCTTCATAAATTCTGTACACTTATAAAGAAAACTACCCGATAACAAACTTGATCCACAACTCCCATCATTCCATCTACTTATTGTCTCTAGAGTCTCTACCTTTTGGTTCCTTGTCTTCCACACAAAGGGTGACAAAATCCCACACTTGTTTGTTTTTAGTGTTGTGACACAGATTTGCTGCCCTGCGTTCAAGCATGTTTCTGGGTTAATTTCTATAAAATTTTATCCTCAGGTTAAAACAATAGGAATAATTATTCCCTTTATGTAGTTGGTGAACTCCTAGTCTTCTGAGTAAGAAGCTGGGCCTTCACCTTGGTGCTCTGTGAGATTAAGCTGAGAATCTGTTCACACTCTGTTTCATGTTGCCTTTCTACAGAAGAATGGGATGGAAGAAGTTTAAAGTTTGCAGAAGCAGCACTGCCTGTTCAGCAACACTAGACTTGTTTCCTGAAGTCTCTGCGCTGCTTCCCTTTTTAATGGCATTCACATTGTGTAATTAAACAACTTTGTGAAACATCCCCATTCAAGCCACCTTGATATCTACGATATCCTTCGCCTGTCACAATCCTGCTTTCATAGGTGACTGACCAGAAAACTCTCTTGATTCAGAGCGTATTGCCAAGGACAGATGCTTAAAAATTACATTTATGTGCAACTTGATTTTTTTTTTTTTTTTTTTTTTTCTTTCTTTCCTTTCTTTCACAGAATTTATAGATATGTAAGGTCAAAATAAGATTCCTGTCCTAATAAATTTCAATATTGTGGTTATTATTGTATTGCACATTTTGGGCTGTTGATACAAATAAGATACTGTGTCCTTCAAAGTGCTCATTAGAAATTGTTTATGAACCCACACACTGAGTAAAAACAAATATACAATACACTAAGATACAGATCTGACTTACATCTTTAGGATATCTGAAATAAAACACAGCCTACTACAGCAGGTCATAGGCAAAGGCACAAAGAGGCACTATTGACCCAGCAACTAGGACTCTTGGCACTTATGCATTTTGTTTTAAGTCACCTCTTGGTAGTCCTCTGCTTGATTATAATTGGGTATCAAAACAGTCTGGAAGGTAGGTGGTTTGAGATAAACATGTGATCCTTTTCTGTGGGTGCTGGAACAGGTGAGAAGTCTTGTGTTTCCAAATACCTTGCTGCGAGCAAGATATGTTCAGTGGACATAGGGAACTGGTTTGTTCATATCATAATGTACTCTTGTCTGAGTGTGCCTCTGCATAAGTCTTTACAAGCAAGAGCATAGTTTAAATGTCCATTGTATAAATGATGTGCCTCTCCCATAGAATAAATGTCTTCAGGAGCTGGCACTGCTTCATATAGTTTGATAAACTTGAGCGGGTTTTTTTTTTTTTTTTTCTCCTCTTTCTTTCTTCCTTCCCCTCCTTCTTCTCTCCCCTGAAGCATCTCCAAGGACTGTGGGCACCCATTTACTACACTGAGTGCCATCCACTCAATATTACATTTTTTTGCTGCCCCTTTAAGAGGCATTTTAACATACATCTGAGAAATAGAAATACAAATATATTTTTGATTCCACTCATGTCTTGTACATCTGAAAGATAGTGCCCAGGCGGTACTGTGGCTGCAAAGCAATATATAAAGCAATGGCATCCACTTTGCGGCTCACCTGATATAAACACACAGCCAGTGAGGTGGCGGTTTTGTGCATAAAAACACCTTAATGAGTGTTCAGCTGACAGTCCATACATACTCGTATAACAACTCTCTACAATGGTAGTATGCAGAATGGTATCTCTGACAATACAATGTGTTGAACCTTACAGTGGATGGCCTACAGCGGCTGAAGACAAGGCCTTGTTCCACTCCTGTCGACTAAGAAAAGTAAAATGAGAATACAGCAGGAACGTAATCGCAAAATATGGACAATTGAAAACTGTTGCCTGGTCTCACAAATATCTTTCTGCTGTGACATGTAGAGGGGAGGGTTAGAAATTCGGTATTAATAGCAAGAATCCATGAAGCCATAATGCCTTTTGTCAATGGTACAAGTTGCTAGTTGTAATAGTGTATAGGGAATGGTTTCCTTTTCACACATTAGGCAGCTTTGCACTAAATAACTCATGTGACTGCCCCAGTGTACCCAAGCATTGTTGCTGACAATGTCCAATCTTTTGTGACCACAATATACCTGTTTTCAAATGGATACTTTGAGCACAGTGTGACAACTCACAAAGCCCACATCCTGTCTAGCCGATTCAATGAACAGGACAGTGAAATATGTTTACCCCAATGGTCTGCGCAGTCCACTAGAGCATCCTTGAGGTGAAATGGTAGGCATTTGCACCACGCGCATCTGACAAGTCTGTAGGAGCTGTGTGTTATTGTGTCAGCATGGCCCAAAATCCCTCAGGAATGTTTCCAGCACCTTGTTGAATCCATGCTGTGAAGAATACAGGCTGTTCCCGAGGCACAAATGGGGCTCCTACATGGCACTAGATAAGAGTATATCTAAGGTGTGCTTCCTCTCCCTGTCGTGTACAATGCTTGGATTGAGGGAGGAATTTCCACTGTCTAAACCGCTGCTTCAGTTATACTGTTCAGTGGATTTAAATAAAGTCTCACTCTTGTCCTATACCACCTCTTCTCTGCTTATTATGAATGGGTGTATAATCTGAGTGGGACAAAATCTGATCACTACACAGAAAGTGGTTTGCCTTTAGAACTGCATCCTACATAACACACAGAAAACCACATACATCCTATAGCTACTAGAGAGACGTGCAATAGTTGATCTAAGTAAAGACCACAATACTGCCATTAAACAAGCCGCTAAAGCAGGAGCAGTGGTGTTCAAGAACTCATGACTATATAAAAGGGGGAAACTGACAACTATGAAATGGGTTATTACCACGAAGATATATACCAGGTAACTCCAAAATATCATAAAAACATTCCAAAGAACTCGCAGCCTGAACTGAGAGGTTTTTTTTAATACCATACCTGCTGTGGGGACTTTCTGCATGCTTCCAAACAGCCACTAACTGGGAATCTCAGGCAGGCCATTAGTAATAGGTATGGGAGCACTAACTGAGCATCTATTTGGCCTAGTGGCAATATGTTTAAAACCTCTTGTCATTAACACCATTAGCTTTATACAAATCACCACAGACTTCCTTACCGCACACCACTAGAGCGAAGATTTACCTGCTATGAACATTCTAGCTAACATGGATGTGGAATCAGTATAACAACTTCATGCACAACAATTGGATTAATGTCCCACAGCAAGAAATGTAGCCCCCAAGTTATCAGTGAATTTATTGTTTAACCTCACCATTACTTAATGGACTTGTACATATACACTACATGACCAAAAGTATGTTGACAACCCTCCTAATTATTAAAGGGATAGTAATGTTTCATAATAAACACAGCTCTAATTAATCTTCCTAGTATTTGGGCCTTGGAGAGTGTTATTTCAATTCTGTCAGAGCTGTAGTTCAAGAGTAATTGAATGATAAAGTATCCCCCTCCAGACCCTTTTACTGATGTAACACTGCTCACCTCAGAGCAGTAGGGAGTGTCCAGGTAGATTAGAGTGGGACAATCTTCAGTTAAGATAAGGGGAAAAACCTGGCAAGGGAGGCAGGGTTTTCATTGTTCTCACAGTAAGAATATTGACCCTTGATGTGAGCTGTCTGGTCTATGGACTGGATTCCACATCTGAGGGGAGGCGGCTTACACTAGGTAAAAGGGGCAGGAGGGGGAAACTTCATTCAATTACTCTTGTACTACAGCTCTCACAGTAATGAAATGATACTCTCTATGGCTCAAATACTATGAAGATTAATTAGAGCTGCTGGTTTTGTGAAACATTACTATCCCTTTTAAGTTTAGGTATTTCAGCACCACCTGTTGCTAACAGCTGTATAAAATCAAACACATCTCCATAGACAAACATTGGCGGTAGAATGGGTTTTACTGAAGAACTCATTGACTTTAAACGTGGCACTGTCATAGGATTCCACCTTTGCCACCAGTCCGTTTGTGAAATTTCTGCCTGGCTAGATCTGCCCTGGTCCACTGTACGTGCTATTATTGTGCAGAGGAAGTGTCTAGGAGTAACCGCTCGGCCACGGAGTGGTGCTGCCTTGCGTAAAGTTTTCATAACTCTGTACATCAGCACCAGTATTGTCCGTTGGGTGCATCATGAAATGGGCTGCCATGGCAGAACAGCTCTACACAATCCTAAGATCACTGTGCTGAAGTGGTGTATAGCACACCACCACTGGACTCTGGAGCAGTGGAAACATGTTTCACTATCTGGCAAGTCTGATGGATGAATCTGGGTTCGGCAGATGCTAAGAGAAGGCTACCTACTATACTGCATAGTACCTACTGTTTCAGGGTTTGGGCTAGGCCCCTTCCAGTGAAGGGTAATATTAATGCTAGCGTATACAATTGTATGCTTCCAAATTTGTGGCAGCAGTTTGGGGGAAGGCCTTTCCTGTTCCAGCATTACTATGTCCCTGTGGGCAAAGCAATGTCCATAAAAATATGGTTTGACAAGTTTGGTGTGGAGTAACCTGAGTGGCCTGCATGGGGCCTTGAACTTAACCCCATCAAACACCTTTGGGATGAATTGTAATGCCGATTTCGAGTCAGGACTTCTCATCCAGCATCAGTGCCTGACCTCACAAATGCTCTTTTTTTGGCTGAATGTGCACAAATTCCCACAGACACTCCACTCTTCTGGGAAGACTTTCCACAAGATTTTGGAGGATGTTAAAGCTGCAAAGGGGGTGGGCAACGTCCTATTAATGCCCGTGATTTTGGAATGGGATGTCCAACAAGCTCACATAAGTGTGATGGTCAGGTGTCCACATACTTTTTGGTCCTCTATAAATCAATTAAATTTCTCTTTCACCATCTCTGCTGAATTTTTTTTGATGACGTTGCACCAGTTTTCCATAACAGATGTAACTGCTAAATAATAATAATAAACTCAGGCTCTTAACACTTTGGGTGCCAGAGGGGGCACACAACGTATTGCTAAGCAATGCATTGTGTACACGTCTGGCACTCAAATGGTTAATCCTCCCTGTTCTGGAACAAGTTCCTTTATTTGTTATTTCCTTCTCCCCCCTATTTAGTAACTGGTTGCCATGGCAACCTTCCTATTCTCATAACTGAGATGGGCCATTCCATCCCCCCTGTCTTTTTCTAACAAGATAGTTTGATCCTTAGTCACTTCCTGTTATCCCTGCTAGGCCTCTCCCTTGGCTTGTTTCTTTTTACCCTGTTGCCTCTGAGAGTACACTTCTGACTTTACCTCTCCCTTTCAAAGCAATCCGTTTTTACCTTCCCCCAGAGAAGCACTCTCTCACACAATATGCCATCTGCAAATGCCTTTTATTTTTGTGACTTCTCCAATAAAAGTTAAGAAAATATCCAGGACTTTGTGTGCTTTCAGAGGGGATGAGTTAAGCTATCTGACCTTATTCATATCCTCGCATGTGACCCTGAGGTTCCAGAATACTCCCTATTCTTTGCCCTGCCCTTCTTCTCAATCTCCCCTGAGCAAATGTCAACACCCATACTGAGAGAGAAAGAGAGAGAGACACACACCCCATACTGACACCCCCACCTCATATACATACTGAAAGGCACATATACACATCCTGAGATACATACACCGTACCCTTAGTAAGTCGCATATAGAGCAACACGCAGCTTCAGTCTCCACACTTGGCACTCACACTGGAACAGGACATTTCTTCTAGCAAGCAAAAACCACACACCTCTTCCTTATGGCTGAGATGTATAGTGGATGATGTCAGGTGGTTGCTAGGCAAACTCTCACCTTAGTTACCACTGTAGCAAAGATCACACAGGGTGCTGGACATTTTTGTGGTAGTGAAAGGGTAAGTAGCTCTCGTGAGTCCTTGTGCCATTGAAGGGTATAAGGAAAAACATCAATCTAATGATTTGGCATGAGGTGTTTCATGAGTCCATTGGGACTCTGTTAACCTTTGGAGTGCCAGAGGTGTATTCAACCCATTGCTCTGCAAGAATTATGCACCCATCTGGCACTCAAGTGAATTAAAATTGAACTGAATGAATTTTGCTACTTATTTACTTGAAGAATGAAACCTTTGTAGTGTCAGAGGGGTATGCAGTGCATTGCTGAACAATGGTTAAAGGTCACACAACCATTTCCCATGCAGAGTGTACCTCCTTTCCTCAAGTGTCTCCCCCCCCCCCCATGCCCAGATTGTCCCACTCATGCTGACAGATGGCACAGTGGGTTAATTTGAAGGGGGTAAAAGTAGTAACGTACCATGTAACCATGAGAGCCTGTAATAAGACAAAAAGGCCAAGTCGGCAATGGAGGAGGGCACATAGTGGAGGGAGAGGCAAATAGGAGGAAACTGCACCAGTACTGGACATAGAGAGTAATAGTAGGAGGGGTGAACTTGTAATGTAGGGGAGCACACACATAGCCGGAAGAGGCAGTAATAGGTGCAAGAGTGAATTCATAACACGGGAAAGTCCTGAGAGAGGATTATTTTAAAGGGTGTGGTTTTTTTTTTTTTTTTTGTTTTTTTTTTAAATTATTATTATTATTATTGTAATATCGGAGGACTGCACATAGTGTGGAGACACAGAAATAGGAGGAAGGGTTAGTTTATGAGAGGCAAGTGATAAGAGATTAGCCACTTCAATGTGTGAAAGTAGTTGTATGAGACTAAAGAAAGCGGCGACATACCACGGAGAGGGGATGAACATGAGGAGGGCCAAGTCATGAAGTATGATGAATAGTAAGGACAACAAAGCTCTTGTATTTGAGGTATTGGAGAGTCAACGTAAAGAGAAGAGATGGTAATTTGGAGGAAAGGGCAAGTCCTTGTGGAGATTTTGTTAGGGGAGGCCAGGGGGCAAATCCTCCCCCATGCAAGTTTAAGGAAGCAGTATGGAGGAGATTACAAGATCTCTTCCTTACTGCCGCCCCAGTGTGTGGCTGGCACGGACGGAGTATATTGGTCATGTGCCAGCCTTCTCCTTTTGTTAATATAGATTTTATTCTGTTTATTTTGTTTTAGTTCATGTTTACTGATCTCCCTATGATTTTTATACCACATTTATTTATTTGTACTAGGGAATCTCTCTCTCTCTCTCTCTCTCTCTCTCTCTCTCTCTCTCTCTCTCTCTCTCTCTCTCTCTCTCTCTCTCTCTCTCTCTCTCTCTCTCTCTCTCTCTCTCTCTCTCTCTCTCTCTCTCTCCTTCCACTTGCTATGAACATTGTCCTCTCTAACTTATCAGCTTTTGTTTTCCTTAGTGATATTTTAATATATATAATATCTGTAGATCTAATCTTTAAAATTTGCTGAGTGACAGCACACTCCCACTAAGGCTGAAGGGGCAGACAGCGAACCAGAAACAGGACCCTTCTGGTCCTGGAAAGGTTATGCTTATTGTGTGCAGTGGGTAATGTTTGTGAGCTGTGGTCCTGCCAGTAGTTGCCATGTCCGCCTCCATGGGAGTGACTTTCAGGATGGAATTAAAATATTTCGTCTTGCACCGAAGAGCAAGGGAAAAACTCATAGTGGCTGTTATGATTCTCTGAGCATGCCAAGATGCATGGGTTGGTGTTATTAGGTGTCGTTATGTTTTTGTTTATGGAGTAAGCATAACGATCTGAAGAAACATAATAATATAAATCAAGGGTGGGCAGTTATTTTGCCCTGAGGGCCACATCTCTATTTAAATGTTTTCAGAGGACTGTAGTTGTAGGGCATCTCATGTTTGTTATATATGTATGTACCACTCCTGACTGTTACCCACTGCCCCATCAGTAGGGTAATCTCCCTTCCTGACCGACATGTGAGTGATAATTGCAACTCTGCAGTGAGGCATGATGGGCACATTAAACCTTTGAGTGCCAGAGAGGTATGCAACACATTCTCAAGCACTCAAAGGGTTAAATCATCCTGCTGCCCATTTTTTTGCAGCTAATTCTCCAGTTCTTGGACTACAACTGTCATCTTCCCCCAACCAGCCAACTGCTACTTGGAGATGGTGGGTGTTATAGTCTACAATAACTTGTGACCCTTGACCTTATTTGTGTTTTTGACTCTCCCCTAAACCTGCTCTTCTGCTGTTTTGGTGATAGAACGAACTAACATTTCAGTATCACAACCCACAGGCAGATGGTAATGTCCCTTTAACAGGTTTTAGATGTTTTGTGGATGCAGTTGGTCAGCTAAACAACCCCCCACCCCCGATCAAATCTCTTCTACTGAAATGGGTTCCATGAACCATAAACCCCAGTTAATCTGGACAGAAAATTCTAGTGTCTACTATGAATCAATTCTGCTTTGGTTGTTTCCCCAAAATTACTCCAGTCAGTCTTTCCAGGATGGAAGATTTTGGTGCTTTGGGGTTGGATTCCTGTAGAGTTATGTCTGCCTGCATGCAGACCAGGGCCAATAAAGGAATCTGTTTAAAGAAGTGAACCTTGTAGAATTGGTTCACGGAGCAGTATTCAGTGACCTAAAATGGTGCTAAATGCTGATTTGAATCTCTCATATGCTGGTGATCTCCAGTGCGTTGCTTCAAAGTGCATGTTGCATTCAAAGGGTTAAAAGTTCCATTTTCAATCAGTGGAAATGTATCTGTCCCTTATGGCACAGTTGGTTTGTTCCAAAATGACTCCACTTTTCTCCCATCCTAAGGCCCATATGATAACTAGGATTTTCTTCCCAGATTAAGGTGAATGGTATCTCAGTGGTGGTGGTTTGGTTTTCCTTAACACTTTCAATGCTAGAGGAGTACTTCACTTTGCTCTGCGTACCTTCTGACACTTAAAGGGTTAAAGCCAGGTCTACCCCTTTTATTCTAACCAGCTCACCAGTGTGGACACAACTCAGCATTATTTGGGAGTTTTGCAGTTGTATTGTTGAACTCGATAACACGTGGCTTTTGCAGGATTTGCCTCTTTTTGTCCAAAACTGCTGTCATGTTTAGATTCAAAGTCTTTTCCAGACATTCCTTTTAGTTTTAAAGTACAAAAAGTGTTATGTCTTATCTGAGGAAATACATATTTTTGGGAGGTCTGATTTTATTTCTTAATGGATTATGATGACATTTGATTGTTTTGCAAGGGGTGGGGGCTCTCTGTAATGACGTTTTTAAGGGGTATAGTAATATTTTATTAAATAAAGTTATATTTCAGGGGTTTTCCTGCTGAATAATACAAGGCACTCCCATCCCTGGTAAATTAATTTAAAGGGATAGTAATGTTTCACAAAAACAGCAGCTCCAATTAATCTTCATAGTATTTGGGCCATGGAGTGTATTATTTCAGTACTGTCAGAGTTGTAGTTCAAGAGTAATTGAATGATAAAGTATCCCCCTCCTACCCCTTTTACCTAGTGTAAGACTCCTCCCCTCAGATGTGGAATCTGGTCTCTTGACCGGACAGGTCACAGCAAGGAACAATCTTCTTACTGTGATCATAAGGAAATCCCTGCCCTCTTTGACAGGTTTTTCCTTATGCACACTGAAGATTGTCCCTCTCTGTGATCCATCCGGACAGTCTTGTTGCTCTGAGGTGAGCAGTTTTACTTCAGTAAAAGGGGCGGGAGGGGGATACTTTACCATTCAATTACTCTTGAACTACAACTCTGACAGTAATGAAATAACTCTCCATGGCCCAAATACTATGAAGATTAATTGGAGCTGCTTTTATTGTGAAACATTACTATCCCTGTAAAAGTGTACAATAGCACAGACTTTGAGGTTTGATAGGTGGTTCGGTTTCATCAGTCCCCTACTGAGAATTTCTGAACTTGACTGTAAAGCTCTTCACACAACGAAAGGCATTATCTTGAAGAGTGCAGGAGGGAAATACCTTTTAAAGAAGTAAAAATGTTAGGACAAGAGGCCATAGTCTAAACCTAGAGCATCAGAGGTTTAAATGTAATGTAAGAAAGTTTTACTTCACTGAGAGGGTAGTAGATGTGGAACAGCCTACCAGGAGAAGTGGTAGAGGTGAGGGAATGTATGTATGGGATAGGTATAAGGCTGTACTGAACATAACACTAGACCAAGGATCAAATAATATTTGAGGTTTTTACAGTAGGAAAAATGGACAGACTAGATGGTACGTGTTTGTTTTTGTTTTTTTAAATCTGCCATCAAATTCTATTTTTCTATTTTCAGCTGATATAACTTTTGGATAAAGAATCTCCCACCTTAGTACCCTTTTTATCTTGACAGGAAAAGCTCCATTATATTTCTTCCTTTAAAAAACATGAATAAATACAAAATAAAATGCCTTTTCCTCTTTGAGTTCCAGAGGGATACCCAAAGCATTTCAGCTCAATGCGTGGATACCCCTCTGGCAATCAGAGGGTTACAATTCTTGCATACATGAGAATGTTTTTGTTCCCTTTATTGTATCTGGTTTACTCCATGATCGCCCCACTTGTTCTGTGCATGTGGCCCTAAGTAACTAGTAAGTTTGTATGCTCTGTCTTGTCTTGCATTTTTGGATTTTGAAGTTTGCTCTGTAATAACTTTTGAATGAAGCATCCCCCCAACATTGAGGGGAGCCTCTCCTATTCTGTAGGAAAATCCCTACATTTTATAAATATATATATATCTATATTGCATAATCACCATTATCCCTTTAAAATATGTAACCTGCTTTCTTGCTTAATGATTTCTTACCCAATGGCCTCAATGTCTTTAAAGCTGGCTTCAGTCGTGCTGGGGGATCTGCAGGAGCGCCCAGGGATATACCAGGATTACTTGAGAGGGGCACCGTGTGGGATAGAAACTGCATAGGCAATGTGCTGGAGGAGGCCATGAACTGCTTTGCAGAGATGCAGAGGCAAACGGAGGAGAAGTTTCGCATGTGGATAGAGAAGCTTACTCGACTCGACACCGATGAGGAAAGCAAGCAACAGCTGGAGCCCAGAGAGCCGAAACTTCAGCTAGTCAGCCAAAGGATTACGCCTAGCAGCTCGTCGGGCACCTTGATGGCAGTGCCTGAGAGCCCTGTCTTACCACAGCAGTCATTCAGCTCCTATGTGAGCTATCAAAATGTAGACACATTAGAATTCCCAGCATCACTAAACAATAACAACTTTCCTGCTTCCTTTCCAGAGAACGGTAATATAGCAGAGCAAGACTTAAATCAGTCTTAATCACGCAACGGGTCTGCTGGGTCTAGTGCCCCCCCACTTAAATTGCACTAAATAAGTGCTATTGTGTGTATTCATTATTCTATTTTTTAAAGAGAGGCTAATATTCCCTTACCAAAGCTTGCCGAATCCATCTTGTACTAGAATGTCAGCGGAATGGCAGGTTCACCTTTGAAGTCTGAGTTAGACAACCTTTGGCTCTCCAACTGGCAGAGACTACGACTCCCAGCATTCTGATTGGAAATGATGAGAGCTGTAGGCACCAACAGCCGTAGAGCCAAAAGTTGCCTTTCTCTGGGCATAGACTATGATATCTGTCTGCTTGTTTTGCATGCCACAAGGCCTGACATGGCACTTGAGGGGGGATCTAGAGAAACAATCTATATAGTTGGCTAGATGAACAATTTTATGTACAAAAGTTATACTTGATGCTGTTAATATAATATTACCTATGTTTATCAAGTCACCTCAGTAGGTTTTATGGCATTGTGACAAATCGTCACACTTGCGACCTACATTATAAATGAACCCATATAGACGCTTGACTCTTGGGTATATGCACTGCTACAGTTTTTTGGTCAGTCCTAGATGCCTAACGACCATTCCTGATAAAGTACTTGTCACACTGCCCCTGTGTGTGCTGGCTTGACTCAGCTAGGAATAGGTCAAATCTGTGACTGAGAGTATACTCCTACTGTAACATTCTGCTTTGCTCAATTCCTAATGTATGTAATATATGTCTGTAACACCAGTTGTATTTTATTTTTATTTTATTTTATTTTTTTTATATACACTCCAGTCCCCTTCACCTCTAATAAACAAATACCCATTAACTCCAACTTTGTGGTTGGCACAACCAGTCTTTGACAGATGAAGTCTGTACCGTGCTTTTATTAAAGGGGAACTCTAACCTAGGAATAACTGTCTCTTCATTTCTTTAGCAGAACGACTTACCTGGGTAGTTGTCCTTTTATACACCAGTCAGGTATCTATAGCCATGTATATTGCTTCATTGCATCTGTGGTTTCCTGTTTATAGTGATGTGATAAAGAGACATACAGCTCTCCACACTCTTCTAGAACAGTTACATAGTAATGTGCTTTAATACAAAGGACATCCTAACTCAGAGCAGCTAATAGTTTTTAACCTGACCTGGCTTTAGTTGGTGGCCCTGTCAGTGGGAGCATGCTGCACTATGGGAAGGGCATGGGATGGGGACATCAGGAAGCAGCATGTCTGGGCTTGGATGAGGACATCAGGAAGCAGCATGTCTGGGCTTGGATGAGGACATGAGGAAGCAGCGTGTCTGGGCTTGGGATGGGGACATTAGGAAGCAGCGTGTCTGGTACTGGGGGAACATCTCACCTCCGTGACATCATGTTTGTACTGAGCAATGGTGCAGAAGAAATCTGGTATTTGTATGTATTGCAGCAGTAGTGTTAGGCTGGGGTGCGCTTACTCAGCCTTGCACTACTTCCAAAAGACATTATGATGGCTGATTTCTTCTGTGCCGGTGCGTGATGTCATATGGGGGACAGGGTCTCTTTCCAAACACACTAGTACAGGTACAGGGACTGTATCCTCACGGGTGTCAAATCTAGATACGGAGATGGGGAAATTAAGCTTCCCGCATCTCCAGGAAGCTGCACTATGGATAATACAATATGGATTAAAGGGCAGCACTTCTTGTTTGCTGTCAGGTGTAGATTTAACCCTTGGAGTACCAGCGGCATGCTTAACCCCTTGACGGTCATAGTACGTCAAGGGTCGATTTGACTTAACGACCGATGACGTACTATGACCGTCATCGAATTCCGGGCTCCCCCCGCGGCTGCACGCCGTTCGGGGAGTCCGGAACGCAACGGAGCAATAAAAAAATTGCTCAGTGGTCGTTCAGTCGGGTCGCGGCGCGGATTCCCCGGTCCTGAAGGGGTTAACACATTTCTTTGAAATGTGTTGGACACACCTGGCATTCAGAGGGTTAAAGTTCACACTGTGTTCTTAAATTCTAGCACATTGTAAATGTCCTTCTACATTTACCTCCAGATTGTACCTTTTCACAACAATCAGTAGACTTCAATAGACATGACACATGTAAGGGGCTCCAGATCGTACCTTTTCACAACAATCAGTAGACTTCAATAGACATGAGACATGTAAGGGGCTCCAGATCGTACCTTTTCACAACAACCAGTAGACTTCAATAGACATGAGACATGTAAGGGGCTCCAGATCGTACCTTTTCACAACAACCAGTAGACTTCAATAGACATGAGACATGTAAGGGGCTCCAGATCGTACCTTTTCACAACAACCAGTAGACTTCAATAGACATGAGACTTGTAATGAACTCCTGTATGTATCAGATTCTTAACTGTGTTTGTTTTATGAGTGCAGTATGTGTGAGAGCTTAAAGGGATACTAATGTTTCAAAATAAATTCAGCTCCGATTATTCTTTACTAGTGTAAAAGCCCATGTACACGGCCCAAGGTCCAGGTAATGTTATCCCTTTGCGTGCCAGAGGAGCAACGCATTGTGTACCATTCTGGTACTCAAAGGGTTAAGTGGCCACTACTGCACTGCTCTGTGCGATGCAGTCCTGCGTTGCCTCACTCACCCTATGAAATTATGCGTAGTAGAGACTGCAAGAACACGGTCAGTCTTTACTGCGCATGACTGCATCCTAGTGAATTATTATATAGGATAGTTTTTGGGCCATGTAGAGAGGTATTATCATTCTGTACGATGTGTAGTTTCAGAGTAACTGAATAATAGTGTCCCCCTCCCACCCTTTTACCTATGTAAAGCTGCACAGCAAGACCGTCTGGATGGATCAAAACAAGGCCCAGTCTTCTGGCTGTGAACATAAGAAATAATCTGCCTTCCACCTTCAAGGGGGCATGGTTTTCCTTATGCTCACAGCCAGAAGATTGTCCATCGCTGTGAGCTGTCCGGTCAAGCAACCGGATTCCATATCTGAGGGGAGGCGGCTTACAATATGTAAAAGGGGGGAGGGGATACATTGATTCAATTACTCAGGAACTACACATCGAAGAGAATGATAATCCCTCTCTACATGGCCCAAGAACTATAAAGAATAATTGGAACTGCTTTTGTTTTGAAACATTACTATCCCTTTAAGTCAGACTAGCAGTCTGCATAGTGACAGGGACGTCGCCATCTAGTGACCGCAAGAAAGAAAGGGGGAAAAAAAAAACCCACAAAAAACAAACAAACAAAAAAAAAAAACAAAAAAAAACAGTTTAACCCATTGAGTGCCATTATGTATCCAGCACATGCATTGGATACCTCTCTGGCACACAAATGGTTAATGTTTAAATATATTTAAAAATTGGAGGTATAATTATTGAATGAAACATATCCCAGTAGTGTTTTTCTCAGCAAAAAGTCACATAACATGTTTTGTTCATGAAAAGGTTTACTGTACCTTTAATTGTATACTTTTGGCTGCTATTCCATCAAAGCAGAACTTTCAAGGGATAGTAATCCTTAATTTTTACTATCCTCCCTCTTGTAGGTCTGTGAGCAAGTGGTGGCTCTGCACATGTAGAAGACCACTTCAGTGAAGGATTTCTGTTTTTATAACTCAATCTCTGCACTGCTGCAGAGCCGCCGCCGGTTCCAGGACCAGATTCCCCTGCTGTCAGCTATAACACTGAGGTCAGGGGAGAGAGGAGGAGAGGGAACTTTGAATGCAGATATCTCTCAAACCATAAAGGTTTGAGAGACACCGCTGGTCTTCCAATTTTTAAGGGCTACAACATGGGG
Source organism: Rhinophrynus dorsalis (assembly GCA_037306005.1). Classification (NCBI taxonomy): domain Eukaryota; kingdom Metazoa; phylum Chordata; class Amphibia; order Anura; family Rhinophrynidae; genus Rhinophrynus; species Rhinophrynus dorsalis. The sequence continues at coordinate 674,900,117 of CM074718.1, forward strand.
GATAGTAAAAATGAAGTATTACTATCCCTTTCAGTTACTAATACGTCTTCCTTCATTTATTAAATATATGGCAACTAGCATTCTAATACATGTATTACCTCTCTAAAATTCTAAAGAAATCTTTCATCTTAGGAGACAGGAAGCCAGGCATCAGCGCAGACATCTTGTCTGCTCGTCTGCGCTGTCAGTCCCGGTCACCTGTAAAAAGCATTGTAGTGTGCCAGAAGGTGTGCAGACTGCACTAACCTGCCTGTCAGTCTCCTAAGATGAAAGATTTCTTTACAATGTGGTACTGTACATAGGTAATACATGTATTATGATGCTAGTCGCCATATGTTTAATAATTGAAGGGCAACTTATTAGTAAGTGAAAGTTCCGCTTTAAACCGATTCAGTTGTCAGTATGCCTAGATATTCCTATAAGAAACCTGTGTGTTTTAGTTTGGTTTTGGTTAGATAACTAGAGTTTTTATATATCTAATGTAGATGAATAGCTGTAGATTATTGGGTAAATAAATCCGTTTGGTCTTTTGCTTTTGTTGATATAAGGGAGGGAAAACACTGTCCGTCTTGGTTCTAATAAGGGCTGAGGAACCACTATTGTTGAACCCTTTGTATGTCAGAGGGGTGAGCAGTGCATTGCATGCCTCTATGGCACTCAAAATGAATCCAGGCGTGGATTTATGCACTGTTCAACTCTGGCGTAATTATGATATTAAAGCCCCAGTGTAGCTGTAAAAGGAACATAATTAAGGTATGACATTTGCTGAGGAAAACTAAGTTTGTATTCCTGCTGAGGCGCATGTACTAAGAAAAATTGGAGTAATTGTGGAACAAACCATTTCCACCGTAGCACAGGGGTGGACAAACCTATTGCACGTATGAAGCCAGAGAGAAGTTTTAGGAGCAGGAGGTAAAGGTTCATATAAAATACACATAAAACTAACCCTTTGCGTGCCAGAGGGGTATGCGCAATGCGTTGCATACCTCTCTGGCACTCAAAGGTTTAAGAGTCAGAAGTAACCTTTATGTGGGAGCCTGGGATGTTTCCACCCCCTGTCATAGTAGACAGAAACTTGTCAAAATGCAGATTACATCTATTTGGGCTTTAATCCCATGATTTCTAGAGCAGTCGTCACACATTGCTTCACAATGCTTTGGAGACTGCTGTAGTATTCAAGGGGTTAAAAGCATCATTTAACCCTTTGAGTGCCAGTGATGTGCCCAACACATTGCTTCAAGGGGTTAATGCGGCAGAATTTACTTAAAGCGGAACTTTCACTTAAGCGCAAGAAATTAAGTTTAGTGTTTACCTTTTCCCTCTTGACGTCTTCTCATTCTGATCGGCACTATCTTGCTGATGATAATACAGGAGAGATCCTCCTCCCCACTGGTCTGTCAGTAAGCTGGAGAACCCTCACTGGCAGAGATCGATATCTAGTCACCACCCAGAGATCGATATCTAGCCAATGAGAGTTCTCCAGCTTACTGACAGACCAGCGGGAAGGAGGATCTCTCCTGTATTCTCATCAGCAAGATAGTGCCGATCAGAATGAGGAGAAGAGGGAAAAAGGTAAACCCTCAAACTTCATTTCTATCGTGTTTTTTTAAAAACACAGTTACAATCAGTATAATAAGTGAATTAAAGTTAATAATGTCCACAAAAAAATTTTTTGCATTTAGAAGAACTTAAAAAGCTGAGCTAAATGCAAAAAAAGTATCTCTCAAACCGCTATGGTTTAAGAGATACAGGCGTTTGATCTCTCCTACTGACAGCTTTACAGCTGATATCTGTGTCGGCCGACATGGAGGCGCTTGAGAAGTGCTGTGATCTCGTTACTTACCACAATTCCCTTCATTGGAATGGTCTAAAACGAGGGCTTGAAAACCAGGCACATATTTTAGACCATTCCAATGAAAGGATTTGTGGTAAATAACGAGATCGCGGCTCTGCTCAAGCGCCTCCGTGTCAGCCGACACAGATCTTCTGCTGACAGCTTTACAGCTGTCAGTAGGAGAGATCAAACTTTAAACGCCCGTATCTCTTAAACCATAGCGGTTTGAGAGATACGTTTTTTTGCATTTAGCTCAGCTTTTTAAGCCCTTCTAAATGCAAAAAAAACTTTTTTGTGGACATTACTAACACTTTAAAGCAAACTTGTGCTTAGGTGAAAGTTCATCTAATGATGGGAGCTGTGGGTGGAATAACAGATTGGTTGCCTGGTTACAGGTAGAGGCTGTACATTAATTCAGGGTCCTGCGCTGCTGTGAGTATGTTACTTATCCACGTGGTTGGTTTGAGTAAATAGTCATTCTTATTTAGCCCACCTACAGACACAATGGTTGCACTTGATTACTATAGATGCTTCAATATTATCCCTTTGTACCAAGTATGATTTATTTTAGTAAATAGCAGTCTACTGCTATCTTTGTCAATATTAAACCGGTTACAGGGATAGTAACTAATGACCTTCTTAACCCCTTAAGGACCGCGTGCCGTGCTATAAATGTGATATGGTTTTTCCCTTAAAGGGATAGTAATACTTAAAATGTAAAAAAAAGTATGTTGTAGAGTTTATCCACCTGTGTAACACAAGGGTACTCCCATTGCTGAAAGGTGTTTTATTCAAAAGGTATTACAGCTCAAAGTTGAATTTTTTAGATGCAATATCACAGTGGCCTGAAATTGTACACTGGCGCTGTTGCTACACCATCCTGTGGAGATTTATGGTCTACAGACCAGAGCTGTCCATAGGATGGTGTTAACAACAGCGCCACTGTATAATTTCAGGCTACTGTGATATTGCATCTAAAAAATTAAACTTTGAGCTGTAATACCTTTTGAATAAAACACCTTTCAGCAGCGGGAGTACCCTTTTTTACTCAGGGATAAACACTATAGTATATATTTTTTTACATATTAAGTATTACTATCCCTTTAAGGGCTGCTGACTGTCATAGCACGTCACAGACATTTTTCTTACAGCGTTCCTCTGGGAGCTCTGTAAGTAAAAACAGGGACTGGAATTGACTGCTCAACGCGGCACGCCGGTACCTGTCACAGGTCACGTGTACCGACTCGTCGGAAAGTCCAAAGTGGTCCTGAAGGGAAGGTTGCTTCCCAGGATGCTGGTCGTTAAGGGGTTAACAGTGACCCACAGTTCTTTAGTTCTTTCCCATCCTTAACAACACTATCCCTTATTACTCTGCATTTTTAACCCCTTAGGGACCCTTGACGTACCAGGACCGTCACGTTCCTTGAACTACTCAAGGACCGATGACGGTCATGGTACGTCACATACTTTTTACTTACAGCGCACTACCGGGAGCGCTGTAAGTTAAAATAGGGCCTGAAATAGAACGCTCCAAGATCAGAGCGATCTCTTTCAAGCCCCATAATGACGCGCCGATACACGTGACAGGTCACGTGTACCGGCGCGTCCAAGTGCCCCTATGCAGTCATTATGGGGCGGAAATGTCCCATGACCGCCGGTCCTTAAGGGGTTAAAGGTTAGAGTGTTTTATTAAAACATTGAATCACTAACAGAAAACTAGTAACTTTTCTTACAAAGTTACCTTGAATGTGGACTCACACTGTGACTCTTACCCACTTTGACACTACATATTTACCACAGCACTTACTATATATACACGTCATCTTTACCAAGCATGATGAATAACACGTAAGCAGCTATTGCAGAAGTGGTCAAGAACACCAGGAAAATGCCATGAGGCACTCTCTTAATATCAGCTCTCTGATTGGCCATTGCTGGCTACTGGAGATGAAAGCTGTGCCTAGTTTGGCTGCAGTCAATTGAGGAGCAGATTTCTGCCACTGGACCTGTTTCTGACAGGCCAGATAGCCAATACCTGATTGGACTGGAGAGAGCTTCTCACTGGTAGCAGAAGAGCTTCAGGTGGCTCATGTGCTACTTGTTGGAGACCCCTGGTCCAGAATGTCTGAGATAACAGCCTTTCAATACAAGAACAGTGGGCACTAATCACATAAACTAATTTGCTGTTATTACTTATTAAAAGCACAGCACAAACATAAGTTAGTGCTTTCTGAACTGGACAGTTTCCATAAGTGTTAAAGGCGCAATGGGTCCTAATAATGAAAACATAGGGCTTTCCCTACACAGTAAAGCAAAGGCACTCTCAGTGCTTGAAGACGTTTCTTTTAAAGTTATTAACCCCTTTGAGTGCCAGAGGGGTACATCTCTAGTGCTCAAAGGGTTAAAAAGATACTCATTTTTCTGATAGCTTGCATTCAGGATGTTTTGCAGCCAGGTGGCGCTGTATCTATTACAGCCTGTGAAAAGCCAAGTGTTGCAGACACAGGATTATAGTGGCCTCTATGGGAATATCCCATGAGCATAAAAACAAGGTGGGGCATGATCCTCCTTGATCAAAAACTAGCTGTTTTTGAAGAGTACAGTAAATGAGGTCACAGCAATAACTAAGTCACACCATGATGATCTGTCCTTTCGCCCCGTACTGCTCCTTTGAAAGTTTTTATATATGCTATTTTATAAACAATACCTATATTAAAAAAATAGAAGCGATACATCGCCTTTAATGTAGTTAACCAGAATATTTTTTTTAATTTTGTGATTGTGTGTCAAACAGTCCTCCGCAATTTTTTTCCCTTCTTTGCAGTTTTATGCTTTTTGTGGTGCTATTGTTGTGTTTTTTTAAGACTTGAATATTGAAGTTGATACCTTTATTGGCTAACTAAGCAGATTTGCAGGCTTTCAAGACCTCTCAGGTCTCTTCCTCAGACATGTTAACATGCCAGAGGAAGAGACCTGAGAGATCTTTAAAGCTTGCATCCTAAATCTCCTTAGTTAGCCAATAAAGGTATCAACTTGACTATACTTGTCTCCTGTATTTCTATAGCTAACACGGTACCAACTCCCATCTTTTACATTTTTTTTTATGACTGACCCAGGAGCCACTGAGAAACACTGGGACACCTTGATGATTTGCTGGTGACTCTTGTGGCCCTCAGCAACATGTTTATAAAGTGTCACGTAGATATGGGTGGGACCTGTAATTTCATTCTGAAAATGTATGCTTTTAACAACATTTCTATATGCTGTCTGTTTCCCAGTGAAATCCTTGTGGTTGAACAGAAGAGTAATACAATGTTCTGGTTGGTAGTTAGGTCTCATGTGACACTGGTACACTTCCTGCTGAGAGATTTTGTTCCTAGGTGTTCTTTGTCATCCAATACAGGTTACTGGTAACTCTGGGTAGGCGATCCTCCCTTTTAAGTAGGCAGGGACAATTCTAGAATTGTATGCAGGGAATGGAGCCTACCTCCCCTCCTTGGCTGCAGCTAGCCAACCAGCTTCAGTAAGATTTGTTACTTGTTGAAGACACAGGTAGGGGAACAGTTCTGCTATAGTTTTAGAAACTTTTTTTTTTATTTTTCAGTTAGAAATTGAATACCACCATTAGGCAGATTACCATGCTGACAGTGCTCAAGTGCCCACCGAGGCTGCTTCTTAATACATGGTAATCTGCCTAATGGTGGTATTCAATTTCTAACTGAAAAATAAAAAAAAAAGTTTCTAAAACTATAGCAGAACTGTTCCCCTACCTGTGTCTTCAACAAGTAACAAATCTATCTGTATGTCTGTTGGGTGTTTTGGAGCGGCTTTTTGTGGTAACTTAACCCTTTAGCTGCTTGTTTTGCATCTTTTGGTGGGTTATTGACATTTTCCCTACTGGGTTCAGTGTTTTCTGGGTCTTCTAACATGTTCTAGTGATTTTTCATGTACTTTTTTTATTTTTCAACTTTGCAAAATTTAAGCTTGCTTTACCGCATAGGCGCCATTGCTCCATTCACTTCACAGTCTGGGACATATCTTTCCAACCGCTCAATGTAGCGACTTCAGAGATGGCTCATTTTAATTGTCTGCCCTTGCTCTTTCGTCTGGTTCATGTTTCAAGTGTGTTGGGGGCTCAGTGGGCTTCAGGCACTGTTGGGGTACTTTTTATGGGGAAACTACATTTCCCATGAGTGCTTCCTTTGTGCGCTTGTTTGATTGGCTCCCGCCACGGCAGCCATTTTGTGCCTTATCTAGAACGACTATCCTACGCAGGGCTTGGACTCTCCTTCTCTCCTCTGCAGATTAACCCTTCGCCTGCCAGATAAGTGCATTTTAGTGATTTCTGGGGTGAAACTTTAATCTTACACACCGTTGTTGGGTGATTCTTTATACTATAATGTTTTTGACAGTGTGAGAATGTCTTATCCATTGGAGCTTTGGTCCACACCTAAGATTAAGGACGCTGGGATCTCTGTGTCCCTTATTGCACATTGCTCCTCATATCATTCAGGGTTGCTTGGAGAATTCTCAGGTCATTTATGCCCAGCATGTTCTGATGTCCCTGAGTTTCTTCCAGGGACCTCCAGCCATGCATTAGAGCCAGTTTGGGTGCAAGAGTTCAAGGCTGCTACTAGGGACCTTCGGTCTATATTGCAACTTTTTCCATACCGGGTACAGGGGGTCTTCCATTCATGGCAGACACCTTCTTCAGTCAAATCTTCCCTGCCTAAACTGCAGAGGAATCTGATCTGACGTATCAGATTCCTCTGAGGAGGAACTGTTAATGGATTCAGATGTTGAGGAATGTTCTGCTGTGGGCTCATCTCAGTTTTTTGGGGATCCCTTTGAGGCTGATCCCGAGCCCTCAGCTGAGGGCCTGATCAGGGCTGTCTTGACTACCCTAAACATTCCCTTAGTTCAGAAGGTTTCTTCAGATCCCTCTGATGTGTTTCAGAAGCCTAAAAAGCCCCTTGCTTGTTTTCCACCTAACCCCACTCTTGACCGCCTTGTGTCTGATGAGTGGAAATCCCCGGACAGGAAACCTTCTGTTTCCAAGAAATTTGCCAAGCTTTACCCCTTTTCTGAGGCGGCGCTTGCTTAGTGGGTTCATCCCCCCCCAAAGTGGATGCTCCTGTTTCCAGGCTATCTACTACCTTGCCAGTTTCTGACGCTTCCGCTCTGAAAGACTGGACTGACAAGAAACTTTAAGTTTTCCTGAAGTCCTTCGGCATGGGTTAACCGGGCCTTTGTGGTCTTGACTGAACAGCTCACCCTGGCTGTCCGTCAGAGTGCTCCTACTACAGATATGTTGCGCCTTCTTGCCAACATTTCTGAGGCCCAGCACTATGTTTCTGCTGCCTTATTAGATGCCATCCGTTTGCTGGCAAGGGTTTCCACCATGTCTGTGGTTGCCAGACAAGCTCTTTGGCTCAAGATCTGGTCTGCTGACACTGCTTTTAAGAAAGCCTTGCTCTCCTTTCCTTTTCAAGGCATTGTTTGGGCCAGATCTAAAGGATCTGATTAGTGAGGCCACAGGGGGTAAAAGTACAATTCTGCCTTTGGTCCCCAGGAAGAAAACGCCTCTCAAGCGTAATCGTTTTTTTCGTTCCTTTCAGACTGAGACACGTCCGAACCAGGCGGTTCCCTCCGCTCCGTGTGCCTCCTCCAAGCCCAAACAGCAATGGAAGCCCAAGGTCTCCTTCAAGCCCAAGGCTTCCAAGCCTTCTTCGGCATGACTCACTGAACCCAGGTCCCCACTCTGCTGTGGGTGGCCGTCTGCATCACTACCACAGTGTCTGGTAGGATTAAGTGGCGGACCCATGGGTTTTACAGGTGGTGGCGGAAGGATACAGGATACCTTTCGTCTCTTTTTCCTTTTCTCTTTTTTCCTTCTCATATGCTCCAGGGAGCAGAGAAACGCCATCTGTTCAATGGTGTTATGAAGGTCCTTCTGGACAAGGATGTTCTAGAGCCGGTTCCAGTTCAGGACAGAGGTATGGGTTTTTAATCCAACTTCTTTGTGGTGTCCAAGAAGGACGGTGGCTGTCGTCCCATTTTGGATTTGACAGATCTCAATTCCTTCATGATAAGGATCCATTATCACCAGGAGTCCCAAAGGACGGTGATTGCTGCTATGTCCCCGGGGGAATTCCTTGCCCCTCTAAATCTTCAGGACGCGTATCTACACATCGCCATTCATCCAGAGAACCGGCAGTATCTCAGATTTGCCTGAGACCGAGGGTACTTTCAGTTTTCAGCTCTTCCCTTTGGTTTGACTACAGCTCCAAGTCTTCAATCGTGTCCTGGGAGCTTTAGTATTCGTCCTCCATCGGGGCGGCATCAGAGTTACTCCATACATGGACGACCTGCTTCTGAAAGCCCCTTCTGTGGAACTTCTTCATCAGCAGGTTCAGGACTGCATTCATGCACTCACCCATCACGGGTGGATCATCAGCATGAACAAGTTGGTTCTTGTCCCATCCCAGTGTCTGGTCTTCCTGGGCCTTCTCTTTGACACTCAGCAGAGCATGGTGTTTCTCACGGACGAGGTTGCTCACCAGATCGCCCATAGGGTTTCTGCTGTTCTGGCTCTTGATCCAGTTGCAGCCAACAAGCTGTCCTCTCTAGTGGGGAAATTCATCTCCACCATAGAAGCGGTCCCATTTGTCATGGCGCACACCAGGGAACTCCCAGAAGTTTGGCATCCAGGTGTGCAGGGGTCAGCTGGACCTTCTGTAGACGTCAGTATGCCTTCCTCTTCACGTGGAACTGAGTTTGTCGTGGTGGCTCGACCTCTCCAATCTGCTGAAGGGCAAGTCCTTCCTGGTATCCTTCTGGACCTTGGTAACGACTGATTGCCAGCCTCTCCAGCTGGGGAGTGGTACCTGGTCACCTGAGTGCTCAGGGTCGGTGGTCTCCGGAGGAATTTATCCTTCCCATCATCGTGTTGGAGCTTCGGGGTGATATTTCATACCCTTCATCATTGGACACCCCAGCTGGAAGACTGCCCAGTCCAGGTACAGTCCGATAACGTCACGGCTGTGGCGTACATCAACAAGCAGGGCGGAACAAGAAGTCTCGCAGTTTGGATAGAGGCCAAGACTATTTTGTCCTGGGCAGAAGAAGAAGTTCCTGCCATATCCGTAGTACACATTCCTAGCGTAGACAACGTCATGGCGGACTTCCTTAGTTGACACACAGTGGACAGTGGCGAGTGGGAGCTTCACCCAGAGTTGTTCAACCTCATCGTTCAGAAGTGGGGTCTTCCATGCATGGACCTGATGGTGACAAGACACAACCGGAAGGTTCCGAGTTTCTGCTCTCGGCGGAGGGATCCTCTAGCTATAGCGGTGGATGCCATGTCCATTTCTTGATTTCCTCTAGCTTACATCTTTTCTACCCTCCCCATGTTGCACAGGTTGTTACGGAAATTGAGACTGGAACACTGTCCAGTTCCAGTCTCAATTGCTCCGTACTGGCCTCGACAGGCTTGGTTTCAGGAGCTTATGGATATGTCAGTGGCAGAGCCATTCAGGCTCCCTTGCCGTCCGGATCTTCTTCTAGAGGGTTTCCTGTTGAAGGAGGATGTTCATCGGCTAGCTTTCACGGCTTGGAAATTGAATCCTCAATACTGAAGAAGAAAGGTTATTCTTCTGGTGTGGTGGCTACTATGCTTAGTGCCCGCAAACCTGTTTCTTCTAAGGCCTACCATCGTGTCTGGTTGACCTTTCTATCTGTCCTTTCTGTCTCAGGAATTTGATATGCCTACGGTCCTGGCCTTCTTGCAGGACGGTGTGGATAAGGGTCTCAGTCTGAGTTCTCTTAAGGTTCAGACTTCTGCTCTCTCTGTTTCCTTTCAGAGGCGCATTGCCATTCTTCTGGATGTCAAGGTTTTATTTCAGGGTGTTGCTCATACTCGTCCTGTCTTTAAGAATCCCTCTCCTCCATGGGATCTTAACTTGGTTTTGGGCATTCTTCAGCGCCCTCCCTTTGAGTCTTTGGCTACCATTCCTCTACGCATGTTAACGTGGAAAATGGTCTTTCGCCTGGCAATCGTCTCCGTTCGAAGTGCCGCGGAGTTAGATGCTCTGTCCTGTAAACCACCCTTTTTGGTGTTTCACAAGGACAAGGCGGTGCTTCACACTTCTCAGGAGTTTCTCCTGAAGGTGGTTTTGGAGTTCCACATCAATCAGGAGATTGTAGTGCCTTCTGACAAGGAGAGGGATATCCACTTGTTAGATGTGGTGCGTTGTCTCAAGTTTTATGTAAATCGCATTCAGTCTGTCAGGCAATCTGACGCGCTGTTTGTCATTCCTGAGGGTCCCAGGGCAGGAAGACCTGCATCCAAGGTGACTATTGTGTCCTGGATCAAATCCACTATTCTTAAGGCTTATGAGTTGAGGAAGAAGCCTGTTCCCTTTCGAGTCACGGCTCATTCTACTAGATCTATTGGGGCTTCTTGGGCTTACAAGAATCAGGCTTCCGCTGATCAGTTGTGCAAGGCTGCCACTTGGTCGTCTGTGCATACCTTTTCGAAGCACTACCGTGTTGATGTGCTGGCATCGGCTGACGCCAACTTTGGGAGGAAGATCCTGGAGACAGTCTTGCCTGTCTAGGATCGCCTCCAGTTCTTAGTGCTTCCTTCACTTTTGAGCCCTGTTGGCTCTAATTCAGTGTGCTGTGAAAGAGTTGGGGTGTTGTACCCCTGTTCAGTGTCCGTTGACACTCCCTTTTTGTTAGGCTATCTCTGATCTGATGGTTCATATCTGCTCTGGTGACTTTGGGGGCTTTGCATCTGGTCCTTGCCTTACTTCCCGCCTCTGGGAAGCTCAATGGTTGGACATCCCAGAGTTACCAGTAATCTGTATTGGACAACAGAGAAAAGAGGATTTTAGCCTTACCTGTTAAATCCTTTTCTCTTAATCTATACAGGTTACTGGTCTCCCAACCTGTCAAGAGACCATGCCTGGCTCTCCTGTGGCAGACTGAGGGGGTCATTTGGGGTCATGCTCACAGGAGTCTTCTTTCCCTTCTACTATCTAGTCAATAGTTAGTGTCTCAAATCTTTCTGGAACTGGTTGGTTAGGTGCAGCCAAAGAGGGAAGGTAGGCTCCACCCCTGCATACAATTCTAGAATTGTTCCTGCCTACTTAAAGGGGCGGATCGCCTACCCAGCGTTACCAGTAACCTTTATGGACTAAGAGAAAAGGATTTTACAGGTAAGACTAAAATCCTCTTATTTTAGATAAATTGTCACATCACATGTATTAAAGTGGAAATACCACCTTTGAACAATTTTACCTTCAATAACTCCCCACCTGGCGATTAGCTGCTTAGTAGTGTTAGTCGCCAGAATTATTACCTTGTTTAGTAGATTTATCAATTCTTCTGAGGCTGACAGGCAGGATGGATCGCAGACATCTTGCCATAGTGATGTCTGCGCTCCTGCGCTGTCAGTCCCAACTGGCTCTAGGAGGTGTTGCTAGGAGCTGTTTGGCTCCATTATGGCAAGATGTCTGAGATCTGTCCTGCCTTTCAGCCCCGGAAGAATTTATCAGTCTATTAATCAAGTTAATAATTTTGGTGACTAGCGATACTAAGTAGCTCTTTGCCAGATGGGGAGTTATTGACGCTAAAGTTGTTTAAAGGTGGTAGTTCCGCTTTAATACATGTGATGGAGACGCTCTAAGATTCAATGGATTGGGGAATTTATTTTTAATGAACATTTGGCAGATAAGGCATACTTCATCACATGCACTCCTATCAATGGGTCTGAAAGGGGAACAGTTAATACATTGGTCATTAGTATATGATTATAACATAAGTTGCACGGGTTTTGTAATTGTATAAGTCTGCATTCAGGTTAATGTTAAACTACTTCATAGTAATGTATTTCAAAGCTCTCTATAGAAATCTAATGTTAAACTTCACCCTTTCATCCTGAGGTTTCACATTTGCTAAGGAGATGTTTGATTACATAAGGAAATATTTGAAATATGGTGAACTTTGAAATACACTTCATTTGAGAACTTTGAAATTCACATCTCTGGAGAACTGTGGAATATCCTGATTACTCATAGGCGGATGTCTCCTGTAAGGTGGTGCAGTTGAATATATGTAAACTGAGGCTCTTCATAGAAATCAATGATGTTTCACCACCTTCAGAGGAGCAAATTAGTTTATTTGAGCACCTGAGAGTATCTGGACCTTAGTGTATATTGTGTTTAATCACAATAACATAGAAATACAGCCTCAGGAATATGAAAATGCCTCATTAAAGGAACACTGATGTCCATTAATAACTTTGTTTTGTAGATTTTAAAAAATAAATTATGTGGGGCAAATCCCTTGAGAGATATTCCAATCTAAAGTTCCACCCATTCTCCTGACATCAGAGTCTAGCTGACAACAGGAGATCCTGGTCCTAGGACCAGCTGGCAGCTCTGCAGCACAGCAGAAATAGCGATATTTGAAAATAATTACTTAATTGGAACGGTCTACAGTGTGTGTCTGGTTTGCAAGCACACTCTGTAGACCGTTCCACTGAAGTAGTTCTTCTTAAATATCTCTATTTTGGCTCTGATGAAAAGCCGCCTCGTTTCAGCCGACATGGATCTCCTTCTGTCAGCTTTACAGCTGACATCAGGAGAGGGGGAACTTAAAGGGATAGTAATACTTCATTTTAACTTTATTTTATTTTGTAGGCATTAAAAAACATGAAGAATGATATAAGTCTTATCTCTCAAACCTTTATGGTTTAAGAGATATTCACAAACAAAGTATCCCCCCCCCCTGTTCAACCAGATCAGAAGGGAGATGCCCAGGTAGACTGCAGAGAGGGACAATCTTCAATTAAGATAATGGAAAAAGCTGAAAAACTTGTCAAGGGGGGAAGGGCTTTCATTGTTTTCATACAAAGAAAATTGTCCCCTTCTGTTATCTGTACTGTCATACAACCAGACTCACATCTGAGAAGAGATTGCTTACACTAGGTAAAAGGGGCGGGGAGGGGAACTTTGCTTGTGAATATCTCATAAACCATAAAGGTTTGAGAGATAAGACTTATATCATTCTTCATGTTTTTTTAATGCCTACAAAATAAAATAAAGTTAAAACGAAGTGTTACTATCCCTTTAAGATGCACCACATATATATATATTTTTTAATCTACAAAACAACATAAAGTTCTTATTGGACATTAGTGCTCCTTTAAGTAAAATTTCTATATGCAAATCAGAAACATTTGTAAATATGGCAAAGGCACAGCTTTGTAAAAATAATTGAGGCATAACCACAGGGAATAACTGTGGAATACAGTTTTTATTGCCTCTGGCTAGATGGTCTCTGGTCATATTTGGTCATATAGAGGCAAAAAGGACCCTTGTTGAACTTTAGTGCATCTCCCCCTTCACTCCACTGTACCCAGAGCGTTATTACCATGAGGTAGAGGTGAGTCACTGGCTACTGTTCTTCATAGAATGTGATCATATCAGCTTGAACACATTATGGCAGTTTGAACCATAGTAATTCTTGAATAAAGCATGTCCCAGCAGTGAGAGGGAATACCATTGTTGTAATCAGTCCGGCACTACCTACAATATGTTAACTTTTCTGTCCCTTGACTTCACTATCAATTTGTACTGATCCTGTAACCAAAGTGTGAAGGGCTCCATAGTTTGGTCTGTTATGGACACTGCCAGTGGTGGTAATATAAACCATAGAATTATAGATGGCGCTGTGTTGGCCTTTATTAGCAGCAGTCTTTCTTTACAGAGTAGACTTTTGTCACATCCCTTCCACTTTAAATTAGAGGTCCTGTTTTGAGGAATGTAGTCCAGCAGCTGCATATTGTATTATATTGTGCTGTGTGTTTGTCATACTTTTACTTTAAGGACCAAAGTGGGTGTATACCACACTGCAAGGATGTCTGTTGCACATCCTTCTGGCCCTTAAAGGGTTAACTACAGGGGTTGGATACCTTTTGGCTCTTAAAGGGTTAGCAAGGTTTTGAATAAATAAAAATTAATATTTTAGGTATTCAAAAAATAAGTCAGTTGCTGCCAGTCCAATCTCTCAGACCTTTACGGTTTGAGAGATATACGGTGATAAAATTCCCCCCTCACTAACGTTGGCTGTAAAGCTGACAGAAGGAGATGCATATCGAGCGACTTGAGGAGGCTCTTCAGAAGAGCCGAAATGCTGACATCTGGGGGGGGGGGGGGGAAACTTAATTTGAACGATCTACAATGTGTGCCTGGTTTGCAAGAACACTTTGTAGAGTGTTCCAATGAAGTATTTCTTCTTAGATCTAGCTATTTAGGCTCTGCTGCAGAGCCGCCGGCTGGTCCTCGGGCCAGGATCATCTTCTGTCAGTTAGAGGCTTAGGTAAGAGGAAGGAAGGGGAACTTTATCACCGTATATCTCTCAAACCATAAAGGTCTGAGAGATTGCGCTGGCAGCAACTGATTTATTTTTTGAATATCTACGATATTACCTTTTATTTATTCAAGACATTGCTAACCCTTTAAAGTGTTGGTGAATACAACTCCCATGATATTTGTAGTGACCAACAAGAGGAGAGCCAAAAGGTGCCTATCTGTTTATTTTTATTTTTTTTTTTCTCCGACCCCTGAAGGTTGAATCCTACTCTAACCAGTAATGAGGATTTCTATTACAGACTAGTGGAATCACACAGCATAGCATCTAAACAGTGCAACCTGGGGTGGTTATACACTGAGTCGGGATAAAGTGGGATCTATTCTCCAATTGCTATGTTATTTGATGGAGCCTATGCACTAAGGTCCCTCAAGCTGGCAAAATCTCGCATTGGCTCCATTGGTAGTAGTAGACAGAATTTGGAGAAGTGATGTCACTGGACACGGTATCTCCACTTTATTACCTCTTTCACACCTTAGTGTATCTGGCCCCTGGAAACATTTCCGTGTCTTCTTATAGGTACAGTAAAGGGTCGGGGAAGAGGCTCTTTGATGTGGACCTGTTTACTTCCATTCAGCTTTTGTATATCTGAAAACTTCATTAACCCTCTGAGTGCCAGAGGGTTAAGCAGCACATTGCTCCACAATTCATTGCTTAACCCCTATGGCACTCACAGGGTTAAAATGATCTATCTGTCATGTCGGCAGAAGCAGATGCATAGTTTAGAAGATAATCATCCGTTACGTTCTGTATGGTCAGTTAATTGTGGTGCCATTTTCTAATGTTTGTCTCTGCGGTTTTATATGCTAATGAATCTCTTCAGTGATGTTCTTCTCGGAATTTAACACTTTCAGTGCCAGAGGGGTACCAACACGCACTGTAAAGCAATGCTTTGTGTACCCCTCTGGCACTCAAAGGGTTAAGCCCTGTGCAGCACAGACTCACTTTTTCCATAAGTAAATGTGAACATCTAATAATATAATATGCATCTGGGTGATTTTTGGCCAACGTGATACATAGGCTGTTCTGAAAGAAAGTTTCAGTGATGCAAACAAGTTAAAGGAGACAGGTACACTATAAACTCCGCCATTCTACCTCTATTCACACTGATCTGCAGGACTGAGTAACGTCAATACTTCACTCTGAGCTTCTGAATTTCAGCTTTCCATTGAAGCCCTTAGTATGTTCATTTCTCTGACCCAGGGCTTAACCCTTGAAGTGCCAGAGGATTATGCAAGCTTCAGTGTGCATACCCCTGTGGCATACAAAGGGTTAACCCTTTGCATGCCAGTGCAATGCATTCCATACCCCTCTGGCATGCAAAGGGTTAAATGGAGAGGGTGGCATGATTTTGTCCACTCCCAGAAGCGCTCCGTGAAGCACTGACATCTCCCACCCCTTCATTTATCATTTACGTATTGCACACTTGCAGCATTTGTAAAGTGTTTGTAAAATCATATTGCCTATACTTTTATAATCTTTATAGCCCCAAACAGTGAGCTTCCTGGATCTGTTTGCAGAGAGCTTCCTGTCAGTGAACGTGAGAGCGGGTCTAGATGTACAGTGAGAAAAATATCAACCAAGACTGTACACAGAGCATTCAGTGCTGCAAAGATAGTGTTATAGTGTATTGGTGTCACTGACGAGAACTGTCTGGAAACAAAAATTCAGTGAGCTTAGTGTCAGGGACGTGTGATTTAAAAAAAAAAATAAAATAAAATAAAAAATTGAAGATTAAAATTAAACTATAAACTACATATTATATACTTGCAGGAATTGTATGATCACAATAAATGGTTACTGTTCCTTAAATAGTAATGATCTTTAAAACTTTATTATTGTAACTATTCAAAAAATAAAGTAATAGTGACCAGTTTTATCTCTCAAACCTTTATGATTTGAGAGATATATGATTACAAAGTTCCCCCTCAACTGACATCAGTGCTTTATATTACAGCAGGTGATCCTGGTCCGCAGACTGGCTGGCGGTTCTTCAGCAGAGCCGAAATAGCGAGATCTAAAAACAAATACTTAATTGGAACGGTCTACAAAGTGTGCCTGGTTTGAGATAGAAAACTGGCCTCGATTACTTTATTTTTTTTTAATAGCTACAATAATAAATTAAGTTTAAAGCGGAACTTGCAGATCATACTTATTTGCCATGGATTCATTAAACACATGGCAGCTAGCTTGGAAATAGATGTTTCACCTTTAAAAAATCGCAGAGTGTGAAGGAATCCTTCCCGTCTGGAGACCGGAACCCAGGCTACAGTGCAGACAACCTGTCTGTGTGCCTGCACTGTCAGTCCCAGTCTTCACCAAGTAGCACTGCAGTGCACCATATGGTTACCGGAAGGGACTGACTGCGCAGGAGCACGGACCACACTAACCTGCCTGTCAGTCCACAAATGTGAAGGATTCCTTCACACTCTGCTATTTTTTAAAGGTAAGACATCTATTTCCAAGCTAGTCGCTATGTGTTTAATGAATGCATGGCGACTTAATAAGATCTGAAAGTTCTGCTTTAAATGATCCATTACTATCTCTTTAAAGTGAATGTATGGGAGAACTCCTTTCTGTGACCATTTCTAGCTGTTTTGAATAAAACGCAGTATAAAAATCATATTCAACAATTGTATATTTAAACTTTTTATTCTTTTGTCACATATATTAAAGATAAAACGATTAAAATATATGCATAAAAGTGTTACGGTATGTATATTTAACCCCTTGCATGCTAGATAGGTCTCTAGAGAGTTGCTTTGCAATGCGTTGGAAACCTCTAGCAGCCAAGAGACTAGCAGGAACAGAGGGGTGTACAACGCAATGCATCACAATGAGAAGTAACGAGTCCGAACAATAACCCCTGTTTGCTTACTATGGCCAGAAAATTGTAGTTGTCCCAATGAATTGTGCCCTGGGGCCTATGTTTATGAACTAAAGTCTTCAGTCATTCTTGAATGTCCGGGGAGGGCAGAGTGCATGAAAGGGTAAGATACCCAAGTGCGGCGGGCAGAGATTGTGGATTTGACATCCAGGACTGATGGAACAAGTTATCTCTTAAAGGCACAAGGGCAGAATTTATTGGGACTGTTGGGATTTTTTAACTACAGTAAGGCAAGTGGAGTGTTACTTATTTAGTAAGTGTTCCTTTCTTTTAAAGGAGAAACATCCTTCATTTAGAGTTTGTGGCAATGCAATCCAAGCCAAGCCAGCGGAGTAGAGGTGTAAAGGTGTGTCGGCTACAACATTTACTATACTCAGCCAGGTTGGGAGTTGTAGTCCAACACTGGAAGGCACCATGCCTCCTATCCTCTGACCTATTGATTTGGGACGCATGGCCAGCTCTATCAATCACAAAAGTTCAGAATGCTGTTAGTTTGTCAAGAGAATCCAACGGGGCCCTGGGGCCAAATGTGGCCCATCTGACCACAGTGTGGGGCCTGCCTCAGATTTTTGAAATAAATATTTTTATACCTAACTGACTGGCACACATGAACTAGTAGGCTAGTAAGACCTAACCCCCGCCCGTCTGTACCGTAAAGTTCAAGAATAGGTGTGTATTAAATATTGGAACTGTAATTGACTTGATCGATAAATCAATATTTTTGACTAGATAACCGGCTATAATTTTTTAACTGCTTGAATGCTAGAGATGTCTTCCTCAGTTGATTTGCTCCTCAATTGCTCCTCTTTGCCTTGTGTATATAATCCCCTAGTCTCTGCGGTATTTACATGTTACAGAAGGAAAGATCTGATATGTCTGATCCTTAGGACATGGTCGGCTTCATGACTTGCACTTATTGCTTGTTATAATAAGCTGGACAGGCCTCTCCTTTATCTGTGGCCCACATACGGAAAAATCCCAGGACCCCTGTCTCCTAAAGTTTTACTTCTGGCTCTTAAATGTTGAGGCTGATTTTTTAAAACCGATATATACACGCACCCCCTACACTGGCTTCTGAAAATTGTCAGGCTACATGGCTTATATTCTTACCCCCCTCTGCTAAATGTCTATATATTTTCCCAGGCATTTCCTCTTTTGGGGGTTAGAGCAGGGGGTCTCAGCCACAGTGCCATGGCAATTTGATGTGCCACAGACATCCACTTAAGGTGGCACTTCCTTTTTAAGACTTAGGGAAAAAAAAGAAGGATGTTGAGTTTCAAATCTATATATTTATGGAAATTGTCATGAACAGTATGTTTGTTATTCCGATTGTGAGACCTAAAAGTAACTAGATGTTTATTACTATTTACCTCCTTGTACGGTGTACTCTGGATATTCCAGACTGTATTTTACAGGTACTTTATGCAAAAAAAACACAGGCAAGCTGTGCTAGAGGGAGAATTCCCCATTGACTGTTGTGACAATGACGTCTGTGCAGGTCTACAAGAAAATGGCACCAAAGCATTAGCTTAGCCTTCCACTACAAGAAAATGGTGCTGCATCAGAAAGTAGGACTCAGATTCCCTCTTTTGTTTAGAAATCTTGTGGCCCTAAAAGAGCAAGTTATTTGGAAAGTTGGGGACAAAAACCATTAATGGCTGCAATTACATAAGTGTGACTAACACTTCAGTATGCACTCACAGAAGATCTGAACCTTTTTTTATGGCATGTCAGCATCTTATTGGTCCATGGGAGAAAGCCATCCGTATCTGCCATTACATCTGCATTACAATGGGCAGAAAAGCAAAATAAGTATCTTGGGAATTCAGGGTCCTTAGAGAGAGTTCTCCGCTTAATTGTGCTATTCTAATTATAACCTTAATCAACATAATGTGACTGTTATTTAAGAATCCAAACCTTGCTTGACATAATAATCTACATTTGGTTTATTGCTGTTTTCCTGGACAAGGACCCTGACTGTTTAAAGACCAGAGGGGTGAGCAACACATTGAGCACCCTTCTTGTCTTTCAGTTGCACCTGTTACACCGCTTTTTGTCTCCGTGTAAGTAAACTGTGCTTTTTGTTTTCTTAGCAGATTAGTCATTTTACAGATAATTCATTTGGTGATCGGGAAATATAATGTCAGAGTCTTTTACTGACTTGGTCGGATAAAGCTTCATAATTAACACTTGCATGTCTAGAAAAAAATACCCTCTCTCCACCTTACAGAAGGGTGTCATTGATAACCATGCAAATCCTTTTCAAGGTGGAAACTCCCCCTCGGGGAGAACTTGGGAGAAAAAGTAAAATTTTAATTCTTAACGAATAGGCAAAACTATTTTTTAAATTACTATGTCTGCTTTACATATCTGGGATTTAGATGCGAAAAAGAAAATGGAAGATTTACGAGAGTGGGCAAAAATTATCTTTATCAAAGAGCTGTATTTTGTATGAGAGAACTGACCCTTTGAGTGGCAGAGGGGCACGCAACGCATTGCTTTGCAATGCGTTGTCTACCCTCTAGCACTCAAAGGGTTAAATATCTTGATTGTACTGGCAGAACCACACTTAAAGGGGATGTCTTTAACTACAGTATTAGGCACTGTATTAGGTACGGTATATATCGCTAATCTTGAAAACGTTGTGTGTATTTTTAAAAAACGCTATTTGGCCTAAAATTATAGCTTATAAAGTGCCCTGCGCCTTACTTCCACATACACTCCTCTTGCCGCACTGCCTCTGCTCCCTTCCCACTACCCAGCCTCCTCTGATGACGGAGGCTTTCTTGCCAGTAAGCTGGAGCGATCTCATTGGCCAGATATCGATCTCTGCCAATGAGATCGCTCCAGCTTACAGACAGAAGCCTCCGTCATCAGAAGAGGATGAGTAGCAAGAAGGGAGCAGAGGCAGTGCAGCAAGAGCAGTGTTAGCGGAAGTAGGGTGCAGGGCACTCTATAAGCTATAATTTTGGCCCAAATAGTGTGTTTTTTTTTTTTGTTTGTTTTTTAAATAAAATTTTCAACATTGGCACTATATACTCTACCTAATAAGCGTAACTTTTATAGGGGTGAGAGATCCCCTTTAACTTGCTGTTAGGATACATTTATCTTCACTGAACAAATCGGGATTTAACCAAAAACAAGGTATTGCCAGATGGGTTGGGTGTCCAGCGCATTACTTAGCAATGCGCAGGCGCCCTTCTGACACCCAGACGGTTATCGTACTCTATACTTGTATTTCCAGGAAAAATAGAAACATACTTTGGTAAGATTATTTCCTCTCATTCTAAAGTGGCAAAATGTTTAGTCAGTTTGGAACATGCACTTCCAATCAGTGTTCAATGGTTTATTAAAGTTTAATTATGGGGTGGTGTACTTTTCCTGCCGAGTAAAACAAATGTGCTCCAGCTGCTGGAAAATGCTTGATTCAAAAGTTATAACAGTTCAATTTATCATAAATAGACGGAGCAGTTATGATCACATTTTATGGAGAACTCTAGCCTGAGGCTGACCTCTCTTATGGAATGCAATTGACACCACCAGGGGCTGGATTCTGTTGCAGGTGATGAATGTTAACACCCGTTTTATCAAACATTTTCTTATTGAAGTCTATGGGGAAACCTGGAGATAAAAGCAGAGATAAAATTAGCACTTGTAATAGAATCCAGCCCCAGGTGTAATGTTGGGGAATATAAACAGCAGCAGTTTGAGTTGTAGTAATCTTGGAACTAAGCATCTCCTAGCACTCAGGGAGTACCCTTGTTTTACTAAAGAAGAAAAGTCCTAGCTGGGGTGTACAAGATATTTTAACATGTAAGAGCCCCTTATAATTTTACATTTTAGGGCTCCATTAGCTGCATGGAGTTTAAAGATGCATCTAGTTTTTTAATGAGACAGCTTATGACACTGATTATCTAATGTCTCCTTTTCATACCTGGGGTAAAGCTTTGGGTGATTGACATGTCTCATCTATCATCCAAAGGGTATGAAAAGGAGACATTAGATAATCAGAGTCATAAGCTCTCTCATTAATGCACTAGATGGGATCATCAGGACCAGGACCAGGGCTGTCCATAGGATGGTGTAGCAACAGCGCCACTGTACAATTTCATGACACTGATATTGCATCTAAAAAATGTAACTGTGAGCTGTAATAACTTTTGAATAAAACACCTTTCAGCAGTGGGAGTACCCTTGTTTTACTCAGGGGTATAAACCCTTACAACTTTTTTTTTTTTTTTTACATTTTAAGTATTACTATCCCTTTAAGCCAAATGAAAGTATTAAACACAACTTTTTTTGCTACCAAGGGTTAACCCTGCAAGAGCCAGCAAAAATGATTTGCACACCCCTCTACCTTTCCAAATTAAGAGGGTGAGATTCTAGAAAATAAAATCTGTGACACTGTTATTTTCCAGAATGAAATGTGCAGTACTGTACATTAAGATGTGGGCTGGCAAGCTGTACCCCTATGATTTATGTGTGAGAACTCCACCACTGAACCGATGTGTATGATTCAAAGAATCTGCTTGATAATCACTTCAAACGGTTATAACCTTTTGATTTCAGAGTCTATGGGACTTTATTATAAATGGAAATCAAAGTAAACCAACTGCACCATGGGGGAGGGGATGAAAATTCCTTTTGATTTAAATGGGAGGGTTGTATCACCTTGAATGTTACAGAGGGCTTCAAGTCATTTTTATGTGTTGGAGGCCACTCTAACATTCAGTGGCTTAAAGGGATAGTAGTGGATCAATTTAAGCAAACTAAATATTGTAGCTATTAAAAAAATAAAATAATGGAGGCCATTCCGATCTCTCAGATCTTTATGGTTTGAGAGATATAAGATTATAACGTTCGCCCTCCCTCCCCTTTCACAGACATCACTCTCTGTCTTACAGCAGGAGATCCTGGTCCCGGTACTGGCAGGTGGCGCTTCAGCAGAGCCGAAATAGAGCAGTGTATAAAGAAATACACTGGAACGGTCTACAAAGTGTGCTTGCAAACCAGGCACTCTTTGTAGACCATTCCAATGAAGTATTTCTTTCTAGATCTCGCTATTTCGGCTCTGCTGAAGAGACACATGATGGTCCCAGGACCAGAATCTTCTTATGTCATCCAGAGCGCTAACATCTGTGAAAGGGGTGGGAGGGGGGATCTTTATAAACGTATATCTCTCAAACCATAAAGATCTGAGAGATCGGAATGGCCTCAAATATTTTATTTTTTTAATATCTACAATATTTAGTTTGCTTAAATTGATCCATTACTATCCCTTTAACCCTTTGAGCACCAGAGGGGTAAGCAAATAAACCGTTCTATCCCCCCCCCCTTTACATGTGCCGTTGGTTTACTTGCTTTTCTACAGAAGGACCCATGCTCCCACCCCTCAGTAAAATGAACCCGAGTGTTACGATTGTATTTACAGTGTGTATTAACTGCAACAAACTTTGTACAGTTTCAAAATGTAACTACTGTAACTTAGAATAAATATAAGTTGTGTTTATCATCTCTTGTGTGTAGTTTTAATTAGAAGGACTGGGCTGTTTTTTTTTGTTTGTTTTTGCTTCATTTAAAGGAGAACTAACCTGCCAATAACCCCCACCTTCCTTGCTGTGGCCAGAAAATCCTATTGGCCCCTCTTGATTCTACCTTTGTTTTTGTCCAGGAACGAACATCTTCAGTCTGTTCTGGTTGTCAGGTCCATGGAGGTGGACATAATGGACGCTAACACAACCATAGCATCTCAAACTCTGCTTGCTGCACATGGTAACTTTACCCTTTAAGTATCTGAGCGGTGTGCAATGTGCAGTGGACATGGTCTACCTCAATGGACAGGGCATCTACAACTGACTGAACATGGTATGTCTTAAAGGCACAAGGGCTGAATTCATGGAGCCATTAGGATTGCATGGCCATAGCACGGTAAGTGGAGGACTTATTTTTAAGTGGCGGTTTCCTTTAGTGGGATAAGTATACTTAAGAAGAAATATACTTTCATGTGGTAGAGAAAAAATAGATTTTTTTTAGTTTAAAAGAAATAAAAAAAAACGTTTTTCCTCCCACTAAAATAAATGTTCTTTTAACTCCTTGAATGTCAGATGGGTGTGCAACTCTTTGCATTGCGTTGCACACTCCTCTGGCATTCAAGGAGTTAACACTCAGAGTGCCAGAGCACCAGGAAAGACCTTGCAAATCAATGGGTTGTGTACCATTCAGGCATTCAAAGGGTTAAACCAAGAGTTGACAATGAAAGTTCAGCGGCTGTTAACATGCTGATACTTCTCACTGAGAAATCCCCTATATCAGGGATGAGTGGGGTGCCAGTGTGAGAGGATTTACACGCCCCTGCTGGGGGATTCAGTAGGATTCCTGTGTAGGTAGAAGGTTTGGGGGTTTTTTTCCTCTCCATTCACCATCCTATATAATAATTTGCTAAAAGTTTGTAACGACGCAGTCATGCCCGGTAGACACTGCCCGTGACACGACTGATATTGAGCAGGCACTCCGAATTCAGACCGTGGTCCTCTCTGCGCATCAAAGGGTGCACAGAGAGGACCATGGTCTGAATTTGGAGCACCCGCTCCCTATCGGCCGTGTCACGGGCAGTCTCTACTGGGCATGACTGCACCACTGTTGCCCTTGTACCCAGGCTCTTCTACTAGCACACATATAATGGTTTTGTGCTTTTCCATTTCATGTATGTGGTATATCTTTTCTTATTTGTATTCTCATTCATATTATTTTAGAGGGATAGTAATGTCTTAATTACATAGAAAGTCATATTGTAATGCAAAAAATAAGAAATCCATTGGTGCTATTCCTATCTCTCAAACCTTTATGATCTGAGAGACAGAGAGTTCTAAAGATCCCCCCCCTCCCTCCCCTTCTCCTGTCAGCTGTAAGCTGACAGCAGGAGTTCCTTCAGCAGAGCCGAAATAGTGCAATTTACAAAGAAATTCTTAATTGGAACGGTCTACAAAGTGTGCCTAGTTTGGAAGCACATGTTTTAGACTGTTCCAAAGAAGTATTTCTTTTTAAATCACACTATTGTGGCTCTGCTGAAGAGCCTCCTTGTATCGGCCGACACACATCTTCTTCTGTCAGCTTTACAGCTGACATCAGGAGAAGGGGAGAGAGGGGGGGAACTTTAGAAAGCTCTGTCTCTCAGACCATAAAGGATTGAGAGATAGGAATAGAACTGATGGATTTCTTAGTTTATACTGTACAATATGACTTTTTATGTAATTAAGACATTACTATCCCTTTAAATCTGTATGGGACTGGTTTAACACATTCGCACATTATCCTTTTGAGGACAAGAAGGTGGTGCAATGTACTGCTTTTCCTCCCATCTTTAAATTGTTGCAGCTCTATAACAGAGTTCTAATGATTTTACTGACACTTCGATTCACTTCCCCCTTTGATAAATTTCAGCCTAAAAACTGATCTTTCATTACTTGAGCTGGGGACATTAAGACTTCTTTCACATGGGTGACAGAACTGTTGCTGCCCCCTGTGATAGTTCTGTTGCCCATTTATCTAAACTCGTATTTCTCCTGCATATCACCACCATCTGGAATGCAGGACAGGCGTGTCTGTTGATCTGCCCACGTAAGTGCCAGCCAGTATTACTGTATGGTACCCGGGTCATTTGGCCACTCATGGATGATTGCCATGAGGATCACAACCTTTGATTCTACTGGTGTGAAACGTGTGTCCGCGACTGGACAGGCAGCCATGCAAACCTTTCTTACTGCAAGTTTGCTGCCTTCCTGCGGTAAAGTTGAGTGCTGCACTTTAGTATGATCACACATGGCGATAGTCGCATATGTAAACATCTTCATGGTCCAGCATGCTTCCTTTTATAGCTGGCAACAGATCCAACACAGCATCTGTTTGTCTCTCTTTAGCTCAGCATTCTGAATGTTTCAGTAGAACTCTAGAGGGTCTTTATAACGCCACTACCAAAGGGTAAAAGTTGTGTGTATCTGGTATCTCCTGATCTTTCTGCATCTAATTAAATCCCCATTCAAGCTGTTTGCAACTTCAGTCCTCTAACCAAACACTGCCGTATATAAAGACATCCTTACCTGTACTCAAGTTGTCCTATCAGTTTTCGAGGTATCCTACTCTAGTCCAGCAAGTGCTTCCTTCCAGCCTCCCCTGTAAGATTCAGAGGATGTCACCACCACCAGTATTGCTCATATGAATGTAAAACACAGCAACTTGAGGTTCTGCATGCTTCAAACTGGGTTTGCTCATCTCAGAATAAATCCAGATTATGGCATTCTGTATCTGCAAGGCGATTGCTGCCAAAACAACACAATTTGGGGCAAACTGCTTTGCTTTTAGGCAGTTACTGCACTGTTAAACTCTGAGCTAATGTCACCTATTTGAATTTAATGTAAATGTTGAACGTGGAGGTAAAAAGAAACACCACAACTAACAATGAGAAAAAAATGGGTAATTTATGAAAATAAGTTAATTCTTTAAGTGCTAGAGGTCGTGTACTTTGGACAGGCCTCTGGCTCCCAAAGAGTTAATACAATATTTTTATTTAGATTCTTTATTTTTTTATCAAGATGGAAATTAACGTGCATTATGTCCATTATGTGTACTTGCATCAATATGTTCACCCAATCATGATTTATAAAATGTTCCAATGCTAACATTTCATTTATTTGTAATATTCAAAACCTGTGCAGTGCTGCTGTTGGCCCCTGTTAGATTTGTACAGTGTATTAGTGTTTTATTCAGAAACTAGTTGAAGAGCCCGTGTACACAGGCCACAGTGCCACCCAGCAATGGCCGCGCTGCGGTCATGCACAGTAGAGGCTGCCCGCTCCGCAGCTGATACAGAGCGGGGTGCTCCGAATTCAAACCATAGTCCTCTCTGCGCGTCTGAATTCGGAGCCCCGCTCTGTTATCGGCTACGGTGTGGGCAGTCTCTACTGAGAATGACGGCTTCTGACAAACACACACTTAGCGAATTATTATAAAGGATGCCAGGTGGTATGTACATTTGCAGTGCTGGTGTTTATCTTAACCCTTTCAGTTCCAGAAGGGTACGAAACTCATTGCTTTGCAATGCATTGCGTACCCCTTCTGGCACTCAAAGTGTTAAAACTTTGAGTTCAAGAAAGGTATTCAGCTCTGTCCAGCGTTCAGTGGTTTAAAGGAACTGGCATTAATACAAAATCAAGGACAGATTGAGAGGAGGTTTTGAGATGGCCAGAAGCCTCCATTTGTTCTCTCGTGCTCATCAGATTAATGCAGTGGTTCTCAAGTTTTTTTTTTATTTTATTTATTTATTTATTTTTTTTTTTTCCGAAGGGACCATTGATATGCAGTCTGGAATTTTCCGGGCACCCTTCTCATTTTATAGGCAATTTCTGAAAGGCTTAACCCTTTGAGTGCCAAAGAGGTATCCAACGCATTGTGTTGCATACCTCTCTGGAACTCAGTGGGTTAATGAAGGGATCAATGCACGACTTTCTAATTCTGTTCTTAGGTCTCACAGTCAGAATGCCAACAAGGAGCATATTGTGCATTATCCTTTCCATACATGTACATTAGAAATGTTTAAAATGTTTGTCAACATGGAAAAAGTGGGGCACCCTGGTCGAGAACCACTGGATTAAGGAGAGCGAAATCTTCAGCCCGATTGCGATGCATTTTTATTGTGGGTGTGTTTGCCAGGGTTGGGCAATGTTTGTCATTCTACAGTTCCAATCATTCTCAGATGGCCAATTGAGAATGGTGGGAATTTTTAGACCAACCAGAATTAAGCTGTAGTCTAGTCACAGGCAGCTGGGATGACTCATGGATGGATATTTACTTAAAGAGATAGTAACACTTCATTTTAACTTTATTTTATTTTGTAGGCATTAAAAAACATGAAGAATGATATAAGTCTTATCTCTCAAACCTTTATGGTTTATGAGATATTCACAAGCAAAGTTCCCCTCCCGCCCCTTTTACCTAGTGTAAGCCATCTCTTCTCAGATGTGAGTCTGGTTGTATGACAGTACAGATAACAGAAGGGGACAATTTTCTTTGTATGAAAACAATGAAAGCCCTTCCCCCCCTTGACAAGTTTTTCAGCTTTTTCCCTTATCTTAATTGAAGATTGTCCCTCTCTGCAGTCTACCTGAGCACCTCCCTTCTGCTCTGGTTGAACAGGGGGGGGGATACTTTGTGAATATCTCTTAAACCATAAAGGTTTGAGAGATAAGACTTATATCGTTCTTCATGTTTTTTTAATGCCTACAAATTAAAATAAAGTTAAAACGAAGTATTACTATCCCTTTAAAGGAGCTTAACCCCTTAACGTCCACGGTCCTGGGCAGTGGATTCCCCATAAAGACCGCTTTGATCTTATTTGGCGTGCTGGCACATGTTACTTATCATGTATATGCTAGCTCGCCCAATGGGAGTCTGATCGTGACCAGTCCAGTTTTGCTACAGGAGCGCTGTGAGCAAAATATACTTGATGTGCCAGGACCATCACCAGTCAGTAAGGGGTTAAGGTTATTTTTGAGGTAAAAGATATTTTAATTCTTGCACAGTAAAATAAGGTACTCTAATCTCTGAGATTTATAATTCAAAGTTATTACATCTCAAAAAATCTCCCAGCAGTGAGACTACCCTTGTTTTACTGGGCAGGAATCAAAACATACATTTCTGTGTCATCCAATATAGGTTACTGGTAACTTTGGGTAGGTGATCTGCCCCTTTAACTAGGCAGGAACAATTCTAGAATTGAATGCAGGGGGTGGAGCATACTTTCCCTCCTTGGCTGCAGCTAGCCAATCAGCCCCAGTAGGATTTGTTCCTTGGATGAAGATACAGGCAAGAAAACAGTTCTGCTATAGTTTTAGCTAATTTTTTATTTTTCTGTTAGATACGGAATAACACTATTACGCGGATTACCGTAACTGACAACTTCCTTAGATGTGGCTAGCTCAGTATCCAGGTGCTTTTTGTGGACCTTAAGCCCTGGAGGGAAAATCTTGGGTTCTCGCAGCTTGCTTAGAGGTCAAGGCTATTTTGTCCTGGCAGAAGAACATGTTCCTGCCATATCCGGAGTGCACATTCCTGGTGTAGACAAAGTCATGGCAGACTTCCTCAGTCGACACACAGTGTACATCGGAGAGTGGGAACTGCACCCAGAGGTGTTCACCCTCATTGTTCGGAAGTGGGGTCTTTCGTGCATGGACCTGATGGCGACAAGACATAACCAGAAGGTTCCGAGGTTCTGCTCTCGCTGGAGGGATCCTCTAGCTCTAGCAGTAGATGCCATGTCCATTCCTTGGTTATTTCCTCTGGCTTCTATCTTTCCTCCCCTCCCCATGTTGCACAAGGTGTTACGGAAATTGAGACTGGAGCACTGTCCAGTCATTCTGCTTGCTCCGTACTGGCCTTGACGGGCTTGGTTTTCGGAGCTTCTGGATCTGTCAGTGGTGGGGCCATTCCGTCTCCCTTGCCATCTGAATCTTCTTCTACAGGGTTTCCTATGAAAGGAGGATGTTCGTTGTCTAGCCTTGACATCTTGAAAATTGAATCTTCAATACTGAAGAAAGTTTTTTTTTTTTTTTTTTTTCTTCTTCTGGTGTGGTGGCTACTATGCTTAGTGCCCGCAAACCTGTTTCTTCTAAGGTCTACCATCGTGTCTGGTCGACCTTTCTATCTTGGTGTGCTGATAGGGACCTTTCTCAGGATTTTGATCTGCCTACGGTCCTGGCTTTTTTGCAGGACGGTATGGACAAGGGCCTCAATTTGAGTTTCCTTAAGGTTCAGACTTCTGCTCTCTCTGTTTTCTTTCAGAGGTGCATTGCTATTCTTCCTGATGTCAATGTTTTCTTTCAGGGCGTCGCTCATACTCCTCCTGCTTTCAAGACTCCCACTCCTCAGCGGGATCTTAACTTGGTTTTGGGCGTCCTTCAGCGCCCTCCCTTTGAGTCCTTGGCTACTATTACTCTATGCCTGCTGACGTGGGAAATGGCCTTTCTCCTGGTGATCGTGTCTGTTTGCCGTGTCGAGGAGTTACGTGCTCTGTCTTGTAGACCACCCTTTTTGATGTTTCACAAAGACAAGACGGTACTTCACAGGAGTTTCTCCCGAAGGTGGTCTCTGAGTTCCACATTAATCAGGAGATTGTGGTGCCTTCTTTCTGCCCTGACCCTACCTCTGACAAGGAGAGGGATCTCCACTTGTTAGATGTAGTGCATTGTCTTATGTTTTATGTACATCACACTGAGTTCATTAGACAGTCTGATGTGCTGTGCATTCCTGAGGGCCCCAGAGCAGGGAGACCTGCATCCAAGTGACTTTTGCGTCTTGGATCAAGTCCACTATTTGTAAGGCTTACGAGCTAAAGAAGAAGCCTGTTCCCTTTTGGGTCAGGCTCATTCTACTAGATTTATTGGGGGTTCTTTGGCTTACAAGAATCAGGCCTGCGCTGATCAGTTGTGCAAGGCTGCCACTTGGTCGTCTGTGCGCACCTTTTCGAAGCATTGGCTGAAGCCAGTTTTGGGAGGAAGATCCTGGAGACAGTCTTGCCTTTCTAGGATCTTCTTCCGTTTTTTGGTGCTTCCTTCACTTTTGAGCCCTGTTGGCTGTAGTTCAGTGTGCTGTGTAACAGTTCCTGGGGTGTTGTACCCCTGTTCAGTGTCCGTTGACACTCCCTTTTTGTTGGGCTATCTCTGATCTGATGGTTCATATCTGCAGTGGTGACTCTGGGGGCCTTGCGCCTGGTCCTTGCCTTACTTCCCGCCTCTGGGAAACTCAATGGTCGGACATCCCAAAGTTACCAATAACCTGTATTGGACGACAGAGAAAATAGGATTTTAGTCTTACCTGTTAAATCCTTTTCTCTTAGTCCATACAGGTTACTGGTCTCCCACCCTGTCAAGGGACCATGCTTGGCTCTCCTGTGGCAGACCGTGGGGGTCCTTCAGGGTCATGCTCACAGGGGTCTTCTTTCCCTTCTACTGGAGCTGATTGGCTAGCTGCAGCCAAGGAGGGAAGGTAGGCTCCACCCCCTTCATTCACTTCTAGAATTGTTCCTGCCTAGTTAAAGGGGCGGATCACCTACCCAAAGTTACCAGTAACCTGTATGGACTAAGAGAAAAAGATTTAACAGGTAAGACTAAAATCCTCTATTTTCTTTCTTTCTTTTATTTACTGCTGCTTTAAAACAAATTTTAGGTATTCTTATTGTACTGTAGTTATTTTTTGTGGAAATCCAAAGTTTGCCTTGACAATGTATGTGCAATGTAGCATTATTCTTCTTATATAAACTATTACAAGGGGTCTATTTATCAAGCAGCGAAAGGGAATTCTTGATTTCCATTCACGTTCAGCCATTTTCCAGTTTAATTATCTGATTGTATCTGGCGCTGTTCATTCATCAGTGAGAACGTGCCATGTAGATACACTGTTGCATCCACCAGTTTCAACCTGGAAGATCCCATAGAAAGTTGTGGTTCATATACATACGCTAGGTGTGTGTGTGTGTATGTAGTGGGAATGGGCATATTTCATTCAAGTTTTTATTACATTTTCCTACCTCACACACTCAAGGCAGGGGTAACGCGAGAGATCTTTGATAAATACCTGGTTTAGCATTATACATAATAAGCTGCTCTTAATGCCGCTTGATGAATTGACCACTGTGTGTATATGAATGTACTTTCTACTTTCTGTCGCATGATGCACCGAATGTAACCGTGTATGGAACTCTGTACATGTATTTACTCTGTACATGTATTTAAGATAAGTTTATAAGGTTTGCTGTTTGGAAGTGTGGAAGATACAAGAGTGGAGCTACACATAACAAGTTTATGCTTGTTTTTCCTACTGATGAAGATTTGACGTAATCCCCTTTCCAAGTTTTTCCTGTGGGTAGGTGATTTAAAAAATATATCACTCTGCATGTATATACATTTTGGATACATTTTTTATTTTGCATGATTATACATGTAGGAGTGGTACAATTTTGACTTGAGATGAGATCTGCATTAATTTCTTTTTTTGCCTGGTAAACTTCCAAAATTCAGATATATTTTTTCTTGTTCATCTGGCAAATTGAAATGATTAAACCATATGTTTATTATAAGGAAACGGCCTTTAGTAATGTGCGAACTAAAGTGTAATCA
The DNA here is from genome assembly GCA_037306005.1 of Rhinophrynus dorsalis. Classification (NCBI taxonomy): domain Eukaryota; kingdom Metazoa; phylum Chordata; class Amphibia; order Anura; family Rhinophrynidae; genus Rhinophrynus; species Rhinophrynus dorsalis. The sequence goes on from CM074718.1 coordinate 674,931,441, forward strand.
CTAAAGATGTTGGGATCCATACTTGATTATCGGTGTTGTTGCACTGAAGTACTTGGCACATGGTCCGCTAGTCAATATTGTACTTGACCCTCGTATCTTCTACACTAAACGTTTGTGTTCTGCCATTGTCTCTGTATGTTAGAGAAGTAGCTACTCCTAATAATCACCTCCTACGTTCCTCATGGCCCTGTGAATTTTTCCGTTGTGCCTTTGTAAAACATGTTGAGTGCCAGAGCGGTACTCTTACTCAAAGGGTTAAAAGATACGTTTTCAGCCAGTCCTGGATGTCATCCCAGTGGAAGCAGACCTTGACCATTGCTGGCAGTTTTCTAACCTCCTCAAAGGGATAGTAATGTCAGAAAAAAAAGTATTAACTATATGGTACATACAATTAAAAGAGAGAACTTACACTTATTTGTATCTCTCAAACCGTTATGGTGAGAGATATAGGAAAATAAAGTTCTCTGGTCCCTCCCCTTTCTGCTTGACGAGCTGTAAAGCTGTCAGAGGCAGATTCTGGTCGCTTGACCAGATGTGGCTCTTAAGCAGCGCCGATGTAACGATATCTAAAGATAAATACTTCAATGGAATGGTCTACAACTTGTGCTTGCAAACCAGGCTCACGTTGTAGTTCGTTCTGATGAAGTATTTATCTTTACATATCATTATATCCACACCGCCGTCTGATCCAGGAACCAGAATCTGCTTCTGACAGCTTTACATCTCGTCAAGTAGAAAGGAGAGAACTTTATTTTCCTATATCTCTCACACCATAACGGTTTGAGAGATACGAGTAAGTGCAAGTACAGGCTTTTAATTGTATCTACCATATAGTTAAAACTTTTTTCTGACATTACTATCCCTTTAAGGACCAATGATGTGCCAGGACCGTCACGGCTGTCCTGCACTTAAGGACTACTTACGGTCCTGGCACATCATAGAATTCAGGGGTCCTCACACAGCGTGCAGACCCCCACAGCGTGCAGACCCCTGAATCCAATGCCAAAAAAAAAAAAAAAAATGCCCCATGATCCTTAAGTGCCCTTAAGGGGTGAAATTAAGATTGCCATATCAAGTGGGTGGAGTTTCTTTTGATTTCCTGCTAACAACTAATATGTCCTCCTCCATGGACATGACATCTAAGACTGACGGAAGGTGATATCTCTTGGACAAAGGCACGAGGTAAAATTCACAGGGCCATTAGTGTTTCCTGGACTAAGGTAAGCGTGTGTGGGGGTTATTTAGAGATGTCACTTCTCCTTTAATGCTACAATGCGTGAAGAACTCTGAAGAGGAGGCTGTATCCTAATACACAATACATAGGTCTCTGTTAATGTTACTTGTTTCCAACCAGTGTTTCTTAACCCAGAGAAATATGCAGTTCCTTACTTTGCAGGGCTATGAGCACCCCTTGGGTTGATGCATTTATAAATGTTTTATTTCAACTTATATTAGTAGTATATCATGTATTTTAAGTACTGGTAGTCTTTTTTTTTTTTTTTTTTTTTTTTGAGGGGGGGTGTTTGTTGGCTTTTTAACCCCTCAACGACCATATAACATGCCAGGACTGTCACAGTTTTTTTTTTTCCCTTAAAGGAGCAGTAATCTTTTATTTATGAAAACACAGATTTTATAGAACATTTCCTGCTGAATAAAATAAGGTCACACTCATCGCTGTCAGATGTTTTATTCAAAAGTTATAGCGGTTTAAATAATCAGGAAGTGAATTTACTGTGTTTACTTCCTGATAGTTCTAACTGACAGGAAGTGAATTTACTGTGTTTACTTCCTGATAGTTCTAACTGACAGGAAGTGAATTTACTGTGCTTTACTTCCTGATAGTTCTAACTGACAGGAGGTGACTCAGCAGTTTCTATCACATTCTATGGAGAACTGTATGTCTCTGACTTTCTTGACTTTCCTCTCCATTAGAATCTAACAGGAAATCTAATTAGAATTTGACCACTAGAGGGCACTGCTAATGTAAAAAAACATGGGTTTAAACCATAATAACTCTGTAAATATAAATCTCTCAGCAGTGGGAGTACCCTTATCTTACTCAATAGGAAAATCCCTAAAATATATATTTTTTTCATAAAAAAAGTTTACTGCTCCTTTAAGGACCGGCACGTCACGTACTTTTACTTACAGCACTCATGCGGGAGCGTTGTAAGTAAAAGTGGGGTCTGGACGTCAGCATACATCATAGTGGTCCTTAAGGAAAGGTAACGTCCCAGGACCACTGGCCCTTAAGGTGTTTGTAATTTGAAGTTATTTGCATATTTGGAAACATTATTCTAAACTGTTCGTGTATTATGTTGCCCCAAAAGACCAGCACCTGTAGAGCTTAGGCGATATTCATGCTATTATTTCTGAAAAATGTGAGTCTTTCAGTGTTACCATATGCTAATGAAGGTCTAGGCTGTTAATTAGAATACACTTTTGTACTGATACTTTTTGCATTTCAGAAATAAAAGTATCAATATCTCATAAACTTTGGATCTGCTGAGCTTTTGCGTAATATGAAACACAGGCAGTGTGAATGTTTTCACTTTTATAATAACTTGAGTTGAAAATGACCTGATCCTATTTAACCCCTTAACGACACAACGTACATGTATGTCATGAGGTTGCGGTCCCTAAAGGACCAAGGACGTACATGTACGTCATGGAATTCCGGGCTTCCTGCGGGGCTGCACCCCGTTCAGGGAGTCTGGAATCGAATGGTTAAAAAAAAAAATAAAATGCTCTGTGGTCCTTAACCTCTTAACGACCCTTGACGGTCATAGTACGTCATGGGTCGATCTGACTGAACGACCCATAACATACTATGACCGTCATGGAGTTCCGAGCTCCCCCCGCAGCTGCACGCCGTTCTGGGAGTCCGGAACCAGAAGGATAAAAAAAAAAAAAAAAAAGCTCCGTGGTCCTTAACTCGCCGTGCTGATCGGCCTGTCGTTAAGGGATTAAGTGACCGCACTGTGCATGTGCTGCCGGTCCTTAAGGGGTTAATAAATTTGTTTTCATTTCCTCTCTTCCTTTTACTTCCGGTTATATGAGCGCCCTCTACTTGCAGTCTGTGAAAGTCGTCTGTATTCGAGGCATCCTAATCAATGTGTCTCTCTGTGTTAGCATTTGATGGTAGTTCAGCTGAACGGAGAATAGAAAATGAGACGCAAACAAGTTCTGATCAACATGTGACGATGATGATGATGATATACTTGGGTTCAAAGACTGTAGGCAGTTGGCGTAAATGTTGGAAAATGGAAGAAAGAGAACTGGAGTAGCTTGTTCAAAATAAATATACAGAATTAACCCCTGATTGTCCAGAGGGGTCTGCCATGCATTGCTTCTCAGTGCTTCGTGTACCCCTCTGGTCCTTAAAGGGAGAGTAACACTTGATATGTCAAATTGTTCATATTGTAGGATTTATCCTTGTGAGTAAAACAAGGGTATTCCCACTGCTTAGTGTTGTTTTATTCAAAATTTTCTGCAGCATAAACTTGAATGTTTTAGGTGCAATATCACCTGAAATTGTACAGTGGCGCTGTTGCTACACCATCCTATGGAGATATATGGTCAACTGACCAGATCTGTCCATAGGATGGTGTAGCAACAGTGCCACTGTACAATTTCAGGCCACTGTGATATTGCACCTAGAAGATTCACGTTTGAGCTGTAATAACTTTTGAATAAAAAAAACCTCTCTGCAGTGGGAATACCCTTGTTTTACTCAGGAAGATAAATCCTACTGTCTTTTATTTATTCATTAATTTTTTTACATATTAAATGTTACTATCCCTTTTAAGAGTTCAAGAAAAAGAAATCCATCATGTAACTTGGTTAACCCTTTGAGTGCCAGAGGGGTGTTGCGTAGATGAAATAAAACTTTGTTATTCATTTAAAGTGGATGTGTCAGCTATATATAACAGGCTATATATCGAATAGTACTAAAACGTTATTTTATTTTTTTAAGTTTTAATTCCTGTAAATTTAAGTACTTCCGCATAGACTGCAGTCCGACGCTCTGTCTCTGCTCCCCTCCCTCCTCCGATGATGAAGGATTATGTCTGTAAGCTGGAGCAGTCTCGTTGGCAGAGATCAATATCTCGCCAATGAGATCGCTCCAACTTTCCAGACAGAGGCCTCCGTCATTGGAGGAAGGAGGAGAGAAGAGGCAGAGCATCGGTCTGCAGTTACAGAGCAGGTAACGCAGTGAAGTAGCTGGGGGACAGACTTTGTAAGTTAAATTTACAGGAATTAAAACTAAAAAAAAAAAAAAAAAAAAAAAAAAAAAAGAATAACGTTTTAGTACTATTCGGTATGTAACCTAACTATTTAGGCTATGGTGTATATAGCAGACACATTCCCTTTAAATTTTGAGTACCAAAGCATTATATCTGTCATCTGGGAGAATTGAATAATCCCTGCTTTAATGCATGTGAAAGAAAGGGAAAACAGATTTTAAAGGAGAAGTAACGTCACCTAATATTAACCCCCACTTACCTTAGAATGGCTAGGAAATCCAAATTGCACCTGTGAATTTGTGCATTAGCTCGAGAGATGACCTCAGTAATCAGTTCTGGATGTTATGTCCATGGAGGCGGACATGACTGTTGCTGGCAGTTTTTTCAGACCAGCAAGGCACACAACACATTGGGAAACAATCTGCTGCACACTTAACCCTCTGAGTGCCAGAGAGGTATCCGATTCATTCCAATGCATTGGATACCTTTCTGGCTCTCAAAGGGTTAAGATGACCATGCCGAGGTTGAGGTCCTGCCAGCAACTGTTATGTCCACCTCTGACGTCCAGGACTAATTGATAAGGACAAAATTCCTAGGGTACATAGTAAGGTAAGTGTTTATGTAATAATATGATATGTTACTTGTCCTTGAAATTAACTGAATGAGTTATCTATCTACCTGCTGTTACTATATAATGTCTGAAAGTGGGTTGTCTCTCTCCAATCCCCCATCACATTGCCCTCTGTTTATCACTTGGTGACACTGTGAAAGCAGCAGTGCTGAGGGAAGCCAGTCTGACATTGCTGTGACCTTTAAATTACAGCGGTCACATCTGAGGTTAGCAGCACGGTTCAAGTGATTGGGCCATCACTGCTGCCTGGTAATACACAGACTTTACACAGATCACCGCTGCCTGGTAATACACAGACTTTACACATATCACCACTACCTGGTAATACACAGACTTTACACAGATCACCACTGCCTGGTAATACACAGGCTTTACACAGATCACCGCTGCCTGGTAATACACAGACTTTACACAGATCACCTCCTCCTGGTAATACACAGACTTTACACATATCACCACTACCTGGTAATACACAGACTTTACACAGATCACCACTGCCTGGTAATACACAGACTTTACACAGATCACCACTGCCTGGTAATACACAGACTTTACACAGATCACCGCTGCCTGGTAATACACAGACTTTACACTGATCAACACTGCCTGGTAATACACAGACTTTACACTGATCAACACTGCCTGGTAATACACAGACTTCACACTGATCACCACTGCCTGGTAATACACAGACTTCACACGTATCACCACTGCCTGGTAATGCACAGACTTCACACGGATCAACACTGCCTGGTAATACAAAGACTTTACACTGATCAACACTGCCTGGTAATACACAGACTTCACACTGATCACCACTGCCTGGTAATACACAGACTTTACACCTATCACCACTGCCTGGTAATACACAGACTTTACACAGATCACCACTGCCTGGTAATACACAGACTTTACACAGATCACCGCTGCCTGGTAATACTCAGACTTTACACATATCACTGCTTCCTGGTAATACACAGACTTTACACGGATCACCACTTCCTGGTAATACACAGACTTTACACAGATCACCACTACCTGGTAATACACAGACTTTACACAGATCACCACTTCCTGGTAATACACAGATCACCACTTCCTGGTAATACACAGACTTTACACGGCTCACGGCTGCCTGGTAATACACAGACTTTACACAGATCACCACTTCCTGGTAATACACAGACTTTACACGGCTCACGGCTGCCTGGTAATACACAGACTTTACACGGCTCACGGCTGCCTGGTAATACACAGACTTTACACAGATCACCACTTCCTGGTAATACACAGACTTTACACGGCTCACGGCTGCCTGGTAATACACAGACTTTACCCAGATCACCACTGCCTGGTAATACACAGACTTTACATGGATCACCTCTGCAGCAGCTTTTTTGCAAGCAACAAGTTTAACCCTTTGAGTGCTAGAGGGATATCCAACGCATTGCTCTGGCACTCAAACTGTTAACAGAGGAGAGACCCATGTTTTTTATATGTAGTCATTCATGTGGATGATATTTACAGCTGTAATCATTTTCAGTGGCAACCTTGAGGCAATGCAATTCTGGGTCAAACCAACTGAATCATAAAGAGCAAATACAAATTCTGCTTATTCATGTTGATCTCAATAGGGCTTTTAACTCCTTGAATCCTAGAGGCTTCCATGCTTTGGAGAGTTCTCTAGCATTCAAGGAGTTAAAAGTCCCATTTAAAGCAACATTCATTTTTAGTTTTCTGAGGTATAAATGGCTTGCTCCAAAATTGCACCACGTTTACCTACTACATCAGCCTCTTGTGAACTAGACCATAGCTTTAGCTGCCAAAAGAAAATGGCTGCCCTTCAGCATTGTAGATTTTATAACTTCAAGTCTTAATAAAGAGGTCTTATCTGGTAAAAAAAAAATCCTGTTTTCAGAGACCACATCAGTTTGAAAGCTAAATATCCTTTTTATAATCTTATCTTAAATTGACCGCCTAATTAAAGAGAGAGTCCCTGATTATCGTTATGTTGACTGATCTGGGTTCATGTCTTAACATTTTAAGAGTTCCCGGAAGTTTGACAACCACCGATCCACACTGTACCTGGTCAGGCACGCGTTTTAGACCATTCCAATGAAGGGATTTGTGGTAAATAACGAGATCACAGCACTTCTCAAGCACCTCCGTGTCGACCGACATGAATCTCCTGCTGACAGCTTTACAGCTGTCAGTAGGAGACAGCGAACTTTAAACGCCCGTATCTCTTAGACCATAGCAGTTTGAGAGATACGGTTTTTTGCATTAAGCTCATCTTTCAAAGCTCTTCTAAATGCAAAAAACTTTTTGTAGACATTACTAACTTTAAAAACAAAAACAACTATACATCTGAAAAATTATAATTAAAGCTCATTTCGTATCTCTACGCTGCGGCAACATTTTGTCTGGTGGATAAAAGAATCTTACTGGCCCATATATCGGGCTATTTGTAACCACTTATAGTTCATAGACTGCAGGCAGATTGTAAGAAGCTCATTAGTCCAGTCCGCTATTAAAGTTATAGTAATGTTTCACGATAAAAGCAGGTCCAATTAATCTTCATAGTATTTGGGTCATAGAGAATGTTATTTCAATACTGAGTTGTAGTTCAAGAGTAATTGTATCATAAAATATCCTCCTCCCGCCCCTTTTACCTAGTGTAACACTGCTCATCTCAGATGTGGAATCTGGTCCTGGGACCAGACAGATCACAGCAAGGAAAAATCTTCTTACTGTGAGAACAATGAAAACCCTGCCCCCCTTGATAGGTTTTTCAGGTTTTCTTCCTTATGCTCACTGAATATTGTCCCTCTCTGAGATCCATCTGGACAGTCTTGCTTCTCTGAGGTGAGCAGTGTTACATCAGTAAAAGGGGTGGGAGGGGGATACTTTATCATTCAATTACTACAACTCTGACCGTATTGATATAACACTCTCCATGTCCCAAATACTATGAAGATTAATTGAAGCTGCTTTTATTGTGTAACATTACTATCTCTTTAAAGACCAAAGTTGCTGCAGAATGTCTCTAGATTCATCTTGGCCAATCGCAATTCTTGTTGTGATTGGCGTGGTAATTGACAATTCAGAATTGTAAGAGCTTTCTGCAGAGATTCCAACCCTATCTTCTGTCCACGGCAAGGGGTCTCTTTGCTGGCCTGAATCTTTAATTAAAGTCTACCTTCTTGATAACTCTTTGAGTACCAGAGTATTGGATAGCACATAGTATTGCCCACACCTCTGACACCACTTTTTTTTTTTTTTTTTCTTCTTCTTTTCCTTAAGAGACCGTTGCATTGTGTCCACACTGTAGATACGTTGAATCTTCATAGTTCTTTTAACCATTTAAGCACCAGAGGGGTCCACAACACATTGAAAAACAATGCATTGCACAGCTCTGATCTTTAAAAGGTTACTCCTTAGGAAGTGCATTTAACCATCTGTTTACATCATATAGTGTATGAACTAATAACAGGAAATGTGCATTCTTTATTGTGTTTGACTTAAATATTTAAGTCATATGGGAGAATACTTAACATTTTGAGAGCCAGAGGGGTGCGCAACGCATTGCTTTGCAATGTGTTGCGTACCCCTCTGGCACTCAAAGGGTTAAGGTGTGAGGTTTTTATGTGTAAACTAGAAAATGTAAGATACTCCACTACAAAATTCTATCTTGATACAGTTCTGAACTACAGTGGTGCTTTTAAATTATGTTAATTTTGCAAACTGATTATTTATCAAGAGTAAAAGGGGATTATTGTTTTGATTGAAAAACTTTATTGATCCATTTGACATCCAGTTCTGTGCATGAAAGAGCTGACCATTCATCACATACATCTTTTTATTGGGATCATATTTATGCAATCATGTTTGGTAGCTGAGAGCTAAATAGATGCAGTTTTGAACTACAGCGGACAAAAAAATAGCCATATCTCTACCTTTAAATTGGGGCTTTTAACCCCTTAAATGCTGAAGAAGTCTACAGCGCATTGCCTAGCAATTAGCTGGGGACCTCTGTAGTATTCAAGGGGTGAAAACTCTCATTTAACCTTTTGAATGCCAGAGGGGTACGCAGCACATTGCAAAACAATGCATTGCATACTACTCTGCACTCAATGTATTAATAATTTGAGACAAATACCCCCCCCCCCCATGGTGCAGTTGCTTTGCTCCAGAATTGCATCGTTTTGCTTCTTAAATGCATCTGTTAGTGCTTGGTTCCATTGCCTTTATCCCCCAATACCCCCACATGTTTCTTTCATGGTGTGCGAGATAAAGCCCAGTGACATGTTTATTACCTGTAGTGGAATACAGATCTTCATAGAGAAGATTTCCCAATGTGTGTCTCATAAATTACATATTGTGTGGTCTCTTGATCAGTTTGGAGAAGATTCAAATGTTTTGACAAGGACTAACAAAACAAGAATATGCCGTTGGATGCTTGAATACCTTAATGGGACTGGAAGCGTTAAATCACTTTGATATATAGAGCTTTGAATATGACTTAAAGGGATAGTAATGTTTCACAATAAAAGCAGCTCCAATTAAACTTTATAGTATTTAGGCCACGTAGAGTGTTATTTCAGTACTGGCTGAGTTGTACTTCAAAGGTAATTGAATGATAAAGTATCCCCCTCCTGTCCCTTTAGACGGGACCTCATAGCAGCAAGACTGTCCGGATGGATCACGGAGAGGGACAATCTTCAATTAACATAAGGGAAAAACCTGTCAAGGGGGACAGGGTTTTTATTGTTCTCACAATAAGAATATTTTTCCTTGCTGTGAGCTGTCTGGTCTGTGAACCAGATTCCACATCTGAGGTGAGAAGTGTTACACTAGGTAAAAGGGGGTGGGAGGTGGATACTTTGTCATTCAATTACTCTTGAACTACAACTCTGACAGTATTGAAATAACACTCTCCAAGGCCCAAATGCTATGAAGATTAATTGGAACTGCTTTTATTTTGAATCATTACTATCCCTTTAAAGCTAAAACAACACCAGAACCACTAATATCATCCTTAACCCCTTCAATGCTAAAGAGATCTCCAACGCATTTGCTTCACAATACATTGGAGACATCTACAGCGTTTAAGGGATTAATTTGATTGCATGTGAATTTTTTTTTTTTTAGTTATTTTTTTTATTTATACTTTTTCTTAACCACATACAACATTTCTTTATCTGCAGATGGGCCACCAGTAGTAACCCATTACGATATCTCTGATACAAACTCGGACCCAGAAGTGCTTAACGTGGACAGTATGTTGGCAGCTGCAGTGGTCAAGGAGCACCACAATTCTGTGTCCAGCAAGGAGCCTCTGGCCTCATGGCGCACTCGGGGCCTCCTCGAAGAACTGAATGCTGATACCGGTATATATCTGATTTATTCTAAAGAATTCTTTATTGTTGTTGTAATGCAAATACAGAATGTCAGTTTAGTTGTATAATGAAACCAGAAGCCTAGAAAAGATGCATCGGCTCCACTGTGTGTGTCAATTTAAATGCAGTGAGAGATAGCAACTAAACAATTGGCTCCTATTGGTGAATGCTATCTTGCAATAGTTTATATTTTCTTCAGTGGCTGATAGATCATATGCAAAATGTGAGAATCCCTCCAAACTCATCAGAAAGGGAAGCTAAATGTATACACCAGAGATCAAACACTGCCTAACAATAACAGGATGATCAGACAAATTCGTAAAAACATCTTGAGTTGGATCATGAGTAAGTGCCCTGCCAGCATGAAACACGTTGATCATCTATAACTCTTTGTTCCCCGCTCTGTAAGTCTCCCATCTCTAACCTTTGCAACATACAGGTATGACGTCTATTACTTTTTTTACTTTGCATACATATATATCTTTAAAGTGGATGTGTCACATATGTATAACATAGCATCAATATTTCTCTGTCATCCAATATGGGTTACTGGTAACTTTTGGTAGGCGATCCACCCCTTTAAGTAGGCAGGAACAATTCTATAATTGATTGCAGGGGGTGGAGCCTGCCTTCCCTCCTTGGCTGCAGCTAGCCAACCAGCTCCAGAAAGATTTGTTCCTTGGTGAAGACACAGGCAAGAGAACAGTTCTGCTATAGTTCTAGAAATGTTTTATTTTTCTGTTAGAAATGGAATACCACCATTAGGCGGATTACCATAACTGACAATGCCCTTAGATGTGGCTAGCTCAGTAACCAGGTGCTTTTTGTGAACCTTAAGCCCTGAGGGGGAAATCTTGGGTTCAAGTTCTTTCCTCAGGAGTTGACCACCAAGAAGATCTGCAGGAAACGTGATCAACCCTTTGAGTGCTGCAGGTCCACATGTCCCACAGTGCCCCTCCACACAGGGGTTTTTTCCTTGGGAGTTCTTATTGCACACTGCTCCACTCATTGGGTCTATCTGTATGTTTGCTGGGTGTTTTGGAGCAGGTTTATTTGGTAACTTAACCCTTTAGCTGCTGGTTTGCATATTTTGGGGAGTGTTATTGTCACTTTCCCTACTGGGTTCAGTGTTTTTGGGTCTTCTAACTTGTTCTAGTGATGTATCATGTAATTTTATTTCACAGTTTTAACTTTGACAAAATTTGAGTTCCCGCATAGACGCCATTGCTCCGTTTACTCCTATGGGACTGTACAGTTTGGGACATATCTCTGCAACCGCTCAACGTAGCGACTTCAGAGAGGGCTCATTTTAACTGTCTGACCTTGCTCTATCATCCGGTTACCATTGCAAGTGTGTTGGGGGGCTTCGGGCACTGTTGGGGTACTTAATCTTGGAAAACTACATTTCCCATGAGCGCTTGCTTTGCACGCTCGTTTCTGATTGGCTCCCACCGCTTCAGCCATTTTGTGCCTTTTCTAGAATGAGTATCCTATGCAGGGCTTGGACTCTTCTTCTCTCCTCTGCAGATTAAACCTTTGCCTGCCAGATAAGTATATTTTAGTGATTTCTGGGGTGAAATTTTAATCTTTCACACTGTAATTGGGTGATTCATTATACTAAAAGACTTTTGACACTGTGAGACTGTCTAATCCTTTGGAGCTTGGGGCCAGGCCTAAGACTAAGGACGCTGGGATCCCCTATTGCTCACTGTTCCTCATGTCATTCAGGGTTACCTAGAGAATTCTCAGGTTATTTATACCCAGCATGTTCTGATGTCCGAGTCTCTCCCAGGGACCTCCAGCCATGCAATAGAGCCAGTTTGGGTGCAAGAGTTCAAGGCTGCTACCAGAGACCTTCAGTCTACATTACAACTCTTTCCATCCCAGTTACAGGGGTTTACCACTCATGGCAGACCCCTTCTTCAGTCAGATCTTCCTTGCCAAAACCGCAGGGAGTACCTGACATGTCAGATTCCTCTGAGGAGGAATGTTCTGCTGTGGGCTCCTCTCAGTTTTTGGGGACACCTTTGAGGCTGATCCTGAGCTTTCGGCTGATGGCCTGCTCAGGGCTGTCTTGACCACCCTAAACATTCCCCTAGTTCAGGAGGTTCCTTCAGATCCCTCTGATGTTTTCCAGGAGCCTAAAAAGCCCCTTACTTGTTTTCCACCTAACACCACTCTTGACTGCCTCTTGTTTCTTGACTCTTGTCTGATGAGTGGAAATCTCCAGACAGAAAGCCCTCAGTTTCCAAGAAGTTTGCTAAGCTTTACCACTTTTCTGAGGCAGCGCTTGCTCAGTGGATGCTTTTATATCCAGGCTAAGTCCACTGCATTGCCAGTTTCTGATGCGTCGGCTCTGAAAGACTGGACTGACATGAAGCTTGAGGTTTCCCTCAAGTCCATTTTTGCCACTTGCTGGCACTGCCATTCTCCCAGTGTTTGCTGCGGCATGGGTTAACCGGGCCATTGCGGTCTGGACTGAACAGCTCACCCTGGCTGTCCGTCAGGGTGGTGCTTCTTCGGATATGTTGCGGCTTCTTGCCACCATCTCTGAGGCCCAGCAGTATGTTTCTGCTGCCTTATTTGATGCCGTCCGTTTGGTGGCATGGGTTTCTACCATGTCCGTGGTTGCCAGATGAGCTCTTTGGCTCAAGATCTGGTCTGCTGATACTGCTTCCAAGAAAGCCTTGCTTTCCTTACCCTTTCAGGGTACATCCTTATATGGGCCAGATCTTAAGGATCTGATTAGTGAGGCCACAGGGGGTTAGAGTACACATCTGCCCTTGGTCCCCAGGAAGAAACCTCCTCTCAAGCGTAATGGGTTTTTTTGTCCCTTCCAGACTGAGACGCGTCCGGCAAACCAGGAGGTTCCATCAGCTCCACGTGCCCTCTCCAAGCCCAAACAGCAATGAAGCCCAAGGTCTCCTCCAAACCTAAGGCTTCCAAGACTTTTTCAGCATGACTCGCCAAACCCGGGTCCCGACTCGGCTGTGGGTGGCCATCTGCATCACTACCACGGCGTCTGGGAGGGTTCAATGGCCAACCTGTGGGTTTTACAGGTTTGTGACGGAAGGGTACAGGATACCTTTTGTTTCTCTTCCTCCCTTTCGCTTTTTTCCCTCTCATACACCCCAGGGCGCACAGAAACGCCGTCTGTCCAGTGGCGCTATCCAGGCCCTTCTGGACAAGGATGTTCTGGAGCCTGTTCCAGTTCAGGACAGAGGTATGGGTTTTTACTCAAACCTCTTTGTGGTCTCCAAGTAGGACAGCGGTTGTTGTCCCATTTTGGATTTGAAAGATCTCAATTCCTTTGTGATCAAGACTCATTATCACCAGGAGTCCCTAAGGACGATGATTGCTGCTATGTCCCCGGGGGAATTCCTTGCTTCTCTGGATCTTTACGACTCATATCTACACATCACCATTCATCCAGAGAGCCGGCAGTATCTCAGATTTGCCTGCAACCGAGGGCACTTTCAGTTTTCAGCTCTTCCCTTTGGTCTGACTACAGCTCCTCAAGTCTTCAATCGTATCCTGGGAGCTTTTGTAACTGTCCTCCACCGGGACGGCATTAGAGTTACTCAATACTCCATTCTGAAAGCCCCCTCTGTGGAACTTCTTCATCAGCAGGTTCAGGACTGCATTCATGCTCTCACCCATCACGGGTGGATCATCAACATGGACAAGTCGGATCTTGTCCCATCCAAGCGTCTGGTCTTCCTGGGCCTTCTCTTCGACACTCAGTAGAGCATGGTGTTTCTCACAGAGGAAGTGGCTCACCAGATCGCCCAAATAGTATCTGCTGTTCTGGCTCTCGATCCAGTTCCAGCCAAGAAGCTGTCCTCTCTAGTGGGGAAATTCATCTCCACCATAGAAGCAATCCCATTTGCCATGGCTCACACCAGGGAACTCCAGAGGTTCGGGATCCAGGTGTGCAGGGGCAGCTGGACCTTTTGAAGACGTCAGTGTCACTTCCTCTTCATGTAGAACTGAGTTTGTCCTGGTGGCTTGACCTCTCCAATCTGCTTAAGGGCAAGTCCTTCCTAGTATCCTTCTGGACCACGGTGACGACGGATGCCAGCCTCTCCGGATGGGGAGCGGTCCTGGGTCGCCTGAGTGCACAAGGTTGGTGGTCTCAGGAGGAATCTCTCCTTCCCATCAACGTGTTGGAGCTTCGGGCGATATTCCATGCCCTTTCTTCATTGGACTCCCCATCTGAAAGAATGACCAGTCCGGGTACAGTCAGACAATGCCACAGCCGTGGCCTACATCGTCAAGCAGGGCGGAACAAGAAGTCTTGCTGCTTGGTTAGAGGTCAGGGCTATTTTGTCCTGGGCAGAAGAACACGTTCCTGCCATATCCACAATACACATTCCAGGCGTAGCCAACATCACGGCAGACTTCCTTAGTCGACACACGGTGGACAGCAGAGAGTGGGAACTGCACCCAGAGGTGTTCTCCCTCATTGTTCAGAAGTGGGGTCTTCCTTGCATGGACCTGATGGCAACAAGACACAACCAGAAGGTGCAGAGGTTCTGCTCTCGCTGGACGGATCCTCTAGCTCTGGCGGTGGGTGCCATGTCCATTACTTGGTTATTTCCTCTGGCTTACATTTTTCCTCCTCTTCCCATGTTGCACAGGGTGTTGCTGAAATTGAGATTGGAATGCTGTTCAGTCATTCTGATTGCTCCATACTGGCCTTGGCAGGCTTGGTTTCTGGAGCTTCTGGATCTGTCAGTGGCAGAGCCATTCTGGCTCCCTTGCCGTCTGGATCTTCTTCTACAGGGTTACCTGTGGAAGGAGGATGTTCATCGTCTAGCTTTGACGGCTTGGAAATTGAATCCTCAATACTGAAGAAGAAGGGTTTTTCTTCTGGGGTGGTGGCTACTATGCTTAGTGCCCGCAAACCAGTTTCTTCTAAGGCCTACTGTCGTGGTTGGTCGACCTTCCTATCTTGGTGTGCTGATAGGGATCTCTCTCAGGATTTTGATCTGCCTCCGGTCCTGGCCTTCTTGCAGGATTGTGTGGATAAGGCCTCAGGTTGAGTTCCCTTAAGGTTCAGACTTCTGCTTTCTCTGTTTTCTTTCAGAGGTGCATTGCTATTCTTCCTGATGTCAAGGTTTTCTTCCAGGTGTTGTGCATACTCGTCCTGTCTTTAAGACTCCCGCTCCTCAGTGGGACCTTAAATTGGTCTTGGGTGTCCTTCAGCTCTCTCCCTTTGAGTCCTTGGCTACTATTCCTCTACGCCTGCTGACGTAGAAAACGGCTTTTCTCCTGGCGATCGTGTCTGTTTGCCATGTCGCGGAGTTACATGCTCTGTCTTGTAAACCACCCATTTTGGTGTTTCACAAAGACAAGGCGGTGCTTCACACTTCTCAGGAGTTTCTCCCGAAGGTGGTCTCTGAGTTCCACATTAATCAGGAGATTGTGGTGCCTTCTTTCTGCCCTGACCCTACCTCTGACAAGTAGAGGGATCTCCACTTGTTAGATGTGGTGTGTTGTCTTAAGTTTTATGTACATTGCAGAGAGTCAATTAGACAGTCTGACGTGCTGTTTGTCATTCCTGAGGGCCTCAGGGCAGGAAGACCTGCATCCAAAGTGACTATTACATTTTGGATCAAGTCCACTATTCGTAAGGCTTACGAGCTGAGGAAGAAGCCCGTTCCCTTTCGGGTTACGGCTCATTCTACCAGATCTATTGGGCTTTCAAGAATCAGGCCTCCGCTGATTAGTTGTGCAAGGCTGCCACTTGGTCATCTGTGCACACCTTTTCGGAGCACTACCGTATTGATATTCTGGCATTGGCTGACGCCAGCTTTGGGAGGAAGAACCTGGAGAGGCAGTCTTGCCTGTCTAGGATCTTTTTTGGTTCTTGGTGCTTCCTTCACTTTTGAGCCCTGGTGGCTGTAGTTCAGTGTGCTGTGTAACAGTTCTTGGGGTGTTGTTACCCCTGTTCAGTGTCCATTGACACTTCAGTTGTTTTGTTGGGCTATCTCTGATCTGATGGTTCATATTTGCTCTGGTGACTTTGGGGGCCTTGCGCCTGGTCCTTGCCTTATTTCCCACCTCTGGGAAACTCAATGGTTGGACATCCCAAAGTTACCAGTAACTTGTAATTGACGACAGAGAAGAGAGGATTTTAGTCTTACCTGTTAAATCCTTTTCTCTTAGTCCATACAGGTTACTGGTCTCCCACCCTGTCAAGGGACCATGCTTGGCTCTCCTGTGGCAGATTGTGGGGGTCCTTTGGGGTCATGGTCACAGGAGACTTCTCTCCCTTCCACTATCTAGTCAATAGTGTCTCAAATCTTTCTAGAGTTGTTTGGCTAGCTGCAGCTAAGGAGGGAAGGTAGGCTCCACCCCCTGAAATCAATTCTAGAATTGTTCCTACCTACTTAAAGGGGCGAATTGCTGTTCCCAGCACTTACTATGGAGGTCCATTATCTGTGACTCAGGCTTTCCCATAACGGGCATTATATAACAAAAAATGCCTTTTAGATATGAGTTGGCAGCTTAATTAACCACGAGTACAAAAGGGGTGAGCGAAGTATTGAGAAGCAATGCGCTACGCATCCCCCTGGGCCTCAAGGGGTTAAAAAAAAGGGGTTCAGCTGCTATAACTTTTGAGGAACTTGGTTTGGTAATGGCAAGATCCTTATCATTAATTTTTAAGGATTCACTATCATCAGGCAAAGTGCCCTGTGATTGGAGGAAAGGCGTTGTAGTATCAATATTCAAAAAGGGGGCGAGATCTAAACCATGAAATTATAGACCTGTGAACTTGACTTTAGTAGTGTGTAAGATATGAGAAGTGTTACAAGCTGATAGTATTCATGACTATGTGATGACCAACAGCATTATTCGTTGGAGTCAACATGATTTTATGAATAATAGATCATGTCAGACTAATTTACTTGCATTTAATGAAAGAGTAAGTGGTAATTTGGACAAGGGAATTGCTGTTGATGTAATATAAGGTAGAGAAGGGTTTCTCAGCGCTTTTCTGCGTTACACACTGGTATAAGGTACCTAATGCTGCCCCCAGTGGATCTTCTATCACAGATAATGTAGAGAAAAAAAAAAAAAGGGAAGGGTACTGGTGGCGCTTAAGGGACCTGAGTGTGCGGTGAAAGTCTTGTTAAATGTAAGATGTGAAATATGCACTAATGGTCAACATATGCAGGAGTGGAAACCGAGGTATCTTATACAGACATATAATGCAAATAAAACTTATAGCAACTATATATTATAGTAAAATGCAGTAGAATAATATATTATAATAAAATTAATATAGAAAAAACACTCCCGAGTTACGTGCGAACTGGATGGTATAAGTAAGTACTATCCAGACATAAGAGACTGTGTGTGAATTCCTTCTGTCCTAACCCTACTTCTGACAAAGAGAGGAATCTTCATCTGTTGGATGTTGGATGCTGTCTCAAGTTCTGCGTGCATCGCACTGAGTCCTTGAGGCAGTCTGACACTCTGTTTGTCATTCCTGAGGGTCCTATAGCAGGGAAGACTGCTTTCAAGGTTACCATCGCTTCTTGGATCAAGTCCATGATTTGTAAGGCTTTCGAACTTCGGAAGAAGCCTATACCCTTCAGGGTTACGGCTCATTTTCGAGATCTGTTGGGGCTTCTTGGACCTACAAGAACCAGGCCTCAGCTGATCAGTTGTGCAAGGCGGCTACTTGGTCATCTGTGCACGCTTTTTCTAAACACTATCGTGTGGCTGTGCTGGCATTGGCTGATGTCAGTTTTGGAAGGAAGATCCTGGAGGCAGCCTTGCCTGTGTAAGATCTCTTAGTCTCTCAGTAATCTTTACTTTTGAGCCCTGTTGGCTCTGGTTCAGTGTGCTGTGTACAGTTCCTGGTGTTTGTTTTACCCCTGTTCAGTGTCCGTTGACACTTTTCGGTTAGTGTTGAGCTGTTCATAATCTGTAGGTTCATTGGTGCTCTGGTGACTTTGGGGGCCTGCGCCTGGTCCTTGCCTTTCTTCCTGCCCTGGGGAACTTAATGGATGGACATCCCAAAGTTACCAGGAACCTGTATTGGACGACAGAGAAAATAGGATTTTAGTCTTACCTGTTAAATCCTTTTCTCTTAGTCCATACAGGTTACTGGTCTCCCACCCTGTCAAGGGACCATGCTTGGTGCCCCTGCGACAGAACTTGGGGGACCACTTTTGGTTTCATGCTCACAGGAGTCTTCTGTTTCCTCGCTGACTACTTGTAGTCATTGGTTCCAAAACTTACTGAACCTGAAACAGGAAGCTGTAGCTAAGGTTAGAGGGTAGGCTCCACCCCTGCACTCACTTCTCCGAATTGTTCCTGCCTACTTAAAGGGGAGGAGCGCCTACCTAAACTTACCAGTAACCTGTATGGACTAAGAGAAAAGGATTTAACAGGTAAGACTAAAATCCTATTATTTGGTGTGACCACCCTTTGCACTTAAAACAACATCAGTTCTTCTAGGTACACTTGCACACAGTTTATTAAGGAGCTCGGCAGGTAGGTTGTTCCAAACATCTTGGAGAACTAACCACAGTTGTTCTGTGGATTTAGGCAGACAGACTCGATGTTAAGATCGGGGGGGGGGTGCCTATACCATCACTTCCAGGACTCCTTGTTCTTCTTTACGCTGAAGATAGTTCTTAATAACTTTGGCTGTATGGGATTGTCATGCTGCATAATAAATTTGGGGCCAATCTGATGCCTCCTTGATGGTATTGCATGATTGAAAAGTATCGCATTGAGGAGACCATTAATTCTGACCAAATCCACAACCCCAAACTTGCAAGGAACCTCCACTATGCTTTCACTGTTGCCTGCAGACACTCATTCTTCTACCTCTCTCCAGCCCTTCAGCAAACAAACTGCCTTCTGCTACAGCCAAATATTTAAAATTTTGACTCGTCAGTCCAGAGCACCTGCTGCCATTTTTCTGCACCCCAGTTCATGTGTTTTCGTGCATAGTTGAGTCACTTGTTTCAACGTCTGAGGTATGGCTTCTTCTTGACATTAAACCTTCTTCAACAACCTCACCTTGTTAGCAGAGTTTGGCTGTTCCTCACCCAGGTTATTCCTCCTACACAGCTGTTTCTGTTTCAGTTAATGATTGTATTTCAAACTATATATTAAATTGATGATCATTAGCACCTGCCTGGTATAATTGTTTAATCATACACCTGACTATATGCCTTCAAAATCCCTGACTTTGTGCAAGTGTAACTATGTCCTAGAGGAATTGATGCTGTTTTGAAAGCAAAGGGTGGTCACACCAAATATTGATTTTGATTTAGGTTTTTCTTCTGTTCACTCACTATGCAGTTTATTAATTGATAAAACTGAACTATTATCATGTCAATTTTTGAAAACATTCTCACTTTACAGCATTTTTTCACACCTGCCTAAAACTTTTGCGCAGTACTAATATACAAGCATTGTGTTGACGGTGTTGCCCATCGTATTTTTTGTATGTATTATTTGTGATTGAAATGCATGTGTGTATGACAGCGTACATGGTGATCTATGGCTACCAGTGGGCAAGGGAACAAGGCTGGGGGACAGGCATCTACCAGCTGCCCCCAGCCTTGTCTTGTTCTCTTGCCACTGGTAGGCACAGATCCCAATTTTAAATCTGACCATGTAGACTTTTTTTTTTCCCCTTGCCCCCTGGTAGCCCCAAATCCCCATGGATGCACTGCCTGGGCAAAAGATCAAGGCTGTGTATGTGGGGCTTTGTGATATCACTTGGACCAGGCTGATATCGCTGCCATGGAGTCAAGCTAGGGCGCTTAGATATTTTTTAAGAATATGTTTAGTATAATTTCTGCCCCCCCATGCCACCTGCAATTGATCACCTATGCAATAGGATTGGAGATCAATGTGGTGACCTGGAAGGCTCTCAACACCTTCCTCTACCTCCTCCTTTTCACCCAGTGTTCTACGTATGTCCGAGTTGAGTAGGAGGATCTTCAAGACCCACTCTGATCATGTGTTTAGGATCCTCCTACACATCCTGGGCATTCGTAGAACACCGGATTGAAGAGGAGAAGAGAGAGGAAGGCTGTGATCACCTTCCTGGTCGCCACATTGATCACCTATTCTTTTGGAAAATAATCAATGGCAGCGCTTATTGCCTTTAAAAAAATAATTTAAAAAACGGAGCACAGTGCAGGATTAAAAGATCTTACACAATGTGCTTTTTTTATATGTACACATGATCGTACCCATGCTAATGGGAGCGATCCTGTGTATAAAATGTGAAAACCTGAGCTGCAAACCACCACGTTCGTGTGTATCCTGTCACCATACATGGAAGAGAATGGGGACAGGACACACGCACACAGACGCAGGAAGAAGGAAATTAGCATATCCCTTCCTTACTGCCACCCCGCGGTGTGGCAGTCATGGACAGAGAATTATCAATCACATGACGTCCTACTTTTTTATAGTATAAGATTGATGGAAAAACATTCCTTAGGTCTTATGGACCTCCTCCTGTTTGTGTCCTTTGATACATGAGGAGGAACAAGATGTAGCAGTTCATCATGTGCTAACTGACATTCAATAATGGTTGAATAATTTGTCTGGAAACGTGTGGCGCTTACCAGATAGCAGTTGGAACTACCCTTTGGAGAACCATATTGGGTTTGTTGGATGAATCCAGTGTTTTATAGTTATTAACTTCTTACCTCTTGTCCTGGCTAATAGGCCAAAGAAGCAATAGAAAGAAAAAAAAAAAAAAAAAGAAAGCTTGGTGCAACAGCACTGCAGATATTTTCCTTTCTTTCTAGAAGGGAAAAATGCTTGAAAATTAAGCATAGACATGCTAGTAGTGCTGCACGAAAACAGTTTTACAAATGCCAGTGGCAAAGCACAGTATAAGTTATTGCGGGATATTTACTGGCTTGCCGTTGTCTGCCCGCAAAACAGACTTGCTGGGCTAATATAGATACAACTAGTGTAAAAGTCAGTGTACACGGGCCAAGGTCCAGGTGATGCTAACCCTTTGAGTGCCACAGGGTACACAACGCATTGCTTTGCAATGCGTTGCGTACCCCTCTGGCACTCAAAGGGTTAAGAGTCTGGTTGTGCCGCAGACGCAGTCATGCACTGTAGAGACTGCCCGAAAGCACAGAATGCTCGCAGCACAGAACTCCCAGCATTCCTACACCTCCCAGCACAGAACTCCCAGCATTCCTACACCTCCCACCATTCCGTGCTTCCAGCATTCCTACACCTCCCAGCACAGAACTTCCAGCATTCCATGCAATCAGCATTCCTACACCTCCCAGCCTTTTGTGCATTCAGGCAGTCTCTACTGCGCATGACGGCTTCTGACAAACATCTTAGCGAATTATTATATAGGATTACTTTCGCAAAGAAAAGTACATTAATAAGTTGTCAATATTTTATTTCATGTCCCCGCTAATAGCATAGTGTTTATTGTTAAAAAAAACAAATGTTGTACTGAGGAATATACCAGCTTGCCACTATCGGCCTACAAAGTTTAATTACTGAGCTAATTTTATAGATACCATTGTTCCCACAAAGAAAGATATATTGTCAAAGTTTATTTCTGTGTCATGATTAGCTCTTCACTTATCTCGTCAGTATTTTTTTAAAATTTTGTATTATTATTATTATTAGTCATGTTTCCTATGTCTAAGACCTAACTTGCGTGTAGTTCAAAAGTTATCGAGAGAGAGAGAGATCCCCCGCCTGCCCCTTCTGGCCGCCTCCCACTGAATCTCTAATCAGGTCGTGCGTCTCGACGGCTGCAGCGAAAGACAAACTAAAGTAAGTATAAGTGAAATCCTTCCCCACTTGATGAATGAGGGCAGGATTTCCCTTTGCTTACTGAAGTTTGTCCCTTGCTGCAGCTGACCTGACCAGCCTGCAGATTCAGCATGATGTGGATCATTATCTCTTCATAGCTTTTGAACTACATACAAGTAAGGTCTTAGACTGTTACTTTTAATATAAAGAAGACTCTGCAAATGAATTTTAAAGAGACATTACTAACCCTTGAAGTGCCTAAGGATTTGAGCTTAATCCGGTATTAAAAGATCCTAAATGGGTGTTAAACATATGCTTTAACTCCTGGAGTGCCTAAGGATTTTAATTAAATCAAGATACATTTATGTGCTCTTTATATAATTACGTTTATACAGATTGGAGTTCCCTGTCTAAACGACAATTATGTCAGTATGTAGGGTATATCTTGTCAAACCGCTTGTGTTGATTTGACTTTTAATAACCCTTCATTTGTTGCCGAGATATATAATGGCTTAATTTTATTTGGAGCATTAGAACGTATCCAAATGGTACCTCTGGATCATAACGCCTCTTCAAAACTACATGGTTGGTATTACGGGTGTAATAACACACACACACAACTTGCTTTACTATGGCGCTAAAATCTAATGGCCCCTCTGAATTTGTTTACATTAGAAAAGAGATGTCTAAGGGGTGATAGGATTACTATTTACACACACATTCAATACAAGGAACTCTCCAAGGAACTATTTACTCAAAGTGCTGAGCTAAGAACGAGATGTCATCCATTAAGATTAAAGGAAAGGCTCTTTGGACTAAAAAAAAGGCAGGTCTTTACAGTAAGGGCAGTAAAGTTTCTTTGTCTTGGGATGCTGTGCTTGCAGATACTGTAATTGCTTTCAAAAAAGTAATGGATACCTATCTAGCACAGAACAATATTGAACAGATGACTACAATGCAGATAGGATGTTGATCCGGGGAGCTATCTGACTGCCACTTGAAGTCAGGATGGAATGTATTACCCACTTGGGTCTAAACTGGCAATGATTCAACGGGTGATTTCACATGGGCTGGACTTGATGGATGGATATCTTTTTTTCAGCATCATCTACTATGTTACTATTATTATTTTTTATTTATATAGCACCAACTAATTCCGCAGAGCTGTACAATAGGGAGTAGACATACAGAGATATTAAATAGTACAAATCCGATGTGGAGAACAGAAGTTCCGTAGGGCCCCCTGCTGGTGAGTGCTGACAGTCTAGACTGAGGAAGGAAGGTATACTGTGAATATTTCCCTTGCTCCTTGGTTCAAGAAATAAGCTTTTCAGTCTGTTCTGGATGTCATGTCCATGGAGTTTCTCTCTCGTTTTCCCCTCTCTTTTCCATGGAAGAGGACATGACAGTGGCTGGATGTTTTTTTTCAAACAGAAAGAGGTCTAAGCCTGCTTTACCCTTTAACCCCTTAACGACCCTTGATGGTCCTGGCACGTCATGAGTAGATTTGCGTTAAGGACCCATGACGTGCCAGGACCGTCATGGAATTCAGGGCTCCCCGCGTGGCTGCACGCCGTTCGGGGAGCCCTGAAACTAAATCGCTAAATAAATAAATGGTCTTTGGTCCTTAAGTGACGGCCACATGTGTGATCGGCTGTCCTTAAAGGGTTAAGGACCAGAGGGGTATGCAGTGCATTGTGTGTGTGTGTGTGTGTGTCTCTTGTGGTCCTGCATGTGCATGTCCTCCTCCTTGGACATAACTTTCACAACTGATTGGAGATGTTATCTGAGCAAGGAAAATTTCAGAGACGCCATGAGTATTTTCTGGTCGAGGTAAGATATCTTAAATGACAGCTGTCCAGTATATGCCTTATATTAAAGGAGAAATAACACATCTTAATAATAACCCCTTGTACCTGTCTATTGCCAGAAAATCCTAAGGGCCCCTTTGAATTTTGCCCTTGTACGTTTGTTGAATACGCTTTTAATCATTCATGGATGTCATGTCCAAGGAGGCGGACATGACAGTTGCTAACAAGACAGCAGAACCTCACTCTCTTCTCACTTCACATGGTAAATGTTTAACCCTTCAGAGCCTAGAGGGGTGTTCTTAAAGAATATGAAAAACTTGCCATGACATATAGGGCTGATAATGATAATGTTGTTCCCATTGTTCTTTTGTTCCCACAAAGAAAGATATATTGTCACAGTTTATTTCTGTGTCATGATTAGCTCTTCACTTATCTCGTCAGTATTTTTTTTTAATTTTGTATTATTATTATTATTAGTCATATTTCCTTTGTCTAAGACCTAACTTGCGTGTAGTTCAAAAGTTATCGAGAGAGAGAGATCCCCCGCCTGCCCCTTCTGGACATGACAGTTGCTAACAAGACAGCAGAACCTCACTCTCTTCTCACTTCACATGGTAAATTTTTAACCCTTCAGAGCCTAGAGGGGTGTTCTTAAAGAATATGAAAAACTTGCCATGACATATAGGGCTGATAATGATAATGTTGTTCCCATTGTTCTTTTGTTCCCACAAAGAAAGATATATTTCAACAAAGACACGAGAAAAATTTGTAGGTGTCATTAGAATGAGCTAGCCATTAACAGAAGGACTTTCCTAGAGAAGTGTCATTTAACCCTTTCAGTGCCAGATGGGTATGCAATGCCTTTGCAGTGCCTTGCATACCCCTCTGGCCCTCAAAGAGTTATACAGAAGTCATTTACTCCCCACCTTCTTTCTGCATTCAAACTCTGCTGTAACCTGTAACTAAGTGGGGCAGTTTAGTGTTTCTCCAAGGACATAGTGCCTCCTTAAACTGATTTAGTTGTGTGACTAATATGCTCATTCTTTTTGCAGTTCATTTGGATCCAGGGTTGCCTTCTTGCGAGAAAATGCCTCCTAATAAAGCACAAAATAACGATGAAATAAAGATTGCGTCTTCAGACAGCGAAGTAGAAATTGTGGGTGTTCAGGAACATGCAAGGTATGTGGGTTTAGAGTTCATTGTGCTTGTTAGAACACAGAGAGGTGCGCTGGATATGACAGTGGCATTACATGGGGAAAATGGAAGTCTGAGCCTACTGTCTGTCCCCTTTTGGTGCTCAGAGATTGGACGTCTGCTTTGGGGTGAGCTGTTCTTCAGAGGTGAATGTCTGTGTGGATCACGCACTGCTTGGTAGAAATGTTGGGCCAGTTCTGGATCGCTGGAGGGGAATTCATGAAAATTAGAGCAATTCTGAGGCAAGCCAACTATACCGTACTAGGCAAGAAAAAAAAAATCAGCAATGAACAACCTGAGGCTCTCCAGCTGTTTAGGTCTACAATTTTCATAATTTAAAGCCAGTCGATGGCTGGGTGGGGATGCCAGGAATGATGATAGTTCTGGACAACAGAAGGGCTACTGGTTGTCCAGTACTGATTTAACACTTCAATGCTATGTGTGTTACACTTTGGATGCTAGCCTTGTTTCACTGTTTAATGCGCCCATGAGGACTATGTAATTTGTGTTTGATTTCCTGGATAGAATAAACATTCTCTTGGTACAGTGTGTAACTGTATAACCCCTATCCTATAATATGAAATGCCAGATGTATGTTTGTCTGAAGCAGTCATGCGCAGTAAAGACTGCTCGAACGCCGGCCAAGCAGTCATGCGCAGTAGAGACTGCTTTAATGCCGGCCAAGCAGTCATGCGCAGTAGAGACTGCCCGAACGCAGGCCAAACAGTCATGCACAGTAGAGACTGCCCAAACGCAGGCCAAACAGTCATGCACAGTAGAGACTGCCCGAATGCAGGCCAAACAGTCATGCACAGTAGAGACTGCCCAAACACAGGCCAAGCAGTCATGCGCAGTAGACACTGCCCGAACGCAGGCCAAGCAGTCATACACAGTAGAGACTGCACGAACACAGGCCAAGCAGTCATGCGCAGTAGACACTGCCCGAACGCAGGCCAAGCAGTCATACACAGTAGAGACTGCACGAACACAGGCCAAACAGTCATGCGCAGTAGAGACTGCCCGAACGCAGGCCAAACAGTCATGCGCAGTAGAGAGTGCCCGAACACAGGCCAAGCAGTCATGCACAGTAGAGAGTGCCCGAACACAGGCCAAGCAGTCATGCACAATAGAGACTGCCCAAACACAGGCCAAACAGTCATGCGCAGTAGAGACTGCCCGAACGCAGGTCAAGCAGTCATGCACAATAGAGACTGCCCAAACACAGGCCAAACAGTCATGCGCAGTAGAGACTGCCCGAACGCAGGTCAAGCAGTCATGCACAGTAGAGACTGCCCGAACACAGGCCAAACAGTCATGCGCAGTAGAGACTGTCCGAACGCAGGTCAAGCAGTCATGCGCAGTAGAGACTGCCCGAACACAGGCCAAACAGTCATGCACAGTAGAGACTGTCCGAACGCAGGCCAAACAGTCATGCACAGTAGAGACTGCCCGAATGCAGGTCAAGCAGTCATGCGCAGTAGAGACTGCCCGAACACAGGTCAAGCAGTCATGCGCAGTAGAGACTGCCTGAACGCACAGTGGCTTTTACACTAGTTTTTTATAAATAGGAAAGGAAAAAAATATCACAATTCTGCGCATATTCATTTGCACACAATTGCCATTTGTCATCAAATACTGCTAACTACATTTTGATACTTCTCTCTTTTACAGAAGTAACCTGTATATTTAGGCTTTCCATGTACTTTGGCACCTATGGGATCAAAAATACAAGATTATATTTAACTCTCTTTACATTTTATCTTTTGTGAGGTGCATGTTGGAGGCATGCACAGGAGCAATAACAGTGTCCCTTTAAATGTAAATCCTGTGACAGCTAGTCACAGGGTTCATGTTAAAGGGGAAGTAACACATACTAATAGCTACCCCCTACTTACCTTACTATGGACAGAAAATCAAATGGCCTCCTCTAAATTATGCCCTTGCACCTTTGTTCAAGAGATAACATCTTCAATCAGTCCTGAATGTCAGGTCCATGGAAGAGGACGTGACAGTTGCTGGCAGTTTTTTTTGGGTTTTTTTTTTCCCCAAACTGAAGCAGGCAGAGTGCATGTGCCTACTTAACCCTTTAAAGACCAGAGGGGTGTGACACTCATTGCAAAGCAGTCCTGCTAGCAGCTGTAATGTCCACCTTCATAGACATGACATCCATGACTGACTGAAAATGTTATCTCTTTATCAAAGTAGCAAGGAAAAATGTATAGAGACCATTAGAATTTCCTGGCCATAGTAAAGTAAGTAGGGAGTTATTATTAGGTGGGTTTATTTCACCTTTAAGATGTTTTATTTTAAGCTTTACTAAAGGGAATGGATTCACTCTGTTCCCGATACTAAGAAGGAAGCCAAGCTGTCTCTGACAGCCTAGCTTTCTCTCTCTTATGCATACAGGAGGATTCTGTCAGTGTGGACATCGCACCCTGATCACTACTTTACTGCGTTCCGGGTTACATTAAAAATAAACACAATTGCAATTTAACCTCTTGACTGCTAATGACAATGTGTTGGAGTTGTCTGTTGTGTCCATCTTTTATATTCTTTTCTTCCCATACTCATACCCATAAACGCACAGCTGAATTCTGATGGACAGACAATATGTTTATGAAATCAAGTCATTGAGGCTGAAGTACTAAGAAGAACTGGATTGATTTTGGAGTAAACTATCTGTGCACTGTAGGGTACATATAAAATGTTTGAACTAAACCACTTTTCACATATATTGTATCAGCCATTTTTGTTTAGGTGTATAGATTATGCTAATTAAGGCCCAATACAGGCACTTGCTGCCCTACATTGTCTTCTCCACACTGAAACCTATCCCATTCAGGGACTACTAGGAAACGTGACCTGGGGCCCATGCTCTGAAAGCCATATCAACCTGGGCAGATGTATTGAGGGCCTACAATGCTGTTACCTGCAAACACATTAAATCCGACATCTAAAGAGGCCAGATCACCAGCCTGTATACCGTCCACTCACTTGAATTCTCTTTTGCATCACTCATCTACAACCCCATCACGATCTCATTGTTCACACACAGTGTTTTTGTCACAAACAGACCTGCTATTTGACTGTACTACTGCACTGAAAAGCACTTATATCTGCTACCCACTGAAGGAGGCAGTTACACCCCGCAGCACTTTTGTCACACACACCCCCACCACACCACACCACACACACACACCTTCTTCTAGACTATGAGCCCTTTGATCCTTTTGTTTTCTATGTTCCATTTGTACTGTTTTGTGTCTCTGTATGTCTGTTCCCTTTTGTACGGTGCTGAGGAGTTGCGGCTATATAAATAAATAAAAATAATCTCTGAAGAGGCGAAGCTTTAAAGTACAGATGCAGAACAAAATTAATTGGACCGGTGTTTGACTGTCAGTGGTAGTGCTGTGTGTGAGGGCACTTTGCTCTATTCAGCTGTCACCAGTTGGAGTGAGAGATTCACACTTGCTCCAAAGGACACATTCATAGTAAGACTGAATCCTGCGCACCTCCTGATGAAGACACATTCGTAGTAAAACTGAATCCTGAGCACCTCCTGATAAAGACACATTCGTAGTAAAAAAATTAATCCTGACCACAGCCTGATGAAGACACATTTGTAGTAAGACTGAATCCTGAGCACAGCCTGATGAAGACACGTTTGTAGTAAAACTGAATCCTGCGCACCGCCTGATGAAGACACGTTTGTAGTAAAACTGAATCCTGAGCAAAGCCTGATGAAGACACATTTGTAGTAAGATTGAATCCTGAGCACAGCCTGATGAAGACGCATTCATAGTAAAACTGAATCCTGAGCACCTCCTGATTAAGGCACATTCGTAGTAAAACTGAATCCTGAGCACCTCCTGATGGAGACACATTCGTAGTAAAACTGAATCCTGAGCTCAGCCTGATGAAGACTCATTTGTAGTAAAACTGAATCCTGAGCTCAGCCTGATTAAGACATATTCTAGTAAAACTCAATCCTGAGCACCTCCTGATGAAGACACATTTGTAGTAAGACTGAATCCTGAGCACAGCCTGACGTAGTAAGGCTGAATCCTGAGCGCAGCCTGATGAAAACACATTCGTAGTAAGACTGAATCATGAGCACAGCCTGATGAAGACACATTCGTAGTAAAACTAAATCCTGAGCACCTCCTGATGAAGACACATTCGTAGTAAAACTGAATCCTATGCACAGCCTGATGAAGACACATTCGTAGTAAAACTGACTCCTGAGCACAGCCTAATGAAGACACATTTGCAGTAAAACTGAATCCTCAGCTCAGCCTGATGACGACATATTCGTAGTAAGACTGAAACCTGAGCACTGCCTGGTGAAGACACATTTGTAGTAAGACTGAATCCTGAGCACAGCCTGATGAAGACACGTTTGTAGTAAGACTGAATCCTACGCACCGTCTGATGAAGACACATTTGTAGTAAGACTGAATCCTGATCATCTTGTGATGAAGACACATTTGTAGTAAGACTGAATCCTGAGCACAGCCTGATGAAGACACATTCGTAGTAAGGCTGAATCCTGAGCACAGCCTGATGAAGACTCATTCACATTCGTAGTAAAACAGAATCCTGAGCACCTCCTGATGAACACACATTTGTAGTAAGACTGAATCATGAGCACAGCCTGATGAAGACATATTCGTAGTAAGACTGAATCCTACGCACCGCCTGATGAAGACACGTTTGTAGTAAGACTGAATCCTGAGCATCTCGTGATGAAGACACATTTGTAGTAAAACTGAATCCTGAGCACAGTCTGATGAAGACACGTTTGTAGTAAGACTGAATCCTGAGCACAGCCTGATCAAGACTCATTCGTAGTAAGGCTGAATCCTGAGCACAGACTGATGACACATTTGTAGTAAGGCTGAATCCTGAGCATCTCGTGATAAAGACACATTTGTAGTAAGACTGAATCCTGAGCACAGCCTGATGAAGACACGTTTGTAGTAAGACTGAATCCTACGCACCGTCTGATGAAGACACATTTGTAGTAAGACTGAATCCTGATCATCTTGTGATGAAGACACATTTGTAGTAAGACTGAATCCTGATCATCTTGTGATGAAGACACATTTGTAGTAAAACTGAATCCTGAGCACAGCCTGATGAAGACACATTTGTAGTAAAGCTGAATCCTGAGCTCAGCCTGATGAAGCAGAATAAGAGCAAAGTGCCAGCATACACTCCTCTCTACCACTGACACCTCTTAGGGGAAGGAAAGAAAGCATCTGCACCATCCCAGCAGGTGACAAACTCCAGTGAGTTTATCTTAATTGCATAACCCTTTTAGTGCCAGAGTTGTACGCAACGTTGTGTATCTTTCTGGCACTGAAGGAGTTATTGATAAGATGCGTGTGCAGAGCATTGCAAAACAATGTGTTACACACCCCTATTGTCCTTGAGGTGTTTATCTACTTTAACAGCATCTTTCTCAGTGTTCCTTGCTCCCTTGTATTTGGACAGTTTCATTAACCTTTTGAATGCCAGATGGGTTTCGTAATGTGGTGTTATACTCCTTCACACTTGGCTCCTCCCCCTTTGTGTTAGACTCCTCCCCTTCATGATTGCCCCCCCCTTCACTCCCCTTCCTTCATACTTCCTTCATGCTTCTCCCTTTCATTCTCACACCCCCACCTTTAGCTCTTTTTACCCTGTACTCACTGAGGTCCTTATGCCTTATCCTCATAATATATACGCGCATGATGTACTACGTAGAATTGCAGCACATTTTTGGGCAAACCAATTGCACATAGGAGGCAAATAAAAATATTCAGACTTTCCATTGGAATTTTTATCCCTTTAAATGAAACGTCACACCCCTTACGATGTGCTGGGGATAAATGTCAGAGTGGTAAGGGAGATGACTTAACTGCCCTCAGATGCACACAAGGATCAGAAGATAGGTTTCAAGCTATCACAGAGATATAAGTGCCCCTCTATTAATAGTTAGTATAGCACTAATCATTGAAATACTGTTATAATGTTTATTAAGTTCCGGCATTATATGGAAACATAAGTTCTTCTGAGACTCACCTCAAGACGACAGTACAGACATCTTGCCGAAGAGGGATCTGTGTGCCTGCACTGTCCATCCCTGTCTCCTCACTGATAGGTTATTTGCCAAAGGGGAAGTTGCATTGTACCATATGGTACAAGCAGGAATGGACGCAGGTACACGGATCGCTTTTTGGCAAGATGTCAGCATTATAACAGTATTTAAATGATTAGCGCTATACTAACTATTAATAGAGTGGCACTTATATCTCTGTGATAGTTCTGCTTCACTGTATTTATATTTGTCTCCATTGTATACATCAACATTGATTTTCAGTAGAAAAATGACTGACTCCTACTATTTCAATGCTGGATACTAGATTGTAAAATATTCACCCAGCCCTGCCTTTCAGTGATAGGGTAGGAAGGCAATGTGCTGTTGTAGTGTCAGTGAGAGGGGAGGTAATGTAGGACCAAGACTGGAATTGTCTTCATTAGCATACTCTATACATCCAAAGATGTAAATGGCTAATACAACACACACTTTATTTTGAAAGCATTTTCAAAATCTCCAAATTTTAATTTAGGTGGTAGTATCCCTTTAAATGGGGTTTTTGACATGTGGAATGTGCCATTCATCTCTGGTGCATTGCAAAACATTCAAAGGTGTTAACATCCCCATCTAAATGAATTGAAACCTCAGAGGCTGAAGTGGAGGCAGTCCTGATAAATGCACAAGATCTCTCAGTTCTTATCTCAACACAGAGCAGTTCAACAGACTGACCAGGGCTCGGGTTCAGGATCCGGAACGGGACATCAGATCACAAGACTGCTCCATTTCCTGATAGGGGTTTTTTTTTTTGACCATCATGTTTTGTCTCTTGTTGATAGCTTTTTGAATCGATTCTCCATTGCTGACATGTTTTCAGCGCATAAAAAGAAGAGAGCTGCAGAGATCATACAGGTGTAAGAAACCATTTAAAACCCACAAGTGTTATGACATAGGAGAGAGTTTACAGAAAATGACCTGAAGGATTTCTGACTTCTTTCTTGCTTCTGATCAAGAATCGTTTACTAGCTGCTTGCCCAGAACCGATGCTATTATCCACTTTGGCAATTCTTGATCATGTGAAGACCTGACCTTCACCACCACCAGTTCCCTGCAAGAACTTACAATGAACGTGTTAAAAATGATATAGAGTCTGCTGCAAGATTACATGAAGGTGAGTTAAAACTGCTTTAGGAAAAATGCATTGAGGCCACATACATGAATAAAAAGGACCAATTCTAGGGTGAACCAGTTAAAACATTCCCATTGACTTAAATGGATCGTTTAACCCTGTGAATGCTAGAAATGTTTTCTACACTTTGCTTCACTGGGAATTTTTATTTATTCTTTATAGTACAATTGGTTTGCTCCAGAACTGCAGAATTGTTTTGTCTTTTAGAATATGGCCCGAGGTATTATTATCTTTTAGAATATGGCCCGAGGCATTATTATCTTTTAGAATATGGCCCGAGGCATTATTATTTTTTAGAATATGGCCCGAGACATTATTATCTTTTAGAATATGGCCCGAGACATTATTATCTTTTAGAATATGGCCCAAGGTATTATTATCTTTTAGAATATGGCCCGAGACATTATTATCTTTTAGAATATGGCCCAAGGTATTATTATCTTTTAGAATATGGCCCGAGACATTATTATCTTTTAGAATATGGCCCGAGGCATTATTATCTTTTAGAATATGGCCCGAGGTATTATTATCTCTTAGAATATGGCCCGAGGTATTATTATCTTTTAGAATATGGCCTGAGGTATTATTATCTTTTAGAATATGGCCCGAGGTATTATTATCTTTTAGAATATGGCCCGAGGCATTATTATCTTTTAGAATATGGCCTGAGGTATTATTATCTTTTAGAATATGGCCCGAGGTATTATTATCTTTTAGAATATGGCCCGAGGCATTATTATCTTTTAGAATATGGCCCGAGACATTATTATCTTTTAGAATATGGCCTGAGGCATTATTATCTTTTAGAATATGGCCCGAGGTATTATTATCTTTTAGAATATGGCCCGAGGTGGTATTATCTTTTAGAATATAGACCGAGACATTATTATCTTTTAGAATATGGCCCGAGGTATTATTATCTTTTAGAATATAGACCGAGACATTATTATCTTTTAGAATATGGCCCGAGACATTATTGTCTTTTAGAATATAGACAGAGGTATTATTATCTTTTAGAATATGGCCTGAGGTATTATTATCTTTTAGAATATGGCCCGAGGTATTATTATCTTTTAGAATATGGCCCAAGGTATTATTATCTTTTAGAATATGGCCTGAGGTATTATTATCTTTTAGAATATGGCCCGAGACATTATTATCTTTTAGAATATGACCCGAGACATTATTGTCTTTTAGAATATGGCCCGAGACATTATTGTCTTTTAGAATATAGACAGAGGTATTATTATCTTTTAGAATATGGCCCGAGGTATTATTATCTTTTAGAATATGGCCTGAGGTATTATTATCTTTTAGAATATGGCCCGAGACATTATTATCTTTTAGAATATGGCCCAAGACATTATTATCTTTTAGAATATGGCCCGAGACATTATTGTCTTTTAGAATATAGACAGAGGTATTAGTATCTTTTAGAATATGGCCTGAGGTATTATTCATCATTTTTTTCTTAGATAGCACAGGTGTATGTATACATATATATATATATATATATATATATATATATATATATATATATATATAATTATAGTGATTATAGGGAGGAGATTCTCGCAATTAAATGATACATGCACTTATCAATCTTTACCATCTGATCCTCTGATTAAATGTAAACATCATATTGACAGTAGCCTACAAATGGCATTGAGCAGTGGCTGGATAGATGAGCCTACTTTTGGATTTCTTAAGGTGGAACACCCGGTGTGTCCCATTTTATACACCTTACCTAAAATACATAAGAATTTAAATAAACCACCTGGACGCCCAATAGTATCCGCAAGAGGCTCACTATTACAGCCTCTGGCCCAATTTCTGGATTTTTGGCTCCAACCAGCAGTGAAACTGGTACCCTCATACATACAGGACACCACTGACTTTATTAATAAGATCAGTGTTTTGTCCCTGGTTGATGAGAACGTACTACTAGTAACTATGGACGTCAATTCTCTTTATACCATTATC
Organism: Rhinophrynus dorsalis; assembly: GCA_037306005.1. Classification (NCBI taxonomy): domain Eukaryota; kingdom Metazoa; phylum Chordata; class Amphibia; order Anura; family Rhinophrynidae; genus Rhinophrynus; species Rhinophrynus dorsalis. The sequence goes on from CM074718.1 coordinate 674,965,758, forward strand.
CCTATTCAGGATGGCATTGATTGTTCTTTAAGAGCATTATCCCAATTAACTGCTACTCACAAAAGACCACCCCTGGAGTTCCTGAAGACTTTACTCACTTACTGTTTGACATACAACTACTTTCGGTTTGAATTAAAATACTTTCTTCAGATCTCAGGGACTTCCATGGGTTCAAATGTGACCCCAGCATTTGCCAATCTTTACATGGCAGAATATGAGAAGATTCACTTTGCTCCTCTTTTCAATTCGCATATTCTATTTTTTGCACGTTATATCGATGATGTGTTCCTCCTATGGAAAGGCGATACGGTAAGCTTTGTCACATTTGCAAATCAACGTAATTCTCTAAACAACCCTGTTAGATTTTCTTGGGATTTTCATCTACGGGAGGTACACTTCCTTGATTTAACAGTATTTCGTGATCATGATCACCTAGGTACCACCAATTTCCATAAAATGACGGATCGAAACACTCTTCTTTATTACCAGAGTTTTCATCCTAGACATACCAAATCAGGGGTACCTTATTCACAATTCCTACGAATCATATGCAACAATTCCAATAGACAACAAGCCTCTATACAAGCGAAGGAACTGTTCCAACGATTCTTACAAAGAGGATATCAAGAGATACATCTGCAACAGGCCCTTGACCGTGCTTTCACATTTTCACAGAATGATTTACTCATTCCTAAAACTAATAAAAGCAAAGAAGATAGATTGGTCTTTACATCCACCTTCACTCCCAAGAGTACTTTAGTACAACAAGCTATCAGCAATCGCTGGGAAATTCTCGCGGGAGATCCCACATTACCACGGACATTTAAAACACAGCCGATATTAAGTTACCGTAGGAGCTCAAATTTACGTGATCTTTTAGTTTTAACAGACCCTAGGCATTGCTATACTAGCTCCTATTCATCCTGGCTATCGAGTGAGAAAAATGGATGTTATAAATGTACTGGTTGCATCACCTGTCGGAGTCTAATCACAGGTGATTTTTTCAAACATCCTCACACTAGTAAGAAAATACCCATAAAATTTCGTCTTACATGCACCAGTAAGTTTGTGGTTTACTTCATAATCTGTCCTTGCAGCTTGATGTATATCGGTAAGACAATCACTCCTTTTAAGGAAAGAATTGCTAACCACCGTACAACCATAAGACAAGCTATTCAAACACGTCAAAGTGACAAACCAGTGGCAAAACATTTTATTACAGCAAATCACGCCTTGGCAGATCTCAAATATATGCTCATAGACCATCAACCAAAACTACCGAGAGGAGGCGACAGGAACAAAAAATTGATGCAGAGGGAGGAGCGTTGGATACACAGATTAAATACGCTCATCCCCAGAGGTCTTAATGACAAAACTAACTATTCCTGTTTCTACTGAAGAATGTACTGGGATAGTAGACCTCCTTTAATACAGGAGAGTCGAATCTTTTGTCCCGGTACAGCGCCTTTACAGGAATATGGTCAGAGGAATCCATGCTCTGTGGCATGTCTCCAGGGAGAGGTGGGCATAGATCCCTGTTAGGGTGTTGCCATACCAAACACCCCCCACAAGAGGACTACATGTCAAGAGCATTAATGTAATAACCTCTGATCTCCTGCTTGTCGGAACATGTATACACTATGGTCCTATTGTGAGCCCCTCCAGGGTGGGGTGGGCATAGATCCCAAATAATATTGGGTGTTGCCATTAACACCCCCCTGTAATAGGACTGGGCTCACTGGACCTTATAATCTCACAATTGTCTGTTGGTGACTTTTGACAACCTATTAGGGTGATTGCTGTACATATATTCTTTCATCATAATATTTATTCATCATAGATGCAATATTGCACTGGTTTTAAGATGTCATTCTTTTGTGGATCTGTTCAGCACATTACATGGATTTATCACTCATATGTACACTCATTGCTCAAGCAGCTGTCAAGTGCGTTGAACTACAATGGTATCGCACTGTATAGTCTGTAGCGCTGTATTTGTATTTCACATATGCCCTCTATTTATACATTTGTTATATCGCTGCTGCTTGGAATGCAGAATCATAAAGGGATTCAGTGATCCAATCGAACTACAAAGAATCAGTCTTCACCCACATTTTATCTGATTCTGTTGCCTAAGCGCACATTAACTATATCGACATGGTTTATTTAACCATTTAACCACATAATATTTACATCGCACAGCGCTCCAACTGTACTTCACTGGTATTTGTTCCATCAATCACTAGTATCGTCCTTTGCTTTCAGTCTTTACACTTATTTGTTACAAACAGTGTAGTTGTCTACCGTTATATGTGATACATATAACTAGCTCAATGTGCTTGGTGTAAACATTATGCATTTGCGAACATATTTAGTTTCACATTCGCATACTTTTGGTTCATAGTTTGCTTCACCAAAGCACTTGTGAAGTGCTGTTAACTCTGTAGGCTTCCCATTAATTTCGATTTCATGCACGCTATTTTTATTGCACCTGTCTATCTTTTCATTTATTTATTTCAAGCTAGCAGTTTGGGTTAGTGAGAGTATCGCAGCTTCTCTTTAATTTCAGCTTTATCTTTGAGCACTTTAGATCGCTCGGCTATGTAAGGACACATCTGTTCTGAGTGACTTTGAACTACAACACTTGTGGCTGCGGGCTGCCGGCGTCGGCCGTGCGTGCTGACATCACCATCTTCCCGCGGGCCACGAGTAGCTTCCATGTAGGTCTATAAATAAACGCCATTGCTGTAGTTAAATCTTCTTGATAAAGGTCCTTTTGTGGGACCAAAACGTTGACCCTGTATTTTCAAATATTACCTAAATACATTTTCTGTGATAAGACCCACTGGTGCTGCCTCTAATCCTTTCAATTCTATTCATAATTTGAGGATTGTGCACCTGGGCATATTAGCCAGTTAGAGTGAGTGCCTCCATCCCATATTCTAATGTGTGTGTGTATATATATATATATATATATATATATATATATATATATATATATATATATACAGGGCTCAAAATATCCACTCTCCATTAGCCAATGGCGAGTGAAAATTTAGCCCTGGTGGGGATGTTATGGCTTGTAGTGGCGAGTAACTTTTCAGATCTGGCTAGTAGCAAAGGACTTAAAATTTTAAGCCCTGTGTATATATATATATATGATATAATACATGCACACACCGTGAAAAACCATTTAGAATAAATGTGCATAACGTTAAAAAATACAAATATACATGCTCAGTTTTAAAAGTGACCTCAAGGGAGATGGTCAGGACAATGATTATCTTAGCTAGCTCTTTTGTTTTCTTAACTCTTATGGAGCTGTTCAATTCCCCGTTAGGCCGGCTCCTATCCATGTAACTCCTGGATGGAAATGGGCAAGGGAGCAGAAAGTGCACAGGTTCTGGGAGTATGCTCCTCTCTTGGGCTAGCAGCCACTTTCTGGGGTCTGCGGTGATTTGCCTGTTCTGGCACTCTGGTTCCTTACTATTTCAAGTAGTGGTCACTTCTGTTTATTTTTTTCTACTTTACTTTTTTTTATCGGATCATGGTGCCTTTAAGAAACAGGTGTTCATGGCGGCCCCATTGAATGTGGCATAGGCAGAGTTCAGTCAGTCTCCTCCAGTGCACAGGAAGAGGCTGCTTACTATCTTTTTACAAATATGAGAGAACACCTTCAGGGGCTCCCCATCCTCCAGGGAGAGAACGGTTATGATGACTGGATAGCCATGCTTTTAGAGCAGTCTGATATATTAATAATGTGTGTGAAACACAAGGACTCAGGAGTTGCCCAGGTAAACCTATGTAAGTACTGTGTGTGACAGAAGGAGTTATCTAGGTTGGTGTCCTTTATACTGCAGTCTGGTGCAGCTATATAACTGCTGTGAGTTACAGGAGGACTTACAAAGGTAGAAGCCAGTCGTTCAACAGTCATATATAAATCTATATTTACTGTGTAACAGAAGTACTTACCTAGGTAGGATTCCATCATACAGCAGTCAGGTATATCTATATAATTACTGTGTGTGACAGAAGTACTTACCTAGATAGGAGTATATCATACAGCAGTCAGGTGTATCTATATAATTACTGTGTGTAACAGAAGCACTTACCTACGTAGGAGTCCATCATACAGCAGTCAGGTGTATCTATATAATTACTGTGTGTAACAGAAGTACTTACCTAGGTAGGAGTCCATCACACAGCAGTCAGGTGTATATCTATATAATTACAGTGTGTAACAGGACTTACCTAGGTAGGAGTCCATCACACAGCAGTCAGGTGTATCTATATAATTACTGTGTGTAACAGAAGCACTTACCTAGGTAGGAGTCCATCACACAGCAGTCAGGTGTATCTATATAATTACTGTGTGTAACAGAAGCACTTACCTAGGTAGGAGTCCGTCATACAGCAGTCAGGTGTCTCTATATAATTACTGTGTGTAACAGAAGCACTTACCTAGGTAGGAGTATATCATACAGCAGTCAGGTGTCTCTATATAATTACTGTGTGTAACAGAAGCACTTACCTAGGTAGGAGTATATCATACAGCAGTCAGGTGTATCTATATAATTTCTGTGTGTAACAGAAGCACTTACCTAGGTAGGAGTCCATCACACAGCAGTCAGGTGTATCTATATAATTACTGTGTGTAACAGAAGCACTTACCTAGGTAGGAGTCCATCATACAGCGGTCAGGTGTCTCTATATAATTACTGTGTGTAACAGAAGCACTTACCTAGGTAGAAGTCCATCGTACAGCAGTCAGGTGTATCTATATAATTACTGTGTGTAACAGAAGTACTTACCTAGGTAGGAGTCCGTCATACAGCAGTCAGGTGTCTCTATATAATTACTGTGTGTAACAGAAGCACTTACCTAGGTAGGAGTATATCATACAGCAGTCAGGTGTCTCTATATAATTACTGTGTGTAACAGAAGCACTTACCTAGGTAGGAGTATATCATACAGCAGTCAGGTGTCTCTATATAATTACTGTGTGTAACAGAAGCACTTACCTAGGTAGGAGTATATCATACAGCAGTCAGGTGTATCTATATAATTACTGTGTGTAACAGAAGGACTTACCTAGGTAGGAGTCCATCGTACAGCAGTCAGGTGTATCTATACAATTACTATGTGTAACAGAAGTACTTACCTAGGTAGGAGTCCATCATACAGCAGTCAGGTGTATCTATATAATTACTGTGTGTAACAGAAGCACTTACCTAGGTAGGAGTCCATCACACAGCAGTCAGGTATATCTATATAATTACTGTGTGTAACAGAAGCACTTACCTAGGTAGGTGTCCATCAGACAGCAGTCAGGTGTCTCTATATAATTACTGTGTGTAACAGAAGCACTTACCTAGGTAGGAGTCCGTCATACAGCAGTCAGGTGTATCTATATAATTACTGTGTGTAACAGAAGCACTTACCTAGGTAGGAGTCCATCACACAGCAGTCAGGTATATCTATATAATTACTGTGTGTAACAGAAGCACTTACCTAGGTAGGTGTCCATCAGACAGCAGTCAGGTGTCTCTATATAATTACTGTGTGTAACAGAAGCACTTACCTAGGTAGGTGTCCATCATACAGCAGTGGGGTATATGCTCCATTGTCCTTAAGTGACAGCGACGCGCCGATTGTCCGGTCATTAAGGGGTTAAATGGACAGTGCCTCCTAGGGCACAGTTGAGATAAGTAGGTTAGTGTGTTAAAGGGGAACATTCACCTCTTAAGTTTTTAGCACAAGTTTAGTTATTAAAGCAGTGTTAGGAAATGTGTTTTTTTTTTTTATGTTTTTTTTCCTCCACTTGCATACTTTTACAGATATTTAATCTTCAAGCTGTGCCGGTCAGCATAATACGGCACACTGAATCTTCGGAAAAGCTCTTCTTCTCCTCCTACCTCCCTCCAAGCTCCCCCAGGGATCGCGTTCACGCTTCCCTTCGGTGTGCTGTGAACAGCTTCTATCGTTTCATCAAGCTCTGGTTAGCATTATACTGAGGTTGCAACCTCAATAATACTACCACTGCAACCTCAGTATAATGTTAACCAGAGCTTGATGAAACGATAGAAGCTGTTCACAGCACACCGAAGGGAAGCGTGAACGCGATCCCTGGGGCAGCTGGGAGGGAGGTAGGCGGAGAAGAAGAGCTTTTCCGAAGATTCAGTGTGCCGTATTATGCTGACCGACACAGCTTGAAGATTAAATATCTGTAAAAGTATGCAAGTGGGGAAAAAAAACAACATATTTCCTATAATTACTTTAATAACTAAACTTATGAATGTTATACTTTAAGGGGAAAAAATAAAACGGGTCCATGGTTTTATTTTTGTTAACAAGCCTCTTGTCTATGGCATTGTGAAGAGCCTCTGCTCTGAATGTTTTCTACACTAGTGATGTCGCCTGCTTCAGTCCCACGCAACATTCTCAGCTTACACAGTTATTTTAAATTTCCTTCAGTGGGTGGCTTAAAGGGATAGTAATACTTCGTTTTATCTTTATTTTATTTTGTAGGCATTAAAAAAACATGAAGAATGATATAAGTCTTATCTCTCAGACCTTTATGGTTTAAGAGATATTCACAAGCAAAGTATCCCCCTCCCGCCCCTTGTCAAGGGGGGGCAGGGCTTTCATTGTTCTCATAGGAAGAAGATTGTCCCCTGCTGTTATCTGTCTGGTCTATGGACTGGATTCCACATCTGAGTAGAGATGGTTTACACTAGGTAAAAGGGGCGGGAGGGGGAAACTATGCTTGTGAATATCTCTCAAACCATAAAGGTTTGAGAGGTAAGTCTTATTTCACTGTCGTCCAATACAGGTCACTGGTACCATGGGATGTGTAGTCCCCTTTAATAGGCAGGAACAATTATGCAAATAATTTGCAAGGGGCGGAGCCTCCCCTCTTACTTAAGCCACCTTCTGGCCAGAGCCACCCATATTGATTTGTTCCTGGTGTGCTTGCACACCAGGCAGAGAACAGCTATGCTTCTTAGAGTTTTATTATTTTTTATTCAAATATGGAATACCACCATTAGGAGGGTGACCATGGCTGTGAATTGCCCTCTTCAAAGTGGCTGGTGCAGCTTCCAGGGATTTCTGTGGACCTATACCTGAAGAGGGGACAGCTTGTGTTAAGCAGCTCCCCTGTTGGGGAAATTACCTCTGGTTCTTTCCCTCCCTATCATGGTCACCTGAAGACAGAAGTCTGCGAGAAAGGTGAGTCACCCATTGAGTGCTGAAGGTCCACTTGTCCCCACAGTGTCCCTTTGATGGGCTTGTATTTGGGAGTTTTAATACACTCCAGCACTCATAGGGTGTTTTTATTGCATTATCACTATTTATGCAATTTCTGTGTTATTCTCTGAGTTTTGGAGCATTGGGTATTCATTTATTTATGTTTCTCATGTATTTCATGCTTGTTTGGGCACTTTTTAATGTTTTACTAAACTTTATTAAAAATGGTGTTCCGCGCCTTTAAGCGCGGCTTTTTCCCGCTCAGCAGCAGAGCTCCTTTACTCTCTATGGGAATTCACAGTTTGGGACATATCTCTGAAACCGCTTGTCACAGCAACTTCAGAGTAGGCTCATTTTAATGCTAGGCTCCTGCCCTATCATCCGGTTGGTGTTTTATTACTGTAGGGGGCTCAGGGGGGCTTCGGGCACTGTTTGGGGTACTTGCATGGGAAAACTACATTTCCCATGAGCGCTTAGCTCGCGCTTGTTTCTGATTGGCTGTCATGACGGCCGCCATTTTGTGGTACTTTTCCAAGGCGAGTACACTACGCAGGGACCGAGCCTTCTCTCTCCTCACCAGATTAACCCTTCGCTGGCCAGATAAGTCCGTTTTTAGACCTTTTCTGGGGTGAAACTTTAATCTTTAACACTTTTCTGGGTGATAGTGTTTTTTGTGGGGTATATTGACGCTGTGAGCATGTCTACTTCACTGGAGCTAGGGGCTAGACCCAAGACTAAGGAGGCTGGGGGGTCTTCTACCCCCATGGCGTTTTGCTCCTCTTGCCACATTGGGCTGGATTGCGATAATGTGGGGGATCTATGCCCTAATTGTACTGATAAAGATAGCAACCCTGGGCTTCCCAGCCACGCTATTGAGCCATCTTGGGTGAGGGAGTTTAAAGCTGCCACTAGGGATCTCAGATCCACGCTTCAACTCTTTCCCTCTCAGGTACAGGGGGCTCTCCAGGTCTGGCAGACCCCCTCTACTATCAGGACCTCCCTGCCTAAGCCACAGGGAGCTCCTGATATCACTGATTCTTCTGAAGAAGAACTTTTACAGGATTCTGATGCTGAGGAACGTACTGTTATTGAATCTAACAGGTCCATTGGGGACCCCTATGAGTGTGACCCTGAAGTTTCGGCTGAGGGTCTGATCAGAGCGGTTCTGAATACGCTCAACCTTCCTCTGACTCAGGAATCCACTTATGATCCTACTGATGTTTTTCAGAAAAAGCCATCTAAACCTGTTGTTTGTTTTCCAACTAACCCTACTCTTGCCCGTCTGGTTTCTGAGGCATGGAAGTATCCTGATAGATCTTCCTCTGTCTCCAAAAAGTTTGCCAAACTTTACCCTTTTCCCGAAGCGGAGCTGGCAAAATGGGTTCATCCTCCCAAGGTGGATGCTCCTGTGTCTAGACTATCCAAATCTACTGCTTTGGCTGTCTCAGATGCCTCTGCCTTGCAGGACTGGACGGATAAGAAATTAGAGCTCTCTCTTAAATCTATTTTTGCCTCTATTGGCACTGCCATGCGCCCCACCTTTGCTGTGGCATGGGTTAATAGGGCTATTGCAGCCTGGACTGAACGACTGACTGAAGCGGTTCGCCAGGATGCGCCTGTATCTGAACAGTTGCAGCTTCTTGCTAATATCACTGAAGCTCAGAACTATGTTGCTGATGCTGCTTTTGATGCTGTGCGCATGATGGCGAGGGCCTCCACTTCTTCTGTGGTGGCTAGACGCGCTCTTTGGCTGAAAATTTGGTCTGCTGATACAGCCTCTAAGAAAGCCTTGCTTTCCTTGCCCTTTCAGGGGAATTTGCTCTTTGGCTCTGAGCTCAAAGAAATGATCAGTGAGGCTACTGGCGGTAAAAGTACTCTTCTACCCTCAGTCTTTAAGAAAAAGTTTCCAGCCAAACGCAATCGGTCCTTTCGTTCCTTTCAGACTGAGACACGCTCCTCGGCCCAAACGGGTCCTCCCACTACGCGCTCCTCCTCCAAGCCCAAACAGTCCTGGAGGCCCAAAGTTGCCTCCAAGGCCAAGACCTCCAAGACTGCTTCGGCATGACTCGCCGAACCCGGGTCCGCATCCGGCTGTAGGCGGTCGTCTCCGCATCTTTCGCCGGACTTGGGAGGAGTCAGTGGCGGACCCATGGGTTCTTCAGGTGGTGTCAGAGGGATACAGGATCCCTTTCTCTTCCCTTCCTCCTTTTCGGTTCCATTTTACTCGTCCTTCTCAGGAACCCTCAAAAAGGCGTCTGTTCGACGACGCTATTCAGGATCTCTTGGACAAAGAGGTCCTGGAGGCGGTTCCGCAGGGGGACACAGGTTCAGGATTTTATTCCAACCTGTTTGTGGTAGCCAAAAAGGACGGAGGAACCCGTCCCATCTTGGATCTTAAAGATCTCAATGCCTATGTGGCGACTTCCCACTTCCGCCAGGAGTCCCTGCGCTCTGTGATTGCAGCAATGTCTCCAGGGGAGTTTCTTGCCTCCCTGGACCTTCAGGATGCTTATCTTCACATCCCTATTCATCCAGAGAGCAGGAAGTATCTCAGGATTGCCTGCCACAGGGGACACTTTCAATTTACAGCGCTCCCCTTTGGACTGACTACAGCTCCTCAAGTCTTCCAGCGGGTGCTGGGCTCCTTGATAGCGGTGCTCCATCAGGATGGGATCAGAGTGACACCCTACATGGACGATCTCCTACTGAAGGCCTCCTCAGCGGAGCTTCTCCACCAGCAGTTGCAGAGGTGCATGCACACCCTGAACCGTCACGGATGGATCCTGAATCTGGACAAGTCGGACTTGATTCCTTCTCAGAGGCTTCTGTTCCTGGGTCTCCTGTTCGACACTCGCCAATGCATGGTGTTTCTTCCAGAGGACGTGGCTCACCAGTTAGCCGTCAGAGTGGCTGGGATTCTGGACATGGACGAAATTCCAGTTCCGAAGTTGTCGTCCTTAGTGGGGAAGTTCATTTCCACGATCGAAGCAGTACCATTTGCCATGGCCCACTCCAGGGATCTTCAGAGATTTGTGATCCAGACGTGCAGGAATCATCCAGATCATCAACATCTGTCTGTTTCTCTTCCTCCTCACGTCGAGTCGAGTCTGCACTGGTGGTTAGATCTCTCTCATCTCTTGAAAGGGAAATCCTTTCTAGTTCCTCATTGGACCACAGTCACAACGGATGCCAGCCTTCGGGGCTGGGGTGCAGTCTGGGGTCGCTTCAGTGCTCAGGGGAAATGGGGTCTGGAGGAATCCATGCTCTCCATCAATGTTCTGGAACTTCGAGCTGTCCGGCTGGCCCTGAGGCACTGGGAGTCTCAATTGACCGGTCTTCCAGTCAGAGTAGAGTCCGACAACGCCACGGCGGTGGCTTACATCAACAGACAAGGCGGCACAAGAAGCGGTTCCGCCTGGTGGGAAGTCAAGGATATTTTGTCTTGGGCAGAAGATCACGTGCCTGTCATCTCTGCAGTACACATTCCAGGCGTGGACAACGTCATGGCAGACTTCCTCAGTCGTCACACCGTCGACAGCGGAGAATGGGCTCTTCACCCAGAGGTGTTTCACATGCTCACTCAACGGTGGGGGATGCCAGTGGTGGATCTGATGGCTACCAGACACAACAGGAAGGTTCCGGTGTTTTGCTCCCGTCTGAGGGACTCCCTTGCTCTAGCGGTGGATGCCTTGTCGATCCCTTGGGACTTCCCCCTGGCTTACATCTTCCCCCCTCTTCCTCTATTGATCAGAGTTATTCAGAAGTTGAAGAGAGAACGTTGCCCTGTCATCCTGATTGCTCCGAACTGGCCTCGTCAGTCCTGGTTTCCGGAATTGTTGGCCATGTCAGTGAAGGATCCAATCCCACTTCCAGCCCGTCCGGACCTGCTTCTTCAGGGGTATCTGTGGAAAGAGGACGTTCACTCTCTCCGTTTGATGGCATGGCGGTTGAATCCTCGATTCTAGCTCAGAAAGGCTTTTCTCCTTCTGTGGTGTCGACGATGCTCAGTGCTCGTAAGCCTGTGTCTTCCAAGATCTATCATCGCATTTGGTCAACTTTCGTGACATGGTGCTCTGTCAAGCAGTTGTCTCTTGACTTCCATCTTCCCACTGTCCTGGCCTTCTTGCAGGACGGTGTGGACAAGGGGCTCAGTTTGAGTTCCCTCAAAGTTCAGACCTCTGCCTTGTCTGTGTTTTTCCAGGAACGGATTGCCATCCTTCCTGATGTGAAAGTCTTCTTCCAAGGTGTGACTCATGTTCGACCTGCCTTCAAGAGTCCTGCTCCCCAGTGGGATCTCAATTTGGTGCTGGGTGTTCTTCAGCGACCACCGTTTGAATCCTTGGCTTCCATTCCATTACGTCTTGTGACTTGGAAGATGGCCTTCCTTTTGGCTATTGTGTCAGTACGCCGGGTGGCAGAGTTACAGGCATTGTCTTGTAAACCTCCTTACCTGGTGTTCCACAAGGATAAGGCTGTGCTTCGCACTACCAAGGAATTCTTACCCAAGGTTGTGTCTGAGTTTCACATCAATCAGGAGATTGTGGTTCCCTCTTTCTGCCCTAATCCTTCATCTGACAAGGAAAGAGATCTCCATTTGTTGGATGTGGTGCGTTGCCTCAAGTTTTATGTTCACCGCACCGAATCTATCAGGAAGTCTGACGCTCTATTCGTCATTCCTGAGGGGCCTAGGGCAGGAAGACCGGCTTCCAAAGTTACCATTGCCTCTTGGATTAAGGCTACCATCCGTGAAGCCTATAAGTTGAGGAATAAGCATGTTCCCTTCAGGGTGACTGCCCATTCCACCAGATCTATTGGGGCCTCCTGGGCCTACAAGAATCAAGCTTCTGCTGATCAACTGTGCAGAGCGGCCACTTGGTCCTCTGTGCACACTTTTTCTAAGCACTACCGAGTTGATGTACTGGCATCGGCTGATGCCAGCTTTGGAAGGAAGGTCCTGGAGGCAGTCTTGCCTGTGTAGGTCTTCCGCTCTGTGATCCTTAGTGCTTCCTTACTGTTGAGCCCAGTTGGCTCGTGTTCCGTGTGCTGTGTTAAGTTCAGGGATTGTTCCCTTGGTTGGTGTCCGTTGACACTTACAGTTTGGGCTATGTTATCAACTGGTTAACAGTTCTAGTGACTTGGGCCTTGCGCCTGGTCCTTGCCTTACTTCCCGCCTCTGGATCAGCTCAATGTTTGTACATCCCATGGTACCAGTGACCTGTATTGGACGACAGTGAAAATAGGATTTTAGTCTTACCTGTTAAATCCTTTTCACTTAGTCCATACAGGTCACTGGTCTCCCACCCTGTCAAGGGACCAGTCTTGGCTCTCCTGTGGCATTCAGTGGGAGACCGTTCGGGCATGCTCACAGGAGTCTTTCTTTTTGCTTACCTGGGGTCAGTTTAGGGTCTCAAATCAATATGGGTGGCTCTGGCCAGAAGGTGGCTTAAGTAAGAGGGGAGGCTCCGCCCCTTGCAAATTATTTGCATAATTGTTCCTGCCTATTAAAGGGGACTACACATCCCATGGTACCAGTGACCTGTATGGACTAAGTGAAAAGGATTTAACAGGTAAGACTAAAATCCTATTATCATTCTTCATGTTTTTTTAATGCCTACAAAATAAAATAAAATTAAAACGAAGTATTACTATCCCTTTAAAGGGAAAACAGGAAGAAGTAAGACGGCTGAATTTACAGTCCCCCCCACTCCCCTGAGAAATTCAGATAACTCAGAGAATATCAGAAACTAACTGTACGTTTTTAAGATTTTTAGGCTTCTTAGGAGTATCAAGGATGGGCTCCACTATTATGTCTTTATTAAGAAATTCCTTTTTTCCAAACTAGGAGGCAATTCCCCTTTAATGATCTATGTTCTATCGGAGTACTTGAGGAGTTCACTTCTTCGATGGCTCTCACTGTAAAATTAATTAATATAATAATCGTATTCTTTTGCTTCAGTTTCCATCAAGCTGGGAAGAGTAGCAAGCAATATCCTATGATTTTGAAGTCTACTTGAATTTCCCCAACTGTGGTGGTGCCTTAGGTGGTAAACATGTTCAGAGAAGTCTTTCTCCTCACAGAGGCTCTTCCCACTACAACTACAAGGAGTTCATCCACAGCAACCTTCTGGCTATAGTGAATGCCAAATACGAATTAATTATGGTGGATGTTCCTAAAAATTAGACTCTCTGATAGCAGTGTTTTGACTGAGGCATTCTACAGGTAATGTCAGTATAAAAAATGTAATCTGCCCGAAAATAATTAAATCACAGAAGTAATTAACTTTCTTTTGTAGCAAATGAAGCTTGTGCCCTACCCGAGAACATCTTGAAACTCCAGAAAGCTTTGTTGCATCCACCAAAAAATGCCCGAAAGTTATATACTATGTGGCATTTTGGCACATAGATTCCATATTTTCCATACAAAAATAAGCATGTCAGTGAATAAAATTAACAAAATGGTGATAGCTTGCTACGTCCTACACAATTACTTGAGAATTAAATCATCTTATAGTCATGCTTGACCAGGAGGACATTTAGTTTGGAAGCATTATAGAGGTAAATAGAGGAGAGAAACTACTGCCCTTTTGGAAGTAGATGGGGACGTGAATCAGAATATGCTAAAACCTGATTAGAGCTGTTTGTGAAGTATTTTAATGTTCTGTGCATTATAATTGCAAGATCAGGAAGTGTAAAATAATGTAATTTTTGTGTTGTATACATTGTACTGTGAACATGCATTGAGAGTAAAATCAAATAACTGACCTACGTCTCCTTCTTCTGTTTTAAAGGGATAGTAATACTTCATTTTAACTTTATTTTATTTTGTAGGCATTAAAAAAACATGAAGAATGATATAAGTCTTATCTCTCAAACCTTTATGGTTTAAGAGATATTCACAAAGTATCCCTTCCCTGTTCAACCAGGTCAGAAGGGAGATGCCCAGGTAGACTGCAGAGAGGGACAATCTTCAATTAAGATAAGAGAAAAAGCTGAAAAACTTGTCAAGGGGGGAAGGGGTTTCATTGTTTTCATACAAAGAAGATTGTCCCCTTCTGTTATCTGTCCTGTCATACAACCAGACTCACATCTGAGAAGAGATGGCTTACACTAGGTAAAAGGGGCGGGAGGGGAACTTTGCTTGTGAATATCTCATAAACCATAAAGGTTTGAGAGATAAGACTTATATCGTTCTTCATGTTGTTTAATGCCTACAAAATAAAATAAAGTTAAAACGAAGTATTACTATCCCTTTAAAACGAAACGTCTGGGTGCATAAAAGTCTCTCTTCCTCTGTGTTCTGATGACATATGTGAATCCTTTAAAGGGATAGTAATAGTTAAATGTAACTATAATTATTCTTGTAGCCCTTAAAAAAACAAATTAAATGAGCCCAGCGACATCTCTCAAACCTTTATTGTTTGAGAGATATCCGCTTTCAAAGTTCCCTCTCCCCTGACGTCAGTGCTCTAGCTGACTACAGGGGAATCCTGTCCCTGAACAAGCGGAGGCTCTTCAGCAGAGCCGAGATCGCATTATGGAAAAAGAAATCCTTCACTGGAACGGTCTTTTACGTGTGCTTGGTTTGCAAGCACATCTAAAAGACCGTTTCAGTGAAGGATTTATTTTTTCATTAACGTGATCTCACCTCTGCTGCAGAGCCGCCGCATGTTCAGGGACAGGATTCCCCTAGCTAGAGCACTGATGTCAGGGGAGGGGGAACTTTGAAAGAGGATATCTCTCAAACCATAAAGGTCTGAGACATGCAGCTGGGCTCGTTTAATTTGTTTTTTAGGGGCTACAAGAATAATTAAAGTTACATTTAAATATTCCCTTTAAAGGAGAACTAACTCATCTGATTAATAACTTGCCTTACTGTGATCAGAAAATCCTAATGATACCTATGAATTTTTCCCCTTGTTCAGGAGAGATAAAGATAGCATCTTCAGTAAGTCCTGAATGTCATGTCCATTGAGGTGCAACAAAGGATGTCTCCACTCTAAAAGGAAACGAAAAAATGTATTTCGGTTCCATTAAAATGCCAGCCATTTTCATCAGGGATAAGAAGGAAACTGTCACCTCCTGCTGATAATAAAAACTCATGCACCGGTAGTAAACTTTGCTCGGAGACGAGCACATTCATATTGACATAGATACCAATCAACAACGATCAAGAAATGACAAAAGTAAAGTGATTTATGTACAAGTAAACAAACAAGAGAAATTTGGAGCGGCCATTAACAATCCCAAGAGATAACTCTGTGATAAGGAAGCACTAGTGTAATAGAAATAAAATGAAACAAAACAGACACATGCAGAGTAAAGAAATAAGAACAAAAGGACCCAATTGACTGAATTTCCACTTAAATTGTAACAGCTACATAAGACGCTTATAAAAAAAAAAAAAAACATGCTGAATTTCTCATTTAGCCCACACTGAAATGGTGTTCCCCCAAGTGATGGATCCAACGTGCATCTTTATTACAAGTTCCTCCCAGTATGAATATATGACATATCTTTGAACCTATATCCTTGTACATTGGAATGTCATGAGCAGTAGCAAACTTTCTCTAACAGTTCACTGTCAGAAGCACGCTGAATTGCCGACTGGTGTTCATTCATTCATGGAAAGTGTGGTTGGTAGATTTAGCACAGCTGCATGAAATGGCAACTACTGGTACAGACTATACCTTTGTACATCAAGGACCCTGTACACTTTGAACCTGTTGTCGCAGTATCATGTTCGTATGGAGAAATGTTTGTTGTGACAGTGGATGTTCACATCTAATACATGTGTGTGCCACATGAAGCTGGTATTAGAGCCATATATGAATGCTTTAAGTGCTGTCAAACATATCATGGTCCACCTATCAGGAACTAGTGCACTTTGTGTTGATGAAGAAGCAAGGCCCTAACATAGGCTCACCCATGGCACAATCCTTTGAGAAAAATTTTGTGGCATTACAAGATTACCAATATTGCTATAGGATGGAGAGCAGAATACATTGCAAAAAGCATTAACCTCTTCTTTCTGTTATCAGGATGGTGAGATTATTGTGTTTGTGTACTATTTGAATAGGTTTGATTTCCCTACTATATGACATACAGCAAACTAAATGCAATATCTGGATGTAAATATTGAGTTTAAAGACTAACATTAAACACTAGTATTTATCAAAATGGGATCACCAAAACACATTTTTTACATGTCCATAGACAACATCCTGTCTTACCTCAGGAAGACATAGCTATACACTCAGATAACTTGACATGTCAGCTAAAATATGTATTATGTTATTTCATGCAGTTTTTCTAAAATATATGTTTGAAAAAACCAACCATACTTCTCTTGAGTGAACACCAGTCCGGGATTTTTTTTTCTGGTGCTCCGATGGCATACATTTCAATGAACAAGGGCATCGGTTGAAAGGCTTGACACATTACGTAACAAAAAAAAAAAAAAGGCACGGTGGGTCCATCACCTGGGAATTCTATTTCCAAAAGGACTAAATGAGAACTTCAGATGGTTGCTTTTTATAAGTTTCATATATGGCTGTTACAAATTTTGTAGAAATTCAGTGATTTGTGTCCTTTTGTTTTTATTTCTCTACTCTGAATGTGTGTGATTTCTTTTTTTCTCTGCTGTCCAATACAGGTTACTGGTAATTTTGGGTAGGCGATCCGTCCCTTTAAGTAGGCAGGAACAATTCTAGAATTGATTGCAGGGGGTGGAGCCTACCTTTCCTCCTTGGCTGCAGCTAACCAACCAGCTACAGAAAGATTTGTTCCTTGGTGAAGACACAGGCAAGAGAACAGTTCTGCTATTGTTTTAGAAATGTTTTTATTTATCTGTTAGAAATGGAATACCACCATTAGGTGGATTACCATGACTGACTAGCTCAGTATGCAGGTGCTTTTTGTGGACCTTAAGCCCTGAGGGGGGAAATCTTGGGTACAAGTTCTTTCCTCAAGAGTTGCCCACGGAGGCTTCTTCTTAATACATGGTAGTCTGGAGACAGAAGATCTGCAGGAAATGTGAGCAACCCTTTTAGTGCTGCAGGTCCACATGTCCCACAGTGCCCCTCCGCACAGGGTTTTTTTCCTTTGGAGTTCTTACTGCACACTCCTGCACGCATTGGGTCTATCTGTATGTTTGTTGGGTGTTTTGGAGCAGGTTTATGTGGTAACTTAACCCTTTAGCTACTGGTTTGCATCTTTTGGGGGGGGGGGTTATTGTCACTTTCCCTATTGGGTTCAGTGTTTTTTGGGTATCCTAACTTGTTCTAGTGATGTTTTATGTCATTTTATTTCACAGTTTTAACTTTGGCAAAATTTGAGTTCCAAGGCGCACTTTACCGCAGATACGCCATTTCTCCATTCACTCCTATGGGACTGTACGGTTTGGGACATATCTCTGCAACCGCTCAGCATAGCGACTTCAAAGAGGGCTCATTTTAATTGTCTGACCTTGCTCTATCATTCGGTTACCATTGCAAGTGTGTTGGGGGGCTCAGGGGGCTTCGGGCACTGTTGGGGTACTTATTCTGGGAAAACTACATTTCCCATTTGTGCTTGCTTCCCGCAGCCTGTCACTAAGGGGATAAAATGCCTTTATAAATTCCTTTTTTGTAATAACTTTATTAATTGAAATATTACTGTATTTTCTATGGTTCCATTTAAAGTGGAACTAACACTTTATAACAGGCTTTATAAAGGGCTTTCAAAATCAGCTGTGTCTACGATAGCCATGATTTATTTAAATGTATAGTTTAAGGGATATTTATTTTTTGTCAGCTCTTAATTATTCTGATATCTTACTCACATTGGAAGTTAAACATACAGGTCTGGAATACCCAGGCTTAGATCTTGCCTCTGTTATGAATAATGGCACCACATCTACATTTCTCCAATTATAGAACACTTGATGTTGAGAATAAATCAGTCAGTCTAGAATAGTGGTTCTCATTTTTTTTTCTGGCTGGGGAACCTTTTAGCTTCATACAAAATTTTGTTGAACCCTGGTAATTAAATTCTTTAAATCCTTGGAGGCTCCAGAGGATTTTACAATGCTTTGAAGACCTCTTTAGCATCCAAAGAGTTAACAAAGCATGAATAACATACGCTGTAATGAAAGTTTGTACTGGTACTCTACGATGAAAGTATTAGTCTAAAATTTCAGGTAACTGTTACAAGTAAATTTGTATCTGAAAAACATTAACCCTTTGACTGCCAGAGAGGTACTCATCTCATTGCATCGCAATGAGATGAGTATCTCTCTGGCACTCAAAGGGTTAATCTTCCTCAGTTCAACTGATAGCCTTATGTACTCCGGAAAAAGTGTAGTTCTGGAATAACCAACTGTGCACCATAGTGGACAAATATACAAGTTACCCAAATTCTCATTGAGTTAACCCTTTGAGTGCCAGAGAAGTATGTCAGCAATGTGTTGGTTGCCTCTCTGGTGTATAATTGGCCAAGTCATGTATAGTCATGTATAATCTTGCCACCCCATCAAGGTATCTCACTTTATGGCAAGTACTACTCTAATACACCTATAAAACAGTACCTAAATTAAAAAATTCCCTGATGAGAACGTATATTGAAAGAGTTAAGAGCCCAGTTTAAGTCCATGTGAATGTTATTCATTTAGTAGTAGCCCCAGAACAAAACCATCAGTACATCCGCTTCATTGTCTTCCACCCCAGCCTTGTTCCCCTGTCCTAACGATACAAAAATGTGTTCCATGGAAATACCCTTGTAGGGATCCACAGAAAACAGAGAAACTAGTATAGTACAGGGCTCAAAATTTCTACTCTCCACTAGCCAATGGCAAATGAAAATTTAGCCCTGACGAGTAGAATTCAGCCCTGGTGGGTATGTTATGGCTTGCAGTGGCGAGTAGAAATTCAGCCCTGGTGGGTATGTTATGGCTTGCAGTGGTGAGTAGAAATTCAGCCCTGGTGGGTATGTTATGGCGTGCAGTGGCGAGTAGAAATTCAGCCCTGGTGGGTATGTTATGGCTTGCAGTGGCGAGTAGAAATTCAGCCCTGGTGGGTATGTTATTATCACAGTGCCTGTGATTCTCTGTCACTCTTGCTTGTGGTTTGCTCTGATTTGCCGAGCCAGTTTGGCCCGCCCCTGGTGACCTTCTTATGCCTGGCCCAGACATCTGTCAGATGCCCTTTCGTGGTGTTTCTGAGCCAGTAGTGCTGTTGCTGTGTTCCTGTGTTCCGGATTCTTGTTTACCGACTTGGCTTGTCCTGACTACGCTCCAGTGTTCCTGATCGTGTTTGACCCGGCTTGTCTGCGAACCACCTCTGTCTCCTGACCCGGCCTGGCTGACGTTCCTGTTCGTGTATGACCCGGCTTGTATGACTAACTCCTGCGTGCTCCGACCCGACCCGGCTGACTTCCTGCTCCGAGATCGACTTCCAGCCTGTTCCAGTGACCTCTGTTCCCGTTGTCGCCGCCGCAACATTTTCACCCGCTGTTGCCAGCTGCCGTGTGACCACCCTACCTTGTGTTGTCTTGATCTGTGCAGTGTGCCGTTATCTTGCAGAGCTGTGCGTGCCTCCGTGAGCCTCACTATACTTGCAGAGCCTCGTTATCTTACAGAGCCTTGTGTGTAAACGTGCATTTTAACCCTTGCAGTGCTTCTTTACTCTCGCTACTACGATTCCCCATATAGAGCCTCTTTCATTGTGCTATGTCTGCTGAGTTGGCCGCTTACCGACGGCGACTCTATCTATCCTACTGCAGAGTAGTCACTTTATGTGGGCCGGTAGGGCGTCATTGGCTCTCACTTCTCGTTGTTTACTGGGCGATATCTACTGTGGTAGTGTGGCAGCAGAGGGAAGGCTCAAGTTCTGGCAGGTTCCAGTTGTATACGCCCGTGGGGGCTATTGGCTCTAGCGCTACTATTGCTGGTATCCGGTTAACGCCTGTGGAGGCTATAGTCAGCTCTTGCATTGCAGGCCGGTTTCCGTTACGCCCGTGGGGGCTATACGCACTCACAGAATCAGTCCTCCTGTAGGTACGCCTGCGTGGGCTATTTGGATTTCTGTTCTGCTTAACTATTTGGTCACTTCGGCTACGGCATTTACATTTCCAGAACACTGTGAACTGTCTCTATCAGCACCTCCTTTTAACACCTAGGGCGTGCCAACCACCACATCTGAGACTGACTGATTTATGCTCTTAACCCTTTGGGTACTGAACACCATTCTCTGTGAAGAGATCTTGTATGTCAATTATACTGTGCATTGTCTCTCTGTACTATATCAGCCATCACTGTGTGTTTATTTCTGCCACCTCTAGAGGGCGTTCGTTTGCATTATTGCTATTAAAATAAAATTGTGTTTTATTTTACCTCCTGGTCTGAGTGTCCTAAAAAACCGTTACAGTTATGGCTTGCAGTGGCGAGTAGAAATTCAGCCCTGGTGGGTATGTTATGGCGTGCAGTGGCGAGTAGAAATTCAGCCCTGGTGGGTATGTTATGTCTTGCAGTGGCGAGTAGAAATTCAGCCCTGGTGGGTATGTTATGGCTTGCAGTGGTGAGTAGAAATTCAGCCCTGGTGGGTATGTTACGGCGTGCAGTGGCGAGTAGAAATTCAGCCCTGGTGGGTATGTTATGGCGTGCAGTGGCGAGTAGAAATTCAGCCCTGGTGGGTATGTTATGGCTTGCAGTGGCGAGTAGAAATTCAGCCCTGGTGGGTATGTTATGGCTTGCAGTGGCGAGTAGAAATTCAGCCCTGGTGGGTATGTTATGGCGTGCAGTGGCGAGTAGAAATTCAGCCCTGGTGGGTATGTTACGGCATGCAGTGGCAAGTAGAAATTCAGCCCTGATGGCTATGTTACGGCATGCAGTGGTGAGTAGAAATTCAGCCCTGGTGGCTATGTTATGGCATGCAGTGGCGAGTAGAAATTCAGCCCTGGTGGGTATGTTACGGCATGCAGTGGCGAGTAGAAATTCAGCCCTGGTCGGTATGTTACGGCATGAAGTGGCGAGTAGAAATTCAGCCCTGGTGGGTATGTTACGGCATGCAGTGGCGAGTAGAAATTCAGCCCTGGTGGGTATGTTATGGCGTGCAGTGGCGAGTAGAAATTCAGCCTTGGTGGGTATGTTATGGCTTGCAGTGGCGAGTAGAAATTCAGCCCTGGTGGGCATGTTATGTCGTCCAGTGGCGAGTAGAAATTCAGCCCTGGTGGGTATGTTATGGCGTCTAGTGATGAGTAGAAATTCAGCCCTGGTGGGTATGTTATGGCTTGCAGTGGCGAGTAGAAATTCAGCCCTGATGGGTATGTTATGGCTTGCAGTGGCGAGTAGAAATTCAGCCCTGGTGGGCATGTTATGTCGTGCAGTGGTGAGTAGAAATTCAGGGCATGTTATGGCTTGCAGTGGCGAGTAGAAATTTAGCCCTGGTGGGTATGTTACGGCATGCAGTGGCGAGTAGAAATTCAGCCCTGGTCGGTATGTTACGGCATGCAGTGGTGAGTAGAAATTCAGCCCTGGTGGGTATGTTATGGCTTGCAGTGGCGAGTAGAAATTCAGCCCTGGTAGGTATGTTACGGCATGCAGTGGCGAGTAGAAATTCAGCCCTGGTGGGTATGTTACGGCATGCAGTGGCGAGTAGAAATTCAGCCCTGGTGGGTATGTTATGGCGTGCAGTGGCGAGTAGAAATTCAGCCCTGGTGGGCATGTTATGGCTTGCAGTGGCAAGTAGAAATTCAGCCCTGGTGGGCATGTTATGGCGTGCAGTGGCGAGTAGAAATTCAGCCCTGGTCGGTACGTTATGGCTTGCAGTGGCGAGTAGAAATTTAGCCCTGGTGGGTATGTTATGGCTTGCAGTGGCGAGTAGAAATTCAGCCCTGGTGGGTATGTTATGGCGTGCAGTGGCGAGTAGAAATTCAGCCCTGGTGGGTATGTTATGGTTTGCAGTGGCGAGTAGAAATTCAGCCCTGGTGGTTATGTTATGGCTTGCAGTGGCGAGTAGAAATTCAGCCCTGGTGGATATGTTATGGCGTGCAGTGGTGAGTAGAAATTCAGCCCTGGTGGGTATGTTATGGCTTGCAGTGGTGAATAGAAATTCAGCCCTGTCGGTATGTTATGGCGTGCAGTGGCGAGTAGAAATTCAGCCCTGGTGGATATGTTATGGCGTGCAGTGGTGAGTAGAAATTCAGCCCTGGTGGGTATGTTATGGCGTGCAGTGGTGAGTAGAAATTCAGCCCTGGTGGGTATGTTATGGTTTGCAGTGGCGAGTAGAAATTCAGCCCTGGTGGTTATGTTATGGCTTGCAGTGGCGAGTAGAAATTCAGCCCTGATGGGTATTTATGGCGTGCAGTGGCGAGTAGAAATTCAGCCCTGGTGGATATGTTATGGCTTGCAGTGGCGAGTAGAAATTCAGCCCTGGTGGGTATGTTATGGCATGCAGTGGCGAGTAGAAATTCAGCCCTGGTGGGTATGTTATGGCGTGCAGTGGCGAGTAGAAATTCAGCCCTGGTGGGTATGTTATGGCGTGCAGTGGCGAGTAGAAATTACGCCCTGGTGGTATGTTGCGGCGTGCAGTGGCGAGTAGAAATTCAGCCCTGGTGGGTATGTTATGGCGTGCAGTGGCGAGTAGAAATTCAGCCCTGGTGGGTATGTTATGGCTTGCAGTGGCGAGTAGAAATTCAGCCCTGGTGGGTATGTTATGGCTTGCAGTGGTGAGTAACTTTTCACGTCTGGCTAGTAGCAAAGGACTTCAAATTTTAACCCCTGGTATAGCATATACATAACAAAAGTATAGCATAGTATATACAGATTAAAATAATTTAACACTTCTGGTATCTTCTCATTCTCACTAATATTAATTAAATGGTCTTCATTTTAAGGTGCCCAATAGCAGCCTTTATCTTTTTGTTATATATATATATATATATATATATATATATATATATATATATATATTTGTGGACATTTTTAGAATTGGTTTTGTTCTCCTTTGCAATCCTTTTTTCATTTTCTGTTTTTGCCTGTTTGCACATTTGATTAGATTCTTTATATAGTTTTAATCCCATTGTCTGAATGGGTTACATATTGACCCTGAGCCTTCTGACATAAACTATTTAAAGGTCTTCTTCCTTCTCGCAATTTCACTGTGTACCTCAGTTAAGCCACATTTTTTTCTCTTGAATTTGCTCCCCGTGCTTTTTTAGCATTGTAAAATGTAATATTTTTTTCTTCTTAATATAAACACTTATAAATGATGGTACTTAAGAGATGGATATATATTCACACACACATAAACAGGCCACATCCATTATCAGTAACAAAGTACAGTATTACATTTAGGCTGTGTTCACATTGGCAACATAAATAAAGTGTTTATAATACAGATCATTGTAAGAAGATGAAAGTCCTTGATATTTATGGGACTCTTCTCAAGCTCCACTAATGTATCACTTGCTCTGCGGACTTGTAAGCTGTAACAGCATTCTGCAACTTTGATGCTTCATCACAAATATACCCAAGATGTAGCATGCTTGATCTGCAAGGAGGTCGTCTGTGCAGGTGAATCACATGGATGACATTGGTAGGTTGTGATTGATTCGTCAACATGTGATTATAAGCCAGTAATATGTGGCTGACTTCAACGAAGTTGAAAATAGAACTTTTAGCTATCTGTTGGTTTCAAGTTCTCATTTTTATCAAATGGAATATCTGCCTATGGTGGTGGCTTTGCCTCAGAATTATGTATTTATACATATAAGTGAGAGTTGGGGGAGGACTGTCCTGTGGAGGAAAGCAATAATCTAAATGGTACGTGGGATGGGGGTGCTTGTAATATTGCCAAATGAAGACAAAATGGTATGGGTCAAAATTAAAGTAAACACGCATACTTATTTTAAGAAAGCTGTACTTATTAAATGTATTCTAATGTTCTATTATTATTATAGTCTGTTATGAGAGAAATAACATATTGTATGGCTTTTCATAAAGCAATGGAATTCTACTGTTAGAAACCGCTCTGGCACTCAAAGGGTTAAGCAGAATGTTATTACAGTGCAAACTTTATTAACCCCTTACGGATCATGGCTATATTTTGTGCCTTAGAACAGACCTGTCAACTAAAGTTAAGTTTAGTTAATTTTAAAGTAAATTAATCAAATACCACATTTATCTCTGTGTTCATTAAATGGGTTTTTACTGGCTTATTGTTTAGTGCACCCATGCAAATTATATATGTGGGCAGGGCTCAAAATTTCCACTCGCCTCTAGCCATTGGCAAGTGAAAATTTAGCCCTGGTGAGTAGAATTCAGCCCTGGTGGGTATGTTATGGCGTGCAGTGGTGAGTAGAATTCAGCCCTGGTGGGTATGTTACGGCGTGCAGTGGCTAGTAGAAATTCAGCCCTGGTGGGTATGTTATGGCTTGCAGTGGAGAGTAGAAATTCAGCCCTGGTGGGTATGTTATGGTTTGCAGTGGAGAGTAGAAATTCAGCCCTGGTGGGTATGTTATGGCTTGCAGTGGTGAGTAGAATTCAGCCCTGGTGGGTATGTTATGGCGTGCAGTGGCGAGTAGAAATTCAGCCCTGGTGGGTATGTTATGGCTTGCAGTGGCGAGTAGAAATTCAGCCCTGGTGGGTATGTTATGGCTTGCAGTGGTGAGTAACTTTTCACGTCTGGCTAGTAGCAAAGGACTTCAAATTTTAACCCCTGGTATAGCATATACATAACAAAAGTATAGCATAGTATATACAGATTAAAATAATTTAACACTTCTGGTATCTTCTCATTCTCACTAATATTAATTAAATGGTCTTCATTTTAAGGTGCCCAATAGCAGCCTTTATCTTTTTGTTATATATATATATATATATATATATATATATATATATATATATATATATATATATATATTTGTGGACATTTTTAGAATTGGTTTTGTTCTCCTTTGCAATCCTTTTTTCATTTTCTGTTTTTGCCTGTTTGCACATTTGATTAGATTCTTTATATAGTTTTAATCCCATTGTCTGAATGGGTTACATATTGACCCTGAGCCTTCTGACATAAACTATTTAAAGGTCTTCTTCCTTCTCGCAATTTCACTGTGTACCTCAGTTAAGCCACATTTTTTTCTCTTGAATTTGCTCCCCGTGCTTTTTTAGCATTGTAAAATGTAATATTTTTTTCTTCTTAATATAAACACTTATAAATGATGGTACTTAAGAGATGGATATATATTCACACACACATAAACAGGCCACATCCATTATCAGTAACAAAGTACAGTATTACATTTAGGCTGTGTTCACATTGGCAACATAAATAAAGTGTTTATAATACAGATCATTGTAAGAAGATGAAAGTCCTTGATATTTATGGGACTCTTCTCAAGCTCCACTAATGTATCACTTGCTCTGCGGACTTGTAAGCTGTAACAGCATTCTGCAACTTTGATGCTTCATCACAAATATACCCAAGATGTAGCATGCTTGATCTGCAAGGAGGTCGTCTGTGCAGGTGAATCACATGGATGACATTGGTAGGTTGTGATTGATTCGTCAACATGTGATTATAAGCCAGTAATATGTGGCTGACTTCAACGAAGTTGAAAATAGAACTTTTAGCTATCTGTTGGTTTCAAGTTCTCATTTTTATCAAATGGAATATCTGCCTATGGTGGTGGCTTTGCCTCAGAATTATGTATTTATACATATAAGTGAGAGTTGGGGGAGGACTGTCCTGTGGAGGAAAGCAATAATCTAAATGGTACGTGGGATGGGGGTGCTTGTAATATTGCCAAATGAAGACAAAATGGTATGGGTCA
This sequence comes from Rhinophrynus dorsalis, assembly GCA_037306005.1. Lineage (NCBI taxonomy): Eukaryota > Metazoa > Chordata > Amphibia > Anura > Rhinophrynidae > Rhinophrynus > Rhinophrynus dorsalis. The sequence goes on from CM074718.1 coordinate 674,991,810, forward strand.
AAATTAAAGTAAACACGCATACTTATTTTAAGAAAGCTGTACTTATTAAATGTATTCTAATGTTCTATTATTATTATAGTCTGTTATGAGAGAAATAACATATTGTATGGCTTTTCATAAAGCAATGGAATTCTACTGTTAGAAACCGCTCTGGCACTCAAAGGGTTAAGCAGAATGTTATTACAGTGCAAACTTTATTAACCCCTTACGGATCATGGCTATATTTTGTGCCTTAGAACAGACCTGTCAACTAAAGTTAAGTTTAGTTAATTTTAAAGTAAATTAATCAAATACCACATTTATCTCTGTGTTCATTAAATGGGTTTTTACTGGCTTATTGTTTAGTGCACCCATGCAAATTATATATGTGGGCAGGGCTCAAAATTTCCACTCGCCTCTAGCCATTGGCAAGTGAAAATTTAGCCCTGGTGAGTAGAATTCAGCCCTGGTGGGTATGTTATGGCGTGCAGTGGTGAGTAGAATTCAGCCCTGGTGGGTATGTTACGGCGTGCAGTGGCTAGTAGAAATTCAGCCCTGGTGGGTATGTTATGGCTTGCAGTGGAGAGTAGAAATTCAGCCCTGGTGGGTATGTTATGGTTTGCAGTGGAGAGTAGAAATTCAGCCCTGGTGGGTATGTTATGGCTTGCAGTGGTGAGTAGAATTCAGCCCTGGTGGGTATGTTATGGCGTGCAGTGGCGAGTAGAAATTCAGCCCTGGTGGGTATGTTATGGCTTGCAGTGGTAAGTAGAAATTCAGCCCTGGTGGGTATGTTATGGCGTGCAGTGGCGAGTAGAAATTCAGCCCTGGTGGGTATGTTATGGCTTGCAGTGGCGAGTAGAAATTCAACCCTGGTGGGTATGTTACGGCTTGCAGTGGTGAGTAGAAATTCAGCCCTGGTGGCTATGTTATGGCTTGCAGTGGTGAGTAGAAATTCGGCCCTGGTGGGTATGTTATGGTTTGCAGTGGTGAGTAGAAATTCAGCCTTGGTGGGTATGTTATGGCTTGCAGTGGCGAGTAGAAATTCAGCCTTGGTGGGTATGTTATGGCTTGCAGTGGTGAGTAGAAATTCAGCCCTGGTGGGTATGTTATGGTTTGCAGTGGTGAGTAGAAATTCAGCCCTGGTGGGTATGTTATGGCTTGCAGTGGTGAGTAGAAATTCAGCCCTGGTGGGTATGTTATGGTTTGCAGTGGTGAGTAGAAATTCAGCCCTGGTGGGTATGTTATGGCTTGCAGTGGTGAGTAGAAATTCAGCCCTGGTGGGTATGTTATGGTTTGCAGTGGTGAGTAGAAATTCAGCCCTGGTGGGTATGTTTTGGCTTGCAGTGGTGAGTAGAAATTCAGCCCTGGTGGGTATGTTATGGCTTGCAGTGGTGAGTAGAAATTCAGCCCTGGTGGGTATGTTATGGCTTGCAGTGGTGAGTAGAAATTCAGCCCTGGTGGGTATGTTATGACCTGCAGTGGTGAGTAGAAATTCAGCCCTGGTGTGTATGCTATGGCTTGCAGTGGCGAGTAACTTTTCCGGTCTGGCTAGTAGCAAAGGACTTCAAACTTTAAGCCCTGTATGTGGGTATTTATTATACATACAGTTAATAAATTTTCTGTGTATTTTGGTAGTTAAGGGGTTACATTTACAAAGTGCACTGTATACTTTCTAAGTATACTGTAAATGTAT